>JAQNBH010000010.1:21029569-21629569 GCA_028752905.1 Cladorhizidae sp. MBARI D1340-BT2
CAGCCAGGTGTCATTATTGGCAAGCTTGCTGCATGCCAGTCAGTGCACAGCCTCCCTGTGCAGCCAGGTGTCATTATTGGCAAGCTTGCTGCGTGCCAGTCAGTGCACAGCCTCCCTGTGCAGCCAGGTGTCATTATTGGCAAGCTTGCTGCATGCCAGTCAGTACACAGCCTCCCTGTGCAGTCAGGTGTCATTATTGGCAAACTTGCTGCATGCCAGTCAGTACACAGCCTCCCTGTGCAGCCAGGTGTCATTATTGGCAAGCTTGCTGCGTGCCAGTCAGTACACAGCCTCCATGTGCAGTCAGGTGTCATTATTGGCAAACTTGCTGCATGCCAGTCAGTACACAGCCTCCCTGTGCAGTCAGGTGTCATTATTGGCAAGCTTGCTGCATGCCAGTCAGTACACAGCCTCCCTGTGCAGCCAGACCTGTGTCATTATTGGCAAGCTTGCTGCATGCCAGTCAGTGCACAGCCTCCCCGTGCAGCCAGGTGTCATTATTGGCAAGCATTGACTACAGCATCTGTTTGCCTAGATGCTCGAGAGCATGATCAGCAAGCCACGCCCCACCCGTGCCGAGGCCAGTGATGTGGCCAACGCTGTCCTGGATGGAGCGGACTGTGTCATGTTGTCAGGAGAAACTGCCAAAGGTGAGCACAATGTTCCGTGTGGGAGGTTTCGTGTACTTCCTTCTAGAGATGGTTATCTTCTCTAATAACAACCGTGGTTACTACAGTAGGCGCCATAAAAAACTTGGCGTTGCGTTTAAACCCAACGTACGTGCAACGCATGACCGTTGGCCAAAGAAACGTTACCGAAACGTACAGTACAGAGCGTTTGGACGCTTGCTGCGTTGAACGCTCGCTGTGTTTTTATGCAAACAGACGCTACTTTCTTTTTTTAACCGAGAGGCGCGTGCATTGACCACCACGTGAACAGAAGGAAAAAAGCGGCTCGAACTACAGTTACTTGTTCTTTAGAGAGCATCCGCTGGAGTTGTTGTCCGAGTTATTTCATAAATTATTTCAGTACGAGTTTAAGGGCCTGTACGCTTTAAGAGTCTATAAGCAAGTAAGTTTCCTCCTCTTACTGTTATACTATAACTTTGGTGTAACTGTGGAATTCGCTTGATCCATACAAGCTGTTCGAGCCAGTACTTGAGTTTCAGTTTTAGTTATTTTTTGGTAGCTAGAACAAATGGAATACTGGATGGTACTTCTCTAGCTAGTGTTGTACTAATGAAGCTACATATTGTCATCAAGAATTGATTCATGTTGTGTTATTGGTTTATTTTAGCCCGTGGAGTTGGACTCAGTCTGTCCCACAAGGCAAAGCTCTGGGGCACCTTGCTGGGGGATGCCTGCAGAGTGAAGGTAGGGAGGGACTTACACATCCCAGAATATGTCTGGAGGCAATTCAACTGGCATCAAACAGGATGGGACTACAAACCAAGAAATGATTTACTGTTCATGTAATATTTGTGTTTGTTCACAAGTCTTTAATCGACTGGTTTTGTCGACTTCTGTAACAAACATTAACATTATGTATATATATTTTAATTTACAACTCTTTCAACTCCCATAATTTACAACTCCCATTTCTATAATTTGTATATAGAATTTGCTAACATTAAAATACAATGACAAAAAAAACACAGGATATTGTTCTTTTCAGGTTGACCAATCTTCTATTATGAGCTTCAGTGGGTTTCAAACTGCGACTGCATTCGTCTGTCCATATTACCTTTCCAAACCCTTGATTACCCATGAATTGTCTTTGCCACACCAACCTAAATGATGCAATTGGGGATTATAATCACATCAAGGCAACAAATCTGTAAAATAATGTTTATTTCAGTGCAAGGGGAATGGCCACTACACCAACAGGGTGGGCATTCAAGCTTCAGCATAAACTACAAACAAAAGCTAGATCAGAAGAGCCCACCCACTCATAGCAAGCATGTAGGAGGCTTTAAGCCAGTCTCCTTATCAGCTAAATTAAGTCAGCATACAGCCTTAAGAATCCCAAGCAAACAAGACTAACACGAACCTAGTTAATTATCTTGCCAACTGGCATTAGGAGCTACCCTCCGAGTGAGGCTCTACACCGAAGAATGGTCATTGGGTAGCCATTGTTCTTGAGGTGCTCTGCAGCTGGAAGGCAGTCATAGTCATTAATTGCATCTTCTGTTCCACTACCTCTCAGACGGCTGCTGTTATCTTTGTAGGTCTCAAACCGCCAGGCTAAGTCCTGACACAGTCGGTGCCTTCAATCTGTTTCTTGTACACCATTCGCTAAAAATCACGATGACTGCCACGTGCAACTCCTGAAGTGCAACTCCCTACGATCTATTCCCGCCTAAAAACAATAAACGTTCCGTGCGTCTAAACGTTTAGAGCGGCTAAACGGTCGTGCGTTTAAATGTTTAGCGTCTGAACGTTTCGTGCGTTCTTTTTAGCCGGTAGGAAATCGCATGCGTTTAGACGCTGAACCAACGCTCGGTTTAAACGCAACGCCAAGTTTTTTATGGCGCCTACTGTAGGTGTTTTAGCCCGAGCCACCTGGGGTTACAATTGGGAGGTGTGGTTATAACTGGAGGGTGTGGTTACAATCTGAGGGTGTGGTTAAAACTGCTCAAGTTCAGGTACGATGATTGTTTTAAATAAATGGCTGACGATCACGACTGCTATCTCCAAGGGGGTACGTCTCCAAGGAGATTCGTCTCCAAGGGGATGCGTCTCCAAGGGAATGCGTCTCCAAGGGGATGCGTCTCTGAGGGGATGCATCTCTGAGGGGATGCAGCTCTGAGGTATCTTTTTGGATGGTCCTATGGAAGTTTTTCCCCTTGCCGAGCAAGCCTACAGAGGCACCTATGTACCTGTATGCCTACAGGGAGACACTCTGAATCACTTCACTCTTGAGAAAGAAAGCACCAGTGAACTTTGCTGAAAGTTTAGTGCTAGATCTAGTCTAGCTATTGTTTGCTCACTTCAGTGGAACTGTATGCATGCCCCTGGAGCCGAACAAGATGGAACATGAGCCCTCGCACAAATTGGAGGGAGTCACTGGGAACAGGTCCTCGTGTCCGGGACAGATGTGGCAGTGACAGTAGTGCTCCTGATACTAATGGCGTCCCAGTTTTGATGAATGCAGGGATCAGATCATTCAACATTTGCTGTGGTTGGTGTGGAATTTATCTCGTCTTGTCGAGATCAACCTCCTTCACTTCTCTTCACAGAGAAACAGATGTCTCGCATGCTATTGGTGGTGGTGGGGGGTTTGAAGGGACATTGGAACATATGTAACAACTCTTGACGTCTCTGCTGGGAAGTGACGGAGAGAAAAGTATTGGAAGTGTGTTGCTATATACACTTCATCGTCATCCGAGGTCAAAGGTTGGTCAACATGCATGCGCAAAACTCGCTTTCCATTATGCACGCTGAACTTCGAACTTTGAACAGGCTGAGAGGGGGAAACCCCCTGCATGACTCGGGTGGGGAGGTCCCTTCTTGAACTAACTACCAGAAGATATGTAAGTATGGATTGAGGTCTGAGTCCAGATCAGCGGGAGAACCAGCCTAAAGAAAGGCAACATCGCCGTCTGGATTATTAAAAAAAGCATGTCATTGAGGAGCTAAACAACACCCTCGCTGGCAGAGGCAACGTCGACGTGCCAGAAGAGAGAGAGCAAAATAGCATGTTAATGGACTGATGAGCTAATACAGTGTCCCTGGCCAGTGCCAACACTGAGATGAGAGGGACTTGTTCAGGAGAGAGCAGGAAAGCTGAGCAGCAAACATCTAGATAGTCTGGTGAACCAAGTGAGGTGTCAGTGGAGAGCATATACTTAGTTACAAGTGAGGTGTCAGTGGAGAGCATATACTTAGTTACAAGTGAGGTGTCAGTGGAGAGCATATACTTAGTTACAAGTGAGGTGTCAGTGGAGAGCATATACTTAGTTACAAGTGACGTGTCAGTGGAGAGCATATACTTAGTTACAAGTGAGGTGTCAGTGGAGAGCATATACTTAGTTACAAGTGAGGTGTCAGTGGAGAGCATATACTTAGTTACAAGTGAGGTGTCAGTGGAGAGCATATACTTAGTTACAAGTGAGGTGTCAGTGGAGAGCATATACTTAGTTACAAGTGAGGTGTCAGTGGAGTGCATATACTTAGTTACAAGTGAGGTGTCAGTGGAGAGCATATAATTAGTTACAAGTGAGGTATCAGTGGAGAGCATATACTTAGTTACAAGTGAGGTGTCAGTGGAGAGCATATACTTAGTTACAAGTGAGGTGTCAGTGGAGAGCATATACTTAGTTACAAGTGACGTGTCAGTGGAGTGCATATACTTAGTTACAAGTGAGGTGTCAGTGAAGTGCATATACTTAGTTACAAGTGAGGTGCCAGTGGAGTGCATATATTTAGTTACAAGTGAGGTGTCAGTGGGGAGCATATACTTAGTTACAAGTGAGGTGTCAGTGGAGAGCATATACTTAGTTACAAGTGAGGTGTCAGTGGAGAGCATATACTTAGTTACAAGTGAGGTGTCAGTGGAGAGCATATACTTAGTTACAAGTGAGGTGTCAGTGGAGAGCATATACTTAGTTACAAGTGAGGTGTCAGTGGAGAGCATATACTTAGTTACAAGTGAGGTGTCAGTGGAGAGCATATACTTAGTTACAAGTGAGGCGTCAGTGGAGAGCATATACTTAGTTACAAGTGAGGTGTCAGTGGAGAGCATATACTTAGTTACAAGTGAGGTGTCAGTGGAGTGCATATACTTAGTTACAAGTGAGGTGTCAGTGGAGAGCATATACTTAGTTACAAGTGAGGTGTCAGTGGAGAGCATATACTTAGTTACAAGTGAGGTGTCAGTGGAGTGCATATACTTAGTTACAAGTGAGGTGTCAGTGGAGAGCATATACTTAGTTACAAGTGACGTGTCAGTGGAGTGCATATACTTAGTTACAAGTGAGGTGTCAGTGGAGAGCATATACTTAGTTACAAGTGAGTTGTCAGTGGAGAGCATATACTTAGTTACAAGTGAGGTGTCAGTGGAGAGCATATACTTAGTTACAAGTGAGGTGTCAGTGGAGAGCATATACTTAGTTACAAGTGAGGTGTCAGTGGAGAGCATATACTTAGTTACAAGTGAGGTGTCAGTGGAGAGCATATACTTAGTTACAAGTGAGGTGTCAGTGGAGTGCATATATACTATTAGTTACACGTACCATAATGATGCATCAAAATATCCCCCCCCCCCTCCCTGCCCTTCGTTGTGGGGTTCCTGCCCTCCAAAAGTTTCAGCTACAGGACTAGCTCCAGCAAGTAGTTTTTTTCAGAAATGTAACCTGAAAAACATTCAGTGTAGATTAAATATTGGCACTTAGATAGATGTGGAGACTGAGAGAGTGAGTATATATCTTGACTGATATATATATATATATGGATAGCAGGATGCAGTAGATGTGGAGTTCAGATGGTCCTGTAGGTGCTATTGGAATTGGACTGACTGGGAGAGTGAGGCCCTAGCAGAGGAAGAAGGTGTAATCCAGTGAACACTTGCATGTCTAGCATGGACAACGGGGAGAAGTATAACAGATATTATGGATACTCTCTGCACAGGTGATATGAGTCTAACTTACCTGTAAGGACAAGCTTACCAAGCAGCAATGGAGAAGTGGAAAAGATTCATGACTTTGAAGGCTGAAGTTATCATCAATAATGTAACATCCTAAACGTTCTTAATTGATCAGAGCTGCCAGTTTCTCTATTGCCTATGAAGTTCAGGATCCATCTTCTATTCCATCTTCTATTCCTGTCATGGTCGGGCACATTTTGGACTTAAAGAAAGTGAGGGTTGAGTTACTCTATAATTAGCTCTAGTCGCTTGGGAGACGAACAATATAGCTAGCTAATTCGAGAAACAGGTTTAGCTACTGTAGTTAAATATCGAAAAATGGCTAACTATAAGCTAAACACTCACCAGAAGTAAGCGTATAGCCTCTTGAAGCTCGGATGCCCATGAAGATATTCATCGGCCTCCCCGGCAGACGCATTGCCATCTGAAAGGAAATGAACACAGTCACTGCCCTTGAGGCCCCTTAGCCACGAGCTAAAGCTCTGCAAGTGGGCAAGCCACATTACCAGAACATAATTAGTAGTCTCTCCAGCAAGCCTGTCCAAGATCTAAACAAGGTAGGTGACAAAATTATTCAGCTCATAAGAAACGCTGGAATAGCTGGCTCAACAAGAAGCACTCTAGCCAAAAGATTACTTGGCCAGAGAGGTCAGGTTGTGTGCTTAAATTCATTGTTGTTAAGAGTGAGAGCCTGAAGCACTGCTCACGTTCTTCTTGAGAATTGCACGCAAGTAAAATAATGTCCTCTCTGTGCCTGATTTTTATTATTTTTATTTTTATTGATATAATGGGCGGCATCCTACCAACAAGTTTTGTTTTTAATTTGTCCCATTATCTGTTACCCTGTAATCCCACAAACTCTGATTGCTCCCCCGTACATCACCGAGAGGTGTGGTCTTAACTTTGAAGCAATAAAATGCCCATTCGCTCTTCCTTGTGCTTGCAATGTAATCAAAGCAATCTGATTGGGTGTAAGTAAAGCTGCACTGACACAAGCCGTAGACGATACAGATATCAGACCTCCCCCCCCCCTCCAAGGTGTAAGGAAGAGGTAAAGGGTCTGCTACTACGCCAGCCAGACAAGGGTGTTGGAGGGCTTGTCCGTGGCACCCTGTACCTCCCTGAAGCTCTGTGCTCATGACCATTTACTTCTTCAGTGATGCCCGTGTCCTCCAGCCCTGTGCTTTGTTTCTTCCTCCAGGCAAGTACCCCGAGGAGGCCGTAGCCATCATGAGCAAAATCTGCCTCGAGGCTGAGGCTGCCATGTTCCACAATAACGTCTTCGGTGAGCTTCGTTCCCTCGCTCCCAAGCCAACGCCCACTGTTCAGACCATCGCCATAGCATCCGTTGACGCCTCTTTCCAGCAGAATGCACATGCCATCATCACCTTGACCACCACCGGATTGTACGTGAGGGGTGTGGTTAACTAGTGAGTGTTATTTGAAGGGGACCAATCACAGAAGTGTTTAAAGATCATTGCACAAGTCTAGTGTATGTATCTAGTGTATGTATATACCGTATTCACTAGAATATAAGTCGCGACTTGTATTTATTTCAGCCAAATCAAGTTGCGATCTTCAAGCGCAGTGCCAAGCCAGTCTTGCGCTATTGTGCTGACGCAATTTTTGTGTGCGTCATTGTGGTTGTGATTGTTTCATTTCAAACATTGAGCTAGGTAGTAGTTGGCTGGCAAGAGTTTTCCTAATCGCTATCGTAATCTACAATGAGTTCGTTATGTTCGATCTGTTCTTCATCCTCTTCGTCCAAGGAAGCAAATGGATCTTCTCCACCGCTGTCACTTCCTTCCAACAGCTGGCGAGTAGCTTGTGTAATGGCTGGGATAGCTAAAGCTGCTACTTTATCGACTTTGAGGCAGTGAGTTTCTCCATCTTCAGACCCGTACACCTTCACAGTGATGCCACAAGCACGGAATGATTTCCAACTCGGCAGACAAGCTATCTTAGCTAATGATAAACGACTGCACGTGTGCAAGAGCGGAGGTGTAATTAACTTGGTGTGCTACATTTGGAGTGCGGCTTTCAGAGCGACTTCTATTCAGTGTGCGACTTATATTTGAGTGAATACGGTATGTGAGACAAAGCTCTTCTGTAGTTGGTCTTGCAATAACAGCCCTGAGCTCTTCGTGTGTGCACTTATAGACCAGAAGTGGGAAACTTGAAATGCTCTCCTGCCATATTTAAATTGTGCGAACAAATATAATATCGGGGGGGAGGTGCTGCGTGATGACATTCAACAGAGAACAGCGGAATAGTTCTCAGCATTACGACAGCCGGGGGTGGTGGTGAATTGGAGCAGTTGTATTGGACGACTGGACCATTGACTGGAGTAGCTCTCGACGTCGCCATAGTTACATAGATGAACACTCGGATATCTCTTCGGCGATGCTGTCTCTGTCTCTGACAAGGAAGGCATGAATGAAGGATGTTTCCCGTGGTTGTGAATGGGATCTACATGTATGTACAGCTGTGGTATCAACCTGTTAGTTGTCGTAAAGGCAATAGCTATTTTTCCCCCGGGTAAAGTATGGGTAATAGCCTATAGCTACATAGCTTCCCGGGTATATTTTTATTGTACACTGAGCTGCTTACTTTGTGTCGTTGTCTTGATGAGGGACGATCGTGCTGGAGAACTAGCCTCTCTCTTGCCTCCTCGCTGTCCATCTCCTCTCACATCTGCACCATCAGCACTGTAAACAGTGTCGCATGTAGTTAGATAATCATATTCATATGTGTGGTACTTGGTGGTAATGAGTGGGGCGTGGTCTATGTTTTGTCGTAAAAGGACGATGAGTGCGAATGTTGTTCTTGTGTGGGCACACAATAGAAACCGGTGTGGATTGAATGTTGGGAGTAGTAATACGCTAGTCACAGTTTCATTCTCCAAGGGGGGGAGGGGGGAGGTGGGGATCTGGATTCTAAGGGGAGAGGTGAAAAAGGTTCCAAGGGGAAGTACAGTGTAAGTGAAACCCTGCTTGTTATATTGACAGTAATATGCTTCCAAATACTGTCTTCACTCGATTAGAAGTCGTACTGGATAATTAGTCTTCCAATTGTAACACACCTAGTTAATTATATGAATTACCAAATTGCTAGCACCAGCGTGTAGTCAGTAAATCTCCTGCATAGTGTACACTATAAAAGTTTCCGAGTAGATCAAGAAATCCTTCTGTGCTTGCGGCGGCTCTGTGAAGGTGGAAGGTCTGAGGGCGGAGAGATTCAGTGCTTCAAGGATGATAGAGAAGCTGTTCCAACCTTTACTGCTACATCACCAGCTGTTGGAAGAGAGTAACAGCGATGGAAGAGATGCATTCGCCTCCCTGGAGGAGGAGGAGGAAGAAGAGGTTGAACTGAACGAACTCCTCGTTGACAATAATAACGACCAGGAACTCGGCAACTGCCTGCAGCTAGTGCAATGTCTACAGTGTTTATAAACAACCACAATGACTCGGCGAAAGGGAAAACTCATGCCAGCTAAATGCACTTTGATTCAGTGGATCAGACGCAAAAGGCTGTTATTGTTGTGTTGTTGTTTTTTTTGTTTTTTTGGGGGTGGTTGGGGGGTGTTACTGCGCTAGCATAGTTGCAACAACGCAGTTCAGCTGAAGAAGTAGAGATTGTGACTTCTATTCGAGTGGATGCAGTGCTTGCACTTATAACGATATATGGTTGTATTTTGTCAAACAAATGATTTCTGAATGTTTGTACTCGGCATTACATGAAAAAATAACACGTTGGTGTTGGTGTTGTTGTTGTTGGTGGTGGTGGTGGTGTTGTTGTTGTTTATTATTTATATGTTTACTCTCCCATCAATTCCATGGTGAAAGGGTTAAAGTGCATGTCAACTCAGACATCATTGAAACGTACATAAATTTATAAAATAAAAATGAAAGTTTGGGATAAAAACGGATTTTTTTAAACCTGCACATGCCACAGTGGACTGCTTGCAATCATAAAGCTTAAGCATGTGTGTACATGTACTGTATATACAAATGTATAATAAAAAAAAAAATTTGAACACTAGTGACTGATGGTCACAACTGCCATTGTGAAGGCTCTCTTTCTTGACTCCTGAAAGCCCTCATGCACTCTGACCTCCTGCCAAGGAAGGCTACACGGACACCCAACTGTTGCTCAACACTAGACTAGACCTGCTCAACACCAGACTAGACTGTTGCTCAACACTAGACTAGACTGTTGCTCAACACCAGATTGTTGCTCAACACCAGACTGTTGCTCCAACACCAGACTGTTGCTCCAACACCAGACTGTGGCTCCAACACCAGACTGTTGCTCAACACTAGACTGTTGCTCAACACTAGACTGTGGCTCAACACCAAACTTGCTCAACACCAGATTGTTGCTCCTCAAATACCAGACTGTTGCTCAACACTAGACTGTTGCTCAACACCGGACTGTTGCTCCAACACCAGACTGTGACTCAACACCAGACTGTTGCTCAACACCAGACTGTTGCTCAACACTAGACTGTGGCTCAACACCAAACTTGCTCAACACCAGACTGTTGCTCAACACCAGACTGTTGCTCCAACACCAGACTGTGGCTCAACACTAGACTGTGGCTCAACACCAGACTGTTGCTCCAACACCAGACTGTTGCTCCAACACCAGACTGTGGCTCAACACTAGACTGTGGCTCAACACCAAACTTGCTCAACACCAGACTGTTGCTCAACACCAGACTGTTGCTCAACACCAGACTGTTGCTCAACACTAGACTGTGGCTCAACACCAGACTGTTGCTCAACACCAGATTGTTGCTCCTCAAATATCAGACTGTTGCTCAACACCAGACTGTTGCTCCAACACCAAACTTGCTCAACACCAGACTGTTGCTCCAACACCAGACTGTGGCTCAACACCAAACTTGCTCAACACCAGACTGTTGCTCAACACCAGATTGTTGCTCCTCAAATATCAGACTGTTGCTCAACACCAGACTGTGGCTCAACACCAGACTGTGGCTCAACACCAGACTGTTGCTCCAACACCAGACTGTGGCTCCAACACCAGACTGTTGCTCCTCTAACACCAGACTGTTGCTCAACACCAGATTGTTGCTCCTCAAATACCAGACTGTTGCTCAACACTAGACTGTTGCTCAACACCAGACTGTTGCTCCAACACCAGACTGTTGCTCCAACACCAGACTGTGGCTCAACACCAAACTTGCTCAACACCAGACTGTTGCTCCAACACCAGACTGTGGCTCAACACCAAACTTGCTCAACACCAGACTGTTGCTCAACACCAGATTGTTGCTCCTCAAATACCAGACTGTTGCTCAACACTAGACTGTTGCTCAACACCAGACTGTTGCTCCTCCAATACCAGACGGTTGTGTATCAGGCAAAGCAAGTCATACCCCTACTAGTATGACTGTAGTGTGGCTATATCCAAGGGGTGTTCTCGTCAGGACACTCACTGGCCTACTAGCGATACCTCGGGGGTGTTCTTGTCTGGGGGTGTTGGGAGTGGAGTGATGGTATGACGTCTGGCTATGTGATGAGACGAGGTTTCCTGAGGTGTATGTCCGACTCTCATGTGTAATTGTTGGGGGGTCGGGTAGAGACAGAGGGTTTCCTGATTTTCTGTTTGGCTATTATCCCCCCCCCCCAATGTGATGAACAGCTCGATCTATTTTTGATTCCACTCTCTTTCTCTCTCTCTGCTGCCTCTGTTCTTGTCATGTGTGTACATGTGGGTGTGGTCTCTCTGCAGGACTGCGTTTGTCATTGCCCAGTTCAGGCCACGTTGCCCCATCATTGCCGTCACTCGGCACAGCCAGACTGCACGATTGGTCGGTATTTTAAGACTTACGGTAGCATCAGCAATAATAATAATAATAATAATAATACGATGATGATGATCGATGATGATGATGATAATAATAGTAGTAGTAGTAGTAGTAGTAGTAGTAGTAGTAGTAGTAATAATAATAATATAATAATATAATAATAATAATAATAATAATAATAATAATAATAATAATAATAATAATAATAATAATAATAATAATAATAATAATAATAATAATAATAATAATAATAATAATAATAATAATAATAATAATAATAATAATAATAATAATAATAATAATAATAATAATAATAATAATAATAATAATAATAATAATAATACAATAATACAATAATACAATAATGATAATGATAATAATAATAACAACAATAATGTAATAATCTCTCAATGGACTCTCAGTTAACATAATAACATTAAAATCACCTTCTAATAATCAACTTCAAATTGTATTCTCTCTTCTTCCACCGAGCCCTCCAGTGTAAACTCCTTGAAGTTGATTATTGAGAAGGTGTAATAATAATGATAAAACTATATGAGTGATGTGCTATATTTGTTGAACGAGCTCAAGTGGTTTTAGTTCTTCCACGCAAGTTGTTAGCGCTGCTAGGACTCAGAGTAACGATGTCTCAGTCCCAAAGCGTAAGAAAACTAACGACGATGAAATGGGAGGAGTTTTTATTTGTTTGTTGTTTCCCCTACCCGATGAAGCCTGACTGCAGTGCTCTGGGAATTGCTGGAGTTGCCCTCGACATCGCAGCATCTGAGGATCAGTCGGAGCAGCTGTAGACATCAAAACAGCTAGTGAATGATTGCTTGGAGTCGCTCTCGACATCGGCACAGCTGAAGGAAAGTTCAGTTATCACCTCAGCTGATTGTGCCCTCGATTGGACCAGCACCTGGAAATGCGACTTGGCTTCATGATATCGCCCCAGCTCACTGGCCTCTTGACTGCAGTGGCTCTCTACATCACCACAGCTCACTGGCTGCTTGACT
The DNA here is from genome assembly GCA_028752905.1 of Cladorhizidae sp. MBARI D1340-BT2. Classification (NCBI taxonomy): domain Eukaryota; kingdom Metazoa; phylum Porifera; class Demospongiae; order Poecilosclerida; family Cladorhizidae; species Cladorhizidae sp. MBARI D1340-BT2. Next base: position 21,042,065 of record JAQNBH010000010.1, read on the forward strand.
GCAGTGGCTCTCTACATCACCACAGCTCACTGGCCTCTTGACTGCAGTAGCTCTCTACATCACCATAGCTGCTTGACTGCAGTGGCTCTCTACATCACCACAGCTCACTGGCCTCTTGACTGCAGTGGCTCTCTACATCACCACAGCTCACTGGCTGCTTGACTGCAGTGGCTCTCTACATCACCACAGCTCACTGGCCTCTTGACTGCAGTAGCTCTCTACATCACCATAGCTACTTGACTGCAGTGGCTCTCTACATCACCACAGCTCACTGGCCTCTTGACTGCAGTAGCTCTCTACATCACCATAGCTCACTGGCCTCTTGACTGCAGTGGCTCTCTACATCATCACAGCTCACTGGCCTCTTGACTGCAGTGGCTCTCTACATCATCACAGCTCACTGGCCTCTTGACTGCAGTAGCTCTCTACATCACCATAGCTCACTGGCCTCTTGACTGCAGTAGCTCTCTACATCATCACAGATCACTGGCTGCTTGACTGCAGTGGCTCTCTACATCACCACAGCTCACTGGCCTCTTGACTGCAGTAGCTCTCTACATCACCATAGCTCACTGGCTGCTTGACTGCAGTGGCTCTCTACATCACCACAGCTCACTGGCCTCTTGATTGCAGTGGCTCTCTACATCACCACAGCTCACTGGCCTCTTGACTGCAGTAGCTCTCTACATCACCATAGCTCACTGGCTGCTTGACTGCAGTGGCTCTCTACATCACCACAGCTCACTGGCCTCTTGACTGCAGTGGCTCTCGACATCACCATAGCTCACTGTCCTCTTGACTGCAGTACATCTCTCTACATCAACATAATTGACCGCTGAGCTGTTCTTTAGACACTGTGCTGTTCTTTGGACACTGAGATCTGTTCTTTAGACACTGTGCTGTTCTTTATACACTGAGCTGTTCTTTAGACACTGTGCTGTTCTTTAGACACTGAGATCTGTTCTTTAGACACTGTGCTGTTCTTTAGACACCGAGTTGTTCTTTAGACACTGAGCTGTTCTTTATACACTGAGTTGTTCTTTAGACACTGAGCTGTTCTTTATACACTGAGTTGTTCTTTAGGCACTGAGCTGTTCTTTAGGCACTGAACTATTCTTTAGACACTGAGCTGTTCTTTAGACACTGAGCTGTTCTTTAGAGACTGAGATCTGTTCTTTAGACACTGAGCTGTTCTTTAGACACTCTGCTGTTCTTTATATACTGTGCTGTTCTTTAGACACTGAGCTGTTCTTTAGGCACTCAGCTGTTCTTTAGACACTGAGCTGTTCTTTAGACACTGAGATCTGTTCTTTAGACACTGAGCTGTTCTTTAGACACTGAGATCTGTTCTTTAGACGCTGAGCTTTTCTTTATACACTGAGTTGTTCTTTAGACACGGAGCTGTTCTTTAGACACTGCGCTGTTCTTTAGACACTGTACTGTTCTTTATACACTGAGTTGTTCTTTAGACACTGAGCTGTTCTTTAGACACTGAGCTATTCTTTAGACACTGAGCTGTTCTTTAGACACTGAGATCTGTTCTTTAGACACTGAGCTGTTCTTTATACACTGAGTTGTTCTTTAGACACTGAGCTGTTCTTTAGACACTGAGCTGTTCTTTAGACACTGTACTGTTCTTTATACACTGAGTTGTTCTTTAGACACTGAGCTGTTCTTTAGACACTGAGCTGTTCTTTAGACACTGAGCTGTTCTTTAGACACTGAGCTGTTCTTTATACACTGAGCTGTTCTTTAGACACTGAGCTGTTCTTTAGACACTGAGCTGTTCTTTAGACACTGAGCTGTTCTTTAGACACTGAGCTGTTCTTTATACACCGTGTTGTTCTTTAGACACTGAGCTGTTCTTTAGACACTGAGCTGTTCTTTAGACACTGAGCTGTTCTTTAGACACTGAGCTGTTCTTTAGGCACTGTGCTGTTCTTTAGGCACTGTGCTGTTCTTTAGGCACTGAGCTGTTCTTTAGGCACTGAGCTGTTCTTTAGACACTGAGTTGTTCTTTAGACACTGAGCTGTTCTTTAGACACTGAGCTGTTCTTTAGACACTGAGCTGTTCTTTAGACACTGAGCTGTTCTTTAGACACTGTGCTGTTCTTTAGGCACTGAGCTGTTCTTTAGGCACTGAGCTGTTCTTTAGACACTGTGCTGTTCTTTAGACACTGAGCTGTTCTTTAGACACTGTGCTGTTCTTAGACACTGTGCTGTTCTTTATACACTGAGCTGTTCTTTAGACACTGAGCTGTTCTTTAATTCCCGACCTCCCAAACTTGATAGGGAGGCTTGCTGGGGCCACCTGTGTTGCACACCTTTTTCAAGTAGTGCACACCTACAGACATAATCAATTCCTTGGACACAGTTGCAAACTTCCAAGTGTATGCTCCTGGCTGGCTAGCTATGTAGTAGCAATAGCGACCGGTTGAGCTGTTGCAGAGCCTGGAGAGTGCCGTGTGTGGCCATCATTTCATCTGGTCGGAAGAATGGATGGAAGATCGACCGTCGAGCAGGAAGAGACATGGTTGCAATCTATGCTTTACAAATATGCTAGAACCAACAGTGAAGTGGGTGGTTACCAAAATCTAGATGCTTTAACAAAAAATCGGTGTCTAATCTAGATAGCTGCTTAGCAACCAGCATACGTAAGGATATACAGATATATATATATTAAAATCACCTCAATAATCAACTTTCAATTTTTATTCACTCTTGAATAAAAATTGAAGTTGATTATTGAGAAGGTAATTTTAATGTTATTATGTCAACTGAGAGTTCATTGAGAATAATAAAAATACAACTGCTATATTGTCAAATGTTTAAATCTGCTTACTTTGCCCCTCCCACCCACCTCTCTACAGTGTCACATGCACCGTGCAGTTCACCCGCTGCTCTACAAAGAGGATCGCAAGGAGGATTGGACAGAGGATGTGGAGAAGCGCTTCATTGCGGGCATAGACAAAGGGAAAAGAGAGGGTTTTATCTGTAAAGGGTCCACCATCATCATGGTGAGTGGCTGGAGGCCAGGCCCACACCACATCAACACTATAAGGATCTTTGTTGTCGGAGAGTAGGACCAATCCTGCGAAGATGGATGGAACATAGTACCCCCTCCCCCTGCCATGCCCCTTTCCCCTCATTCGAACAGTTCTGTAAATAGTTTAGTTGTTATAATTGACTATTTAGCTACTTCTGTCAGAGACAAGGTAGCCCTCCTTTGTCCTGGATATGTAGACAATCTCCAGGTTAGATGCATCAATAAGAAATAGCAACTCGTATATCATGTATAAATGATCTTGCCATAATTATGATAATGGTTGCTGTGGCAACTTGCTGGGTTTTAGATACAAGCTTCCCATGAAGCATAAAAAATATCAATTTTTTAAATATATAATATATACAGTATATGCATGTATATATATACTGTATATATATAATATATACCGTATATATAATTATATATATACAGTATATATAATTATATGTATATACAGTATATATATACAGTATATATATAATATATACAGTATATATAATTATATATATATATATATATATATATATATATACAGTATATATATATTATGAAGCATAGCCAGAGGGACAAAAGAGGAAACGTGTTTAATACCCCGAACCTCTGTTCAAAGTCAATTCTAGTGGCACAGGCAATTAGTCTCGCAATGATATTTTATTTATTATTATTATTTATTTAGCTAGCCAAGTTCAAGGTCTAGGCTTGTGTTTTATCGCCAATCGTGTTATTCTTTTGAAGCTCATAGCTGCAGTGCTTTAGCGTAGATTCTTACCAGATCTTTGGAGAAGATTGTAATAGCTGCTTTCTTGTGCCATTTTCTGCTGCAGAGAGGAATTTCTTGTGTGTATGTGTGTGTGTGACAGTATGCGCTTTCTCCTAGCTTCTGCGCCCATTCTTTCAGCCGCTCGGGCATTAGCAGTAGTTAGTTTAACAGGATTATGTTGGGCTTAGATCTTGCTGGGTTGTTACCGCGGTCTCTAGTGGCAAGTAGCTTCAGATCGGCGGACTGTAGCTAATGTTTGCCATAGGCCAGTAGATTCACACTAAAATTATGTAGGATGGGAATGATATGGCACGTTTGCTCTGCCAAAACAATTGCAGGCCTGAGAAGGTTGCCATCAGCCAAGCAACCTGGATTGACTTACCTTGTATGGTCTCTAACCAGACAGAGCTTAGTGAAGCATTGCTAAGAGTGATGGCCACATCACAGCAAGCTGACTTGGAGAAGATGGTGCAGTGCTTAGAACAGATTCTAGCTTAGCTGACTCACTTTCCACTTGTAGGCTCCTTTTCCTCCTTTATTCTTGGCATTTTTGAAACCATTTTTCCCAAAATCATCTTTTAACCTTTTAACGGTCACGGGCGCTTTAAAGCGCCCTAAGAAGTCTCGCAGTTAAAAAATTCATAAAAAATAGATCGTTCGAACTTACCCCCATAAAAATCTTATTAAACGACGCCTAAAACATTGCTCTATCACGTGGTATTCACAAAACAATGACAGCATAACGGTTGCTAAGGACTTTGAACCCGGAAAGCTCACACGGAAATCATGGCTAAGCGCTTGAACGTTAGCGATGTGCTGCTTTTACTGGAAGACGACGATTTCGGCCTTTCTGAAGCGGATGACAGTGATTTTGAAGGCGAAGGTGTTGAGTGCTACCTTCCCAGAGCAAACCCTGAGCTTAGTCACTCAGAAGTAACGGAGGAAGATGAAGATCCAATAGATATAGTTTCTGATGACAGCTCCAGCTCTAGTGATAAGAGTCTTACTGGTAAGTATTACTGGTAAGTATTACTGTTCAAAAAGGTATAGAATATAAAAATATCTGTTTCTATGTCCACAGTTTTTGGATCTACACAAAGTCACAGCAGTCCCACCTCTCACAGAGCTCAAATACCCATCAGTCACTATGTCTCATCGTGACTGATGGGTATTTGAGCTCTGTGATGTAAGCTTTCTTCTGTTTTTCATAATACCATGCTGCAGTCTGGTCATTATGGTTGAAATTTGTGTATATACCTACAAATGTATAAAACATGTTATCATAAAATATACTTGAAAATGGAACAATAATTGACTTGAAATTAAAAAAATTATGACTAAAACCACAATTACAACCACATACTTTGTTGCTAGGCAACATAAACCACACCTACATATTAACACTTAGCAGACCTTTGTCACGAATTCGTGACATGCGCAGGCGTATCTATAAGACCATTGTCACGTATTCGTGACAGTAGTAATTGTCACCTGTAGACCACCGTCACGATATCGTGACAGCCACTTCATTTTGACCACAAAGGTTCGTGGTTGTTAGCTATGAATGGTATGATATCCAGACTCTACTAGGGAGGTTATTGATGATAATGGCATAGTGATTGTACATACACTCAAATAGTTGTAGGGATGATGAAATAGATATGAGTAGCAATTTTTATGAGACCAAGGATGAGAGTGCAAGTATGGATGTTGGAGCAAGTGGAAATAGGGGGAGAGATACAGTGATAGGACTAAGTCAGCAGATGTCAATGGGAGGTCATCGTAATAGGGGAAGAGCTGCAGGTAGAGGACAGCAGAGGAAGGGAAGAGCTGCAGGAAGAGGACAGCAGAGGAGAGGAAGATCAGTTGGAAGTGGAACCAGCCGTGTGGATGCTAGCCAATATATGTGGACAACTGCTGGGGAAGGTATGACATTCCTGGAATAAAAGAACAATAACAATTAATATTATTAGGTATTACACAGACAAATGTTTTATATCAAGCAAACTTTACATATAAACCATTATTATTTCTTTTTAAATTCTAGATGACATTGCAGAGTAGCCCATACATCCTTCAACCAGGACCTAATGTTCCTCCATCCTGCCAAAGTGCAGAAGATTGTTTTCAACTATTCTTTGGTCCAACCATGCTAAAGTTTACCATTGACAGGACCAATGCACATGCCGAGCTGAAGTGTGCCCAAGAACAGCTGAAGGGCAAACAGGCTGAATGGCAAGGGACACCATTACCAAGTGTGAGGAAGTCAGAGGTGTGACTGTGCTTTCTGCAATGGCAGGATGGCACCAGACACCTCACCCTGTATAGATGTGGTGCCTGCCTAACACACTCCACTCCACACCTACCACTCACAGAGGACAAATAAAACAGAAGACTGAATCTATATAAGTATACCTTCATCCTAGTTTCATGGTTATGATTACATGACAGATGTTGCTTCATCACAGATGTTGCTGCAATCCTATATGTAAAATATATTAATAAGTGAACAACTGAATGTGAGCAAGGACTATATAACAAAATCACACAGTGTTCTCAGGAAAGAAAAGGCTATTTAGCTAAGCTAGATAGCCATTTAACTGCTAACTAGCTATATGGGGGCGCTAGCTTGCTAGCTACTTGAGTGCTTTAGCCAGCTAGCTATATGGGAGCGCTAGCTGGTTAGCTACTTGGGTCCGATAGCTAGCTAGCTACATGAAGCGCTAGCTCGTTAGCTACAAGGGTGGGCTAGCTAGCTATTTAGCTACGCTAGCTACTATTCCTACACTATTTAGATACGCTAGCTAAACTATTTACTATTCATACACTATTTAGCTTGATCTAACAGTCATAAAAGAAACCACTAGGTTTATATTAGCTGAAGTAAAGTTACTTACTCACCTTGGTAACAAGAGTTCTTCGCTTTACTTTTTAAAATTATTATCAGCTCATATACTTGAAAAACCTTTTGAGATTTGAGTAATGAAGTACCAGTAAGTAATCATAGAGAGGAGTAGCACCTAGAAGTTGTCGATCAAGCATCCACTTCTTGAAACACGAGGAAAACTAAATATTGCCCACCGTTAAACGCCCGGTCTCTGGGAATAGATGCGCGTTCGAATTGAATAATCTCGCGTTGACATTTCAATTAACCGATTACACGCCGTATTCCTAGTACCCGCGGGCAAATTATTCACGAATTAACGAGGTATTTTACTTATTATTTTTATATCTTCCGTTCTGCAGGGACTCCACCCATGAAACTTGGGTCATATTAAGCCACATGATAGCTCTACTTCCTGTAAAAAAATCGAGCCTTCCTTACCAACTGGGCAGAACTAACCAGCATTATAAAACCTTGTCATCTTCTTGGGGGTGAATATTTTCATATTTTCACACCATTATAATGCCAACACAAGATGGAGCATCTATTTACAAACCCTCTACCATATGCAAAGCCAGTGGGTTGTTTTCCCCATCAAAATGCTAACAAATAATAATACAAAAAACAAATTATAAGAGAGTGAAAATGCTAACACATACTAGAATAAAACCATAATATAAAACACAATTATGTAAGGGAGTGTCTTGGGTAGAGCTCCGGTCTTGCTGTCACGGGTAGAGTAGAACTTGCTCAGTCTTGGGTATAGCTTGCTTGGTCTCCGGCATGATATTTCACCATGTTTTTATTCTACACAAACATGAGATACCAGGATAAGAATAACACTTGAATACTGGAGAGACGAGAGAAGTAGACGAAGGGACAGGGAACGAGAGAAGTAGACGAAGGAGCAGGGAACAAGAGAGAAGCACAGAAAGGAGCAGGGGGTGCATAAACATTACTGATAGTCCACCAAGGCCACCAAGGTATGGTATTTACGAAAACAGTCACGGCCTGTTGATCCACCACACAAAGGAACCTTACAAAAACAACACTGGGACCTTGCCTCATGCCTGTAACCTTTACAAATGCAAACTACACAGCGCTTCTTTGCACAGCACTGTGGGAAATGACCTAGTTTTAAATTGAGGCGATCTAGCTGACTATTTGCCTGACTACAACGAAGAGAAGAGAAAGAACCAATCAAAGATTTAGCTAGAACAATCCTAGCTTCTAGATAATTACCCTTCCTTACTGATATTGGTGATATTGGAGCTCGGACAGAAGAAAACAAAATAAATGAATTCAATAAACAAGCTTCTATCAAATACGAAAAAACCCTTTTCCACCATCTCCTAGACTTTCTACCCAAATTATAGTAGCCTATTCTCTGATCTGCTCTGTCCACACCTCTCATGAATGACTGATAATCAGGCAAACATGGGGGACATGGCAGATCCTCTCTAGAACCATCAATTTTGTGCCTTTTTACAGTAGGAGGTACTAAATTATTTTCCGTGGGATGTATATTAGTTATCATGTAGATTGACCGTTTATCTACCCAAACTAAAGCCAGGAGTGCACCATTAGACCTATAATCATAATAACCTCTATTTCTAATCGAAGCTTTTGTTACTAAATCTGGAGGAAAGTTCCTCCTAGTATACCTAGCTGTACCACATGCACCAAAGCCTTTACTTGTAAGCGTTTGAAATAAATTAGGACTAGTATAATAATTGTCCATGTACACATGGAAGTTCTTATGTTCTAATCCTTCTAACAAATCTAAAACAACTCTACTACACAAACCAGTTTTATCAGCTACTTCCACGTTCTTACCTGTATAAATCTGCAACCGATAAATGTACCCATTCCTAGCATCACAAAGGACAAACACTTTTATCCCCCATTTTATTGGTTTGTCCTTCATATACTGTTTGAAGCCAAGCCTACCTTGAAAGGGAATCATAGCTTCATCAATACTAAGCTCTTGATGCAAAGTATATTCACTCTCAAACTTAGGAGTAATCAAATCTAATAACTTCCTTACCTTATAAAGCCGATCATAATTCAGGTTACCCTTTGTAACCAACAAACCATCAATAGAATTTACATGTACATAACGCATTAGCTCCAAAAACCGAGTCCTAGGCATTACTTTACGAACCAAAGATCCAGACAAATCCGAGTGATTAGTGGACCAGTACAATTCTAAGTATGGAAGTGTGGAAACTCCCATTATTATCAACATTCCTACAAAAGCTTTCATTTCCTCTATATTAGTATCTACCCATGGCCTGGAGAGACTAGCCATCCTAGAAACATAACTGTTCGTCTCATTCGTCTCTGCTACTAGGAGTTCCCACACTTCAAGAGTTAAAAAAAGGTAAAATGCATCTAAAAATGTACTTGATGCACCAAGCAATGAAGAAGTTGGACCAGCTGTTGCTGTATAGTCCAATTTCAAAGGAGTTGGCTCCTTTATTTCCCACTTACCTGTGACCTCAGTTAGCCTAGAACCAGTGCCAGATGCTTGGGCAGAACCAGTGCCAGATGCTTGGGCAGAACCAGTGCCAGATGCTCGGACAGAACCAGTGCCAGATGCTCGCACACGCCTATAACCTCTGGCCCGCCTACTACCAGTACCTTTTGGAGGACCACTAGCAACACTTACGACTCCACTACCACTTGAGCTGCTTCCCCCTTGGCCAGTACTCCCTCGGCCAGTACTCCCTCGCCCGCCTCTCCCTCGCACAACTCCAGCACCAGTCGTGTTCCCACGCCCTGTAGAGACTTCAGGCAAGGCTTCCTCATCCTCCAATGTAACAAAAGGAGTCATAGATGCCTCATCTCCACTCTCATCATCTGATGCTGTAGGAAAAGTAGTGGGGAGGGTGGGAAAAACAAGATATATATATCAAGTTTGTGGTCAACATTTGTAAATTCAAATTCAAATGAAAATCAACAACTCAAACCTACACTCTTAGCTATAACTTTTTTTCTATAACTATCCCGTCTGAATTTGGAATACCAACAGAATAAGCTAGTATTTGGCAATAGTACACTCTCAGTTGACTGGTAAACAAAGGCAATGAAGCGCTAAGGTTAGAAGAAACTTACAATCGAGAAGTCCATCCAAGCACGCCTCTTCTCTTAGAGCAACTGGATCCAGTGTTTCCTCGGTATGCATAGATGTCTTCACCTTCTTCCCCAAATGAATCTGACCCAGAATCGCCAGAATCGTCGGCTAAAAGTTGAGAAATAACGTCCTCACAGGAGAGCATCTTTGAGCAGTTAAAAAAAAAAAAGCTCGACCAACAAAAATGGCGTTCAACCGCAGGATTTTTGTTGCACGATGCATCAACCGGAAATAATCATTTTTGTGACGTTCTCTAGTCTACTAGGCATGTGCAGAACCCAACCGGGACTGTTAGCTCGTAACGGTTCATTTTATATATTTTTGTGTGGCGAAGGATGTAAGGTCTCGCGCCATATGGCGCTTACGGCGTTTAATCGGGCTTTTTTAAATTATTATCAGCTCATATACTTGAAAAACCTTTTGAGATTTGAGTAATGAAGTACCAGTAAGTAATCATAGAGAGGAGTAGCACCTAGAAGTTGTCGATCAAGCATCCACTTCTTGAAACACGAGGAAAACTAAATATTGCCCACCGTTAAACGCCCGGTCTCTGGGAATAGATGCGCGTTCGAATTGAATAATCTCGCGTTGACATTTCAATTAACGTGGCTAAGTGTTAAGTAACTATGTGTGATTCCAAAAATATATGGTTGCTATCGACTTTAATAAATATTTGAGACAATACAGTTAATTTTAGTTATGGTAGCAATATTATTTTTTTTAACCCGACCATGAAAGGGTTAAATAGTAGCACAGCCGTTACTTCACCCATGAAATACTTCAAGAAAATTACATTCACTATTATAATATGAGCTTCGTTGTAGAATGCATATGTATGTGAATCTGTATTATGTATAGCTTGTTGCATGATGCTGCACTGATTCATAGCTCTTTTACATATAACCAGTCCGGGAAATTAAAATCAGTCATCAGACATTTTCTGAACAACTAAAATGTTAGAATACACGCACATGCATGATCATATCGAAGCAGGTGTTTCGACTTCTGGCACAGACCGCAGTGAGGAAGTGAAGAAGCTGTTACTGGATGACGGGATATAGGAGGACTTACTCAATCTGATACTTGCATTGTTCATATAAAGTTCATTTGTACTCATTACTTGATTGGAGTTACAATGGCAGTCCAGAGTCTGAGATTGGCACATCAAAGTTGGTTGTAATGGACAAACGGATTTTGGTTGTAATTCCTTGCTCAATTTAACAATATGTCTGTTCCAGTATACCTCCTGCAACCTGTAAAAACAGCAATGAATGCAACCCCCCCCCAAAAAACCACAGACCAACATTGTTTACGCTACTCAACCGATGACGTGCATATGTATCCCTACAGCAATCCTGGGGAGATGGTATATATTAATATATAGCCCTCGAAGCATCTAGGAAGCTCTTGAAAGGAATACAACAAAGACTGAACCTGCTTACATTGGCTGTCTTGAGGGGGATAACGCTTAAGCATTTCTCCCTTGAAGTAAATTTTGTGACTTCCCCCGACTCCCAATCGAAGGCTCACGTTTTCTAATTCTGGAGCTATCGCTGCCTAAGGATTTGAAGGCGACGATGTACAGCAACCTAGACTGGACTTTCGTTAACCCCTAGGGCTATCGAGACTAATGGTGTTTTGGGCCCCAAAACTCAAACTTTCATCGAGGACCGTGATACCAGCTGCATGTAGTCACGGAGAAGTCCAAATCACCTCAACAACCGATGCAAAGAATTTATGTCGCCACAGCAGAATAATGCTGCTTCTGTACTGGGCTCTATATAGCAGTGCCAGCAGGAGGGGGTTGACTACTTCTGCACTCGGCCATTATTGTTGTTTAAAAAAATTCTTTTCCTGATCGATTTAGAGCGAGGTTGGGAATTAGGTGTGCAAGATGGTGGCCCCTTCTGCTATTTGGCTTCTGCCAATGGCTCATCTGCTCCAATATACCATATTCCACCACCCAAATTTCAAGTCTGTCCTCCTTGGTTCCTCAATGCTCTATCCACTTCCTCCTCCTCAAGCAGCCTTTGACCAGTAGACATGGGACGCATACAAAACACATGCCATGTTGGATGCTTTATTGGATTAGGCCAGAGATGGGTTTCTTGTGAAGGCTTATGGCTATATACGTCATGTCCCGAAGCAGGTGTGTGGTTAAGTGCTCTCCCAATTCCTTCTCTGGGGCTAATGGGTTGGTGCATATTTCAGTGGGCTTTCGTTTGGGAACACCTCTTTGTCAGCCACATGCATGCCATCACTGTGGTGGTGCTGGCTGCTGGGCCAGACATCACTGTGGTGGTGCTGGGCCAGATATCACTGGTGGTGCAAGTGCTGGGCCAGACATCACTGTGGTGGTGCAAGTGTTGGTTGCTGGGCCAGACATCACTGTGGTGGTGCTGGTTGGTGGGCGAGACATCACTATGGTGGTGCAAGTGTTGGTTGCTGGGCCAGACATTGTCTCTGCCGCTTCAGTAAAGGTCATCATTCTTGACATGCCTCAATCAATGAAATCATCCATAAGTGGCTGGGATTCCCGATCTCCACAATGGTAGAAAGATGTGATGGTGTCAACATGCCTTGGAAATGGGTAAGGTTATCGTTGAGGGATCCTGATCCATCATTATTTTACTCCAGAGGAGTCGCCAACTTGTAATTTAGCACCATCCTCTACCTTAAATGAGTTATCACATTCTTTTATTATTTTTATTATTATTATTATTATGACTTGACAACCTGATAATGGAAATGCGATAAATTATAAGAACATGGATGATAAAGGGAGTCAATACAAGATGAGGTTGATGGACATTCACCAACTTGTGGTGAAGCCATTAAATATAATAACTTAATTAAGGTGCAGGTTTAGTTAGGTGGCAAGAAGAGCATGGACAAACATAGTGAAATGTACATGAATTTGATGGATCGAAGTAGAGCTGAAAGTGTTTCCATAGGTAGCTGTAGAGAGACATCTTAATAGTGTTAAATGAGAGCGAGATGTCTATTGGAGGCAGCGAGTTCCACAGGCGTATATATATACTACCCTGTTATAATAAAAGTTCCGAGTGGCTGTTGTCCTTTGATAGTTGTACTTCAGTTTGTGTTTTGAGCCGGATCTGTAGCAGATGACACAAATGATATATAATCTGATATAGTTATATTGTTGTAGATCTAATTAAGAACAATAGGTCTTGGAGTTCAAACCAGTACATTAGAGGCAGGGTATTTAGTTTGATCAGTCTATCTTTGTAGTCAAGGCACTGATAGTTTAGAATATATTTTGTTATCCTACGCTGCATTTTCAACTGGTTTCTTTAATTTGATGGGGGTGCCACAGTTGACAACAATACGATAGCTTGGACCTCACTACACTAGTATATAGTAACTTCTTTGATGCAATCGGTGAATGAGATGGGATTGGAGAAATCAAAATAGACTGCATGTGACATTTTCCTGTTCTCTATTGAGCCATAAATGTTAGAATATGAGGTCAACAACTGAGAGAGACATGATTGTTTTTTTTGTTGAGAAATCCGTATTGCTACTTTGACAATAAAGGTTGAACAAAAGAGATTATATTTTGGTAAATTATCTTCTCTAACACTTTAGACAGTATACTCAGTAGTGATATTGGCCTGTAGTTTTGTACCATAGAATGATCATTATTCTTGAAGATAGGGTGGATTTTATGAATTTTCCAATCTAGAGGGGGTGATGATGTCTGCATACTGGAACGAAAGAGATTAGAGACTGGATTAACCAAGGCGCTTTAGAACAAAGCCACCAATTTCGTCATAACCAGGAGCCTTGGTTATGTCTAAATTGGATAGGATTTGGATAGGATTTTGTAGACTTCAGATGGACAAATGTCTATCTTGTTGAGCTGTTTGTTTGGAGTTGGCAAACGTTAGAATGAAGTGACTCTTTGTAAAAACAGAATTAAAGTATATATATAGTCATTGAATACAATAGCCTTGTCTTCTGAGTTATCGGTGTAGGCTGATCCAGTAATTAATGTCTGTGGTATACATGACTTCCTAGATTGACACCCAAGTAGATTAAAAAGCTTCTTTGGATCACAAATGGAAGAATGTGTTATATTCCAAAGGTAAGAATAGTGTGCTTGTTCAGTGATGTCGCTGACTGATTCTGGTTGATTTGTAAAAACATAGATCTATAGAATACCACCATGTGTGTGAGTGGGATTTGTGATGATTTGTGTCAGGTTAAAGTCAAATATGTAATCACAAGTGAGAGATCCAGTGATGGAGGAGGAAGAGAGAGAATTCCAATTTACATCTAGAAGGTTGAAATCTCCAAGTAGTACAAGTTTTATGTTATCCACATAGAGATGTGAGACTGAGGTGTAGATGTTTTGGTATGTTTGGGCGGGACATAAACACAACACAAGAGGACAGGTGGGGAAGATTTAATTTTTATTTTATTTTTACTGCTGTGTTAATATCTGTGGCAATAACGTGGGAGGGGAATGAATTGGAAACAGCTATCATGACACCCCCGCCAACAGAACCCCTGTCTCTATCGTATATTGTGGAGGAGATTCAGGTTTCTGTAACAGCAATGATGTCTGGAGATTTTTGATTGGAGATGAGGCAATTTATTCTTTAGACGAATCCAGCGTCTGAAACGCAGCGTCGGACCAATCAGAATATAATCTATCACGTGCCGCTGACCTGCAGTTTAGCCAGTATCAAAGGTCTATTGTGACGAAGAAAAGTTGCTGTCAGGAGCTTCCCGTTTGTGGCAGGTGACTGGAAGTCAGTGGCAAGTCAGGTAAGAATGGTCTAGCTATATAAAGAATGGTATAGCTATAATTAGCTATAGCCTAGCTATAACTAGCCGTAGAAAGAATGGACTAGCTACAACTAGTTTCTATCAGAGTGACGACAATTATCCACATATTGATATGATAGGTTGGAGAAGGAGCAACCTCAGAACACTGTTGCAAAAAGTGGAAGACACTGAGGGATCGGTATGTAAAGGAACTGAAGAAGAAGAGTCCGAAGAGGGTGATGTGATGCTGGCCACTGATCATTTTTACACATCATTTGTGAACATCAAGAACCCTATTTCCCACCACCTATATATATACCAATTATCATGAATATGTAAAATAATTATTTTAAGCCAATTTTGTGTACTGATATGTTTCTGATATGTTGCTGATATTTGATATGTTGAAAATATTTACTAGACAATTTATTATTAGCATTGTGTTTTTATGTATGCTAAAACATAGTTGTATTCCAGGGGACTTCTCCAGCTGTGCTTGAGAAGTAGTCCCTGAAGGCATCTCTCGTGGAAGCAGCAGATTGTGAATACCTCAAGATCAATTGGACTTTATATAATGAACAAGGAGCAAAGGAGGGGGGAAAAACCTGCTGAATCCAGCACGTGATAGGGACTCCATTCTAGTACATGGCTGTGTTCCATAAAATAATACTGAGCTTAGTATTATATAGTCATTATGTTTGTGCAGCATTAGTAGGCCTGGGGCTGTTGTAATTTTAGGTATACTAGATCATTATGTTGGTGTAACACGTAACATAAATTACTGTGACTATCTATGGATCCTGCGTTACCGCAAGGTCTCCTTGCTTACCACATGATACGTTGTCTGAAGTAGCACGATTATAGTGCATGACCTAGTGCAACCTACTGACTACTGTATTATCAAATCCATAGCTATCTATGGATCCTGCGTTATCGCAGTAATCGGATCGGGTGCAAGGTCTCGGCGATAGGCTTGCTTACCTACTGACTACTGTGTTATCGAATCCAATCCATAGCGCAGCGCGATCTATCGATGGCGCAGGTCGGTCGATAGTGCACAACATATATATACATAATATTATATATAATTATTATGTACATGCGACAACATACTTCACACCAACACCATAAGCTGAAGCAGCCCAAATAGTTCAGCAGTCTTGGCTACCTCAGAGCATGTTAAAAAGCTACAAATGAGACGACACCGTATGGAGGATCGTTTCATGCCGCAGTACAATGCTCAAATGAATATCTGCCTTACTCTTCGCTAAATTTATGAGCATAAATAGGTATAAAAAAAAAAAAGCAATAGCCTCAGGCTCTCAGTCATTAGCTTATGTTATCATGAACTCGCTGGCTGATCTATTCCACAATTAGAAAACTGATCAGTCGTGGACATTTGCTGGGCTTCAATTAGGGTGTGGTGAGGTGGGCCCACCTGAGCGCAATCTCGCCCCACCTGAGAAGTTCACTAGTCATGTAAAATAATGATTAGTGAGCTTCCGATTTTTTTATAAGTGTAGAGATAAATCAATGTGTAAGTAATAATAATATGTAATAATTATAATGAGTATAATATATATAATATAGATAAATCAATGTGTAAGTAATAATAATGAGTAATATAATAAGTAATATGTAATATGCAAAATATGCAAAATGACAGAAGTTCATGTTACTATTCTTCTGTTTTTTCTTGCTCAAACTTCGACTATTTCGTCAAGATTACCATCTGTTAGTTGGTCCGGTGACTCAATAGCGATTTTCATCAGATGTGACAATCTAGTGTCGTTCAAACTGCTGCGTAGCCTTGTCTTAATAAGCTTCATCTGAGTGGGATGGACAAACTGATCTTTGCAATAGTGTGCAGGTTTGGAAACATGTTTGCCAACATGTCGTTCGAAACCAAATCTTCAAGCTGATGTCAAATCAACCAATGGTTGGAACCAACCCTCTCAGATTTTGTTCAAATTTTCGTCAGTAGAGGACATTAGTACAAAAACTTTGTGTACCAAGTTATTTTGTTTAACTCGCAATATTAAGGGAGATACGGCTGATGGACGGCTGATGGAAGTTTTCCCATTGCTAATGGCAACTGTTTGGCCATACCCACAAAATAACCTATATCATCCTAAGTATACGAGCCAGACTCACAAAAGTTGGGACCCTGGACCAATTTTTCATGAAGATTAATTAAGAATCTACATTCAAAATTTGGCTATCTCTTATACTTTATGCAATATAGGGGTTAAGATATGCCGGATTCACGCTCAAAAAGTGGGTGTGGGGTGTGGTCAAAATGGTTCCAACTTTGTTTCTAGGAAGCTGAAGGCATTGGCTTGAACATGTTAAAAATTCAGGAGAGTCTTTTGCTTTGAAAGGATGAATTTTGTTCTATTAACATGATTAGGTTTTGTGCTAAATGACCTACTTCAGTAATAACCTGGGTATAATTATTATACTTATTCTGACGGTGTTTGACCAGGAAATAAATTTTTAACCCTATTCAAAACGGTCATTGTATGCACTAGAGCCACTCGTACCATTTTAAATTTTTTTGCACTTCTCAATCCAGAGTGGCCGGTTGGAGCATTCAGGTTTTTGAGGTCCCTCCGCTTTAGGATCTAGTAACTTGCCTATAGTTATACCTATGAAACATATTTTAGTATCAAAAGAGAGCACACAGAGAGACCTATCTTTGGAACTATATATCAAGTCCATACCACAGAATCTACGGAGCTCTAAAGTTGTAACCAAAGTTGTAACCACAGGTAAAAATAAATAAAAATTAAAAAATAGAGTCGTCACCCCTGAAGATTGGTAGTTTTCTGCAGAAATTCAACACTCCCCTTGGCCTTAGGTTTGCATACATTTTTTCTTGTACAGCAGAACAAGCTTCCTTGGCTCTCGTCCACCCAAAACCATACACAGCAAGTGTACTGCCATCAAATAAAGAGAGTTTCTTTGGGTCATTTTAGTACTGTATGATAATAGCATCTCAAATTATTTACTGACAGCCTTGTCAATATTTATACTAGAGATGCCATATTAGAGTTTTAATCAGTTTAGCTCTCCTTGTGGCCCAAATAAGGCCTGAAGAAGTCTGATCACATGTGGCTTTATTTTATAGTGCCATATCTTTGCACATGTACTTGCTATATAGGGTCCTAATTTGTATACCAAAATGTAGCCAGTGCAGCATGCTTTATGATAGTTTTGTTTTGCCCTGGAACTTCAGGTTGGAAATTGAAGTCAAATCACCCGTCAAACTCATTTGTAATCGCTATATACTTACCAGCATCAAGTCTTGAATAGCTGTAGCAACTGTGATTGATAGAGCTGTACAAACACTACAGATTAAGTCCAAGAGATTTTTTCTACAGTGGACTTATGTTCATGTGAAGGGGGTGGGAGGGATGGGTCTAAATAGAAACACTTACAAAACATTGTGGTTAACACTTCAGAGCGCTGCACTGGATATATGATAGATCTCTCTCTGTGCTCACTTTTAATATTAAAAAAAATGTTGCATAGATATAACTACAAAAGTTACATACAGTCAAAATAGGAGTACCTCAAAATCTGAGCACCTGAACTGGCTGTAGTTGTGCTTCTTGATTGGGAAGTGCTAGCCAGTTATCTGTGCTGGAGGAAGCCCTACTCTACAAAACCAGTGTGTTCATTAGGTTGTAAAATGCAATGAAGTGGGTAAGCATGGGTGCTGAACATTGTTTTTCAGTTGCAGAAGTTTGAGGGTCGATTTCGCTTCACAATCCAACTTGCAGTTCCAAAAGATAAGCATGTATGGCAAAACAAAACTACCATCAGAAAGACTCAATAAACTAAACTTCCAATGCGAAAGGAATTGTCTATTCACATGTTGAAGTTCTCTGTGACATATTTATTTATCTATCTTGACATTATCATTTTTCCATATCATGCATGCTATGCATCTTATACTCAGATTCTAGATAAGGGTTCCATCATATGCCAGTAATAGATCTGTTTGTGCTGGTTGAAACAGAATACAGCAACAACAACCCCCCACACATTCCAGATTAACTGCATGTTGCTCAGCTGCACCTAAAACCAGAGTTTTTAAGTCAGGTGAACTTCCTCGCTTTTATCTTATACTCAGATTCTAGATAAGGGTTCCATCATATCCCAGTAATTGATCTGTTTGTGCTGGTTGATACAGAATACGGCAACCACAGCCCCCCATACATTCCACACTAGCTAAATGTTGCTCAGCTGCACCTAAGACCAGAATTATTAAGTCAGGTGATCTTCCTCGCTTTCTAAAATATATGCTTGTGGTTGAAGACGTAACTTTCTTTCTCTCAGCAGTTAATAAACATTTAACCACACGGTTAAGGTAGCCAATTTGGCCTTGAGTAGCTAGTGTGAGGAGAGCACACCAGAACTTCATGTCCAACCCGCCTGAAAAGAAGAGAAACCTACCAGAACAATGGGTTGTTTCACCAGGTGGGCGGATTCCTATCATGTGGTGTTATGGTTGTGGGGCATATGGGTACTATAGGAACAAATGCCATGCCAGAGATGGGGGGGAACTGGCAGGACCCCAGGAAAGGACAAAAGAAGAAGAGATGGAAAAGGGTGAGTGACTAACCTAGCCCCACAAGAACAGAAGAAAAAGAGTGGAAGTGCCAGGAGGATTATAATTGCATAGATGAGGCTCTAAGTAAGGTGACAACCACTATGTACTCTATCTCTTCAAGGGCTCATGCAGATTGCACAGAGCTAGGTCCTATACCAATGACCGACGTGGAGTTGGAAGGAGAGAAGGTTGAGGCACTACTTAACACTGGGTCACCTGTCACCATAGTTTTATTAGACTTCTTTCTAGAAGTGCTATCTAAGGAGAGGACCAAGGACCAATCTCCTGTGGAATGGAGGAAATAGATGGTGCAGCATTTAGATCCTACTCGGTTGGCTCTGCGCAAATACTATTGCTCGATCAGGACATGTAGTGAAAACAGTGGTGCAGGTATTAGGATGCTCATGTCAGACTACTGATATGGTCTGACATGCTTCCTAAGTTAGGGTTCCAGTTTGTTTGCACTGATTTGGAAAAAGATGATGTGGACCTGCTAGAAGTTCATAATCACCTAGCATATAGGGAGAGTAGGCAGAACTGTCTTAAGCCAGCCAAGGAGAAAGGTAGGATAGAAATAGCTGACATAGTCTGCTTGCTGCATGTGGTCTGACTTCCAAGAAATCACTTTAAGCTTGTTCGGGCAAAGGTGTCTAGATAAGAGCAGTGCTCCCTGTCCTACTTTGATCCAAACAGAGAGTTAGATAGAGTTGGAGTGAAGATGCCTGAGGCTGTGGTAGAGATTGTATGGTGGTAGTGATGGAGAATCATCATCATGGGTACCAGTTATGGTAGAAGAGGGACAGGTATTAGGTCAGGTCTATTCCAGTAATTGAGTTTGTGTCAGCGGTGATATCTGATGGTTTCTCCAAGAAAGGTTTGAAGTGTCTGAAGGATAGTTTGCCTTTAGATGTGTCTAATCTTAGTGCAGAGCAAGCTCAAGAGATTTGAAATCTCGTTGGAGTTTGCAGATGAGTTTGTTTTGAATCTAATAGAGACTGGTAATAGTGAACCAATCAAACAGCCGGCAAGACGAACAGCCTTTGCTCTACATCGGAGGGTGGAGGAGTGATTGAAAAAATGCTGGAGCAAGGAATTGTGTGACCATCCTATAGTTCTTGGTCGGGCCTAGTGGTTTTGGTTGATAAAAAGGATGGAAGTCGAAGATTTTGTGCTGATGACCGATGCTTGAACTCCGTCACAAAGATGGGTGTGTATCCTTTACCATGGATTGATGACCTTTGACCTCTGGCTGACTGTAAGTATTATACAGCACTAGACAGACATGGCATATGGCTACTGGCAAGTCGGGATGCATCCTGAATCACAGGAAAATACAGCGTTTGCCACACATTCAGGTCTCTAAGAATTTCAGGTGATGCCGTTTGAACCTGCAACCTTTCAGAGGGTTATGGAGAATGTTCTGGTAGGAAGTCCTGCATGGTATACTTTGATTATGTGCTAGTTATAGGCATGACTTTTGTACTACATCTTGCTAGTCTCCGCGAGGTGTTCCCACCGCCTGCATACTGCTGATTGAGGTTGAAACCTACTAAGTTTCACTTTGTGGTTAGCAAGTCTATCTGGGATTTGTCGTGTCCCCAGACCCAAAGAAGGTAGTGACTGTAAGTGAGTTTCCTCATCCTCAGGATGTGAGAGCATTGGACTTACCTCCTATTATCGGAGATTCATATCTGGTTTATCAGTGGTGGCTAAGCCATTATTTGCTTTGACAGGATGCAGGAATGGTCACATCTTGTAAACAAGCTTTTCATGGGCTAAAAAAGCTGCTAAGTGAGGCACATACAGACTTTGACCGTCCATTTCTACTAGACACAGAAGCATATGAAGTGGGACTGGGAGCTATTCTGGCTCAGGAACAAGAAGACAGGTCAGCTAGACCTGTAGCATATGCCAGCAGAACCCTGCAGCCACAAGAGTGCAACTATGCAGCGACAGAAACTGGAAGCCTTGGGAGTAATAATTATGGGCAGTAAAACAATTCAATTATCTACCACTACATATGTAATGCGTCTCTTTGAAGTGTCGATCAAATCATGTGAGGCATAAATATCCTAATCATGTGAGGCATTTAATATGTATGTGATTCCTAATCATCTGAGGCATAAATATGTATGTGATTCCTAATCATGTGAGGCATAAATATGTATGTGATTCCTAATCATGTGAGGCATAAATATGTATGTGATTCCTAATCATGTGAGGCATAAATATGTATGTGATTGCTAATCATGTGAGGCATAAATATGTATGTGATTGCTAATCATGTGAGGCATAAATATGTATGTGATTGCTAATCATGTGAGGAATAAATATGTATGTGATTCCTAATCATGTGAGGCATAAATATGTGTGTGATTCCTAATCACGTGAGGCATAAATATGTATGTGATTCCTAATCATGTGAGGCATTAATATGTATGTCATTCCTAATCATGTGAGGCATAAATATGTATGTGATTCCTAATCATGTGAGGCATAAATATGTATGTCATTCCTAATCATGTGAGGCATAAATATGTATGTGATTCCTAATCATGTGAGCATAAATATGTATGTGATTCACGCAAGAATTAGGTGAAGTGATAATAATGCTAAAGTGAACGCAGTTAATTTAGTCAATGGCCTTACTCTTATTTGTCCCAACGTTTTCCACACGAGTTATATATAGATGAGCAGTAGAGACCTGTTAGATAAAGAGAGAACTGTTTTTCCTAGATTACAATATTATGTCCTTTCAGAAGAGCAGCGACAACGAAATAGTTAGCGGTAGGCTAAGACCAAATCGATATTGCGCCATGGCAGAATTTTTTTCATCCAGTTTTCTCGCTATCTAGTAATTAAAAGTTACCGCACCACAGTGATGTAATAATAACTGTGGTGTGTTTTCACCAGTGCCCGCTTGAAAAACCGATGCAGAGTCGAGTGGGAGTTTTGTATGGCCAATCATTTTTACACGGTACTTCCTACTGGCAAATCATTTATCCGGTACGTCCTATTGGCTAATCACAATCACTTGACCACCAGAAGTTCTAGGGCGAAGTACACAAGCAAGTGGGCATACAAACTAGTGAAACGAAATTGTGGTAAGCACAAAAATTGATGCCTAAGCTGAAAAAGCCCCTCTAGTTCCCTAATCACCTAAGTGGGCCGCCTTTTTTTTTAAAAGGACACTGAGGAAGAAGACATGGTGCGTGGCTTCACAACGAGCAAATTATGATGTCAAGAATGACGTTTACTTCCTGTATGCCACGTCGGCTGTGGGGAGGCATCAGCTATATAGTTTGGATACTCTTCAGTCCTGGATACTCTTCAGTCCTACTTACTCAAGTTGAGTAAGAAGCGAAAAGGTTTGTGGATATCAAGAACCCATCAAGTTTACTCTAAAAAGACCGTATCTAGAACAAAATGATTTCTCTGATGTTTCTTCTGGCCATAATGTCACCTTTAGCTGGTAAATAGCTAGTTAAATACAGTTCAGAATAATGTGATATTTGTCTACTGACTAGGCAAACTAACTCCACTCTGTGATCATGCAAATTATGACTGCGCAACTTCAATTCATCTTAGGACACCAGGACATGTGAGATACCAGAGTGCTGAAAGGGTAGATAAGATGAAGACGAAGGTGACTATTGATGTTCAATCTCATTTTTGCCATTCATAATATGTTTTTTCCCCTAACTCTCAGAGAAACCATCTAAGATTTAGGGCAATTGAATTGTTAGTGTAGAAGAACATTAAAAGTGAAAAATATGGACGAGGAATTGAAAAGGAAGTTTACACAGAAGCTGATAATGTTGAGCACACAAGAGAAGAGAAGGAACTTGTGACTTCGAATGAGGAGTCTGCGATGGCCGAAGTTCCAAAGGTGCAATGAATTAAATTCAGTTAGCAATGAAGAAAGAACATGACTCTGTTGAACAGACTCAGCTAGACTCAGAGCACTAAGAGCTAACTAAGAATATGCAGAGGCTGTAGCTGGTAGATAGAGCCTTTTTATAGACACAACAACATACAGCAATATTCTAGCAGAATCCTGCAACCACAACCACAACCACACATCAAAGGGTGCACGATTAATCTTCCAGCAGCAGGATCTAAGCACAAGGCAACCACACAATGTTCGAGGTCAATCTACCACTGAGTTTTTCAATGGTAAAGAAAGCTTTTCACAGACTAACCAACTGATATATTCTTTCAACGCTGTTCCTAACATTAGACCCTATCTTGTATGTCCTGTACCACTCGATCCATTCCAACAGGTAATGCTACATTGATGCTGTTAAAACCGGCAATGTTTGGACAAACCTAGGATATGATTTGGCATTCACCTATCCACTACTTCATGTATATTTGCTGGTATTTTAGAAGAATTGCATGCGTGTTTGAATATATGGCCAGAGAGGAAGGTCTCATGAAAAAAGTCTGCCTATGGATTTCACAAAGCCATGTCCTCATTTAGTTGTGATCATGCTTTGAAATTTGTATTGACAGACAACTGTTAGCCGGAGCACAGACGTATTCTCCTACAAACACCACAACACCATAAAATATCACTACTTGAGCTTCATTTCAGATGGTAGGCATAGAATAAGAGATAAGAATATTTCTAACTTTCTAGAATTAGGAGATGTGAACTGGTATATATAGAGGTATTCATTGTTATACATCCAAGAAAATATCTACTGAAGTACAGCTCAATCTTGTTGAGCCAACTTCTTTTGACGTAGAACTTGATTTCTCTATCAGCAATTCTAAATCACTCACTTTCAATGTGAAACTGAAAACCTGAGAAAGGCAACTGTGTTGAAGGTTTTATCAATCTTGATGATCGATTCCCTACCACCGCACAGGGATTTCCTATTCTCTGCCAGAGTTGGTGCTGCCATCAACTAAAACTCCTGCATTTCTATCTGTCCAATCATGTGAGAAATGATCTGCTCTTGAAAAGGAAGTAAAAATGTTGAGACCCACTAGAGAATATTTGCCCGTAAGTTTTATTTGTGTTTTTGACAAAAAGAGTGCAAGTTTAGCCCAGTATGTTGTTATTCAGGGTCAGTTGCATGGCCCCATGGTTAAATAGCTGACCATGTACCTGTAGCTGCATATGCCTGTGAGAACTTTCCACATAGAAGTTATAGTTTATGTGTTGCCCTTAGCTACTGATAAGAAAATGTGAAACTGCTTCCAGAAGGTCCTATGAGCAGACTAGAATCATTCTGTCACAGCTCCAACACTGCACACTCAGTTAGGGCCAAACCAAACAAATCAGATGGTGAAGACATACCACATAAAATGATAAAAAAATATCTTGCCATAATTATGGCATGCATTCTTAAGAAATTCAGTGCAGTGATGGTGGAATAGAATAGCATAAACAACACTGTAACAGATGTGCATATTATATATTATCTGGGTTTCCTATTTCTAGAAGTATGTGGTACATCGATTATTATTATGATGACTTAACAGGGTGCCCAAACTAGGAGATGCCCTCTTTTATGTAGCATAGTAGGCCATGATATCCCAATTAATTTACAGGCAGTCATAACAGGCACTTCTGATCAAAATGTTGACAAGAATATTTATTTTAAGAACTCTAGAGAATTGCTGCAATTGTCCGCTTACCGCCGAGTCCTAATGCTTTTGGCTAATGTATACTATCATGGATGTTATCTAGGGCAGTAAAGATCACAGAATAGTTACTTCAATCATGTGCCAACCAGTGCATATCAAGGCTTCATAATCCTTAATTCTGACATTTCAAGTACACACTGGATCACTTTTGAGTTAATGGCAAATAAGAGATGAACCAGTAATAATGTGTATTCCCAAATTCAAGAAAGGCACTGGAGTTCGCCAGATTCTCTAATGAAATCAGGCACCTCCATCACACTGCTTTTAACCAATCCCATTGAATTACTCATACACCAAGCCAGAGTTGCTTCATGTAAACTATAAAATCAAGCCCACATGAAACTCTTCATGCCATGACCATGAGAAAGTTTGTTTTTCTAGTGTCATGTCTGTTTAGGTTAGGTTTCAGAGATATAATATAAGGACTTGGACGTAGGTGTTACCTATTGAGACCAAACTTACAGGTGTCTGAGTGACTTTACTTGGATCATGTAGTGGGAAGAAACCAACAGAAGCCAAGATTGGGGCCATCCGAGATTTCGTTCGACCATGAAAAAAGAAGGACATCTGGGCAATATTTATAGGCCCCACAGTGTAATAATACAAGAGATTTGTACTGACTATTGCTGCACCTTTGATAGACCTTACCAAAAAAGTATGCCCAGACAAGCTAGGACGGACATCGCAACATCAAGATGCATTTGATAAACTCAAGCTAGTCCTAGCTTCTGAACCCATCGCCCATGGACCAGACGATTATACCAAAGAATGTATCCTCCAGTTAAATGCCTCAGACATGGGGATTGAGCCAAGGCAAGTGAAGAGAATGGTGACCGACCTATAGCAATTTACTCGAGGAAGTTGAAAATGAAAGAACGAAAGTGTGCAACAGTGGAGAAGCAATGTCTGGCCACGGTGGATGGAATCAAACACTTTTAGTGAACATAACAGTAGTGCCTTTTCAGGTGATAACTGATCACAGCTCTTTACCTACCTCATGACCATGAAGGACGTGCGGGGAAGACTAACATGGTGGGCAATTGGGCCTATAACCTTTCCAATTTACTTTGAGTCACCGACCAGGAGCAGCAAATAGCAATGCTGACGGACTACTCTCTCATCAGGCCTGGGAGAAAGATTCACTTCTGAAAGTAAATGACTGACAAGAGAAAGACATCAGGGGTGGGTCGGATGGACGCAAGTGAGAAGTAACACACAAAGTTCAATAGTGACTATATTCAATGGATGTAGTTTATTAACACACACATAGCCACATATCTATACACATTTTTAAATTGTACACATATCACACCTATCAGTTATGGTGCAGTTGGTGGCTATGCTCCAGCAACTGTCTTATTGATAGCCAAAATCCATGAGCTGTAGAATAGTTCATGTTATAAACTATCTTTCTTTTCTCTCCAAGGTTAAATATGAGCAATATACATAAACTCTTCGTTTACATATTGATTGGATATGAAGCCAGGCAGAGATGAAGAAGAGTGAACTGTTACTACTTCCACAGCAGAAAGTCTGACCATTACTTTATTTTCTCTGTGTCTTTCACCAACAGGTGATTTCAATGTGATAGCCATGGCACTGTCGCCATTTCTCAAGTTTGCCAGTAAGTTTTGGGATATTTCAGAAGGAAGCCTCTTCCAAGGTATCTGCACAGATTCTAACATGCTATTCTTAAATATCATTTTTGTGTAAAAGTGAATGTCCTTTTCATTAGGCTGTAGTGGAATGAAGAAATCGTCGCTGTCTATCATTAAGGCAATGTCAAACACACCTTGATAGCGCATGATGCAGTCTTGGTATTTTAAACTCTGCGAGTAGTAAAATACATTAGCATTTGTCTCCCAAACTTCCATAGACACAAACTTACTATCTAACGCTTCCTTCAAGAATGGATACACTAAAGTGGCATTCTCCAAAAAGCTCTTGTCTACATTCAAATGCACCCTATCTATGCCAAGAAGTTTCTGGTGTTTGAGCCACTCATTAAAACAGGGTGGATTACCAAATAAGGTAGTGCACACAAGCACAGAGTTAACTCCTTTCAATGGAGTAACCATGTCCTTTGGAGTAGAAGAGAGATAAAGTGGATGTTCAGCTGAAGCAAAACTGACTCCACCTCTATTGTACAGCACACTAGCAAAACTTCCATTAGTGATGGTCTCATACGGAAATCCACTGCATTTGATTATAGCAAAATACCAACTGAAGACATTTTTAAACTCTCTCATGATCCAGCCAGCAATGGGGTCTTCTATTATTTCCACTTGTTGAGCCGAATAGCCATTGAGCTCGCATGAAAGTGCGATTTTCTTCGTCAAAACGAGCTTATGAACTTCAGCGAGTATGCACACCAAGTTACGAGGTTTCCCCCCAACTGTTCTGTTGTCATAGTATACTTTGCGAGCAGTAATAGGTAGATCCATGTTCGCTTGATCTGGAGGTATAATCTTGTTGTTCACAACAAATGGTAGAAAGTCCTCTAATGGGTCTCTCCTACTATGGAGAGAAAATATTACCGTACTAGTAAAGTAAGTAACCTGGAAAACAACGAGAGCGATAAATAAGCATTTCAAATAGTAAGTTATAGCCATAGCTAAAGCTACTCCAAGTGTACCGACCTGTCATCAGCAGTCAAGCCGGGGGTCATATTACTCATAGCCCGGGATTCACTAAATTCACTCGATCTGTGGTACGGGTGTGTGGTTTACACGAAAATGTGTGGTTCCATCCATGCAGGGGTGTTGTTTTCAGGGGGGGGGAAACTTCAAGTTCTGGTCAGGCTAGGGTTGTTATCTGTGGTTAGAAACTAATGGATACAGATCGCTTGCTAAAAAGCTGTGATGGACTGTAGCTATGCTGCTCTATCGTGTGCAGTGATAGTATAAACATTGCTGCTTGGACAGAGTAGCTTGCTAATGCTGAAGACTGTATCACCTCCAAAAGCCCTCAGGCTCTCACTGACTCCAGCAACTCCAGCATGGAAACACAGGACTAGATGATGGCAGAGGGTTTTTATGAATCTCATGGGACTGGCACTTGCACCCCCATTCAACTATTTTATGTCAAAATGTAACTCAATCCTGGTTTGCTTCCCAGGATGCCCACAAGTCTGTCTGTGCAATCTTTCTAGCGAGCTACTTTAGATGCTCAAAACATGACTGGAACCACACCTTTTCGTGTAAACCACACCCCAGTACCTCAGATCGAGTGAATTTAGTGAATCCCTATTACTCATAATTATTACTCGCAATTGCCGTATTCCCTTCGCAAAGTGGGCAAGCCCATGCCGTTGTGCACACTGTATCACTTCTCATGTCCCTGTGCAAGATGCATCTAATCACCCCTACAGTAATCTCGCTAGATAATTATAAGTACTTTTAATTAGAAAATGGGTGCCTATAGGACTTACAGGCATACCATCAGCATTTGTTTTCACATTTCTAAACACACTCAATGTATCTTCCACACTTACGTGTCTTGCTGTAAAATCAAATATTATTATTATTATTACAGTGCACTCCACTTAAATGGACCACTGGATAAATGAACATTCCTGATAACTGAGCCATTTTGGCCCAGGACAGAACATTTGTATACATATACATACAAAAAAATCTGGCTAAATGGGTCAAGAATTCCTGATATATACTTGGGCCACTTTTGATGTGTTGTTACATGTATTCATTTACACATTCATTTACACACTCTCTACACAACCTGACACCTGGCTAATGATGCAGCTGCTTAGATTTAAATTGCTAGAAGCTGCTTAGCTCATGGCCAAGAGACAGGAACTTTCAACTACAAGAGAAGATTGAAGTGTTGGACAAAGTAAAAACAAACCTCCCAATTCAAGTCAGAAGGAAGCTTGCTGAAAGCCAAGAAGCACTCTTACTAGACTAATCAACAAGGAGGTCACGTTGTTCATTGTGAGGTCTCCTGTCATGTTCACAAGCCAGCAAAGAAGTTGAAACGCCTTCGTAAAGGTAAAGCACCAGAGGTAGACACTGCTCTCAATCAGTGGTTTGGTACTGTGGCAAGTAGGTACTGTGGCAAGTAAGGGACAGAAATTGAGTGGGCCTATTCTTAAGGAGAAGGCAGAAGATTTAGCCGAAAAGTTAGGACATCCTAATTTTGTTGCCACTGAAGGCTGGCTTTCACGATGGAAGGCACGACATCAAATTAGGTACAAACGGGCACATGGAGAGAAGGGAAGTGCAGACATTAAAAGTGCTGAAGAGTGGACAAGCACTATTTTACCAGGGTTACTGGAAGAATATAGACCTATAATGCAGATGAAACTGGGCTGTATTACCGAGCCACTCCTGATGGCTCACTATGCTATTGTCATGAAAAATTAAGTGGTTCTAAGAAAGCATCACAGTTCTTTGCTGTTCAAATCTGACAGGAACTGATAAATGTAAACTCCTTGTCATAGGTAAGAGTCTTAGGCCAAGGTGTTTCAAAAATGTTAATGTGGATAATCTACCCGTGCTAACAAGAAGGCTTGGATGACCTCTCAAATCTTTACTGAATGGCTTGCAGCTTGGCACTCGGACCTTACCAAAGTAAATCGGAAGATCCTTTTGCTTGTTGACAATTCTACTGCCCACCCTCATGTAAGCACACTAAAGAACATTCAACTAGAGTTTTTGCCACCCAATACCACTTCACTTATCCAACCAATGGATCAGGGTATCATAAAGAACTTGAAGACTCTCTATCGTAAAGAACTTGTGCATATGACCCTGGTATACCAGAAAACATTCTCAACACATCATCCACTGCAATTGATGTCAGCTCTAAGATTTCAATCCTTCAAGCACTGAGTTTTGTTGCCAAAAGTTGGCGGGCAGTAAAGGAAGCTACGATTATCAACTGTTTTCGAAAAGCTGGCTTCTTTACTTTATCACCTAGTGTGATAGATTAACAATGGGAAGAATACAATAACATAAACGCTGAGTTACCTTGTTACAGTGAAAGCAACGTTCCAGATGATGAAATTGTGGAGAGTATTATTGCCAAAAGGCCTTGCCTATTGATCCTGTTCCTCTGATTATGCATGCAGAAGCAAAGCTTCACATACTTGGACTACAATGCTATTTTACTGAACAGGGATTTGACCATGCAGTACATTCTTTGCTAGACAAGTGTGCTGATTTAGTTCATCTTAAGGGGAGCCACAGCCATTAAACAAACCACTCTACTCAATTTCATGAACTAATAGTTATACATGCATCATGTGCAATATTGTACATAATATAACTCTGTGTTATATACATGTACATGTAGTAACAATTTGTATAAAAGTCTGATATATTAGCCAGCTGGATAAATGGACCACTTTTGTTTGGGACGGATGTGGTCCAATTATCAGGAGTGCACTGTATTATTATATTACTCGCAATTCACCCTGCGCACACGCAGCCGCTTAATTCCTTCTGCCCACGCAAACAGGAAACCACTGCCATATTACTCGCATAGCTAAGCCATTGCTGACACAGATATCTACAGATAGTATTATTCGCGTAGCTAAGCGCATTGCTGGGAGACAAATATCTACAGATAATTATGTACCAATAATTCCATTTCCCTTTGATGTTGATCTAACAAACTATCATACTACCCCTCAGTTGATATTTGAATTTTCAGGTCAGTCATGTTTCAACAGAGAAAGATCCACGTGTGTTCCTGCGGAAGGTTGAGTACTATTTTACAGAATGGTGCATATAGCTGTGACACAGTCGTTGGAGAACCAGTGGTATTCGGAAGAGCAGCATCAGGTTCATTGTCATTGGTGTGTAAATAATTCACCACTGCTTGTGGTGTTTTCTCCACAGCTTTATGGTTCAGATTGTGGTTGTATGTGGACATAAATTGATCAATGCCAATGATTTCATAAGCCTCCAATACATGGTCTATATTCTCCACAATAGATTAGGCCTACATAAACCATTGCTTTCCTGATGGTTGTGTTGTATACATGATTTCATAGAACTTGGCAGATTTCTTTCAAGTGATTTAGGTATCTTGTTATAAAGGTCTATGCAATAATGTACATGACACAACTTGCCATGGCTATTTTGTCTATAGGTGAAACAATATTCTACAACACAACCAGCAAAAAACATCCGAATGAGAAGGTTAACCTGTTCTCAATTGATGAGCAGCAGAAAGTTTTGCGTGAGGCCCATGACATCAATGCTGCACATCAAGGTCAGAAGCATACCTTGGCACGTCTTACACAGGACTATTATTGGACGACTATGGCAAAGGATGTTTATAGTTGGGTGTCGGATTCGTATTCCCAGATTCCGTCGAATAATCAGCTCTCTTAGCTGATTCCACGCAATCCGATGACGCCCAAGCCCACCTTTTAACTCTCGCTAGTTAAAGTCTACCTGGACCAGAACTACTCGCACACGATTCTCCCTTTCTCACTAAGAGAGGTGTAGTAGTTGTATTGACTTTGCTACAAATAAACTTAGATGCACAACAATCAAATACTTGGATAGTTCAGAGCACAATCAATAAACTGGTATCATAATAACACGTAGAATGGCAGAGTATTAGTACCTCGTTATTATCTCTCTCTCGCTAACGACCTCTAATATCTGCTCTCACTGTCTCTCTCTCTCTCTCTCTAAAATGTCCGTCTCTTTTATACTCTGTTCTTGTGCTGTTCTTGTGACCTTATTAGGTCATTTTCTGTGCTGCTGTGACGTCGAATCGTTCATCTAGTCTGAACTTGCGATGAACCGTGGTCTGCCGGTTGTGGTCTGGTCCTACCGAATCTTGCCACCCCCGTTCCATCATGGTGTTGTCGTCCCGTTCCGTCGTGGTGTTGTCATCCCGTACCCACACTTGCTCCTGACTTCCATCGACCTAACCGCCCTGTGGCATCCCTCAGGTGATCTAACCACATTAGGGGGTTGTGGTCTGTCTGAATCTCGAAGGTAGTTCCTTTGAGGTAGATCCGGAAGTGTCGTACCCCCTCCACTAGTACCAATGCCTCCCGTGCCAATGCCTCCCGTGCCAATGCCTCCCGCTCAATGGTAGAGTAGTTAGTCTCCCTCTGTTGCAGCTTTCATGATCCATAAGCGATGGGGTGTTCCTCCTCCAGTTTGTCCTTTTGGCTCAGAACATAGCCGATTCCCGTCACGCTTGCGTCAGTCTGAAGGATGAAGGGTCTATCCCAGTTAGGGGTAGAGAGTATGGGACAGTTAGACATAAGACCCTTTAGCTTCACAAAAGCCGCTTCGGCTGCCTCACCCCAAATAACTCTACCTGGCCCTTTGTTCTTCGTGAGATGGGACAAGGGTGTGGCTTTGTTAGAGGTCCATCGGGTTGCCTTCTGGTCATTGTACCTCTTATGGCCGTCCTTTGCCTTCCCTTCGGTTGAAGCTGCTAACTCTCTGATTACTCCCTTCTTTTCTCTTAGTAGGCGGAGATACTCTCTGATCTCGACCCCACCTGCAACTTCTGTCTGAGTCCACTGATGTACCAGCTCGTCCAAAGGGGTGTTCATCGTCCTTACGTACATCAGCTCATAGGGAGAGAAACCTGTACACTTATGTATGTTTTTCCCACCTCGTGTTCTCTTCAGTGGTCCAAAAATGTCCATTGCCGCCCGGACTGACATCACTGGTAAGGAGTGCAAGGGGGCTCGCTTAAGCATCGCAGGGGCCGCCAGCTGACACTCTGGGCAAGAGTGACATGCCTCCCTCATATCTGCAACCATTCCCGGCCACATCACCCTCTTCCGCAGTGCGTTCAGCGTTCTCACCTCCCCTGCTATGGGTGAGCTGTGCGCCATCCTCAGCACTTCACGCCTACATGACCTGGGAACAACAACACATTCTTCCTCACCCTCCGTACTGGACTTCTTAACGAGGATGCCATCCGCCCACCTCAGATCACTCTGCCCAGTCTCGTCTGCCTGCTCTCGCCATCCTTCCAGCGTTGGATCGAGTAATTGGAGAGTACGGAGTTGACTCGGAGAGATCAGTTCCAACGTCGTCTGGTCCTCCCCATCAGTACGCTGCTTCCGTTCTGATTGAATCGGGGCGGTCAGGAAAAGGTCATCAGAGAAGTCGAACTGCTGCTCCAGTTTCTCCTCTGACTCCTCCTCTTTGTCTTCTTCCAGATCGTGGATCACCGCTTCATCTGCCTTCTGTGCCACTTCTCCCGACTCCTCTCTCTCCTTTGCTACTCTCTCTTGGGCCCTGGTGCTGACCAGTGCTTCATCAGCCCCTTCCGGCACTCCCGTAAGTTCACTCTCCTCACTCCTTTCTTCTTTTTCAATTGCCTGTTTCAGCAACCTTCGGAAACCTGGTACGTCTCTGCCTAGCAGCATGTCAACATTCAAATGTTTAGAAACACCAACTGCTAACTCACATGTCTTTCCCCTGATCTGAAGACAGATTTTTGCCGCTGGAAACCACGTCTTCTTGGCACTAGCTGTGACGTAGGGGATCTTCCACCCCAATCTCTTCGACCCAAGACACCTTGGATGAACCATTGTCTTTGAACATCCGGTGTCGAGTAGGGCAGTGACTGTTTTGTTGTTGATCAACACTTCCTCCATCCACCGAGGTAAGTTCGACCTGATTGGTGTCTTGCTCCCAAAATGAGCTTCTTCCATCCTCACTCTGCAGTCCTGTCTCAGGTGTCCCTTGCGACCACACCGGAAGCACTCGGCCTGACTGATATCGCTCCGAGTTGGTCGGTCGGAGGGGGTACTACCTGGCTCCAGCTTTGGTCGGAACGAGTTTCCCTTGGTTGATGGAGGTGGTTGACTGAATGGGGTGTTCCCAGGGCGAGTAGATGTACTTCCCTGTCGGAGCGGTGGAGTATTAGGCCCTTCCCTTGGTCTAACTCTCTCTCCCCCGAACGCTCTGTTGGACCTCCTGTTGTTAAGGTGACGCACCACGGACTCGGTAAGTTGGTCATACGTTTGGCAGTTGAGATTCCTCATCTCTCCTTCCAACCAACGAGGCAATCGCTGTAGTGTGATCTCCATCAACACTGCAGTCTCTGGTGGTTGACCTACTAGATCCAACCATTGTTTGAAATGTTGTTTGTTTTTCCTTAGCCACACATCCGGTTTGGTTGCATCAAATGATGTCTCGAAGGCCTTGCGTCGGGAGGTCTCCACAGTGATCTGGTATGTCTGGAGTAGGGTTGTCTTGACCCGGTCATAATCTCCCTGGTCAGCTGGTGACAACGTTGCCACAGCCATCAAGCCAGCTCCTGCCAGTGAACTCCAGAGATGGAGGGGCCACGCTCCCCTTGGCCATCTTCCTGCTGTATCCACCGTCTCGAACATTTCCAGGTAGGCTTGCATATCGTCCACCCCTTCCTGGAATTTCTGCAATGTTATTTTGGGGGGTTGTTGGGCCACAGGTGGAGGAAGAGGTCTGGCAGCTGCATCCTGCAGAGCATGAAACCACCGTTGTTGCTGGGCTGCTGCTTCCGCTCGGTCCTCCTCTCTTTGTTGGTCCACCCTTGCAGCTCTCTGCTGCTCCATCTCGACCCACCGATCCATGAAACGGTCGAGCTTCCCCTGTCTCTCTGGGGTCTCTCTGTCATCATCACTTCTCAACTGTCTATCCTCTCCCGGTCGACGCGACATTTTCCCACGCAACCGCAAAACAGATATAATAATTGTTGATAACAAAATATCAACTAATGATTATAAAAACTGAAATATGCACTTGCCTCGAGAGGCTAATATACAATTAAAGAAAAACAAAACCAAAACACTCAATAACACCCTAGGTCAGAGTTGATTTTCAGGCTTCAAAGTTTGATAACTCAAGCCGTTCTCTGCTACTTACAGGCAATGAGAAGTCAACAGAAATCCAGAACAAAATAGTACCTCTCCCAGCACTATTGGTGCCTTATCCAAACCTGTAACAATCAGCACCTCTCACCTTAGGCCTGATATATACAACAATGCGACCTCTTACCTTAGGTCTACACGCACTAAGAATCTTTCTAGACTACTTAGCTTCCAGATACCTTCCCCACTAAGTCTCTCTCACTTAGCTTAGGTATCCCACTTCTGACACCACTTGTCGGATTCGTATTCCTAGATTCTTGAATAATCAGCTCTCTTAGCTGATTCCACGCAATCCGATGATGCCCAAGCCCACCCTTTAACTCTCGCTAGTTAAAGTCTACCTGGACCAGAACTACTCGCACACAATTCTCCCTTTCTCACTAAGAGAGGTGTAGTAGTTGTATTGACTTTGCTACAAATAAACTTAGATGCACAACAATCAAATACTTGGACAGTTCAGAGCACAATCAATAAACTGGTATCATAATAACACGTAGAATGGCAGAGTATTAGTACCTCGTTATTATCTCTCTCTCGCTAACGACCTCTAATATCTGCTCTCACTGTCTCTCTCTCTCTCTCTCTAAAATGTCCGTCTCTTTTATACTCTGTTCTTGTGCTGTTCTTGTGACCTTATTAGGTCATTTTCTGTGCTGCTGTGACGTCGAATCGTTCATCTAGTCTGAACTTGCGATGAACCGTGGTCTGCCGGTTGTGGTCTGGTCCTACCGAATCTTGCCACCCCCGTTCCATCATGGTGTTGTCGTCCCGTTCCATCGTGGTGTTGTCGTCCCGTACCCACACTTGCTCCTGACTTCCACTCGGGGCCATCCGCCCACCTAGGTCCTTCAGAGGCGCTCCTCCTTCCCCAGTCAGGAGTTCTCCTGACATTCCTACCTCCTCTAGACGAGAGCCATGCTCTCGAGAGAGTCCATCAGCGTTTCCCATCTTTGTGCTGGCCTTATGTGTGACGTGGTAGCTGTAGGGCTGCATCGCTAGTGCCCATCGACCTAACCGCCCTGTGGCATCCCTCAGGTGATCTAATAACCACATTAGGGGGTTGTGGTCTGTCTGAATCTCGAAGGTAGTTCCTTTGAGGTAGATCCGGAAGTGTCGTACCCCCTCCACTAGTACCAATGCCTCCCGTGCCAATGCCTCCCGTGCCAATGCCTCCCGCTCAATGGTAGAGTAGTTAGTCTCCCTCTGTTGCAGCTTTCGTGATCCATAAGCGATGGGGTGTTCCTCCTCCAGTTTGTCCTTTTGGCTCAGAACATAGCCGATTCCCGTCACGCTTGCGTCAGTCTGAAGGATGAAGGGTCTATCCCAGTTAGGGGTAGAGAGTATGGGACAGTTAGACATAAGACCCTTTAGCTTCACAAAAGCCGCTTCGGCTGCCTCACCCCAAATAACTCTACCTGGCCCTTTGTTCTTCGTGAGATGGGACAAGGGTGTGGCTTTGTTAGAGGTCCATCGGGTTGCCTTCTGGTCATTGTACCTCTTATGGCCGTCCTTTGCCTTCCCTTCGGTTGAAGCTGCTAACTCTCTGATTACTCCCTTCTTTTCTCTTAGTAGGCGGAGATACTCTCTGATCTCGACCCCACCTGCTTCTTCTGTCTGAGTCCACTGATGTACCAGCTCGTCCAAAGGGGTGTTCATCGTCCTTACGTACATCAGCTCATAGGGAGAGAAACCTGTACACTTATGTATGTTTTTCCCACCTCGTGTTCTCTTCAGGGGTCCAAAAATGTCCATTGCCGCCCGGACTGACATCACTGGTAAGGAGTGCAAGGGGGCTCGCTTAAGCATCGCAGGGGCCGCCAGCTGACACTCTGGGCAAGAGTGACATGCCTCCCTCACATCTGCAACCATTCCCGGCCACATCACCCTCTTCCGCAGTGCGTTCAGCGTTCTCACCTCCCCTGCTATGGGTGAGCTGTGCGCCATCCTCAGCACTTCACGCCTACATGACCTGGGAACAACAACACATTCTTCCTCACCCTCCGTACTGGACTTCTTAACGAGGATGCCATCCGCCCACCTCAGATCACTCTGCCCAGTCTCGTCTGCCTGCTCTCGCCATCCTTCCAGCGTTGGATCGAGTAATTGGAGAGTACGGAGTTGACTCGGAGAGATCAGTTCCAACGTCGTCTGGTCCTCCCCATCAGTACGCTGCTTCCGTTCTGATTGAATCGGGGCGGTCAGGAAAAGGTCATCAGAGAAGTCGAACTGCTGCTCCAGTTTCTCCTCTGACTCCTCCTCTTTGTCTTCTTCCAGATCGTGGATCACCGCTTCATCTGCCTTCTGTGCCACTTCTCCCGACTCCTCTCTCTCCTTTGCTACTCTCTCTTGGGCCCTGGTGCTGACCAGTGCTTCATCAGCCCCTTCCGGCACTCCCGTAAGTTCACTCTCCTCAGTCCTTTCTTCTTTTTCAATTGCCTGTTTCAGCAACCTTCGGAAACCTTGTACGTCTCTGCCTAGCAGCATGTCAACATTCAAATGTTTAGAAACACCAACTGCTAACTCACATGTCTTTCCCCTGATCTGAAGACAGATTTTTGCCGCTGGAAACCACGTCTTCTTGGCACTAGCTGTGACGTAGGGGATCTTCCACCCCAATCTCTTCGACCCAAGACACCTTGGATGAACCATTGTCTTTGAACATCCGGTGTCGAGTAGGGCAGTGACTGTTTTGTTGTTGATCAACACTTCCTCCATCCACCGAGGTAAGTTCGACCTGATTGGTGTCTTGCTCCCAAAATGAGCTTCTTCCATCCTCACTCTGCAGTCCCGTCTCAGGTGTCCCTTGCGACCACACCGGAAGCACTCGGCCTGACTGATATCGCTCCGAGTTGGTCGGTCGGAGGGGGTACTACCTGGCTCCAGCTTTGGTCGGAACGAGTTTCCCTTGGTTGATGGAGGTGGTTGACTGAATGGGGTGTTCCCAGGGCGAGTAGATGTACTTCCCTGTCGGAGCGGTGGAGTATTAGGCCCTTCCCTTGGTCTAACTCTCTCTCCCCCGAACGCTCTGTTGGACCTCCTGTTGTTAAGGTGACGCACCACGGACTCGGTAAGTTGGTCATACGTTTGGCAGTTGAGATTCCTCATCTCTCCTTCCAACCAACGAGGCAATCGCTGTAGTGTGATCTCCATCAACACTGCAGTCTCTGGTGGTTGACCTACTAGATCCAACCATTGTTTGAAATGTTGTTTGTTTTTCCTTAGCCACACATCCGGTTTGGTTGCATCAAATGATGTCTCGAAGGCCTTGCGTCGGGAGGTCTCCACAGTGATTTGGTATGTCTGGAGTAGGGTTGTCTTGACCCGGTCATAATCTCCCTGGTCAGCTGGTGACAACGTTGCCACAGCCATCAAGCCAGCTCCTGCCAGTGAACTCCAGAGATGGAGGGGCCACGCTCCCCTTGGCCATCTTCCTGCTGTATCCACCGTCTCGAACATTTCCAGGTAGGCTTGCATATCGTCCACCCCTTCCTGGAATTTCTGCAATGTTATTTTGGGGGGTTGTTGGGCCACAGGTGGAGGAAGAGGTCTGGCAGCTGCATCCTGCAGAGCATGAAACCACCGTTGTTGCTGGGCTGCTGCTTCCGCTCGGTCCTCCTCTCTTTGTTGGTCCACCCTTGCAGCTCTCTGCTGCTCCATCTCGACCCACCGATCCATGAAACGGTCGAGCTTCCCCTGTCTCTCTGGGGTCTCTCTGTCATCATCACTTCTCAACTGTCTATCCTCTCCCGGTCGACGCGACATTTTCCCACGCAACCGCAAAACAGATATAATAATTGTTGATAACAAAATATCAACTAATGATTATAAAAACTGAAATATGCACTTGCCTCGAGAGGCTAATATACAATTAAAGAAAAACAAAACCAAAACACTCAATAACACCCTAGGTCAGAGTTGATTTTCAGGCTTCAAAGTTTGATAACTCAAGCCGTTCTCTGCTACTTACAGGCAATGAGAAGTCAACAGAAATCCAGAACAAAATAGTACCTCTCCCAGCACTATTGGTGCCTTATCCAAACCTGTAACAATCAGCACCTCTCACCTTAGGCCTGATATATACAACAATGCGACCTCTTACCTTAGGTCTACACGCACTAAGAATCTTTCTAGACTACTTAGCTTCCAGATACCTTCCCCACTAAGTCTCTCTCACTTAGCTTAGGTATCCCACTTCTGACACCACTTGTCGGATTCGTATTCCTAGATTCTTGAATAATCAGCTCTCTTAGCTGATTCCACGCAATCCGATGATGCCCAAGCCCACCCTTTAACTCTCGCTAGTTAAAGTCTACCTGGACCAGAACTACTCGCACACAATTCTCCCTTTCTCACTAAGAGAGGTGTAGTAGTTGTATTGACTTTGCTACAAATAAACTTAGATGCACAACAATCAAATACTTGGACAGTTCAGAGCACAATCAATAAACTGGTATCATAATAACACGTAGAATGGCAGAGTATTAGTACCTCGTTATTATCTCTCTCTCGCTAACGACCTCTAATATCTGCTCTCACTGTCTCTCTCTCTCTCTCTAAAATGTCCGTCTCTTTTATACTCTGTTCTTGTGCTGTTCTTGTGACCTTATTAGGTCATTTTCTGTGCTGCTGTGACGTCGAATCGTTCATCTAGTCTGAACTTGCGATGAACCGTGGTCTGCCGGTTGTGGTCTGGTCCTACCGAATCTTGCCACCCCCGTTCCATCATGGTGTTGTCGTCCCGTTCCATCGTGGTGTTGTCGTCCCGTACCCACACTTGCTCCTGACTTCCACTCGGGGCCATCCGCCCACCTAGGTCCTTCAGGGGCGCTCCTCCTTCCCCAGTCAGGAGTTCTCCTGACATTGGGTAAGTATTTGTACATAGTGATATATATATCAATACATAATGTTGTAATATCGTAAAGGCTGATCATGTTATATTAGCTACCTGTTTTTTGTTAAGTGTCTACTTAGCTATTGATGTTGAGATATATTTTATTAAGCTCGGCCGTCTGCTCACCCAAAGCCCACCCTCCTGTCTCTCCACACTTGATCTTTCTCCATCATATGGTCACCAAATCTCCGTGCACAAGTATGATGACCTCAAACAGCACTGTTCTGGGTGTTCTCTGCCAGAATTCCTGAAGGTTGGGAGGCTAATTCTCTAGCACACAGTTGCAGAAACAGTAGACAAACAAATAACTATCAGGGTTTTCATATTATGCACATGCTCTGTACCTTTGCTGTTATGTAGTTGCTCAGTTTTAAGTGCCCATTTTGTTGTTTACTGATAATTATAAGATTAGAAGTGGCCCAGCTTGACAAAATGATAGTTTTGTGATGACCTATGGATATCTCAGTCACTGCATGCAGCTGTCCATGGCTTATCACTGCATGCAGCTGTCATCTCTAAGTAGAGATGGACCAAGTGATCCAGAAGACAGCTTCCCTTTGTCTATGAAACAAGCTGGACTATTTTTACTCAAAGTAAAAATGAAAAAAAACTTTGTTGAACACGTTATAGAATTTGTCATGATTGTTTATGCTCGATATGTTAGAATGAACTGAGTGGGCAGCATTCCTTAAAGGAGCATAAGTGAATTTATGTTCTCTGAAGTTACTATAGGTGCTCTCTTGGATATGGTAATCAGTACATGTTTTAGAACAAAACAGGTCAACACTAAAACTCTGGTGTATGGTACATATCTGTAGTATGCACTGCCAGCAAATGTCACATCCATGGATTCATCACCACTATTATATATCAATATCCAAGAGAATATATGGCTCCAGAGAGGTTTTACTGCTACACACAGCAGACCCTCACTAATCCGGACCCCGTTAATCCGAAACCTCGCTAATCCGAACGGCAAAAATATATATATATATATATTTTTTAATAATAATAATAATAATAAAAATTAAAAAAATAAATATATATATATATACAAAAATATGTGGTATTATGTCTTATTATTATTATAATTAAAAAAATAATGCGTGCCATTATTGAACTTTGAACCTACCACGAGCATGTCATACGATGCAGCTGCAGTGTTATGGAGAAGAAAAGAGCACACAAGAGCCTTACCATTTAGGAGAAAGTCGAGATCCCGGCCCAGCTCAGGAAGAAAAGCTACAAGTTACTAGCTAAACAGTATGGAGTTGGAGTCTCCACTATCTCAGACATAAAGAAGAAGGGCAGCGAGTTGCGAGGATGCAAAAGGAAGATGACTGAGATGGGATTCCAGAGTTCTGCTAAAAGAATGAGGATGGGAAGGGAACATAATGATCAAAAATTACTTGTACTCCCAGTATTCAACCTACACCTGCAAAAAAAAAAAAAAATTCCGAGTTCAATAATCCTCACTAATCCGAACTACTCAGATCCCCAGGCTATTCGGGTTAGTGAGGGTCTACTGACTGCATTTCGATCATTATGATAGGCCCTCTAAACATCTAATGAAAAGCATAGTACTTGTAAACAAGGTGTAAATCAAGAGGTAATCTGTTGATTAAAATCACTGTACTGAGTGCATCATTCCTATACAATACTCAATAATCTAAAGGCTGGTTCACAATAGATGCAACGCTTGCATGGCGACGATTGCAACCCGACACATCGATTGTGAACATGCGCAATGCGACGCATTGCATCGTGTTGCATCCCATACGAGGGACAGGACCATTTTTTATTTAAAAAACAATAACTTGTGGTTACCACTTTATAGCTCCGTAGATTATGTAAACTTCATGGTATGGACTTGATAAATAGCTCAAAAGATAGGTCTCTCTATGTCTCTTTTGATACTAAAATATTTTTCATAGGTATAACGATAGCCAAGTTACAGGTGCTAAAGTGGGGGTATATACCTCAAAACCTGAATGCCTGTGGCTCTGCAAAAATATCTCCAGATTGCAAAGTGTTCGAATTCAAATTAGCACCTGTGGCTAGAGGAAGCTCGCAATGAGTGTTTTCATTAGGCGCTAAAACGTAAGTACTCGGTCAAGCGCGCGGGTGGAGAAAAAAATTTCTGAAAACACTCCCTTCATGTAGCAACTAGTAATCAGGTAAGCGGGGCCAGGCTCACCACCTTAGATATTGGTGGGCCAGGCTCACCACCTTAGATATTGGTGGGCCAGGCTCACCACCTTAGATATTGGTGGCCCAGGCTCACTACCTTAGATATTGGTTGACCAGCCTCACCACCGTGAGCCAGGCTTACCACATTAGATATTGGTGGGCCTGGCTCACCACCTTAGATATTGGTTGACCAGGCTCACCACCTTAGATATTGGTGGGCCAGGCTCACCACCTGAGATATTGGTGGGCCAGGCTCACCACCTTATATATTAGTGAGCCAGGCTTACCACCTTAGATATTGGTGTTGGTGGGCCTGGCTCACCACCTTAGATATTGGTTGGCCAGGCTCACCATTAGATATTGGTGTGCCAGGCTCACCACCTTAGATATTGGTGGGCCTGGCTCACCACCTTAGATATTGGTGGGCCTGGCTCAC
Source organism: Cladorhizidae sp. MBARI D1340-BT2 (assembly GCA_028752905.1). NCBI lineage: Eukaryota > Metazoa > Porifera > Demospongiae > Poecilosclerida > Cladorhizidae > Cladorhizidae sp. MBARI D1340-BT2. The sequence goes on from JAQNBH010000010.1 coordinate 21,084,343, forward strand.
CACCTTAGATATTGGTTGACCAAGCTCACCACCTTAGATATTGGTTGACCAGGCTCACCACATTAGATATTATTGGGCCTGGCTCACCACCTTAGATATTGGTGGGCCAGGCTGAGGTATTGGTGGGCCAGACTCAGTGGTATTGACGTGCCAGACTCAGGGATATTGGTGGGCCAGGCTGAGATATTGGTGGGCCAGGCTCAGATATTGATGGGCCAGGATCAGATATTGGTGGGCCAGACTCAGTGGTATTGATGGGCCAGACTCAGGGATATTGGTGGGCCAGACTCATTGGTGCCAGGCTCAGATATTGGTGGGACCGACTCAGTGGTTTTGATGGGCCAGACTCAGGGATATGGGTGGGCCAGGCTGAGATATTGTTGGGCCAGGATGAGATATTGGTGGGCCAGACTCATTGGTGGGCCAGGCTGATATATTGTTGGTCCTGGGTGAGATATGTATAATGTCATGGCCTCTGTAAATGTTCATAGAATTCATACCCGTCGCTTCATGTCTGTATTATATATCTGGGAAGTAGGTGGAGCTACAATTCTCTAAGTGACCCTTTTCTCCCTTTTCCCCTCCCTCAGTCATTTCTCTCATTTCTAGAGCTTGCACAGGCTCTTCCTGCTTCAGTAGTTTAGGGCACCGGCTCTTCCTGCTTCAGTAGTTTAGGGCTTGCACAGGCTCTTCCTGCTTCAGTAGTTTAGGACACAGGCTCTTCCTGCTTCAGTAGTTTAGGGCTTGCACAGGCTCTTCCTGCTTCAGTACTTTAGGGCACAGGCTCTTCCTGCTTCAGTAGTTTAGGGCTTGCACAGGCTCTTCCTGCTTCAGTAGTTTAGGGCACAGGCTGTTTCTGCTTCAGTAGTTTAGGGCTTGCACAGGCTCTTCCCAATGCCGTATTAACCCAAGGCAGGGCTCCTAGGCTTCGAGCTTCTTTGGGCCCCTCAACACCCCCCCCCCCCCCCCCGCGCAAATTTCACGCACTCCTTGCGTACAATAATATTCCAAATGAAGTAATTAATGGAGTAACAAAGAAAACAATATCATCTTATCAGACAACCTTTAATTAGCATGAAGCAATTTCAAGCAAAGCAATACCAAAATAACGGTACTGTACTGTAAAGTTAATCCTACATTATGTATCTAGCTACTTTAAAAAAATTCTCTTTGATCTTTCAACAAACTAATCCAGCTCATTGTTAAAATTTAATTTACGGAGCAAAGACGATTCTACATGCATTAATGCCAAATGCTCAATAAGTGAGACGACTAAGTCAGCAGATGTCAATGGCAGGTAGTGGTAATAGGGGAAGAGTTGCAGGTAGAGGACAGCAGAGGAAGCTGCAGGAAGAGGATAGCAGAGGAGAGGAAGATGAGTTGGAAGTGGAACCAGCCGTGTGGATGCTAGCCAATATATCTGGACTCCTGCTGGGGAAGGTATGCAATAAGAATAATAACAACTTAGCTACTACACAGACAAATGTTTTTATATCAAGCAAACTTTACATATAAACCATTATTTCATTTCAAATTCTAGATGACATTGCTCCACAGAGTACCCCATTCATCCTTCAACCAGGACCTAATGTTCCTCCCTGCCAAATGCAGAAGATTGTTTTCCGCTATTCTTTGGACCCACCACGCTAAAGTTTACCATTGGCAGGACCAATCCACATGCTGAGCATAGGTTGCCGAAGTGGGCCCAACCTGGCTGAGAAGTACCCCAACAGGCTGAATTGCATGGGAGACCATTACCAAGTGTGAGGAAGTCAGAGGTATGACTGTGCTTTCTGCAATGGCAGGATGGTACCAGACACCTCTCCCTGTATAGATATACCTGCCTAACACACCCACTCCGTGGCTAGCCGTCAGCTTCCAGACCTACCACTCACAGAGGACGTATAAAACTGAATCTATATAAGTATACCTTCATCCTAGTTTCGGATCAAGTGGCGTTTACGACTCCAGCCATCAACAAATTCGTACGCGTTTTTTTAATTTTACTTACTGGTACACGCTATCTTAACAAATTTTTCATGTTCCAGGTAAGAATCAGCAAGGGTCTACTAGGTCTTTCTTTTTCATGTTCCAGATAAGACATCACATAATTATGTTATATCCGTGTATAGGTGTTGTAAATCACCTAAATCAATTCGGCATGGGCTCGAAATCACACATGGTACTTCAGACATGGCTACTATTAATATATTGGTGGGCGAGGCAGTACCCTGTATTGGATACAGCAGATTAGTGTGGCTGCTACAAGAAAAGTGGGATTAATGTGTACCAGTGGCTTAGGGAAGTGCTCTGCAGCACTATGTCGAAACCAGATTGTGCTTGGTGGTGTTGGATCTATTATTCAAATAGATGAGTCACAGTTCACACACAAACCCAAGGTATCACTGTAACATTGATATACTTGAATGGATGATCACTTTCATTATTGACTGTTTAGCATCATAGAGGCCGCCCACCTACTAAGGATACTTGGATATTTGGAATGGTTGACACGGATCATACGCCTGCTCTTGGTACACTTGATAAACGTATTGTGCCTATTTCAAAGATTTTAATTCAATGAAATATATTTAGGTTATATGCAAGTTGTGGACAAGACGGACGCAGCCACCTTGCTACCCATTATCCAGGCGCATGCTGCACCTGGATCAATAATCCATTCAGACCAGTGGGCAGCTTATAGGCAGGTGGCTACTCTGCCTGGGATTGTGGCACATGAGACTGTGAACCACTCTATTGAGTTTGTGAATCAGAGTATGGGTGTGCACACCCAACATATTGAATCCTATTGGAACAGGGTATGGTTTGTGGAACATAATTTTTTAATAGTAACAACAATTATTATATTGGGCAGGTGAAGGTGAAGCTAAAGAGAATGAAAGGAGTTCATCGCCACCAGCTCCCATCCTACCTGGATGAATTTATGTGGCGGGAGAGAAATGGAACAACTGTAGCTTTAACTTATAATAACATATTAACAGAAATTAAAACCCAATACCCTGTTTGATTGTATTATTATTTATTTGATATTTTTATTTGGATCATGAAATTTGGATTGTTTATTTGGATGATATTTCATGAAATTGGATTGTATGAAAAGAGAAGACACAATTAAAAAGACTACCCCCTCCAAATTAGCGTATGCAATGCATCATGAAATGAACCTGAAATGAACCCCCTCCCAAAACGCGTGTGCGTAATATAAAAAAACGCGCACGAATTTGTTGATGGCTGGAGTCGTAAACGCCACTTGATCCCTAGTTTCATGGTTATGATTACATGACAGATTTTGCTTCATCAGAGATATTGCTGCAATCCTATATGTAAAATATATTAATAAGTGAACAACTGAATGTGAGCAAGGACTATATAACAAAACCAGCACAGTGTTCTCAGGAAAGAAAAGGCTATTTAACTGCTAAATATATCGGTGCGCTAGCTTGCTAGCTACTTGGGTGCTTTAGGGTGCGCTAGCTATTTAGCTACGCTAGCTAAATTATTTACTATTCCTAGATGCGCTAGCTAAACTATTTACTATTCTTACACTATTTAGCTTGATCTAACAGTCCTAAAAGAAACTACAGTACTAGGTTAGCTAAAGTTAGTTCCTCCCTCGCCTTGGTAACAAGATTCTTCGCTTTACTTTTTTTAAATTATTATCAGCTCATATACTTGAAAACCTTTTGAGATTTGAGTAATGAAGTACCAGTAAGTAATCCCAGAGAGGAGTACCACCTAGAACTCCTCTATCAAGCCTCCAGTTCTTCGGACACGAGGAGAAACTAAATATTGCCCACCGATAAGCACACCCTAGGTCTCTGGGAATAGATGCGTGCACCAATCTCACGTTTACTTTTTAATTAACGGGTACGGTCCGTGTTAATGTCCCCTTAGTATCACCTATAAATTATTTTCAGTGACGCGCAGGGCGTATCCATAGTGTTAACATTTAACACTAAAAGAAAAAAAGTTGCGTATGGGCCCCTGTTTATGCCTTACGCTTCCGCACAGGCTCTTCCTGCTTCAGTAGTTTGGGGCTTGCACAGGCTCTTCCTGCTACAGTAGTTTAGGGATTGCACAGGCTCTTCCTGCTTCAGTAGTTTAGGGCTTGCACAGACTCTTCCTGCTTCAGTAGTTTAGGGCTTGCACAGGCTCTTCCTGCCTCAGTAATTTAGGGCTTGCAAAGGCTCTTCCTGCTTCAGTAGTTTAGGGCTTGCACAGGCTCTTCCTGCTTCAGTAGTTTAGGGCTTGCACATGCTCTTCCTGCTTCAGTAGTGTAGGGCTTGCACATGCTCTTCCTGCTTCAGTAGTTTAGGGCTTGTACATGCTCTTCCTGCTTACAGTGTCTCAGCTAGAATGTGAGTGACATTGACAGATGTTTTATGCTCATTGTGGACCAATGATAATGACTTGCCTCTCATTGCCCTTGCATGCTCACTTATTGGAGGATTGGACTCCTCCAGCAGATGTTCAGAGGCCCTCCTGCAGATGTTCAGAGGATTGGACTCCTCCAGCAGATGTTTGGAGGATTGGAATACTCCAGCAGATGTTCAGAGGATTGGACTCCTCCAGCAGATGTTTGGAGGAATAGACTCATCCAGCAGATGTTTAGAGGAATAGACTCCTCCAGCAGATGTTTGGAGGAATAGACTCCTCCAGCAGATGTTTGGAGGAATAGACTCCTCCAGCAGATGTTTGAAGGAATAGACTCCTCCAGCAGATGTTTGGAGGAATAGACTCCTCCAGCAGATGTTTGGAGGAATAGACTCCTCCAGCAGATGTTTGGAGGATTAGACTCCTCCAGCAGATGTTTGGAGGAATAGACTCTTCCAGCAGATGTTTGGAGGAATAGACTCCTCCAGCCGATGTTTCTGGCACATCAATGCTGAGTGTCTATGAACAACATGTAGAAATGGTCTGATGTGATGATGTTGGATAGAGGAATTGCCAGGCAGTTGCCAGGTAGTTGGCACACATGGAAGGATGCACTAAGCAGCTGATACTACCTGCAAACTTTGGTGGAGCTGACAACTCCAGTGATCTGTGTGTTTGCATATCAACCCACTTAGCTGGAAGATGCTCTTTCTTCCGAAGTAGTTGCTAGCAGCTTTAAAGGAAGTGCATTTCTTGAATGCTAGCTAGGTTGCCAAATATAGTCAGCAATTATCATTCATCATTTCCTCCTTACCTGGTGGAGTTCTGTGGCATTATCACGTCCAAATTATCCTTATATATATGTATATATTGGTCTATTATATATATACACACACACGAGGTGTTGTTGTTAAATAATGTAGTGGACATGAGTGCATACCTGGAACAATGGAAGAGAGATGGGATGCAAGTTGCTGGTGGCAACAGCACGTAAATATTGGAGGAATCAGATTACTTTTTTTCTGTATAGATGTGTCCAACTAAATGCGAGCAGTGGATTTCTCTTCCATCAGCTGCAGTGTAGTATTAGTATTAGTAGTAGTAGTAGTAGTAGTAGTAGTGGTTGTTGTTGTTGTTGTGTTCCTCCAACTCAAGCAGTAGAGGACAACTTGTATACGACTGCTTATAACTGGGAAACTCATGGGCAGAACCAGATCAAAGTTGGTGTGTCCTTTAAGGCTAAAAGGAATGTCTTAGCTGAAGACATCTTTGATTATGCCTTATTGGAATGGAGAAAGTGGCTTTTTAAAGACAATTTATGACCAACAGTGGCCATTTTGTTCAGATTTCTGCACATGCATTTTTTACATTCTCAATTATAGCACATAAATAATGCAATATGGCACGCTAGCCAGGTTACACACACATCAATAGCATCTGCCCCTATATGACCGCTGAACTACGCTAGCCAGGTTACACTCACATCACAAGCACCTGCCCCTATATGGCCGCTGAACTATGCTAGCCAGGTTACACTCACATCACAAGCACCTGCCCCTAGTAACTCTAAGAAAAAGCCTGCAATTGCTTAAGTGGTGAAATTGACAGCCATCGCTGACGGGTTGACAGAGGGCAGCGCCATCACTGACAGGTCCGACAAAACCATCATTAACAACAACAACAACAACAACAATGACAACTACAATGAAAACAACAACAACAACGACGACGAAAACAACAACAACAACAACAACAACAACACTCTTCTGCCATCTGCCATGCAGGATTCCCTGAGAGGCGTTCTTTTCATTGCTGCCCAATCTGCAGCCCTCGCCAAAGGAGAGAAGTTCTGTCCTGGCTCGAAGAGTCACCCCGCCGACCTCTACCTCCCGCGATAGAAGCAGGGCAAGCCAGTGTCCCAGTTTATTTTGTCACTAGGATATTCTGTCGCAGCAACAAAATATCCTGGGAGATTCTGCCGTCGGCGGGAAAGAGCTCCTAGGATATTTTGTCGCAACCGGGATATACTGTCGCTGGACGGTAAAAATGGAGGAGCAGCTATACCACAGAATTGTTACCTATCTTAGGAGCAAGACACTTCCAATTGGTCTTGCCAAGAACCAGAAAGATTCACTGAGGAGGAAGTGCAAGACTTTTGTGCTTAATGAGGGACTCCTCTACTACAGGGATACCAAGAAAGAAAAAGATCTTCAAGTGAGTAGTGAGGTAGCTAGCTAGTTAATTATCAATACTTAAGGTGGACTAGTACACCAATAATACTAGCAGCTGCCATCACTTTCACCTGCAAGCTGCTATAGTCTTTTGGGGTATACTTACTATACAGGTTAGCTTTATACTTTTTATGAGAGCTTTTCAGACTTTCTCACTTGTAGATATTAGACAGACAGAAAACTAATGCACATGACAATAGATATAGTTACAGGTGCTTGTAGGACACTTGTAAACCCAGGTTGGCATTCACCTCGGGAGTAACAGCAAACTCGTGGGTTATATAGGTGCATAACCCACACTTTCCTTTGTATATCCTATACTTATTGCATAGCATAAACATGTTTATGGGTGATTAAAGAGTCATAGAAGTATGAAGTTCTCGAGGGATGTCACTCAAGTGAACTTGGAGGTGGTCATTTTGGGAGAGACAAAACCATGGGGAAAGTACTGGAACGTTATTACTGGGTTGGAATACTGGATGATGTTAAAGAATTCTGCTGAACTTGTGATAAATGTCAAAGTGCTAACAGGTACAATGTATACTGAGTTTGTATCCTATGTTGTATTGAAATATGGTGCTTTTATTTCAATTCTCCATGAAATAGGAAATTTGAGAAGGCGAATGCTGAACTTCACCCAATTCCAGTTCATGATGAGGTGTGGCACACTATTGGAGTGGATTTAATTGGGCCACTACCCAAAACAAGCCGAGGAAAACAGTATATTATGACCTGTGTCATGTTATTATTCTAAGTGGCCTGAAGCAATAGCCTTACCAGACAAATCTGCTCTTGGGATTGCAGAATTTCTTTTCAAATGTTTTACAAGATTTGGATGTTGTCAGGTGAAGATAAATGACCAAGGAAGAGAATTCGTTAACAACGTAAGTTTTTTTTTAATGATACCAATAATAATTATCTCAATTGTATACTCTATTCAGGTAAATAATGAGCTTTTCAGGCTAACTGGCGTCAAGTGCAATCTCACAAGTGCGTATCATCCCCAAAGCAATGGACTTGACGAAATATTTAACCAGACATTGCAACGTCAGCTTCTGAAGTTTGTAAACACAGAACAAGATCAGTGGGATTTATACCTAGACTCTATACTATTTTCTTATAGAGTTTCTCGTCATGATTCTACCAGATATTCACCTTTTTATCTCGTTTATGGAAGGCAGGCACGACTTCCAGTTGAGTTCAACGTCAAGCCCAACAAGGAGGATGGTGGTATTGGAGATAATGAAGATGAAACTGAGTATAATGAGGACGATGATGATGTTGACAAGAACAATGGCAATGATGACAAGAGTAAGTCAAGTATGGATGAGATTGATTTTGAGCAACATGTTATTGAAATGATCAGTATTAGGAAGAAGGTTCTTGAAAATATTGGCATAGCTCAGCAGCGACAGAAGGCATATTAGGATGCAAAGCATTATAAGGAGGGAATTATGAAGTTGGTACCCAGGTATTATTGAAGAATTCGAAGAAATTTTCTAGGAAGGGATCAAAGTTGGAGCTAAACTGGACTGGGCCTTATCATATCCATCTAAATGTAAGGCTATGTCATGTGGACAGTCTCTATGGTTCCTTCTAAATGTAAGGCTAGTGTCATGTGGACAGTCTCTATGGTTCCTTCTAAATGTAAGCCTATTGCCATGTGGACAGTCTCTATGGTTCCTTCTAAATGTAAGGCTGGTGTCATGCTGGAAAGAATACCTATAAACTATGCCGTTTCATCGGTACCAAGAAAGAGAAAATTCTGAAGACTCTTGTCAACGTGACTCGCTTGAAGCTGTACCATGTAAGAATGCTTCCAAATCAGGTAATAAATTTAAAACCCACACACATATATAATTATAGCAATTGTTTGTTTTTTCACATAAATTAGTCTGCAACAAGTTGACAAAAACGATGAAGGAGCAGATAAGGTGCACATTCTATGCATGAGAATATACTTTATTGTTCATGCTGATGCTGTTGAGTCTACATATATATATATATATGTTGGTCCATGCACTGTCACAGTTGGTTCAATCAACAATAATACTATGATTTAGCTTGTATGTAGCTATAGTGCAGCTAACTGATACTAGTCAGTGTAGTTGTTCTCCAATAGTTAAATTGACGATACACTAGGTTGCATGCAGCTACTGTATAATATATTGCATGCAGAGTTAATTTTAATTGTTTGTGCAGAGATTAAGTAGCATAAAAAGGCAAAAATCAGGAGCAGAGAAGAAATGGGGAGTTATACGTGCTAAACGAAGGAAGATCAGCGACAGACATCATTCAGTGATTGATCTGACAGAACATGCTGATAGTGTCTCTGAATATGAAAATCAGGAAAATTCTTCCTGGACTCAAATTGGAAATGTACATCTCTCTCAAGAAGATAGGTAAAAATGACTAATAGCACATAAGTTTTTTTAATACTTATATTATCACTATTCAGAAGAATTCTTCAGACTGACACAGAATGGGTGACAGATGACATCATTAATGCCACCATGATTTTATTGCAGCAGAGATATGTAGTGCCAGGACTTCAAAATGTTGTACATGGCAATACACTTTCGTATGATATAGTTGGAAGATCCGAGTTTGTTCAAGTTCTTAATTAACTCAGCTAACAATCACTGGTTAACCGTGTCAACCATAGGCTGTCCATACTCTCACGTTGAGGTATATGATAGCTTCTACTCAGACATGCCCAAGTCAACAAAGGAGCAAATCTCTGCTCTGCTTTCATCAACAGAACCTAGTATTCAGTTGGACTATGATAACGTTCAACGTCAAACCAACGTACAGAGCCCATCCGCGCCTTGCGCAGCACGCCTCAGAGGACAGGCCGAAGTCTGCCGGTTCCTTAAGAAGTGCCCAAACTGCGATGGCAAGACAAACCAGGGGGAGGAGCGAGTGGCCGACCTGCTCTGCATAGGCCTGGCGGATGCGGAGATCCAAGAGGATCTCCTTAACCGATTGCACGCCGTATTCCTAGTAGCCGCGGGCAAATTATTCATGAATTAACGAGGTATTTTACTTATTATTTTTATATCTTCCGTTCTGCAGGGACTCCACCCATGAAACTTGGGTCATATTCAACCACATGATAGCTCTACTTCCCGTAAAAAAATCAAGCCTTTCTTACCAACTGGGCAGAACTAACCAGCATTATAAAACCTTGTCATCTTCTTGGGGGTGAATATTTTCATATTTTCACACTATTATACACACATTATAATGCCAACACAAGATGGAGCATCTATTTACAAACCCTCTACCATATGCAAAGCCAGTGGGTTGTTTTCCCCATCAAAATGCTAACACATAATAATACAAAAAACAAATTATAAGAGAGTGAAAATGCTAACACATACTAGAATAAAACCATAATATAAAACACAATTATGTAAGGGAGTGTCTTGGGTAGAGCTCCGGTCTTGCTGTCACGGGTAGAGTAGAACTTGCTCAGTCAGTCTTGGGTATAGCTTGCTTGGTCTCCGGCATGATATTTCACCATGTTTTTATTCTACACAAACATGAGATACCAGGATAAGAATAACACTTGAATACTGGAGAGACGAGAGAAGTAGACGAAGGGACAGGGAACGAGAGAAGTAGACGAAGGGGCAGGGAACAAGAGAGAAGTAGACGAAGGAGCAGGGAACAAGAGAGAAGCACAGAAAGGAGCAGGGGGTGCATAAACATTACTGATAGTCCACCAAGGTATGGTATTTACGAAAACAGTCACGGCCTGTTGATCCACAACACAAAGGAACCTTACAAAAACAACACTGGGACCTTGCCTCTTGCCTGTAACCTTTACTAATGCAAACTACACGGCGCTTCTTTGCACAGCACTGTGGGAAATGACCTAGTTTTAAATTGAGGCGATCTAGCTGACTATTTGCCTGACTACAACGTTGACCTCCACGCTGCCGAGAAGAGAAAGAACCAATCAAAGATTTAGCTAGAACAATCCTAGCTTCTAGATAATTACCCTTCCTTACTGATATTGGAGCTCGGACAGAAGAAAACAAAATAAATGAATTCAATAAACAAGCTTCTATCAAATACGAAAAAACCCTTTTCCACCATCTCCTAGACTTTCTACCCAAATTATAGTAGCCTATTCTCTGATCTGCTCTGTCCACACCTCTCATGAATGACTGATAATCAGGCAAACATGGGGGACATGGCAGATCCTCTCTAGAACCATCAATTTTGCGCCTTTTTACAGTAGGAGGTACTATATTATTTTCTGCAGGATGTATATTAGTTATCATGTAGATTGACCGTTTATCTACCCAAACTAAAGCCAGGAGTGCACCATTAGACCTATAATCATAATAACCTCTATTTCTAATCGAAGCTTTTGTTACTAAATCTGGAGGAAAGTTCCTCCTAGTATACCTAGCTGTACCACATGCACCAAAGCCTTTACTTGTAAGCGTTTGAAATAAATTAGGACTAGTATAATAATTGTCCATGTACACATGGAAGTTCTTATGTTCTAATCCTTCTAACAAATCTAAAACAACTCTACTACACAAACCAGTTTTATCAGCTACTTCCACGTTCTTACCTGTATAAATCTGCAACCGATAAATGTACCCATTCCTAGCATCACAAAGGACAAACACTTTTATCCCCCATTTTATTGGTTTGTCCTTCATATACTGTTTGAAGCCAAGCCTACCTTGAAAGGGAATCATAGCTTCATCAATACTAAGCTCTTGATGCAAGGTATATTCACTCTCAAACTTAGGAGTAATCAAATCTAATAACTTCCTTACCTTATAAAGCCGATCATAATTCAGGTTACCCTTTGTAACCAACAAACCATCAATAGAATTTACATGTACATAACGCATTAGCTCCAAAAACCGAGTCCTAGGCATTACTTTACGAACCAAAGATCCAGACAAATCCGAGTGATTAGTGGACCAGTACAATTCTAAGTATGGAAGTGTGGAAACTCCCATTATTATCAACATTCCTACAAAAGCTTTCATTTCCTCTATATTAGTATGTACCCATGGCCTGGAGAGACTAGCCATCCTAGAAACGTAACTGTTCGTCTCTGCTACTAGGAGTTCCCAAACTTCAAGAGTAAAAAAAAGGTAAAATGCATCTAAAAATGTACTTGATGCACCAAGCAATGAAGAAGTTGGACCAGCTGTTGCTGTATAGTCCAATTTCAAAGGAGTTGGTTCCTTTATTTCCAACTTACCTGTGACCTTAGTTAGCCTAGAACCAGTGCCAGATGCTTGGGCAGAACCAGTGCCAGATGCTCGGACAGAACCAGTGCCAGATGCTCGCACACGCCTATAACCTCTGGCCCGCCTACTACCAGTACCTTTTGGAGGACCACTAGCAACACTTACAACTCCACTACCACTTGAGCTGCTTCCCCCTTGGCCAGTACTCCCTCGCCCACCTCTCCCTCGGCCAGTACTCCCTCGCCCGCCTCTCCCTTGCACAACTCCAGCACCAGTCGTGTTCCCACGCCCTTTAGAGACTTCAGGCAAGGCTTCCTCATCCTCCAATGTAACAAAAGGAGTCATAGATGCCTCATCTCCACTCTCATCATCTGATGCTGTAGGAAAAGTAGTGGGGAGGGTGGGAAAAACAAGATATATATATATATCAAGTTTGTGGTCAACATTTGAAAATTCAAATTCAAATGAAATTCAACATCAACAACTCCAACCTACACTCTTAGCTATAACTTTTTTCCTATAACTATCCTGTCTGAATTTGGAATACCAACAGAATAAGCTAGTATTTGGCAATAGTACCTCTCAGTTGACTATGGTAAACAAAGGCTATGAAGCGCTATGATGCGCTAAGGTTAGAAGAAACTTACAATCGAGAGGTCCATCCAAGCGCGCCTCTTCTCTTAGAGCAACTGGATCCAGAGTGTTTCCTCGGTATGCATAGATGTCTTCACCTTCTTCCCCAAATGAATCTGACCCAGAATCGCCAGAATCGTCGGCTAAAAGTTGAGAAATAACGTCCTCACAGGAGAGCATCTTTGAGCAGTTTAAAAAAAAAGCTCGACCAAGAAAAATGGCGTTCAACCGCAGGATTTTTGTTGCACGATGCATCAACCGGAAATAATCATTTTTGTGACGTTCTCTAGTCTACTAGGCATGTGCAGAACCCAACCGGGGCTGTTAGCTCGTAATGGTTCATTTTATATATTTTGGTGTGGCGAAGGATGTAAGTTCTCGCGCAATATGGCGCTTACGGTGTTTAATTGGTTAAGCATCCGGACCAGGACCTCTCGGTGGAGGACACCATCAAATTCATCGAGGTGCGGGCTGCCAGGAAAGCATTCGGCCCTGTCCATCTCAACCCAGCGCCATCTCCCACTATGAAGACGAGGAAACATCAGCCGTTGCCAGCTCATACAAGAGGCTGCAACGCCACCAAAACCCTCAACTGCCTAGAGGCACACCCCCTCGACACCGCCACATCCCAACTCAACAGAGGTCAACCAACACAACCCCGGCACCGAAAAACATCCGACCCAGAGGCAACACCCCACAGAGCAGACCCCCAACCAACCGAGGCGTATGTGCCTACTGTGGGCAGCAGGGACATGGAGAGCAAGAGAGGACGGCCCACCGACGCATCCATTGCCCCGCCTTTGGCACAACATGCTCGGCATGCGGCAGACAACACCACCTCCCACACATGTGCTGGCCGCAAGCAGAAAACGAATCGAGCGTCTCCGAGCAAGTCCTGGGGATGCACGAAGGCACCCTACAGCACCAAACCTGGAACAGAACCTCCGAGACATGGACGCAGAGACACTCCCCACCCCAACCTAACATCCCAGTCACCATATCTGCCAGATATGAGGACTTCCGAGCACACGGCCACACCCTCCCCCAGACGTCCAGACCATAGCCATGGCAGACACTGGGTGCCGGAGTTGCCTGGCCGGCCCCACTCTGATGGATCAACTCCACCTCATGCCTGATGACCTCATCCCGGTCAACCTCCTGATGAAATCAGCCTCAGGAACCAACCTCCCCATTCAAGGAGCCGCCCTGATCCGAATCCACATTCCATCAGGTGCAGAGACCCGCCAGATGGTGTATTTCAGTCCGTCAGCCACGAAGCTCTATCTAAGTCTGGCCACATGTGCAGACCTCGACATGATCCCCCTGGAATTCCCCCTCAGCTCGCCTACCAAACCACAGGCACACCAGACAAGGTCGGAAACAGTCGCAGACACACAAAACCAGGCATACACACCCCGTCCCGGACCCCAACCAAGCCCACCACCACCCCCCATGGAACGCGGCCAGACCAGGGACCCAGTACGGATGACCCACGGAAACCTACCCCCATCTCAACCAGTGAGTGTACCAGCGAGTGTCACACACACCAGAGTATCACACACACCAGTGAGCATCCCCCAACCTCAACCAGTGAATGCCCCAGTGAGCATCCCCATAAGCATACCCCAGCAAAACCAGGCACACACACCTGCCCGCCCCTGCTCGTGCCCCAAGAGAGCCGCTCCACCACCCAGACCCACCAGCTTACCATACCCGGCCACAGAGGCCAATCGGGGGCTGCTTGAACGCCACTTGCTGCAGACATACGCAGCAAGTGCGTTCAATGTATGCGAGCACCAGCCCCCGCCAATGATGGCCGGACCACCACTGTCCCTCAGTATCGACCCCGCCTCCATTCCCAAACCTTGCCACACGCCCATCAGCATCCTCATCAACTGGCAAGATGAGGTAAAGGTAGGCCTGGACAGGGACGTTCGCCTCGGCGTGCTGGAACAGGTCCCCTTGGGTACCTCAGACATTTGGTGCCACAGAATGGTCATCTGCACCAAGAAGAACGGGTCCCTGAGGAGGACCATCAACTTCCAGCAACTGAACCAGCACGCCACCAGGGAGATCCATCACTGCCAGTCACCCTTCCACCAGGCGCGGGCCATTCCAGGTAACACCAAAAAGACAATCTTCGATGCCTGGAACGGCTACCACTCTGTCGCCCTGAGAGAGTCGGACCGCCACTACACCACCTTTATCACCCTTTGGGGCAGGTATCGCTACCGTTCCGCCCCACAGGGGTACATCGCATATGGGGATGCATACACGGCACGTTATGATGCCATTGTCTCGCATGTCACTTGCAAAACAAAGTGCATCGATGACGCCCTGCTATGGTCCCCAGACCTGGAAACAGCATACCATCAGGCCACCCAATGGCTCGACCTCTGCTTATGGAACGGCATCACCTTGAACCCGTGTAAATTCCGCTTCGCACAGGATGAAGCGGGTTCGATACCACCCTGACAGACGTCCGACCCAGCAAGAAGTACCTCGCTGCCATCAGAGACTTCCCACAACCACTCGGCATAATAGACGTATGCACCTGGTTCGGACTCGTGAACCAGGTCGCGTATGCCTTCTCCAAGGCCCCGGTGATGCAACCCTTCAGAGACCTCCTCAGCCCATCACAACCATTCACCTGAATGGACAGCCTACAGCAAGCCTTCGACGCGTCGAAGCTGGACATCTGCCGACGCATCGAAGAAGGCGTACGGATATACGACAAGGACCGACCCACCTGCCTGGCGACAGACTGGAGCAAGGACAGGATAGGGTTCTGGCTGTTCCAAAAACATTGCCAGTGCCCTTCCCGGGAAATCCTCTGTTGCCAGGAGGGATGGAAGGTTGTCCTTGTCGGGTCTCGTTTTACCCACTCTGCCGAGTCACGCTATGCCCCCATCGAGGGGGAGGCCCTCACCATCGTGGATGCCCTAGAGAAAGCCCGCCACTTTGTCCTCGGGTGCAGCGACCTCCAGAGCGCAGTGGACCACAAGCCACTGCTCAAAGTATTTGGAGATCGCTCGCTCGAGGACATCCACAACACCCGCCTCCGGAATCTGAAGGAGAAGACACTCCAATTCAGATTCCGGATGGTATACATCCCCGGAGTCCGCAATCACACCAGCGACGCCCTATCCCGCCATCCATCTGGCAATCGTTCACCCGCCCGACTCCACCTGCAGGACGACACTAACACAACCATCAACACCTGCATTCCAACAAACAGGATCGCCTGCATTGCCAATGACCCCGAAGGACTGGCCAGAGCACTAACTATGGCCATCCGCGACGCCCCGATCACCTGGGAGGACATCCAGGTCGCCACAGTGGCCGACGCCAGCCTCCAGCAACTCTCAGACTTGATCGAGGGGGGACCACCAGAGGCCAGACACCACATGCCAGCAGCCATCCGAGAATACCACCCCTACCTCCACTCCCTCTCCACCGTGGACGGCGTCATATGCCGAGGCGAAAGGATAGTGATCCCCAATGCCCTTCGACCCACCTGCCTCCAAGCACTCCATGCCGCACATCAAGGCACCAGTGGGATGACCGCCCTGGCCCAAGCATCCATCTTCTGGCCCGGCATGACCAAGGATACCGGACTCACCAGAACCCAGTGCGCCATCTGTAACGGCAACGCGCCGTCACAGCCAGCCATGCCATCCACGATGCCAGCTGACCCAGAGTACCCCTTCCAGCACATATGCGCCGACTTTTTCTACCACGGAGGATTGGCATATCTTGTGCTGGTCGACCGGTACTCCAACTGGCCAATTGTCACCACATCCAAGAACGGGGCCGATGGACTCATCCGCACCTTACACGAAACCTTCTACACATACGGCATCCCCGACAGCCTCACTTCTGACGGCGGCCCCGAGTTTGCTGCCCACTCCACCCGAGACTTCCTCCTGTCCTGGAGCGTACACCACCGCATCTCCGCCGCATACAATCCACACAGCAACTGCCGCGCGGAGATCGCGGTGAAAACCATGAAGCGCTTGATATCTGGCAACACTGGCATCGGTGGAGAACTCTCCGACAAGTTCCACCGCGCGTTACTGCAGTATCGCAATGGCCCCAACCCCGAAACAGGCATGTCCCCTGCGAATTGCCTGTTCGGAAGATCCACCAAAGACCTCATACCTGGCATCCCTAGCAAGTACCGCCCACATTAGGACTGGTCAGACCGCCTGGACCTCCGGGAGCGCGCCCTCTCCAAACGCAGAGTCACTGGCCGTGCCGAGCATTCCCAAGGCCTGTCTCCACTTCGTTGCGGCAACGTGGTCATGATACAAAATCAGACTGGCCACCACCCGACGAAGTGGGATAAATATGGCACGGTGGTAGAGGTACTACAGTACCACCAGTATACTCGGTGCGAACGGATGGCTCTGGGCGGCTGACCACACGGAATCGTCGTTTCCTTCGGAAGTACGACCCATTCCTGACATCCCCCAAAACCCACACCATCACGCCCCAACCTGCATATACGCGACCTATACAGCCACGATCGCCCCAGCTCCACCGACGACCACACCAAACCCCCCGCCCAACAGACCACCCACACCAGCACCGACTGTGAACCAGAGCTCCCAGCCCACACCGGCACCCCCCAACAATCCAGCTCCATCACCACGATGCCCGGACATCCACACGGCTCCTGCACAGATCAAGATCCCTCCCCAGTCAGCGACACCCAGCCCACTACCGACAACGCCGAAAACATATGCGTCCGTGGCCAAGACACCATCCCGAGCATCGCGCCTCCCACAGATCAAGCTGCCATTAAGGAGCGCACTCCTGCCCACATCAATGAATACCCCTCCCGTGGCCCAGTTCAAACTACCACCAACCCCACCACTACCCCGCCGCAGCCTACGAGGACCGAAACCGGTGGACCGGTACGGGTACTAACAATCCTAAATCAGTAGCCCTCCAGCCTACTTGGGGGGAGGTAGTGAAGTTTATACAAACATCTATGCGTATTAACATTATTACGTCCGATCCCTTAACCGTCTGCCGACCCCTTACCGGTTGTCGTCCCCTTACCTAATGCATGCGCACACACACATCTGTAACTTGTCCATGCATTGCTATTCATTGAAAGCTACTTTATATCTTGCTGATCCAATGATCAAATGTGTAACGCACTATCCTCTAGACAGGTAAGTGGTCAACTGGCTAGGAAGCTGGTGGGGCTTGTGGGTTAGGGGAGTTGAAGACCTGGTCATCAGCAGACACCCACTCCTGTCCCAGTAAATGCTCTGTGTCCATGATGCTTGACCCCTCCCTGCTCGGTATGGCTAGGACCAGAGATATTGTGGAGCTATGTAGGCTAGGCTAGTTGACGGGTATTCTAGGGCTAGGCTAGTTGACGGGTATTCTAGGGCTAGGGGGATTTGTAGGGCTATATTCTAGGGCTAGTGTTAGGAACAGGGTCAAGGCTAGGGTATTCTATGGTTAGTGTTAGGAGCAGAGTTAAGGCTGGGGTATTCCATGGTTAGTGTTAGGTGCAGGGTTAAGGCTAGGGTGTTCTAGGGTGTTCTAGAGTTAGTGTTGGGCTAGGGCTAGGGCTAGGGCTAGGGCTAGGGCTAGGGCTAGGAGGAACAGAGTTAGGCTGGGGTATTCCAGGGTTAGTGTTAGGAGCAGGGTTAAGGCTAGGGTGTTCTAGGGTGTTCTAGAGTTAGTGTTAGGAACAGGGTTAAGGCTAGGGTATTCTAGGGTTTGTGTAAGGCTGCCCAGGGTATGGTTAGTGTTAGGAACAGAGTTAAGGCTAGGGTATTCCAGGGTTAGTGTTAGGATCAGGGTTAAGGCTAGGGTGTTCTAGGGTGTTCTAGAGTTAGTGTTAGGAACAGGGTTAAGGCTAGGGTATTCTAGGGTTTGTGTAAGGCTGCCCAGGGTATGGTTAGTGTTAGGAACAGAGTTAAGGCTGGGGTATTCCAGGGTTAGTATTTGGAACAGGCTGGGGTGTTCTCGGGTTAGTGTAAGACTGGGGTATTCTAGGGTTGGGCTATAGCTAGTTATACTCCAGGGCTAGGGCATTCTAAGGGCAGGGTAGTGATGTTCTAGGGCAGGGCTAGGGCTCAGAGTTATGGGAGTTCTATGGCTACTGAATCCAGACTATATCCTTGGAAGGAAGAAAGCTAGTGTCTATGTTGTTCTATCATCCAGTCAGGTGTGTGTGTGTGTGTGTAATGTGTGTGTGTGTGTGTGATGTGTGTGTGTATAGGTGTGTGTGTTAGGGGTATGGGGTATGAAGATGTATATATATATATATATTTATACATACAACATAGGATATGATGTATTAATTGTGTATTCCCCCCCCCCCCCCCCCCGGCTGATTTTGTTTCCTCCTGATAGCCAATCATTCAAGTGCATGCCAACCTACCTCGTGTGAGCCATGGGAGAAATTCATGCGAGCCACACACATCCCTTTCTCTATCAGCTTCACCAACATCTCCACGGTGTTGCTCGAGGGACCTGCACGTACATTATCCGAACCTTTAGCCGACACTTTTCTGCCAATATGCTCCGACCATTACCCTGGTGATGGGACCTTGTGGGCCGGTCCACTGTCATCCTGATCCTGGCTGTAAGCACATTGGCCGAGATGTTGACTATATCATTACAGATGATGTTCCAAAGGGCTTACAGTAACCACACTCATTTCGGCTTTCATCCCTCAAACCTTTTTTTATGCACACCAAACAGCAGCCCTTAGAAGTAAAATGGGGGAAATGACCTAGTTGCAAATTGAGAAAGGCAAAATGAGAAAGGCAACGTATGAGGTCGACCTATACGCCGCCGAGAAGAATAGGAACCAATCAACGTTTTTGCTCAGCTAATCCGAAGATCTAAATAACTATCCTGCCTCTTATGTAGAGAAGTGTTTCAAAAGGAAAACAAGATAAAGGCATTCAAAACAAGCCTCTACCAAAGATGCAAACACCCTTTTCCACCACCTCTTTGATTTTCTACCCAAATTGAAGTAGCCCATCCTTTGGTCTGCTCTGTCGACACCCCTCATGCATGACTGATAATCAGGTAAACAGGGGGCGGGCAAGACACATCCTGTCGAGAACCAACAAGCTGACGACATTTCACAGTTGGTTGTTGTCCTTGCTCCACAGCTGCATGCATATTAGTGATCATGTAAATTACAAGCCAAACTGATGCCAGGACTGAAACATTTGATCTGTAATCATATTTTCCTCTATTCTTCCTGCTGGACTTTGTAAATAACTCCTTAGGTTCCTATTAGGCCTAGCTGTGCCACATGCACCAACCCCTCTAATAGTCAGCGTGTGAAATAAATTAGGACTTGTATAAAAATTATCCATGTTTACCTGAAAGTTCTTGTACTCAAATCCCTCCAACAAATCTAACACTACCTGACTACACAAACCTGTATACTATCTCTTGTTTCCACATTCTTCCCAGTATAAATTTGTAATTGATAAATATAACCATTCCTTGCATCCGAAAGCACAAATACTTAAAAATTATGCCCCGTTTCGTAGGCTTATCCTTCATATATTGTTTGAAGCCAAGCCTCCCTTGATAGGGAATCATGGCTTCATCAATGCTAAGCTCCTGATGCAAACAATACTCGCTTTCAAATTTGGGCAAAATAATATCTAAAAGCTTGCGAACCTTATACAGCCTATCATAATTGGGATTAACAGATGTTACCTGTGAGCTAGCAATGGAGTTAACATGCATGTAGCGCATCAACTGCCTAAACCTCCAACGCGGCATTACTCTACTCACCAAACTACATGCCAAATCAGGATGCTCACAAGACCAGTACATGTCTAAACGGGGAAGTTTTGAAATTCCCATAACAATCAAAAGTCCTACAAAAGCCTTCATTTCTTCTTCACATGTATCATGCCAATTATGGGGGAGACCCACTCTAGAAACATACATATTAGTCTCTCTCACAAGGAGGTCCCACACGTCAACAGTAAAAAAAAGATAAAAAGCACCTAGTAACGAACTTGTTACACCGAGCAAAGCAGAGTTTGGGCCAGGAATGGAGCGATAGGACAAAGCTAAAGGAGTTGGCTCTTTTTTTCCCCAGCGACCTTCGACTGGTATTATCCGACTGGTGCTAGATGAGTGGGCCTCTCTACTACACCCTTGGGACTGGGCCTGCCTATTATCAGTACCTTGTGGTGGTGGACTTCTGGTGATACCTGAACCTCTACTTCTCGAGCGGACTTCTCGGCAACCTCTCGCACCATGTCCTCTCACACCACGCCTCTAGCACCACGCCTCACATTCCCTGTAACACAAAAATATATATACAAACAAATATTCAAATATCAATTTTGATAACTTACTTATTCCAGAAGAGTCCTCTGAAGTAGATGGTAAGGACGGAGGGTCAGTAGATGTAAGGAAGGAGGGTCAGTAGATGTAAGGAAGGAGGGTTCAAAAGGTCACTCTTCTTCAGAGGTTGAAAGGGAATATATAATACTACCTCTCCAAAATTTCCTTGTACCAACCTCCAGTATGTCCAGAGCTCCCACAAGCAGATTGTAACAATGGATCACCTTCATCTCCTGAGACTGCCAGGAAAGAAAAGTTACCTTTGGCAAATGTTTTTTTTTTGAAAATTCAAATTCAAATTGATAAGTAATAAAAAAAACTCTACCTATATTTATGGCTATAACTAATTTTCTTCAACTGGTATGTTAGAAATATTTATATCCTCAAAAAACACAAGAATAGGCTACAGTTTGACTAGCGAATTATCTCAGAAGATTATGGAAAACAATGGCAACGAAGCGCTAACGTAGAAACAAACTTACTATCGAGAAATTCTTCCACCCGAGCATCTTGACGTAGAGCCAGGGGATCCAGGGCACAACCATGGTAGGCATATATCTCTGGCCTTCTTCCACACCAGAATGCGAGCCAGAGCCACTAGAGTCGTCATCAAAAAGAAGAAAAATTACTTAGTCCAATGAAAGCATATTCGCCATCTTGAAAATCGAAGTCATGAGCAAAAAGTGGGGCGCAGCCTGCACATATAGTAGCATGTGTAAATGACGTATTTAGAATGATTCAGCAGTCTTATGGGCATGTGCAGAAAAATAATTAGGCGCTTATTTCAAATAGTTTGTTTTTTTGCGAGTCCGATTACCTCAGGCGCCATATGGCGCTTAATCGGTTAAGCACAGACATGTACACATGCTTAAAGTATGTGTGGTGGGTGTGGTTTGCTGGCTCAATACGAGTACCAACTGGTTGCACATGGACATTGCTACTTTCCTCCTGATTGAGAGAGAGGATTGACTAATGTCGATCTTCAGGAGGGAGAGCAAGCCATAGCCTCACAACTCCCCTGAAGTGCCAGTGCCTGGCTAAATATCAGCCACCCCATTCCTGGCTTTATCTACTCCATTTTAACCCTTCAGCTTTGCATTTTTCCTCTTACTGTACAGTATTTTATTGTACCTCACAACACAACCAGCTGTTGTTGCTGTTGTTGTTGCTGCTGCTGTTGTTGCTGTTGCTTTTGTTGTTGCTGCTTTTGTTGATGTTGTTGCTGCTGTTGTTGTTTATGTTGTTGCTGCTGTTGTTGATGGTGCTGCTGTTGTTGTTTCTGTTGCTGATGTTGATGTTGCTGCTGTTGTTGTTGGTGACACTATGTGAAGGTTGATCTCTCTCTCTCCCTGCAGACTCATGCCCAGACTATTGCTAATGTGCGTAAAGCTGTGGAGCTTGTGGACAACCACTCCATCGCCATCGCCCTGGATACCAAGGGTCCAGAGATCAGGAAGGGCCTGCTGAAAGGAGTGAGGCTTAGGGAACTGAGGAGGGAGGGAGGGTGAGATGGAGGGGATGGAGGGTGGGAGGGAGGGAGTGTATAGATGCTCTTGACTTGCCACAACCACTCGGAGGACATCCTGGGTTGCCCAGGACACTTCAGACTGTTCCAAGATGTCTTTGGTGTGGTGACGTCACTACAATGGTAGCCCTAGCCCTAGCCCTAGCCCTAGCCCTAGCCTGGAATAGGAGGGTTTTCTAGAACTAGGAGTATTCTAGGGCTAGGGGTATTCTAGGGCTAGGGGTATTCTAGGGCTAGGGATATTTTAGGGTTAGGGTTATTCTAGGGCTAGGAGTATTCTAGGGCTAGGGATATTCTAGGGCTAGGGTTATTCTAGGGCGAGAGGTTCTAGGGCTATGGGTATTCTAGAGCTAGGGATATTCTATGGCTAGGGATATTCTAGGACTAGGGTTATTCTAGGGCTAGGGCTAGGTGTATTCTAGGGCTAGGGGTATTCTAGGGCTAGGGGTATTTTAGGGCGAGGGGTATTCTAGGGCTAGGAGTATTCTAGGGCTAGGGGTATTCTAGGGCTAGGGGTATTCTAGGGCTAGGGTTATTCTAGGGCTAGGAGTATTCTAGGGCTAGGGGTATTTTAGGATGAGGGATATTCTAGGGCGAGGTGTTCTACGGCTAGGGATGTCCCGGGATACTTCCAAACATGGCAGGATACAAGTATCCTAGGCAACCTGGGGTGTCCTAGAAAAGATTGTGGCAGTGAAGGCCGTCCTTCCAAGAGTGCAGGTGCGGAGAGAGAGATAGCATTCCACAAGTGTTAGACAATGGTAGAGCTACATACGTACCCCCACCTCCACACACACACACACACACATGCACCTCTTCCTCAGGGAGGCTCAGCGGAAGTGAAGCTAGAAACCGGCAACATCCTGAAGCTCTCCATCCAGGAGACCAGCACAAGGAGTGTGGCGATGAGAACATGATCTATGTGGACTATCTCAACATTGTCAAGCTGCAGGTACCCGGGGACATTTTGTTCGTGGACGACGGTCTTATATCCCTCAAGGTCACTGACACTTGTCCCACTCACCTCACCACAGGTTAGCCTCTCCCACCTCACCACATATTGGGGGTGTGGCTTTTCAAGTGTGAGATGTGCGAGCTGTATCTTGCTGGTCATGCCCATTCTGTAAGCTTCGTAGAGGTGTGGCTTTTACTGGGGTTCGGATTTTTTTTGCCAGTGTGTGCGTGTGTGCATTTTCCCCTGTACAGGAAAAACTGGTTTGTTTAGCTGGCATCTACCTGGAACCAGTGGAGGCAGGCATCGTTGTAAACACACACATCACACAGAAGATGTCAAATGATAAAACGTGTGCACTGTAAACTCTGGTTGCTTAGTGCCCCGCCTCTTAATCCCAATTGGCAAGAAAAAGTGTGCTTAATTAACTGGAATAAGTGCTAACTAAATGCTATTTCGCACAACACAACAAAAATGGAACAAATTACTTCTTTTAAATAGAGAATAGAGAACTGATGACCTAATCTTGCAAGCTAGTCGAAGAAGGAGCTAATTTCTCGAACCAGACTAAGTAAGACCCAGTCTCTCGAGGCAGGTTATAAAGGAGCAAGTCTCTCTCTCTCTCTCAAGGAGAACTAAGAAGAACTAGGATTGCCATTCAAGTGTTTGACGTGTTTTGTTCTGAAACAGGTTTGTTACAGAACTATTTGGACATCCTACATATATGCATGTACATGGAGAAAAGCTTTTAGCCAAGTATGAGAACAATTCTCATGACAGGCTCTGTATTGGCATCCTTCACAAGCTACAATACAATTGCTGGGTGTGTTGGAAAGTGTTAGGAACTTCATACATGTAGGCCATGGAGGAGTACCTGCACTACTAGAAGACTGGGAAATGGACTATGTAGATATAGGTAAGCAGCTAGCAGGTCCATGATATTAGAGAGTTGAAGCTTATAACTGACGTGCTCACTAAGTAAAAGTCTTGCCTCAATGTTTTGTTGAAACTCGTCGCCTAGGCTATGCAGCTAATATGCAGTAGCCATTGCTGCTGCATTGGCTTAGGCTGGACCAGAGAAGGAAGTTCACGAATGAAAAATATCCTGTATTATTACTAAGTTTATAAGTGCCAAAGCTTGGGCTAACTAATGACTGACTTAGCTTATAAGGAAATAATTCCCTTGGTTTTGGGAGAGGGGGGGGGGGGGGGGGGGGGGGGGAAGAGCTGCGAAATTTCTGAGTGGCCATCCAAATGTCTTCACCTAAGTGTTTACATCATCAACAATTGCACATGTGCCAACGACTCAGCAATATCTACAGCTCGGGTAGAAAGCCGCTGTCTCTCCTTCAGGACTTTAGAAAGAGAAAATGGTGTTCTTCCTCACCCTGAAGATGTTCCTGGGCGTGCAGCTAATGTCTTCGTGAAGAATCTCTACAAAGAAAGTAGGCTTGCTCACTAGCTAGGATCACCACAGCCACCAACTAAGGCACATAGGCTTTTGTGAATGGAAATTCAGCACCCCTGAACTTCCCCCCCCCACCCCCAATTATTTTCAGTTCCCAATTATTGCCCCCTGGCAATTTAATATGTTGTGATTTTTAATAGAGCTGAGTGTTGTGAGAAATAGCTGCACTGGACTAGGCTAGGGCCAGTGCTGGAGCCACAGCTACAAGCTAACTGCACTGGTCTAGGCTAGGTCCAGAGCTGCAGCCACAGCTACAAGCCAACTGCACTGGTCTAGGATAGGTCCAGAGCTGCAGCCACAGCTACAAGCTAACTGCACTGGTCTAGGCTAGATCCAGAGCTGCAGCCACAGCTACAAGCCAACTGCACTGGTCTAGGATAGGTCCAGAGCTGCAGCCACAGCTACAAACCAACTGCACTGGTCTAGGATAGGGCCAGAGCTGCAGCCACAGCTACAAGCCAACTGCACTGGTCTAGGCTAGGGCCAGAGCTGCAGCCACAGCTACAAGCCAACTGGACTGGTCTAGGATAGGTACAGAGCTGCAGCCACAGCTACAAGCCAACTGCACTGGTCTAGGATAGCAGTGTTTGCATTTTACCTGGGTAAAACCAATTTAACCCAAACCAGTGGGTAAAACCTGTGTTTTAGGTATTTCGCCCAGGTTTTACCCCCGTTTTTTTCACCCAGGTTTTCCCCAGGTATTACCCAGTGTATAAAACACTTATTTGTAGCCCTGTCACATAGCTCTGTCACAGTCCTGTCCCAGAGCCACAAGTGTCTGGGTGGTGGTGGACACCAGGGCTATTTAAGGGGTGACAGTTGCCAAAAAATAAATATTTTTTTAACCTGTGGTTACAACTTTAGAGCTCAGTAGATTCTGCAAACTTCATGGTATGGACTTGATATATAGCTTAAAAGATAGCTCTCTCTGTGTGCTCTCTTTTTATACTAAAATATGTTTCATAGGTATAACTATAGGCAAGTTACTAGACCCTAAAGCGGAGGGACTTCAAAAACTGCACCCGAAAATCGCCGGAAAAAACCACTCCGAGTTGCGAAGTGCAAAAAAAATTAAAAATGGTACGAGTGGCTAGAGGAAGCTCTAAAGGATACAAGGACAGTTTTGAGTAGGCGTTAAAAATTTATTACCTGGTCAAATCAACACCTTCAATTTTCCACTGAGCTCTGAAGTTGTAACCACAGGTAAAAAAATTTTTTTTTTTTTTTTGCAACTGTCACCCCTTTAAGGAGTGACAGTTGCATTTGGGGGGGGGGGGGGGAAGTGACCCACATGCATTCCCCCCCCCCCCCCCCCCCGTTTTTTCCCCCCGTGTGGTTACCACTTTATAACTCCATAGATTCCCTAAACTTCATGGTATGGACTTGATATATAGCTCAAAAGATAGGTCTCTCTTTGTGCTCTCTGTTGATACTAAAATATTTTTCATACGTATATATAACTATAGCCAAGTTACTAGACCTAAAGTGGAGGGAACCTCAAAAACCTGAATGCCTGATTTTGCCACATAAATATCTCCAGATTGCCAAGTGCTAGAGAGTTGAAATTAGCACCAGTGGCTAGAGGAAGCCCTACTCTATTCAATGAGTGTTTTCATTAAGCGTTAAAATGTAAGTACTGGTCAAGCGGGTGGGTGAAAAATGAATTTCGTTAATAATCCATAAAACTCATTTTCTACTTGACCAGTACTTAATTTTAACGCCTAATGAAAACACTCATTGCATAGAGTAGGGCTTCTACTTCTTTAGCTCCAGTAACTTGGCTATAGTTATACCTATGATAAATAGTTTAGTATCAAAAGAGAGCACACAGAGAGACCTATCTTTTGAGCTATATATCAAGTCTATACCATGAAGTTTGCAGAATCTACGGAGCTATAAAGTGGTAACCACAAAAAAAATTTTTTTTTTTTAATGCAACTGTCCCCCCGGCAAGCAAATACCACATGTCATCATTCACTGCTTACAGTTTACTAAGTGTACTGCAATTACAAAAATGAGAAAGCCCAGAAACTCGTCTTCTGCCACAGGCTCCTGCGAGGACCTCGGCTATTAAATCTGTTTAACTTGCATATCAATTGGACTTTAATCCCATGAATCTTGTTTAAATATTTAAGTAAATCGTTTAATAAAAAACTAGTAGACAACCTTGTCACTTGGTAAATAAATGCTGAGTGAAACACAGCTCCTGTTTTTGTCTAGTTCTTTACAGTTGCCATTTATTGAATGTCTTACTTCCTGATTATAATATCTTTACAGTTATAATAAATCTATTGTGTCTATTATTTTATACTGGGTTGTATCCATGTTTGAGTAAAACCCGGGTAAAAGGTATTTAACCCAACCCGGGTTAAACCCGGATTACACCCAAGCCCTGGGTAAAACCTGCGAACTCTGTAGGATAGGTCTTCTCAGTATTGGTTCCATTACTGTTGACTAGATGGACTTGTATGTGTAGATATGATGTCCACATGCACGCTCTCCTGCTCTGCAATATTTCAACCCTCCACCATCCCTGCTACGTATGTAACTAACCCAGGACATGGAGTGCCTCTCCCCACAAGAAATGTGATCACATCTGTGCATGAACACTGTTTGTTAAGCCCATGCTCATTGTTAGACTGCCATTTTCTTCCTGACTGATGCTAGAAGAGCCCAGCTTAACCACAAGCTTTCCTCGTATTTCTCTCCTTATCACATTTCCCTCCTCTCCTCCTCACCTCTCATGGCTTCTTGCCGGGGGGTGGAGGGAGGGAGGGATTACGCCTGCCGCACACATCCTGGTTTTCCCCCGTCCCCTCACATAAATCCTAAAGGAAACCATGTGTGAGCACTCTCTCCCTCCTTCTGTTGGACCCTCTCCTCTCCTCCCCTCCCGCTGTAGTGGTACAGAATGGAGGGATGTTGGGCTCCAGGAAGGGTGTCAACCTGCCCGGCAAGAACGTTGACCTCCCTGCCATATAGGAGAAGGACAAGGTAGAGGGAATGTGTGTACAGTGTTGTGAGTTACCGTGTGTGTGTGTGTGTGTGTATTAAAGTGTGAGTGTGTGTGTGTTAGTATGTCTGTATTAAAGTGTGAGTGTATATGTTTATGTGTGTGTGTACAGCTAGGGCTAGGGCTATGTATGTCTGTATTAAAGTGTGTGTGTGTGTGTGTATGTGTGTGCTAGCCTGCATGGACCAGGCTGTGTTGTGTGAACTATCACCATAGCTTCAGTTTGCTGTTGTTTGTGCATCTACTTTCCATCAAGGTTAAGTAGCTAGCATGCTTATCCTGTTATATATGAAAAGCTATAGGGCTTAGCCATGCTAGTAATGGATAATTATAAGCTGCAACCTATTTTCTAGAAGTGCAATCTGCCATATAAACAGGTTTAAAAGCAACCAGCTATTCTTTTAGTGGACCAGTTCTCACTAAAATTGCTATTGACATCAACCGCTGTTCAAAGTCTGCATATGCGTGACACCAATTGAGGTCTATCACGTGGTTAATCGGTCGTAGACCAAACACTTGTTTAGACACCTGCTATAGTATACTTGTCACTTGCTTTAGTGTACTAGATACTTCCTGTGATATACTAGACACTTGCTTTAGTACACTTGCTGTAGTATGCTAGATACTTGCTGTAGTGTACTACATACTTTATAATATACTATAATACTAAAATAGCTATAGTATATTAGGTACTTCCTATGATATACTAAATACTTCCTTTAGTATACTAGACACTTTCTGTAGTGACTGTGATATACTAGACACTTGCTTTAGTTTACTAGATACTCACTGTAGTATACTACATGTATGTAGCTCTTACCACCTTGTGACAGATATCTTCTAAAGCAATGTTTCCCAAACTTTTTTCGTTCCCCTCCCCCCCCCCCCCCCCCCTCCCCTTCTTGGCTGCATGAGCACGTCGTATGCGCTCCTTATGAAATATAATTTGTCATGCGTCAGAATCTGCTGTCGCTGCAGCCAACTAATGTTGGGAGTCGAGGTCGAAGTTCAAGATTCCTTCCGTAACTTTATGACGGTTTACGTATATTATGAACCACGTACAATGCGATGCTAGCTTGTGCCTCAGGGACTTGCTCGCAGAGCATTGTAATGTGAACCTCTCCTTTAGGCGAGAAACAACTGTGACCCTTGAACTTTGACCCTGCAGGTTGACCCCAGGATTGCCCAGGGCATCGCTGGGTGTATATGAATAAGTGCAGGGGCATTGTTTGTTTGTTTGTTTGTATGATTGTGTAACTGTGTCTCCAGAAAGATCTCCATTTTGGCGTGGAGCAAGGCGGGGACATCGTGTTTGCCTCCTTCATCAGGAAGGCCTCGGACGTTCAAGGTATCCGCAAGGAACTTGGCGAGACAGGGAAGAATATCTTCATTGTCTCCAAGGTTAAGAGTTCAACCACACCCCAAGCACACTCCTGTCAACACTCAAGAGTTCGGAGTTCAACACCCCTTAGTCAGGCTCTTAAAATTATGAAGTCCTTAATTGTTTCTTGCAATGTCTCGTGAAATTATCACATGAGCATGTGGTATGCATGTCATAAGATCACATGACCAGATCATGCTGCATGCGATAAGATCACACATGACGATGTGGTATGCATGTGATCTATCACAAGATGACATGTGATGTGCATGTGATCTTGTTCAGATCGAGAACGAGGAAGGCGTGAGAAACTTTGACCTGAATCTGGAGGAGACTGATGGCATCATGGTTGCCAGGGGCGATCTGGGGATAGAGATTCCACCATCGAAGGTGTTCATTGCCCAGAAGATGATGATTGGCCGATGCAACATGGTGGGCTAGAATGTCATTGTGGCCACACAGGTAATGATCTCTAATTAAAGGGGTGTGTTTGGAAGAGGAGGGATGTGTGGGTGTGGCTTAATGTGGTGGGAGACGCGAGAGAAAGGGCAGGTGATGAGGGAGAGAGGTGTGAGTGGACGAGAAGGGGTGGGTGAGGAGGGGGATGGGAGGAGGAGAAAGGATAGAGGGTAGAGATGACCTCATCCATACCCCCTCTCCCACGCCAGAATATAACTGCAGTGTGTAGGTACACTACTTGCACATGCACACTACATGCACATGCACATGCACACTACATCCAGTGTCCACTACATCCACAGTGTATACTACATCCACAGTGTAGACTACATGCACATGCACACTACATGTACACATGGTGCATGTCTTGAATTTTGTTGTTAGTGTGGCCCAGTCCAATATGCCACACACGTAACTGTGTTCCTTTACTGTCCCTACATTCTTGTGGTTTACACTTTCATGGTCTCTCTGAGCACACTCCCCACCACACTCCCCACCACGGAGTGGCCCCTAGCTTCCTTAGGATGGTCTCCCTGGCCACCATAGGAATGCTCCCTCCCTCCCCTCCCTACCTGTCGGGTAGTGATGCCTGAAAGACGAAGGGTTCAGCACATGTGCATCATGTGTGCATCTGTTAATCTTATTCGTGTGTCCTGTGCTGCCATGACAACCCGGGCACCATCTATGGAAGTGCAAACTTTCAGTGTCCTTGCCCAGCTGACTGACAAAGGCTTGGCCCGGGAGTAGCTAGTGAGCAGCAATTAGAGTATAGACATCCATGGACTGTATGGCAATGTTGGACCTCTCTACATGCACTGCATGAGTCAGAAATTTATGACCTCGCAGCTCAAAATTTGGAATGGTGTTTGTTCCAAAGTACATACAACCCTCTCAGCATAGCTGCTCCCCAATAATTAGAGGTCAAAGTTTGTAGAATGCACTTGGCTAGATACATATCTTGAACAAAGTGGGCGAGGTCCCACTAGGACCTGGCCAAGATGAAAACCTCCATGGTGGGTAGTCTATGTGTCACCATGGAGATTAGTAATGAGGATTTAGTAATGAGGATTGTGTCATTATCTAGGATCAGATAACGAACCTTGTGTGTGTGTGTCTAGTGTATGTTTATGTGTATATAGTGTATATAGTGTACATGTGTGTGTGTAGTGTGCATATAATATGTAGTGTGTGTGTATGCTGTGTTCCTGTTTAATTTTCCTTTCGTGTGTGTGTGTGTATGTGTTTGTGTATGTGTGTGTGCCAACCAGGTGCTGTGCCAGTAATACTTGCAGCAGTGCAGGTGCTCAGGTGAAGCTGAACACTCATAGCTGCATGCCAGTCAGTGCACAGCCTCCCTGTGCAGCCAGATGTCATTATTGGCAGGCTTGCTGCATGCCAGTCAGTGCACAGCCTCCTTGTGCAGCCAGGTGTCATTATTGGCAAGCTTGCTGCATGCCAGTCAGTGCACAGCCTCCCTGTGCAGCCAGGTGTCATTATTGGCAAGCTAGCTGCGTGCCAGTCAGTACACAGCCTCCCTGTGCAGCCAGGTGTCATTATTGGCAAGCTTGCTGCATGCCAGTGAGTGCACAGTCTCCCTGTGCAGCCAGGTGTCATTATTGGCAAGCTTGCTGCATGCCAGTCAGTACACAGCCTCCCTGTGCAGTCAGGTGTCATTATTGGCAAGCTTGCTGCATGCCAGTCAGTACACAGCCTCCCTGTGCAGCCACGTGTCATTAGTGCACAGCCTCCCTGTGCAGCTAGGTGTCATTATTGGCAAGCTTGCTGCATGCCAGACAGTACACAGCCTCCTTGTGCAGCCAGGTGTCATTATTGGCAAGCTTGCTGCATGCCAGTCAGTGCACAGCCTCCCTGTGCAGCCAGGTGTCATTATTGGCAAGCTTGCTGCATGCCAGTCAGTACACAACCTCCCTGTGCAGCCAGGTGTCATTATTGGCAAGCTTGCTGCATGCCAGTCAGTGCACAGCCTCCCTGTGCAGCCAGGTGTCATTAGGCAAGCTTGCTGCATGCAATTCAGTGCACAGCCTCCCTGTGCAGCCAGGTGTCATATTGGCAGGCTTGCTGCATGCCAGTCAGTGCACAGCCTCCCTGTGCAGCCAGGTGTCATTATTGGCAAGCTTGCTGCATGCCAGTCAGTACACAGCCTCCCTGTGCAGCCAGGTGTCATTATTGGCAAGCTTGCTGCATGCAAGTCAGTGCACAACCTCCGTGTGCAGCCAGGTGTCATTATTGGCAAGCTTGCTGCATGCAAGTCAGTGCACAGCCTCCCTGTGCAGCCAGGTGTCATTATTGGCAAGCTTGCTGCAGCCAGTCAGTGCACAGCATCCCTGTGCAGCCAGGTGTCATTATTGGCAAGCTTGCTGCATGCCAGTCAGTGCACAGCCTCCCTGTGCAGCCAGGTGTCATTATTGGCAAGCATTGACTACAGCATCTGTTTGCCTAGATGCTCGAGAGCATGATCAGCAAGCCACGCACCACCCGTGCCGAGGCCAGTGATGTGGCCAACGCTGTGCTGGATGGAGCGGACTGTGTCATGTTGTCAGGAGAAACTGCCAAAGGTGAGCATAATGTTCTGTGTGGGAGGTTTCGTGTACTTCCTTCTAGAGATGGCTATCTTCTCTAATGACAACCGTGGTTACTAGGTGTTTTAGCCCAAGCCACCTGGGTTTACAATTGGGAGGTGTGGTTATAACTGGAGCGTGTGGTTACAACCTGAGGGTGTGGTTAAAACTGCTCAAGTTCAAGTACAATGATTGTTTTGAATAAATGGCTGACGATCACGACTGCTATCTCCAAGGGATGCGTCTCTGAGGTCTCTTTCTGGATGGTCCTATGGAAGTTTTCCCCCTTGCCGAACAAGCCTACAGAGGCACCTATGTACCTGTATGCCTACAGGGGGACACTCTGTATCACTTCACTCTTGAGAAAGAAAGCACCAGTGAACTTTGCTGAAAGTTTAGTGCTAGATCTAGTCTAGCTATTGTTTCCTCGCTTCAGTGGAACTGTATGTCACTTATACTCCTGGAGCCGAACAAGATGGAACATGAGACCTCGCACAAATTGGAGGGAGTCACTGGGAACAGGTCCTCGTGTCCTGGCAGTGACAGTAGTGCTCCTGATACTAATGGCGTCCCAGTTTTGATGAATGCAGGGATCAGATCATTCAACATTTGCTGTGGTTGGTGTGGAATTTATCTCGTCTTGTCGAGATCAACCTCCTTCACCTCTCTTCACAGAGAAACAGATGTCTCGCATGCTATTGGTGGTGCTGAGGGGTTTAAAGGGGCATTGGAAAATATGTAACAACTCTTGACATCTCTGCTGGGAAGTGACGGAGAGAAAAGTATTGGAAGTGTGTTGCTGTGTACACTTCATCGTCATCCGAGATCAAAGGTTGGCCGACATGCATGCGCAAAACTCGCTTTTCATTATGCACGCTGAACTTCGAACTTTGAACAGGCTGAGAGGGGGGAGAAACCCCTGCATGACTCGGTGGGGAGGTCCCTTCTTGAACTAACTACCAGAAGATATGTAAGTATGGATTGAGGTCGGAGTCCAGATCAGCAGGAGAACCAGCCTAAAGAAAGGCAACATCGCCGTCTGGATTATTTAAAAAAGCATGTCATTGAGGAGCTAAACAACACCCTCGCTGGCAGAGGCAACGTCGACGTGCCGGAAGAGAGAGAGCAAAATAGCATGATAATGGACTGATGAGCTAATACAGTATCCCTGGCCAGTGCCAACACTGAGATGAGAGAGACTTGTTCAGGAGAGAGCAGGAAAGCTGAGCAGCAAACATCTAGATAGTCTGGTGAACCAAGTGAGGTGTCAGTGGAGAGCATATACTTAGTTACAAGTGAGGTGTCAGTGGAGAGCATATACATACATTTGTGTGCGTCATTGTGGTTGTGATTGTTTCATTTCAAACATTGAGCTAGGTAGTAGTTGGCTGGCAAGAGTTTTCCTAATCGCTATCGTAATCTACAATGAGTTCGTTATGTTCGATCTGTTCTTCATCCTCTTCGTCCAACGAAGCAAATGGATCTTCTCCACCGCTGTCACTTCCTTCCAACAGCTGGCGAGTAGCTTGTGTAATGGCTGGGATAGCTAAAGCTGCTACTTTATCGACTTTGAGGCAGTGAATTTCTCCATGTTCAGACCCGTACACCTTCACAGTGATGCCACAAGCACGGAATGATTTCCAACTCGGCAGACAAGCTATCTTAGCTAATGATAAACGACTGCACGTGTGCAAGAGCGGAGGTGTAATTAACTTGGTGTGCTACATTTGGAGTGCGGCTTTCAGAGCGACTTCTATTCAGTGTGCGACTTATATTTGAGTGAATACGGTATGTGAGACAAAGCTCTTCTGTAGTTGGTCTTGCAATAACAGCCCTGAGCTCTTCGTGTGTGCACTTATAGACCAGAAGTGGGAAACTTGAAATGCTCTCCTGCCATATTTAAATTGTGCGAACAAATATAATATCGGGGGGGGGAGGTGCTGCGTGATGACATTCAACAGAGAACAACGGAATAGTTCTCAGCATTACGACAGCCGGGGGTGGTGGTGAATTGGAGCAGTTGTATTGGACGACTGGACCATTGACTGGAGTAGCTCTCGACGTCGCCATAGTTACATAGATGAACACTCGGATATCTCTTCGGCGATGCTGTCTCTGTCTCTGACAAGGAAGGCATGAATGAAGGATGTTTCCCGTGGTTGTGAATGGGATCTACATGTATGTACAGCTGTGGTATCAACCTGTTAGTTGTCGTAAAGGCAATAGCTATTTTTTCCCCGGGTAAAGTACGGGTAATAGCCTATAGCTACATAGCTTCCCGGGTATATCCCGGGATTGTTTTATTGTACACTGAGCTGCTTACTTTGTGTCGTTGTCTTGATGAGGGACGATCGTGCTGGAGAACTAGCCTCTCTCTTGCCTCCTCGCTGTCCATCTCCTCTCACATCTGCACCATCAGCACTGTAAACAGTGTCGCATGTAGTTAGATAATCATATTCATATGTGTGGTACTTGGTGGTAATGAGTGGGGCGTGGTCTATGTTTTGTCGTAAAAGGACGATGAGTGCGAATGTTGTTCTTGTGTGGGCACACAATAGAAACCGGTGGATTGAATGTTGGGAGTAGTAATACGCTAGTCACAGTTTCATTCTCCAAGGGGGGGAGGGGGGAGGTGGGGATCTGGATTCTAAGGGGAGAGGTGAAAAAGGTTCCAAGGGGAAGTACAGTGTAAGTGAAACCCTGCTTGTTATATTGACAGTAATATGCTTCCAAATACTGTCTTCACTCGATTAGAAGTCGTACTGGATAATTAGTCTTCCAATTGTAACACACCTAGTTAATTATATGAATTACCAAATTGCTAGCACCAGCGTGTAGTCAGTAAATCTCCTGCATAGTGTACACTATAAAAGTTTCCGAGTAGATCAAGAAATCCTTCTGTGCTTGCGGCGGCTCTGTGAAGGTGGAAGGTCTGAGGGCGGAGAGATCCAGTGCTTCAAGGATGATAGAGAAGCTGTTCCAACCTTTACTGCTACATCACCAGCTGTTGGAAGAGAGTAACAGCGATGGAGGAGACGCATTCGCCTCCCTGGAGGAGGAGGAGGAAGAAGAGGTTGAACTGAACGAACTCCTCGTTGACAATAATAACGACCAGGAACTCGGTAACTGCCTGCAGCTAGTGCAATGTCTACAGTGTTTATAAACAACCACAATGATTCGGCGAAAGGGAAAACTCATGCCAGCTAAATGCACTTTGATTCAGTGGATCAGACGCAAAAGGCTGTTATTGTTGTGTTGTTGTGTTTTTTGTTTTTTTGGGGGTGGTTGGGGGGTGTTACTGCGCTAGCAGTATACACTTGTGTGGTTGCATAGTTGCAACAACACAGTTCAGCTGAAGAAGTAGAGATTGTGACTTCTATTCGAGTGGATGCAGTGTTGCACTTATAACCATATATAGTTGTATTTTGTCAAACAAATGATTTCTGAATGTTTGTACTCGGCATTACATGAAAAAAATAACACGTTGGTGTTGGTGGTGTTGTTGTTGTTGGTGGTGGTGGTGTTGTTGTTGGTGGTGGTGGTGTTGTTGTTGTTGGTGGTGGTGTTGTTGTTGTTTATTATTTATATGTTTACTCTCCCATCAATTCCATGGTGAAAGGGTTAAAGTGCATGTCAACTCAGACATCATTGAAACGTACATAAATTTATAAAATAAAAATGAAAGTTTGGGATAAAAACGGATTTTTTTAAACCTGCACATGCCACAGTGGACTGCTTGCAATCATAAAGCTTAAGCATGTGTGTACATGTATATACAAATGTATAATAAAATAAAAAAATTGAATACTAGTGACTGATGGTCACAACTGCCATTGTGAAGGCTCTCTTTCTTGACTGCTGTTCTGAAAGCCCTCATGCACTCTGACCTCCTGCCAAGGAAGGCTACACGGACACCCAACTGTTGCTCAACACTAGACTAGACCTGCTCAACACTAGACTAGACTGTTGCTCAACACCAGATTGTTGCTCAACACCAGACTGTTGCTCCAACACCAGACTGTGGCTCCAACACCAGACTGTTGCTCAACACTAGACTGTTGCTCAACACCAGACTGTGGCTCCAACACCAGACTGTGACTCAACACCAGACTGTTGCTCAACACCAGACTGTTGCTCAACACTAGACTGTGGCTCAACACCAGACTGTTGCTCCAACACCAGACTGTGGCTCAACACTAGACTGTGGCTCAACACCAAACTTGCTCAACACCAGACTGTTGCTCAACACCAGACTGTTGCTCAACACTAGACTGTGGCTCAACACCAGACTGTTGCTCCAACACCAGACTGTGGCTCAACACTAGACTGTGGCTCAACACCAAACTTGCTCAACACCAGACTGTTGCTCAACACCAGACTGTTGCTCAACACCAGACTGTTGCTCAATACTAGACTGTGGCTCAACACCAGACTGTTGCTCAACACCAGATTGTTGCTCCTCAAATATCAGACTGTTGCTCAACACCAGACTGTTGCTCCAACACCAAACTTGCTCAACACCAGACTGTTGCTCCAACACCAGACTGTTGCTCAACACCAGATTGTTGCTCCTCAAATATCAGACTGTTGCTCAACACCAGACTGGCTCAACACCAGACTGTTGCTCCAACACCAGAGTGAGTTGCTCCAACACCAGACTGTTGCTCCAACACCAGACTGTTGCTCCAACACCAGACTGTGGCTCAACACCAGAATGTGGCTCAACACCAGACTTGCTCAACACCAGACTTGCTCAACACCAGACTGTGGCTCCAACACCAGACTGTTGCTCCTCTAACACCAGACTGTTGCTCAACACCAGATTGTTGCTCCTCAAATACCAGACTGTTGCTCAACACTAGACTGTTGCTCAACACCAGACTGTTGCTCCAACACCAGACTGTTGCTCCAACACCAGACTGTGGCTCAACACCAAACTTGCTCAACACCAGACTGTTGCTCCAACACCAGACTGTGGCTCAACACCAAACTTGCTCAACACCAGACTGTTGCTCAACACCAGACTGTGGCTCAACACCAGATTGTTGCTCCTCAAATACCAGACTGTTGCTCAACACTAGACTGTTGCTCAACACCAGACTGTTGCTCCTCCAATACCAGACGGTTGTGTATCAGGCAAAGCAAGTCATACCCCTACTAGTATGACTGTAGTGTGGCTATATCCAAGGGGTGTTCTCGTCAGGACACTCACTGGCCTACTAGCGATACCTCGGGGGTGTTCTTGTCTGGGGGTGTTGGGAGTGGAGTGATGGTATGACGTCTGGCTATGTGATGAGACGAGGTTTCCTGAGGTGTATGTCCGACTCTCATGTGTAATTGTTGGGGGGTCGGGTAGAGACAGAGGGTTTCCTGATTTTCTGTTTGGCTATTATCCCCCCCCCCCAATGTGATGAACAGCTCGATCTATTTTTGATTCCACTCTCTTTCTCTCTCTCTGCTGCCTCTGTTCTTGTCATGTGTGTACATGTGGGTGTGGTCTCTCTGCAGGACTGCGTTTGTCATTGCCCAGTTCAGGCCACGTTGCCCCATCATTGCCGTCACTCGGCACAGCCAGACTGCACGATTGGTCGGTATTTTAAGACTTACGGTAGCATCAGCAATAATAATAATAATAATAATAATACGATGATGATGATCGATGATGATGATGATAATAATAGTAGTAGTAGTAGTAGTAGTAGTAGTAGTAGTAGTAGTAGTAGTAGTAGTAATAATAATAATATAATAATATAATAATAATAATAATAATAATAATAATAATAATAATAATAATAATAATAATAATAATACAATAATACAATAATACAATAATGATAATGATAATAATAATAACAACAATAATGTAATAATATCTCAATGGACTCTCAGTTAACATAATAACATTAAAATCACCTTCTAATAATCAACTTCAAATTGTATTCTCTCTTCTTCCACCGAGCCCTCCAGTGTAAACTCCTTGAAGTTGATTATTGAGAAGGTGTAATAATAATGATAAAACTATATGAGTGATGTGCTATATTTGTTGAACGAGCTCAAGTAGTTTTAGTTCTTCCACGCAAGTTGTTAGCGCTGCTAGGACTCAGAGTAACGATGTCTCAGTCCCAAAGCATAAGAAAACTAACGACGATGAAATGGGAGGAGTTTTTATTTGTTTGTTGTTTCCCCTACCCGATGAAGCCTGACTGCAGTGCTCTGGGAATTGCTGGAGTAGCCCTCGACATCACAGCAGCTGAGGATCAGTCAGAGCAGCTGTAGACATCAAAACAGCTACTGAATGATTGCTTGGAGTCGCTCTCGACATCGGCACAGCTGAAGGAAAGTTCAGTTATCACCTCAGCTGATGTGCCCTCAATTGGACCAGCACCTGGAAATGCGACTTGGCTTCATAATATCGCCCCAGCTCACTGGCCTCTTGACTGCAGTAGCTCTCTACATCACCACAGCTCACTGGCACTTGACTGCAGTAGCTCTCTACATCACCACAGCTCACTGGCCTCTTGACTGCAGTAGCTCTCTACATCACCACAGCTCACTGGCCTCTTGACTGCAGTAGCTCTCTACATCACCATAGCTGCTTGACTGCAGTGGCTCTCTACATCACCACAGCTCACTGGCCTCTTGACTGCAGTGGCTCTCTACATCACCACAGCTCACTGGCCTCTTGACTGCAGTAGCTCTCTACATCACCATAGCTCACTGGCCTCTTGACTGCAGTGGCTCTCTACATCATCACAGCTCACTGGCCTCTTGACTGCAGTGGCTCTCTACATCATCACAGCTCACTGGCCTCTTGACTGCAGTAGCTCTCTACATCACCATAGCTCACTGGCCTCTTGACTGCAGTAGCTCTCTACATCATCACAGCTCACTGGCTGCTTGACTGCAGTGGCTCTCTACATCACCACAGCTCACTGGCCTCTTGACTGCAGTGGCTCTCTACATCACCACAGCTCACTGGCCTCTTGATTGCAGTGGCTCTCTACATCACCACAGCTCACTGGCCTCTTGACTGCAGTAGCTCTCTACATCACCATAGCTCACTGGCTGCTTGACTGCAGTGGCTCTCTACATCACCACAGCTCACTGGCCTCTTGACTGCAGTGGCTCTCGACATCACCATAGCTCACTGTACTCTTGACTGCAGTACATCTCTCTACATCAACATAATTGACCGCTGAGCTGTTCTTTAGACACTGTGCTGTTCTTTGGACACAGATCTGTTCTTTAGACACTGTGCTGTTCTTTATACACTGAGCTGTTCTTTAGACACTGTGACACACAAACTCCTGTCACTAGTTTCAACACCTGCACCAACACTTCCTAAAGATCCATGTGAGCATACCTCATTCAAAATTGCATCAGGACCAGGAGCCCTGCCTCTCTTATTCGTGCTCCCCACATTTCAAAACTTAATGCAGTTCCTTTCACGTATCCAACTATATCATAATATGTAATGTGATAAAAAGCATGAGCTGGAATAGTGATTGTTAATGACACGTTAAGAACAGTAATGAAATGAATGGTCAATTTGATGTAGATTGCTTCATTTTTCATCAGGCCAAACTAAGTTGTCACTAACTCAATGCCATCCGAATATCTTACTGTTGTACTTAGTATCCTCCCTCATCGTTTCTACTCCCAAGTCATATCTGGAGGTTCTTTTCACCTTGGTTTGTCTGTCCATCTGTTAGCAGGATTACACAAAAACTTACAGGTAACTCGGTCAAGGACCCATCCATTAAAATTAATGTTGGTGGCGATACACATTGCGGGAAGCCATCATTTCCTGAGATGGCAAGGCACATGGTGTCACAGGAGGCCATTTTGTTTAGGAATGTACTTGTGCATGCATATTTCATGTTGGCTCACAAATTCCAAAATATGGTGACAATGGACCACACTAGTGAAGATAGAGCTTGATAACACAAGCAGTTTGCTAGCAAAGTGGCCAATCTGGAGCTACTCTCTTTGTTAGCAAGTCAATCCATGTAGTTTTGTTGGAAATATAACTTGTTGGTAGTGGTGCTGGTTTCCAGTCTCTGACGGTCTTGTTTGACCATGACCTCAACTCTGCAACTATCATCCCTTTATATAGCAAGGCCTGATTCAGGATTCAGTGCAGGGGTGGATAATTTAGGTCTAGAGAATTTCCCCAGGTTTTTTTTTTGATTCCATGATATTGTTTCTATAAAATGTTTTAGAGTCATGTTGAAATATAATGAGACTCAACTCTGTAGGAACAAACAAACAAACAAGAAATATGTATGTACCAGTTTCAAAATTCAAAGTGCAATATGAAGTGCTTCTATTAATTGGAACCAATCAAGTATGTATATACCAGTTTCAAAATTCAAAAGTGCCATATCCATACATGGAAGTGCTTTCATGGTATGCACCAGTTTCGAAATTCAAAAGTACAATTCGAAATTCAAAAGTGCAATACCATAGATCAGTGTTTACCAAAGTACGGCCCGCGGGCCAGATCCGGCCCACTAAACTCTTCAATCCGGCCCAGTAGCATCAAAACCAAAAATGCAGGTTTGGAGAAGGTTTGGTGAAAATTGGTCCAGGCATCTGGGAGCTAAATAAATAAGTAAAAATGGCGAGAAAGTTGGTAAGGGATCGGACAAAAATGATTTGGGAGCAGGAAACCCCGCCCATACGGTGGGTTTTCAGCCGTAGAGAAAAAGAGGAAAGTGGATCTTGAACGCTGAGTTTTCAAGGATGAGTAGACCAAAGATTTTTTCTTCTGCCAAGGAGAAGGATAAAGTACTCTGCTTGATTTGCTCTGATACAGTCGCTGTCCCCAAACAGTTCAACATCCAGAGGCATTATAAGTCCCATCATGCAAAAGACTATGATGCCCTCCAAGGAGACCAGAGGGTTTCTAAGGCAGAGGAGTTACAGAAAATGCTTCAGAGTCAGCAAAAGATCTTCAAGAAGGCTGATTTGCAGAGCAAAAAGGCTACCTTTACCAGCTTCAAAGTGGCAGAGGTGCGTGGAAAGCCATTCTCACAGATGGAGAAATTGTCAGGGAATGTCTGAAGGAAGTAGTTCAAGTCTTGTGCCCAGAGAAAGCTGGCATTTTCAATGATGTGAGCCTCAGCAACAAAACCATGGCCAGGAGAGTGGAGGAGTTGTCAGGAAACATTAAGACACAACTGAAGGGGTTGACCCCAAAAATGGAGGCCTATTCACTATGCCTGGATGAATCCACAGACATTGGTGACATGGCACAGATGGGGATCGTTGTCAGAGGAGTTGATAGCAGGATGAATGTCACTGAGGAGCTCTTGGCACTTTATCCAATGAAGGGAACATGCACTGGGAAGGACATCTTTATAGCAGTCAACAACTTGAGTAAGCTGGACTTGGCTATGATAAACTGGTGGGAGTGGCCACAGATGGTGCTCCTGCCATGGTCGGTCACAAGAATGGATTTCAGATATTTTCAAGGCCTTTCTCTGTGAAACCTTCAGAGGCACCGGTGGCACTGCAAATGGAACTGATCGATCTGCAGTGCAATATGGATTTGAAAGCAGATTTCAAGACTATGACATTGGTGCAGTTTTACCAGAATTCGCTTACCCACCTACCCTGAGTTGATCAAGCATGTCCTGAAGTACCTGCCCTGTTTGGTTCGACTTTCAATTGCGAGCAGCTCTTCTCAAGGATGAAGATGACAAAGTCCAAGTACAGATGCAACTTGACCAATGAACGAACATCTTGAAGACATCCTCAGAATATCCACAACTAATCTGAAACCTGACATTGATGAAATCATGAAAAGTCACCAGCAATTTCACACTTCCCACTGAACAAGAATAAGTTTGAAATGTTTTTTTATTCTGATATTTCAAAGTGGCAAATATTTATCTAACCCTGTGGAAACATGTGGAAACTGGAAACATGTGGAAACACCAATTTTTCCATGTTTGCTGTCTTAAAAAGAAAAGAAAAAATTAATTCAGATATTTCTTGAAAGTTGGAAGCATTTACTTAACCCTGTGTAAACATCCACTTTACCACATTTATCTATATTAAAAAGAAAAAAATCATCATAATTATGCTAAAAATAGTAACAAACAATACTAGTACTTCACAATGTGTGAGAAGTTCAATTGGGTATGCTTGGTTGGAATGGCACCAATGCTACCACTGTCATGCCATTGAGTGGTTTGTAACTAATGAAACCACAGAACAGCTGACCACCATTGAATGTTCCCTGGCATGTTTAAATGAAACTAAAAGTCAAGTATGGCTTCTTCCTTGACACAACAATGGAGAAGTGGTCAGCTTTCCTGGACTCTTGGGCAGAGTGACAAATCCTGGACTGTAAACAAATAAGATAATGTGAATAAGACCGGTATATATACATATAGCACTTGCAATTTTATGATCCGGACCCAGGACATTCCCAAATTTGGAAATTTGGCCCACACTGTCAAAAGTTTGGTAACCACTGCCATAGATGGAAGTGGTTCTATTAATTGGAACCAAGAATGTATTGCGGTATCTCACTTGTTTTCTCATAATTGTCATTTGGAAAAAACACACTTAAAGTTCAGACAAAATTTCCCATTGTTTATATATATATACTGTGACTAGCAACCATTACTAAGCGGAGATGACATTATTGAACGCTCACTTATAACCTCAACACTTCAATTTATTTTGTAAAACTTGCAGACTATTTTGCAGTATCTGGACCCCATGAACGCTTATTGGGGGCTCCTAATTGAATCTCACTGCATTGGTGCCCGCAAATTAGAGTTCGGATGCTGCATGAAAATACCCCCAGGTCAACCAATGTCTGTGTGCTTTTGAATGCGATTACTTTGACCAAAACATTCTTGTGTTTGACTCGTACTCCATCAATATATATAATAGGTTAGTAATTCAAACAGTACAGCTGCACAGAACATTGAACTCGAAAGAAATTTTTTTAAATACAAAAATGTTTCAATGTGTATGCATGGGAGATATAAAGATTAAAAAAAGGAATTTAAAACTTAAAATCCATGATATTATATACTGTATTGCATTCAGAAGTTGAGTTATTGCTCGATGGTTAAAATTTTCGCACCAACTTAGAAGGGGCACTTTTGGAAACAGTAGTAGTAACCCTGTGCATCAACAGGTTTGGTCATAGAAAGGAGTTCCAACCCACTGGCTCTCTCCATCCCAAAATAAGTGTTGCTAAGGTCAGCATACGATGATGGGGGAATCGAATGCATTTGATCATGCCTTGAAACCTTAGCAATGGTTAGATGGGCCGAGAAAGACTTTGAGGTAGTAGGGAAACCACTTTGAGAGTAAGACTTTCTTACCTCAACTACAGAAAGAGAGGAAGAAAATATACAATAATATACACACACACACATATACACTCAAACATACACACACATACATAAACTCAAACACACATACATACACTCAAACACACACATACACTGAAACACATACACACACACTGAAACACACACACACATACATACACTCAAACACACACACACACACACACACATACACTCAAACACACACACACTCAAACACACATACATACACTCAAACACAAACATGCACACACATACACATCACACATGCACAACTTCCTAGAGACAAATCTATTATGACCATCATTTGCAAAATTGGTAGAAGAATGACTTGCACACAAATGCAAGTAGGACTGCAGGCATCAGCTTTTGGATGGGCTCTTATAAATGGGGTTTCTATAATAATTTACTGGGGTAAAAATCTCACCAGCAAAAAAAATAAAATAATAAAAAAATCATTTTAGCATTTTTTAATTTAAACATGCCACTTGTAGAGTAAAACATGTAGACACTAACACTATTAGCTTATGCTGGTTGACAGAACGAAATTGCAATGCCCTTCTCAATAATAACCTCAGCATGTCCAAAAAAATACGAGATCCTGAATGAACTGGTCTTTGACTACGTCATAGTATTTTTACCAACAATACTCTCAAGTTCCTTCTTAGAATCTCCTTCAGCAATCTTTGCAAAGACAACTTTATTTGAAAAATGTCCAATCCCTGACAGCTCTAAGTCCATAGGATCTACATCCAGTGAGAAGTCCGTGGTTATTTTCTTAGTAACTTCACAAAGAATTTGCTTTGCCCTGGGAATAAAAAAACAGCAACAACAACACACAAAACTTCAAC
Organism: Cladorhizidae sp. MBARI D1340-BT2; assembly: GCA_028752905.1. Classification (NCBI taxonomy): domain Eukaryota; kingdom Metazoa; phylum Porifera; class Demospongiae; order Poecilosclerida; family Cladorhizidae; species Cladorhizidae sp. MBARI D1340-BT2. The sequence continues at coordinate 21,128,770 of JAQNBH010000010.1, forward strand.
AGCAAACAGACGGTAGGCCGTCTGAAGTTAAGAATGTAAATTGCAGCTACTGTTAGAGCACTAGATACAACAATTATATACATATGGTTTATCAATGGTGGCTTAGGAAATTTTATGATGGTCAGATCTGGAAGTGGTCTGCATGTGGCTTTTCTTGAATGCAATAGTATCATACACACAATTGTTGTCAATGTCTTAGTACTACATACAGAAATAATCAATCAAAACCCACCAAATACTTGTCTACACCCTCACCTTCCAAGCGTCATCGGTATCAAATAAATTACCATATTTCCTCTATTAGAATGCATATTTCCTCTTTTAGATGTGTATTTCCTCTATTAGAATGTGTGAGTTCCATTAATTTCTTGAACTGCCTAGCAGTGGTGTCTAATCCAGGTGGTTTTCTATCTGAGGGCGCATTATATTGTAGGAAATGTAGCAAGTTTGTCTTAGATCTTTGGGAATTAAATAGCCTTGGGAAATAGTGCAGATATACCCTATTATTGCTGCTGGGTGTGTGTGGGTGTGTGTGTGTAGTTTTGCTCTGGTTGCTGCCGATCTACTACTCAGCCCTACCACCTCCTTGTCATTACCTTATGCCCACTTTAAGAGATCCCTACAAGTTCCTCTCCAACACTTGATAGTCGGTTGTCTCAGTTTTCCAGCGGCAATGAGGCATCTTCCCAGCATTCTTGTCTGTTTGGTCCCTTTGGTTAGATTTCTCAGAAGATTACCACTTGCTTCCAGAAACATTTCAGAATCTAAATTAGCTGCTATTGTTGATGAAGTTTCCTCTTGATGTTACCAATGAGATGGTCTTTCTAATTCTCCTTCTCTCTGTTTCGAGGTCCCAGGGAAAGGTGAGCATGTCAGACTCCTTGTTGCCTCCCACATCAATTCATCAATCCAATCTCACACCTACACAGGACCCTCAGTATATCGTTCCAGTCCTCCTCAGCTTTGGCTTTTCAATCTCTGGCTAAGAGGGTTGCTTCTATGATTTTTAGAGGGGCTATCTGCATCACCAGCTTGGATGCACTGGCTAAGAGGGTTGCTTCTATGATTTTTAGAGCGGCTATCAGCTTGGATGATTCCTTGACTAGATTTCAATGAGAAATGGTTTCATTATGAGATAAACATCCTCCAGCACATCAAAATTCAGTCATCGCAACAATAGATAACAATTACAATAACCTTCTTAATAATCAACTTGAAATTGTCCTCTCTCGATGTTTCGACCAGAATAAATACGATCTGAGAAAAGGGCCCACTTCGGCCAAAAATATATATCTGCATTATTGTCATGAGGTTAAAGTTCAAGGATAGCTTAAGTAGAATGGTACTGTAATGCCATTCCAAAGTTATACACAGTTTTGCTTCCATTCTTCACTACACTGTCAAACTAGTCCCCCCCCCGCATTGATGACGTCACGTTCTTTATCGTAAGACGACCCGTACCAGAAGTAGTTTTTGGCAAGAGTATCTTTTGTGATCTAGGCAACGCTAGGCCATGGCGCTACCCTGTTAAATAGCTGGGACAAAGGGAGAAGAACTTCTTGGCATCTTGTGAAAGGTATGGTGTAGTCTTAGTTTGTTATTAGCTACACCCTGGCTAGCTACAATAGAATTTTGTTTATTGTTTTGAGGGCTAGTTATAGGCTTAGCTATCTATAGTTTTATCGTCGTCTCTATAGGGTCCAACTGAATTTTTGCACCTTTACTACTTTGTTTAAACTAAATTACACCCTAGCTACACAAGTCAGATTTTTGGTTTGTTTTGAGAGCTAGTATCTTCAAGTTATAGGGGTCCAAGTGTGTTTGTGCACCTTCACTACTTTATTTTACCTTTGGTTTTGGATTAGTAGCTAAGCTAAAAGTGTAGTTTGATTGAGTGGCTAGTGCTGACAGCAGTAGATAATCCTGGTTATCTTTGTAATGGTTATAGCAAGGACATAAAAATAAAATTAGCAGGATCAAATTAGCACAAGGAGAAGGTAGTGAGTAGCTAATTGAAAGAATGCTGACGTCATGGTTCTTGGCATGACCTGCTGTTGTGTCCTACTTTCTTGCAGGTCATGCACGTGCGGACCCTTTTTGTCGGTGGTGCTGATGTGGTCGAGTTCTCCACATCCTCGTCAACCACTGGTGACCAGCTCGACTGGATGGCTTTAGAAAAGATGATGGTTTGGGGCATAATTGGGGCATGTTATGTCTTTGTCCTTCTCAGGACAGAACTGTCGGATGCTGTCAAATAAGTACCACTGTCGTTCTGGAGACAAACCTTTGGCGGGAATGATGTGTGGCATATCTGTGACTGTTGGTGTCCAGCAATGTTTGGCAAGCACAAACCGGTGTTGTACAGTGTCTGAACGCTCCTTTGCTGTCACTGTGCCTGGATCGGATGAACTGAATATGAATTGGTGGGAACGCTTTATTCCTTCAAATGCGAAGCAAAGAAGTCTGTCCAATTGAAGCAAGGAATGATGGTGGTCAATTCACACCACTTCTGCTTCAACTCCTATTTGACATCAAACACACACACAATATCTGATTGAAATCACCATTTTTTTGTAAGCATGATGTTTTATTTGTATGCACCTGCATTTAGCTCACTGTCATCTTCTATGTCACTATCATCTGCATGGTCATCAGGTGTACAGAAATACTCTTCCAATACTTCCAAGCGGGGTTGCTGGTCTTCATGAGTTTACTGCGCGTCAGCTACGAAAACTGAAGGGAAGTTCCCGCGTGCCCGTACGAAAACTAAAGGGAATTTCCCGCGTGCCCGTATTTTCATTCCGTGCACGCGGTAGCTTCGCTAAACTTTTTCTGACTGCTCGCTTGAATGGAAGGAAGCGCTTCTTGGCCTTAAAACTTTGCACAAAGATAGAGCAATGACCCAAGATGCCTCTGAGGTAATTTATGAAGGTAATTTAATTTATGAACATATCATGAATCATAACCTTGGTAGCTATTTCAAGTCCTAGTGCAAAATCAGTTTTGGGGCGAAGTGGGCAGATCGTATCACAGATGTGCTAGCAAGGCTGTAGTTGAAACGCCGACAGAAAAGCTGATCATTGAGAAGGTTATCGTGATTTTATTATGTCAACCGAGAGTTCATTGAGAGTTAGATGATGCTGGTGTACCCCTTTTGAAGTTCCACCTTCAGCAGTGGCTAAGGCCATTCACTCTTTTCCTTGCAGATCTGCAGGAGGATCAGATGGGTTTTGTCCTCAACATCTTAAGTATGTGATCAGAGTCTGCAGGAGCTGCTGGTTGTCCCTTACTTCTTGCTGCCCGCACAGCTTTCATCAATACGGATCTGTTGGCTAAAATGAGAAGGATGGTGGTGTGGGACCCTTAGTCATTGGGTGCACGCTTAGATGCCTGGCAGCCAAACATGCAAGCTTTTCATATGAAGAGGAGACTTGCATTTTTTTAAATAAAAATAAATAAATTGTTGTTACCACTTTATAGCTCCATAGATTCTGTAAACTTCATGGTATGGACTTGGTATATAGCTCAAAAGATAGGTCTCTCTATGTGCTCTCTTTTGATACTAAAATATTTCCCATAGGTACAAGCTAAAGTGGAGGGAACCTTAAAACCTCAATGCCGCATAAATATCTCCAGATTGTCAACTATGCAATGGCCGTTTTGATTAGGCGTTAAAATGTAAGTACATGGTCAAGCGTGCGCGCGGGGGGGGAATTAATTCATTTTCTCCCACCCGCTTTGACCACGTATATACTTACATTTTAACGGCTAATCAAAACGGCCATTGCATAGAGCGAGGACTGCTCTAGCCACTGGTGCTAATTTCAACTCTGCACTTGGCAATCTGGAGATATTTATGCGGCAAAATCAGGTTTTGAGGTTCCCTCCACTTTAGCTCCAGTAACTTGGCTATAGTTATACCCATGAAAAATATTTTAGTATCAAAAGAGAGCATACAGAGAGACCTATCATTCGAGCTATTAACAGGTCCATACCATGAAGTTTACAGAATCTATGGAGCTATAAAGTGGTAACCACAAAAAAAAATTATTAAAAAATGCAACTCTCACCCTTGAGCTGTCTATTGCTGCTCTCCTGGCACCTCGTTGACTGGGTTTCACGAAATGCCTTGGAGCTGAATCCATCGTTCATGCTCCCCCAATTTTCCTGCATGATTTATAGCCGGTCCATATGCTCCGCTTGAGAGATACGTTTGGAGCTCAACTGTGGGAAGTACAAGCCAATCTGTCCAGAACCAGAGACTTTGGGGAAGTCCCTCTCTGTGCTGCTCCAGGCCTTCTGGTTGTCAGTGCACAGGCTGAAACTCTCCTAGCTTCTCCTGTTGGTGGCATGGAGGGGATTGAGATATTGGTCGATGCGAAGATTGACCCACTGAAGGTTATGGTAGGCAAACTCTGTCACCTCCATGCACATGATGCTTTCTGCTTGCTTCATCATGCACTTATAATTTCCAAACCACTGTACTCTTTACGATCGTCTCCCTCTTCTTCACACCTAAGCTTCAAGGTTTTGACTTAATCCAGTGTTCGATCTTGAGTGTGATCAAGATTCTCCTCAGCACAAAGTATAAAATTGTCACACGTTCAGACTGCAGCTAGGAAGGAGTCAGGGGACTGGATTTACCCATGTCATCTTTGGGCCTCCAAATAAATGATGATGGTATTAGAGTGGTGGCTGGTTTGTGTTTGGGTGTTCGTTTGTAGGTCATTTTTCGAGGCATGCAGGTGTCAATGACCATAGATCTCTTGCCTCAATTAACATTCCATCTTGCCTGAAGCCTCCAGGAATTCCTTGCTTTAATGGCAAGTCACCTGATGGAGCTTACATTGTTCCCTGGAAGAATGACCATATTCTAGTGTAGACTTCTTGGCACCTTCCTATGCCAACCTACTACCTGAAGGTTAAGGTGTACTAGCCAATCAATCTGAGTCCTCTGAAATATAGTTACTACTCATTATTTTGTTCATATTGGGATAAAAACGACTGGAGTGTTGGTACAGGGACATCTTTGGAAGCATCTAAAATATGAGTGTGATGAACCAGATTGCCATTGGTTTCCCCCGTTAGAAAATTTCTGTTGTCGTCCAGCATAGAAGCACTGCAGATGTGCTGGGTTCTAGTCGATCCGCTAGTGATGAGGTGATGACTATTTTGTTTGTATAATAAGTAATAATAACAACAGCAACAAAAATAAATAAATAAATAAATAAATAAATAAATAAATAAATAAACAACAAACAAACAAGTCATCCAAAGGACTGAATATTCTTACAAGATGCAGGAAAGCCTAAGATGTTTATGGTTAGGTCAAAGTGCTGGGCGTTTCCCATCACAGCATTAAGACTGTCATATATAGCATGATGCATCATGGGTCCTTGGCGTCATCATTCAGTGTATTGAGGGACCGTCCTGGTTACTGGACCTTCTTAAAATTGTAACAGTTGCTCCAAAAAGGATGCTAAGAAGATCTTCGTGAAGAACATTTTCAAACTGTAAAGGATGTATATCATGATAATTATGTATATATGGTGGCGAGCTGGGGGGAAGTAAATTTTAATGGTCAGGCAGGCAGTTGGTGCAGCTTAGGTATGGACAACTCCGCAAGACCATTTGGCATATACCCCAGGTTCACAAAACTACTTTAACCTTTTAACCTGATAGGTCCACAAGATCTTCCCTTCAAATTCTCGTTTTGCATATACAAAAATTGAAGTAAGATGAGCAAGAATATTAGAGTTGATGAGCAACCATTATGAGTAAGATGAGCGAAATACCCGACAGTTGACGAGAAACAATAATGAGTAAGATGAGCAGAATATCAGAGTGTTGATGAGCAGCCATCATGAGTAAGATGAGCAGATATCCGAGAGTTGACGAGAAGCCATCATGAGTAAGATGAGCAGGAATATGAGAGAGTTGACGAGAAGCCATCATGAGTAAGATGAGCAGGAATATGAGAGAGTTGATGAATAGTCATCATGTATAAGATGAGCAGGAATATCAGGCAATTGATTAGGAGCGATCATGAGTAAGATGAGTAGGAAAATCAGAGAGTTGATAAGCAGCCATCATAGTAAGGTGGAGTAGGAATATCAGAGAGTTGACGAGAAGCCATCATGAGTAAAATGGAGTAGGAATATCAGCGAGTCAATGAGAAATGATCATTAGTAAGATGAGAAAAATCAGGCAATTGATGAGGAGGCACCTGCTTCCATCTTCAGATACTCGCTTCTAAAATGTCTCATCTTCAGACACTTGCTTCTAAGGTGTCTCATCTTCAGGCACCTGCTTCTAAGATGTCTCATCTTCAGGCACCTGCTTCTAAGATGTCTCATTTTGAGATACTTGTTCCTAAGATGTCTCATCTTCAGACACTTGCTTCTAAGATGTCTCATCTTCAGACACTTGCTTCTAAGATGTCTCATCTTCAGGCACCTGTTTCTAAAATGTCGCATCTTCAGGCACCCACTTCTAAGATGTCTCATTTTCAGGCACCTGCTTCTAAGATGTCTCATCTTCAGATACTTACTTCTAAGATGTCTCATCTTCAGATACTTGCTTCTAAGGTGTCTCATCTTCAGGCACCTGCTTCTAAGATGTCTCATCTTCAGGGCCTGTTTCTAAGATGTCTCATCTTCAGGCACCTACTTCTAAGATGTCTTATTTTGAGATACTTGTTCCTAAGATGTCTCATCTTCAGACACTTGCTTCTATGATGTCTCATCTTCAGACACTTGCTTCTAAGATGTCTCATCTTCAGGCACCTGTTTCTAAAATGTCGCATCTTCAGGCACTTGCTTCTAAGATGTCTTCTTCAGGTACCTGTTTCTAAAATGTCGCATCTTCAGGCACCCACTTTTTCAGGCACCTGCTTCTAAGATGTCTCATCTTCAGATACTTACTTCTAAGATGTCTCATCTTCAGGTACCTGCTTCTAAGATGTCTCATCTTCAGGCACCTGCTTCTAAGATGTCTCATCTTCAGGGCCTGCTTCTAAGATGTCTCATCTTCAGGCACCTGTTTCTAAAATGTCGAATCTTCAGGCACCCAATTCTAAGATGTCTCATTTTCAGGCACCTGCCTCTAAGATGTCTCATCTTCAGATACTTACTTCTAAGATGTCTCATCTTCAGGCACCTGCTTCTAAGATGTCTCATCTTCAGGGCCTGTTTCTAAGATGTCTCATCTTCAGGCACCTGCTTCTAAGATGTCTTATCTTCAGGGCCTTTTTCTAAGATGTCTCATCTTCAGGCACCTACTTCTAAGATGTCTCATTTTGAGATACTTGTTCCTAAGATGTCAGACACTTGCGTCTAAGATGTCTCATCTTCAGGCACCTGCTTATAAGATGTCTCATCTTCAGACACTTGCTTTTAAGTTGTCTCATCTTCAGACACGTGCTTCTAAGATGTCTCATCTTCAGACACTTGCGTCTAAGATGTCTCATCTTCAGGCACCTAAGATGTCTCATCTTCAGACACTTTCTTCTAAGATGTGACACTTTCTTCTAAGATATCTCATCTTCAGGCAACCGCTTTTAAGATGTCTCATCATCAGGCGCCTAAGATGTTTGACACTTGCTTCTAAGATGTCTCATCTTCAGGCACCTGCTTCTAAGATGTGTCATCTTCAGGCACCTGGTTCTAAGATGTCTCATCTTCAGACACCTGCTTCTGAGACATCTCATACATGGAAATAACACTCTTGTAAATCCCAGCCATGCATGACTCTATCCTTAACATAATAAGACAGTCCATTTAGTTACTACATGAATTTATAATTGTTCTCATACACACCACACCTAAATTAATGGTAAACGAAACATGCCGAGGTGCTTTGTCAACATTGTTTACCTGCTTAGGATTAGAGGTGTGAAATTGTATCCCCAGAAATGCTAAGAATGATGTACATGTTGCTAGAATAGCTGTGAGAAATTAGGATCTAGTCTGTGGGAAAGAAATCCAATCACTCCAACCTATACAAAAGCTAACGGGGAAAAAATCACACACAGGGGCGTTCCTGGGCTGACATTCCAATGCTTCCCTCTGTCGAACACTATTAACATTGATAATCACAAGCAGTATATAATATATATACAAACTTGAAGATCATTGGGAACATATATAATGCTATGTACTTAACACCAGCTTTTATACTTACACATGTAGAGAGACTAATGAATGTTTGTAAAAGGTCAGAAAAGTGGTTTCTTATTTGGGGTGGGGTGGGTAGAGGAGATAAAAGCTTAACACACACACACACACACACACACACACACACACAACACATAATTTTTATATGTATGCAAATTGCTGTTGATAGTAACTGCTGCATTGTGGAAGTACTGTTCCAGGCCTTTACTTCGATTTATGGAAGTTGTTCTGTTGAGAAAAGCTACAGAGGCCATGTTTACTGAAATTCAACCCAAATCTGTTTACTGCCGGGAAAGAAGGTGTCCCTCTCCCAGATTACAGGGTTTCATCTGGGGTTCCCTCCACTCAGGAGGAGGGGATATCCACCCAACAATTTTTACTGATATCAAAGTTCAAGTGCAAGTTGACAGTGTGTACAACTTCTATTTTACAGCCATGGACATTAACAACAGGGTGAGATCTGCTTAACACTATTCCACTAGCCTGGGACTAGTGTGAATGATCAAGGCAACATTGAAACAAGTAGCCATTTATTTATATAGAAAAGACAAAAGGTGGGTTAGGCAGTAAGTTTACAGCAACACAGTGCCAACAGTTATTGTTAACTCTATTTTTCTGTTCACCACAATGAAGGGCATTTCTTCACTGTGATAGTGAATTATTAATTACAAATTACCTTCAACATGCACAGAAACCCCCCCCCCCCCCCCCAACAATACCATTAGAAAGCATTTTGAGTGGGCTACATATTATCAGGACCATAGCCAAATTTTTAGACCCTTTCACATCACCCAATCAAGTCAGTACTGGCATAAACTCCCCCTCCCTCCTAATTGTGTAATGTGGGTGGCTGCACAGTTCACTGGCTAATCTATCTGCATATCGTTCCTGCTGAAACCTGCTCCCCCCTATTGCTGCATATAGTGTTTGTTTGCCTCAGTGACCTGTAGCTTATTGTATTTGCACTCTAATAATAATTATGAGCAGCTTGAAAAGATTCCCCCACAATAATATATATTTTTATGAATAGAATAGTTACAAGAATCATAAACCAGCCACGCACCTTTCTTCCTGTCTTATAATATCAAGATTCATTACCATCAGTGTCAAGTGCAACTTGTCCACGGACACCATCAGTGGCTCAAGATGTGGATCTCTCTGTACCATTTCTTGTTGCACCTTCTCAATGTTCTCCCTGATTGTGGAAGAATTAATTCGAATGGATACGAAAGCATTCGGCTCTCTCCTTTGACCTGTTAAAACAACAAAACCAAAAACCTAACATATAGGCAAATAAATAAATGTGTAAAACAATAATGCTACATTGGGGAGAAGTGATGTGCAGTGCTATATTATTGGAAACACTCCATTACCCAAACTTGTACCATAGTGGTCATGTGTAGTTAGCCTGCACACAATACTTGTGATAGCCACCTACTGTAAACTCTATTCTCAAGCCACATGATGTACTGCACACAATAGCTGTTACCTTGTCTTTACTGTCTTCGTTATTGCAGTACTTCACTGGCAAGTGCTAGGAAACTATTCATTGTGCCATCTGCATTAGCTTCACCGCCAGGGCAACGTATTTAACAAAGCTTTGAGGCAAGAATTTTACTATGATGACCAGTTACCACAATTATCTCTACTTGTCCGTATAGATTCCTTGATGAGCTTCTGCTGCTTATTTTAAGGGAACTTCTTGCCACTTTCCCAGTCTTCTAATGGCACAAGTAACCACAGCCTATTTAATTCCAAAGCACTTTCCGACATACCCAACCATTGTACTTCCGGGTTATGAAGGATGACAATAGCAAGCCTGTTGCAAGATTTGTTACCTTCCTTAGCTAATAAAACTTTTCTCGAATCAGACTGCCATCTCTTGAGGAAGATTAGGAAGGAGCAAGTGTTTCGAGGCAAACTTAGAAGAAGCTAGCAATGGTGCCTCTTGCAACCTTGCATTTGATCTCAATCATCGAAAATATGTTTGTCTACACAACTGTTTAGACATCATCCATGGAGAAAAGTGTTCTGCCATCAATGACGTTCCCCAACAGCATCAATATATAATATATATATCTTGGCAATTTTCACTATAGGTAGCTATATCTATAAATTAATTATAGTAAATTTGATGTACTTATTCTCTAGCTTACTGGTCATTTGACCACTGTAACAACCTCATTAAGAAGGTAGCTTCAGTATTATTGAAACACTCACTCCTTGCCATGTAAGTTCAGCATATTGGTTTAGATAATTACACTTACCATGGTACCATCGGATCGCAGTGAGAGTAAAAAAATTTTTTTTTAATTTAAATACACACCAAAAAAAATAAAAAATTAAATTCACTAGTCCCTAGCAACCATATATTATGGGATATGGGATAGCAGTATAAACAATGTGGTTAGGTTTTTAACACAGACCAGGAGTGCAACATAATTATGTGCAAGTCTTTGGGTGGCAAACCTAAAGGGTGCAGGAATGAAAGCAGAGGCAGGCGTTCTGGCCTGCTGTGGTAAGAGCCTCTCTCGACAGGTGGGGAGACCATGTTGACCAATCCTGTGCCACGTGGTGGATTTGAGTGAAAGCGTGCCCATTGCAAACCAAAACATGGTGAATTATGCCTAAATAGGGGGAAACTCGTTGAAAGCTAGAATACAAATTTATTGTCAAATTTGGGTATAGGGGCAGAAGACTAATTGAACAATACAGTAACTGGGTTCCCCCCCCCCACCCTATTTCCCTCAGGATAGCTGGAGCCTGGTGCAGTAAGTTGGACGAGGAATGCTGTGAGTCATGGTGGGCCATTTTATGTAAGCAGAACTAGTGATGTTGGACGAACTAAAAGACGGTTTAAGGAGACCGAATCAATGCTCATTAGATCCCATGAAATTATAATAACCTTCTCAATAATGAACTTGAAATTACATTCTCTCGAACTTTCGACTAAATGCTCACCTTTAAACATGAATAATAAGAAGCTATGAACCAGTATCTAGCTATCCACCACATGCTACCGTTCAGTACATGTTCCTGCACACGTGCCCACCGGATGTAAAAAAATTGATGAGGCTACAGTGGCCATGGTGGGTCGGAATCCGCCAAAAGTGTGTAACAACTCATCTACCATGGATGGCACTCAAGTGTCTTACCCGCATCCATCCATCGGGTCGGAGGGGATTGACTTTATGTTTAGGTTGGCATGGTAGCCTCTGGCACAAGCCTGGGTGAGACCCTCGGTGCAGATCTTTGTGGTACATGTAGTAGCAAATATTCAAATGAGAGCATTGAAGACTGAATTGAAGAGGGTTAATCGGTACTTAAAGAAGGGAGAAATCATTCTGGACAATCGCAGACTTGCCAACCCTAGGAACTGTAATTCAGGGACAAGTGACCAGATTTTACAGGATGTACCTATTTTTCAGGGACAAAAACTGTTCACTGAATTCAAGACATTCAAAGAGACAGTATAGCTATTGCTACTGTGGGATTGGTAATCAACCAGTTATAATCATCATGGGATTGTAAAATATCAGGATAAACAATATTACTCGTGAAAGACTTCAAAAGTGAGCAGAGACAGATTGAAGTGTGTCAATGTGGCTAACACTTCTTTGAAAGGCAATTGAAAATTTGTTTAATGATAAAATGGCACAAAAGCTTGACTTCAGCATTACATACATGTTGAGCTGCCCGTACAATCTGGGCATTACCTGGGCATTACCCGGGTAATACTGGGTTAAATACCTGCCTGGCAATCAAAATTCATATGAAGTGCTGGCCAATGCTCTAGTAATTATTTTACACATCTCTCTAAGCTCAGCCAATGAGTTGAAGAATGCTTCAAAACTCTCAACGGTCTAATCTCATCAAATTCTTCCATGATTTCCAAGAATTCTGTCCATTGCGTGAGCGCTTAAAATGATAGAAGACATCTACAAGAAGGTCATCAATAGATACTGGTCACTTCTTCAATCCAGCTACGCTACACAAGGCAGCAAGATGGCATAAACATCCAAGACTAAAGACCTGTTGTTGTTTTAGAAGTTGGCTCAAAACAGAATTGTGAGCACCAAGCATGACATTAGCTGTGTCAGAGGCAAAGCCAATAACATCAAACCATGGAATGCTGTGAATCAAGTTCAGTTCCATGGCATCCAACAATGCTAGTGCTGTAGCAACATTGCATACACGCATTGCTAAAAGTCACCAATTTTCACAATTGCTTATCCCAATAACTTAAATATAATTACAAAATTCTATTTGTCCCACTAGTCATTCTCTCCATAACACAAATAGAGAAGGGCATTCTCGAATTACTTTTGAATTATTTGAACCATGCTTGACGATGGCTGTGGTTGTTGTTCTTCCTGAAGCATAACCTAAACCAATCTTACTGTCTGGGAACATAACTTTACAAAGTTTTGTGAAGTGATCATCGGTCAGAAAAGCAATATTATGCCCAGCTATAAATGTCGTAAAATATAGCCAGTTCTGCCTTGTTACTTGATTCTCGAATGTGCTTGAAGACTAACCTTCCATAGTTTTCTCAAAGTCCTTATATTCTTTGCTTTCATTTGCTTTCAATGTGTCTTTGCTTTCAATGTGACATTTAACGTCATTAAACCTTCCACTACATGCACACAAACAAAACTTGCGGTGGACAAAATTAGGGCTCATGATATTATAACCTTTCCACTCTGGTTGCCATCCACTTGCTCTTTTGTGCCTCTTGGACTTAGGAGGAGAAGTAGGACCTACCCTTGATGCCATAGCTGTTCCAGAGCACTACAGCAGTTTCAAGAAATGAACAGTTGTTTACAGCAGGCAGTGATAGGTAAGGTATGGCCTATGCCCATTTCGTAAGGTACCCAGTTCGTGGTAGTGCACCAATGGTCAGTTACTATTGTTCTTCAACCTCAGGGTACAACTTCAGAGCAACCCACTAACACTGCCAGATTTAATAAATAATTGTGGTTACCATTTTATAGCTTCGTAGATTCTGTAAACTTCATGGTATGGAATTGATATATAGCTCATAGCTCAAAAGATAAGTCTCCCTGTGTGCTCTCTTTTGATACTAAAATATTTTTCATAGGTATAACTATTTTCATAGGTATAACTAAAGCCAAGTTACTGGACCTAAAGTGGAGGGAACTTCAAAACCTGAATGCCTGATTTTGCCGCATAAATATATCCAGATTGCAAAGTGCTAACGATTTGAAATTAGCACCAGTGGGCCCTACTCTACACAATGAGTGTTTTCATTAGGCGCAAGTACGCGGTCAAGCGCGCGGGTGGAAAATGAGTTTTATTTATTTATTTTATTAATTCCCCCCCCCCCCCCCCCCAAGCCAATTACAATCAACATTACGTTATAGAGTTCAATGGATTTCACTGACGTAGTGATATTCGACCGTCGATTGGTGATGTTTCATGAATGGGGTGGCCTGAGTAACTAAGAGTCTGAAATCGAAACTATAAAGGTCTGAAATCGAAACTATTCCTAATATCGTAAGATTTGATGTCGGCCGACAATAACTACAAAGGTCTGAAATCGAAACTATAAAGGTTCTAGTTTTAATAGAGGCCAATAACTAAGGGTCTGAAATCGAAACTATTCCTAATATCGTAAGATTTGATGTCGGCCGACAATAACTACTAAGGTCTGAAATCGAAACTATAAAGGTTCTAATTTTAATAGAAGCCAATAACTAAGGTCTGAAATTGAAACTATAAAGGTCTGAAATCGAAACTATTCCTAATATCGTAAGATTTGATGTCGGCCGACAATAACTACAAAGGTCTGAAATCGAAACTATGAAGGTTCTAATTGCCGAAATGAGCTTTCCTGCTTTCTCCCACTCACGAAGAGTATAATTAAGAACTGTAGTAGGTTTAATCAATTAAATACAATATAAATGGTGCTAAATAATCATATACTAGTCTCAAAGCAATATGTATGTCTCAAAACTAAACTAGCTCAGTTTACGCTATATGTCTAAAACTCGCACTCGCTCAAAACTCCACTGTTCCGTTTGTTAGTTACTCTTTACCCCTGCATGGGCACCTACTTGTTCAACCAATCAGTACTCCTATATTCGACTATGAAGGTTTCCTGGTCGTTCACGAAGTAATAATCTTTGTCATACATATAGGAGTCAATGTCTGACATCTCCCCTTCCTTAACTCGAGAACCATGTTCTCGAAAAAGTCCATCAGCATTTCTGTTGGCTATCCCTGCTTTGTGTTTTACTGTAAAATTGTAGGGTTTTAAAGCCAAAGCCCATCGTCCCAAACATCCATGACTATCTTTTATACCAGTGAGTTTGGTAAGAGGGTCGAGATCTTTTCGATTAGAAACTTCGTTCCATCTAAGTACACTTGAAAGTTACGAATTCCTGAAACTATAGCTAGAGCTTCATGCTCGATAGTAGAATATCTTTGCTCCCTTGGTAATGACTTCCTTGAACCAAAAGCGATGGGATGTTCATTTCTTTGTTCATTAGAACATAGCCAATGCCTGTTGCAGAGGCATCTGTCTGCAGAATAAACTGTTCATTCCAATTTGGAGTGGTCAACACGGGTATTTTGTCAAAGCATCTTTCAATATTTTGAATGACTGATCACATACTATTGTCCATTTTACTTTGTTTGGCATTTTCTTTCTTGTAAGTTCAGTGAGGGGAGTGGCTATGGTTGCAAAATCAGGAATGAAATGACGGTATTATTACCCGCATAGTCCCAAAAAGGATCGCACTATTTCTTGGTCTGTGGCTTCCGGAAAGATTACACTGCTTGAATCTTGCATTCCATTGGTTTCACCCTTCCTTCTACAACAATGTGTCCCAGATACACACACTCATTGACAGCAAAATTACATTTTCCCCCTTTAATGCATAACCATGCCTCTCTGATCTTGGTAAAGACTTGTCTCAAATGTTTCATATGATCGTCCCAGGACAAACTATGTATAAGGATGTCGTCTAAATAGGCAGTTGCGAAAGTGTATAAACCTTCAAGCACTTGGTCCATTAACCTCTGGAAATTGTTGGGGCTGACACAATGCTAATGGGCATGGTAATAAATTGATACTTGCCCCATGGAGTGACAAAAGCTGTTTTTTCTTTACTAGACTCTTCCATAGGTACCTGGTAGTATCCCTTAGTTAAATCTAATGTGGTTATATGCCTTGCCCGTCAATCAGATCGTCAATATGTATTAGCGGGTAAGGATCTCCATGATTGACAGCATAGAGTTTCCGGTAATCTACGCACATCCTCATCGATCCTTCCTTCTTTGGTTCCAGCACTATAGGAGCAGCCCATGGACTACGTGACGGTTCAATGATTCCTTGATCCAACAAGTTCTTGATTACTTCTCTCAAAAACCTGCGACTTATGTGCGAGTCATTATGGAGGCAGTCGGATGGGTACAGCATCTCCAGTAACAATACAATGCACAAAACTCGTCCTCCAAGGAATATCCTGGATTACATCCTGATACTGCTTCTTTAACTGTGTGAGTTGTTGATGTTCCAATGAGAGGTGGGTTCCACTTTTGAATCTTCCATGAAGGGATCGTCTATTTCGTCATCCAATGCGAGAAGCACAACTGGAGTAGGTGACTTCCATGACTTCATACCATTGATGTGGAAAACATGGAACCTCTTCCTTGTAGTTCCTAAATCTACTTTATAGGTGACTAGAGTAATCTTTTCTGTGACAATGTAGGGTCCCTGCCACTCGCTACTCAATTTGTCTGCTTTCCTGAGTCTGAATACGATAACAAAATCTCCAACTTCGAATTTTCGATGAGTTGCTTTCCTGTCGTGGTAATATTTGTGACTCTCTTTTCCCTTTGTCTTTTGCTATTTGCTGTACTAGTTGGATGTTCTCCTTTAGGGTTGTGATGTACTCTACCATATTCATATCATTTGTCTCCTCTTTATTCTTCCAGAATTTGACAAGTTTGTCCAAAGGTAAGCTCATCTCTCTTCCAAAGAGCAGGTGGAATGGAGGGCATCCTGTTGTGCTGTACACAGTCCCCCTGCATGCCTATAAGATGGCATTTGTCCCATTCTTTTCCATGAGTAGAGGTAAGTTTCTTCAGAAGCCTCTTCATTGTCGAGTTAAACCTCTCCACCATACCATCCATTTGGGGGTGGTATGAGGAGGTCACCTGATCTGATGGATCCCTGTCATCTCATAAAACTGTTTAACGGTCTTTGACACAAAGTTAGTGCCATTGTCAGTTAATATCTCTTGAGGTACCCCAAGTCTAGAGGTCAATTCAATTAAACAGTTAACCACTGTTTCTGCTGTCATATTACGTAGAGGAAAAGCCTCTGGCCACTTGGTCATATAATCCATTATAACAAGGACATATTTATTCCTGGCAGTTGTTCTTTTAAGAGGCCCAAATATGTCCATGGCAATGCATTGAAAGGGTGCTTCCATTACAGGTAGGGGATGCAATGGGGCTCTACCTGCTACTGCTGGTACAGCTCTCTGACACACAGGGCATGTATTCCTACATCTTTAGCAATACCTGGCCAATCCATCCTGGTCCTGATAGCTTCAAGAGTTCTGGCCTGGCCAAAATGTCCTGCCACGGGAGAGTTGTGGGCAATTTGTAGAATTCGAGTACGGGCAACCTTGGGAACGATAATGATTTCTGGTGATAGGGCTGTCTCATCAGTAATTCATTCTCCCAAAAGAAAAGACTGCTTTCCTCTTTAGCTTTTTCTCCGATTTTATTTAGGGTAGGATCTTGTTTTTGTAGTACTCTTAGTTTCTCCGGAGATACTGTCTCCAAAATTGATTCATCTTCTTCTGAGTTCTGGTCTAGGGTTGTAGTAATACTTTACATGTCAACATTTTCTTCTAGCTCATCTTCTAGTTCCACTGGTTGGATCACTGGGTTGTCATCCTCTTGTTGCTGTTCCTCTTTCTGCCTGAGTTGGCTTTGTTTTTCTGCTTGTGCTCTGGTTGTGATCATCACCACTTCCTCACGTGCCAGTGTTGTCTGCTCTCTTTCTTCCTGAACTAGGGTTGACTCTGCTTCAGTGTCCAGCTCCTCTTTCAGAAACCTCTGAAAATGAGGAACATCTCGTCCCATTAACATGTCGATTCCGATGTGGGGAGATACCCCTACCGCTAACTCAATGCACTTTTCCTCCACTCGCAGCTGGATCTTGGCTGCTGGAAACCATGTCTTCTTAGAGCTGGCAGTAGTATAGGTATCTTCCAATCAAGGAAATCCGATTTTCCAATGCATCTGGGGTGGACAATTGATTTTAAGCAGCCTGTATCTAGAAAGGCAAGAATGGATCTATCGTTGACCTTCACCCTATGGGTCCATTTAGGCAAAGTCTTACTTCCATCAGGGGTTCTTGTGAGGTGAACCTTTTCAAGTTTCACTCTACAATCACTTCTTAGTTGGCCCTTCATGCCGCAACGAAAACACTCGACCTGGCTTAAATCTCGGGGAGGGAGTCTGCTAGAATCTCCACTTGTTGGTGGGGATCGGTTTACTTCTAGTCGTCTTGAATTTGGTACTCGTAAGCGAGTAGCTCTGAGCTCTCTCTTGGTCTCAATTTGTTTGTTCTATCAGATTGTCTGGGTACATCTGGTTCTCCCCTTTGATTTCCTAGATGCCTCACAATTGCCTCACTCAGCTCCTCGTAGGTGCTAGAATCTAAATTTCTCATTTGTATCTCCAGCCACCGCGGTAGTTTTTCCAGGGTTACTTCCATCAGCTTCAAAGTCTCAGCCCCTTTTTCGGATGAATTGATCCACTGATGGAAATTTTGTTGATCCCCCCTTAACCAGGCATCAGGGTTGCTTCCATCAAAAGTCTTCTCTTTCTGTACGTTTCTGTAGTAGCTTGGTACGTTGCTAGTAGAGTGCTTTTAATGATCTGATAGTCATACTGTTCTGTTGAGCTTAGGGTTGATATAGCCGTCATCCCTGCTCCGGATAGTGAGCTTCAGAGGAATACAGGCCATTGTTCTTCTGGCCCCCATCGTCCTGCCTGAGCCGTGACTTCAAATGTTTGCAGAAAAGCACCCATGTCATCCACGCCCTCCTGAAATTTCTGCAGAGTTTTAGTTTAGGAGTGGGTGGAGGTGGTTCCACCACTGGTGGTCTGTGGAACTCGACCAGATGTTGAAACAACCTCTCTTGTTGCTGGGCTGCTTGTCGTCTATCCTCCCCATGCCTCTGTTCCTCCCTCTCTGTTCTCCATTGATTTATTTGGAGCCATTGAGCCATAAACTGATCTAAGGGTTCGTTTGTGCAGAGATAGACTCTAGAGGGGGAAGAGCCTCTGGATTGGTGTTCCGAAGACGACGAGATTCTCTATGTCGTCATTCTTCTGACATGACAACCTCAACACACTAAAAATAATATTTTTTCAAATTTACCAAAACAAAACCAAAATGAAAACAATATTAGCCTAGTTGACGATGGGTTTGGTTTCACAAACTCTCTAGGCCTAGCCTGAGTTGTTTCCCCTGTACTATTGCAGACTAGCTAAACTGTTGTTCGTTCTCTGAATCCCACCGCTGCCACCACTGTCAGGCAAATACTTCTACTATCTCTAAATAGTCTAGTATCCTGCGATGCCTAAACAACAAAACTCTCTAGCTGAAATCATGTTGTCTCCCACTCACGAAGAGTATAATTAAGAACTGTAGTAGGTTTAAATACTTTATCAATTTATTAACATAAATAAATAGTGCTAAATAATCATATACTAGTCTCAAACCAATATCTATGTCTCAAAAAACTAAACTAGCTCAGTTTACGCTATATGTCTAAAACTCGCTATCTCTGTCACTCGCTCAAAACTCCACTGTTCCATTTCTCATAGTTACTCTTTACCCCTGCATGGGAACTGACTTGTTCAACCAATCAGTACTACCATATTTGACTCTGAAGGCTTCGTGGTCGTTTCATGGAGTAATAATTTTTGTCATACATATAGGAGTCAATGTCTGACAATGCACTCATGCGACTAATGCATTGTGTACCTCATGCCTTGCAGCTGTAGGAAGAACTACATGGGGCGAGGGGCAACAGACTGGAGATCAGGATGAAAGAACATCGAGATGCCTGTGCTAAAGAGGGGCCACTCTCAAGGGCCTGATTTATTTTCTATTCAGTTCAACCATATCCTTTCTTTTTCTTTATAATATATTTACTTTAATTATTTATATATTTATTATACTTATATTTTTAAAGTGATATTTATAAAATTTTATCCCCTATATTAATATATATTTCTTTATTTCTTTATTTAATTTCTGTATTATTATTGCATTTTTTTACTCATCCGGTTCATATGTGTGCCTGGGTGTGGTTTGTACCACAAGGTGGATAGCTAGCCACCGGTATATACATAGCAGGCTCACACAAATCTTACCATCTCATTATTCCTGATGAAAGCTAGTGCATCTAGTCAAGATCTCGAGAGATTAAATTTGAAGTTGATAACTGAAAATGTCATTGAAATTTCGTTATGTCAACTGAGTGTTCATTGAGAATAATTTTTCATTTTTGTTAAGTTCATCAACCATGCACCCATATTCCAGCAGTTTCGACTGTCATGGCTACCTTATCTAAGGCTCCACATTTGCAAGAAGGTTTACCCAGGCATGCATGGATGCCACAACCTTCTTAAATACATCCTCAAATGAGCAAAGAATGCGCTTGTCCCTAAAAAAAAGACAACTGCCAGACTTAGTTGCTTAGTCATTTTTGGGTGAGCAAAACCATGAATGGTCGGTGTTCAAAGATTTATCTCCGTAGTTTATTTATAGTAATAGATTTGAAATTTGGTGTATAAATAGAGACGGAAATATAATATTTTATGGAATAAAAATTTGTTGGTCACAAAGGAACTCACATGTTGTTTTTTCGTTTTGTTTTTATCGACAGATCCCAGAGCACCAGATAATGCTCTTGATGATGAGAGAGATTACTAAAGGGAATCACATTTAGACTATACATGTCCAATGGGCCAGACACATTTGCTTCATGTGGAAGAGCTAAAGTTGAGATAATGATATTAACCACAACTTACTTCAGAACTTTCTTATGGCCATCTCTAAATAAGTGAATTATATCTCCAGCATTTCAATCTCTCTCGTTTGTTTGAGACTGCAAATTGGTGTCCACAGGAAGAGAGAAGAAATTAGAGAACAAGTTGTAGAGCTGAGGTTTATGTGGACTAGGTGAAACTGGAGATGACGATATATTTCCCTGCATTACTATGAGCATAGACCAGGTCTTTATTAAGCAGAGTCAGTCAGCTCAGGTCTTTATTAAGCAGAGTGTTGCATGGTCAGTTAGATAAGTAGGTGACAATACTATCTGCTTTGCTTATGTGGTCATTTCCAGCAAAAGAAGTGAGAGAAGTGGAATGGAATGAAAGACAAAATAAGGTGATAACTCTGAGTTTGAGTTTACAAGGCAGAGACCACAAGTGCACACTCCTGACATTCACTAACAAGGAGAGGAATTTTCAGCCACAGTGGTACGTGTGTAGCTATTACTTCCAAAATGGCATGCAAAGCCTTTACTGCTAACATGCTGTGCAAAATGGTTTTAGCCAAATGGGAGAAAGTGCATTGACTGAAACTTGCTTTAGCACCTGGAGAAAGACTGTAGATAAATTCCAAGACTCATGAACATAGAGAGGCTGGAATTAAGTGGATGGCTCTTGGGCAACCAACAATTTGAACCGGATGGCTCATGGCAACCAACAATATGAAGTGGATGGCTCGTGGCAACCAACAATTTGAAGTGGATGGCAGGTGGCAACCAACAATTTGAAGTGGATGGCTTGTGGCAACCAACAATTTGAAGTGGATGACTCATGGGCAACCAACAATTGAATTGCTGTAAGTTCTCAGACAACATAACTCCAGAAGACAAGGACTTCAGCACAGTTAAGGCCATAGTTTTATTTATTCGGCATGGCATCGCCATTCAAGGCCACACTGAACCTGAAAGAACCCTACAGCAACTTTTGCAAATATGGAGTTGGTACATGATATGGTCAAAAGCAGGCATAGGGAAAGTTGATATACAAGCCATCAGGCATTTGAATAGTTATTGAGATTTCAGGCCTCTGTGTGTGGCACAACCTTTAAAGGAAGTGACCATGGGTGGATTGATTCAATCACTGCCAACAGCTATTCGTTGGTTAGTGATGTCCATGAAGGTCCTATTGGGTTCCTTAGGATGCATGATACAATGGTTTAGAATCATCAAGGACCTCATCCAATGATTGCAACCTTCCACTAGCACTATGCTGAGGGCAGGTCTGTGATGGAGCTACTTTGTTGAACAAACCAATAACCTCCAAAATTTCAATCTTCCATGACCTCTATACTTTTGTTGGTTTAAGGGCCTTGGTAATGAAGCTATATTAATTGTGCTAGCATTATTTTCAAATTCTCAAACTTTTCTTTCTTCAAATGGAGCATTTTGATGGTTGCTAGGGTGTGGCCAATCAGAGAGCTGCTTTCAACTCACAAACCCAAACAATTAATTATCAATTTAATGCCATCCCATTTTTTCCCTCTTTCTTGCTATTTAGCAGTCCTGAGAGTGACAATGACGACGAAGATCCTTTCGCTGGAATGAGTGATGGTGAAGCTGATGAATTGGAAGGGCTAGAAGAATCTGGAGAAGAGGACGAACAAAACAGGCAGACTTTTGAAAAGGAGGGTTATGTATATAATATTATGTCGGATGTGGATCATGTGGCCAAAAAGCCATGGTGAGGATAGTGCAAGAGGGAAATATATACAGCACAAATCGCGGAAACTCCAAAAATATATACAGTTTATTAAGCAACCTTCAAAAAAAATATATATATAGGCAAAATCTGCATGGATGTTGTTCTATGTAAAGTTTGCAATATTATTATCCATTCCATAATTAATGTGTATTAATGCTAGTGCACTGAGTCTTTCCTCACTTTGTGTGGATCTCAAGTAGTTGTTTAAACGTCGAAGTGCGGAAGCAGGTCGTTCACAAGTACAGAACTGAGTGGGAGTGTAGCAAAAAGCTTCAAAAGGGTATAAACATTAGGAAGGGTTTTGGGACAGCAGAGTTTAAGTGATTCACTCCGAGTTTGAGGACGCTCATCTGGTAAAATTTGTAGCCACCTTAACTTCCAGCGATGTAACTCTTCATCAAGTGTACTCATATTTAGTGGATCTTCAGAATAGAAAGTAACAGCAGGTTCAATATTAACAAAGGACGAAGTAGTGATATGGCTTGGCAAGAGGTATAGCAATGAAATTACCTGGTTTTGGTATGTTTGGTAAATCTTGATGTAATATCATTAATAATGTGATCAAGAAAAGGATTGACTACAGGTCAGACCACTTAAAGTAATCCTCAACTGTAGTTTGTGTATTCAGACGATGCTGCTGTCGCTGAGTTGTGCGTGGCATCGAAATAGTTATATTGGACTGAACTGCCAATCTAGAACTATGCCAAAGTATACGCTGTGAAAAATTATCAACATCTGCTCTCTCTCTTTTCAATTCATTGCAACAGTCTTGTACTATTGTCACTCCAGAGATAAGGTCTTGGCACTTTCCTTGTAATTTAACAACAGCTTCTTTAATATAAAGAGAGACCTAAAGAGAGTGACTAGGGAATACAAAAATGCAAAGAACTCCAACTTTTCATGTATGCAAGTCAAGAGCATTTTTCTTATCATCAGCAGTCCAACCATTATTAAAGTTCAGAAATTCAATATTTCTATAGAGAACTATCTCACACATTTCAATTAGAAAAGGATGATATAGACAGAAACGCTCCCAACCATTGATTTTCTCTATCCATCGAGTAATGCAAACGTTGATTATTGAAGACTGCTTTGCACCAATCTGAGACCTCTTCTGAATGATTGCTTTAAGGAGGCCCTCTCTTTTAGCTGAATACTTAATCCATAATGTGAAACCTTTTATCTGATCTACACAGTTCCTTATAGGCGGAACATAACAGGAACTTAAGATAGCCAGATTAATGGAATGACTTGCACAATGGGCGTAGAATGCCTTGGGCTGCTTCTCTCGAAGTAATGCCTGCACACCAGCTATCTCTCCATCGTTGAGGCCCCATCATACCCTTGCCCTCGCAATTCACTCAGTGATAAGCCAAGCCCCTCCAAGGTCTGTATAATCGCATTTGCTATATATATCAGCTGCTCGGACTCTCTCAAGTTTTACAAATGAAACAAACTCTTCTCGAATGTCACCATGGCCATCAACAAAATGAAGGCATATGGACAAATACTCTACATTGTGACATGAAACCTAATCAGCTAGAACGGAAAAATATTTTGCTTCTTTTATATCTCAAATATTGTTTTGGCAAGAATCATATCATAGCCTATAATTCATTTTGAGTCCTTGGTGATAAGTGTGTTGCATTCTTTGCCTTGGTACAATAAAGATGCTCATATAAAATACTGTCTGTCTCAGCAAAATATTTTAGCAGTGCTAAAAAGTTGCCAGGATTCTTTGATAATGCAATATCCTCTAACTTTCCATGAAATGCAATACCATGTTTTCCTAAGAAAACAATTGCTTGCCTTATTTTCTTTAGAACAGCAGTGCTTGTCATTACATCTACTTCTGATGCTGGA
This sequence comes from Cladorhizidae sp. MBARI D1340-BT2, assembly GCA_028752905.1. NCBI lineage: Eukaryota > Metazoa > Porifera > Demospongiae > Poecilosclerida > Cladorhizidae > Cladorhizidae sp. MBARI D1340-BT2. The sequence continues at coordinate 21,152,622 of JAQNBH010000010.1, forward strand.
TTTTGAATTGTACATTTGAATGCATCTGCTTGCTGCAAACAGTCACAATGGTATTGAAGCTTCGCATGTTTACTACTCAAAGTGCAACTCATCTTGATCCAGTTAGAAAAAGGCTTAATTACCAGATAACCTTTATCTTTACGTCGGCTAGATGGAAGAAACAGAGCACAAGGTGCACAAAAGACACCATCTACTTTAGAATTGTAGACTAGCCAAGGATATTTACTGAGCCACGATACATTAAACTTTTGGTGATAGCCATGTGATAAGGTGTCAGGAAGGACACTAGGCAATGGTACATCGTGGTGACATAAGAAAGAGTATCTATCGCAGTGGTTCCCAACCTTTTCAAGGCTATTACCACTTTTCCATAAAGCAAACCTTCCATTACCCACCCACCCCCTTATCCGCCACTGCCCCAAATAGTATGTATGCCAGATATCATGTTTTAATACAGGAATCACGACTACATATTAATGTGAAGGTTGAGCCTGTTTTTTAGAGACAAGCTTGGAAATTTGAGGGACAGTTGTACTCAGGGCACAGCGCAGGTCATCCTCAGCATCAAGCATGTTCATTGCTTTAGATTTTATGACTAGAAGGGCCGAGAAAGCACTCTCACAGAGGTATGTGAATGAGAATGGAACAAGAACTCTGAGAGCAAAGCCACTGGTTTTCGGGTATGTTGGCAGCATCTTGGCCCAGAAGTCAGAGAGGCTTATAAGCTGGAACTCCTCCTTAGCTGCACTGTTGTTAACTAGCTCCAAGAACTCTTCTTGAATGTCGTCAGGGAAGTCATCAACAGAACTTCTGAAGGGGTTTCTTGTGAGTGTCATCCTCCTTAGCTGCACTGTTGTTAACTAGCTCCAAGAACTCTTCTTGAATGTCGTCAGGGAAGTCATCAACAGAACTTCTGAAGGGGTTTCTTGTGAGTGTCATCTCTGTGCTCTCTGTGTTGATCCCAGGAAAGTAGTGTACAAATTCTCCTTTTAGACCTGACAGGTGTTCCTTGATGTTCCTTATCTGTGATTGTTCCCTCCCCCACAACCTCCATCAAGCGGTGAAATGCAGAGATATTTCCGTTGTCCAGCTTCCTTTCCCAGAGGCAAATTTTGGCCAGAAAAGCAGCGATGTGGTCAGTATTCATGATGATGTTTGTTTTCCGACCCTGGAGCTTGAGATTCAGACTATTCAAAGCTTCAAATATTTTATGTGCCAGATAACTGAGTTGACACTTGAAGTCTGGCACTTGAATGGCGATCACACAGTCCTATCAAAGTGAATTAACATCAGATTATTAGTTATTGGATTTTCCAATCAATCTATACTTCAGCTTTCTTTCCATCACGGCTCTCCAGGAAAGTCTCAAGCTCTCCAACAAGTTCATAGACACGTGGGAGAACATTGCCTTTTGATAGCCACCGAACAGAGGTGTGGTAGAGAAGGTCCTACATAGGATGATAGGGACCAGCTTTCTCCTTGTAAGTATATTTACCCGATGTTGTGCATCCATATTTTGGCACAGTTGGCGGAAGAGTCTTGTTTTGAGTGCACTTCCCTTGATGTAATTCACGATCTAAATTAGTAGAGAAGAAAGTGTTACTTGTGCAAAGTGTTGAAGGAAATTTTAGCATGCGCAACACTCATCAGCATTTAACAAGGGATAACTATCATTTATATACTTGGATGACTGCCCCCAAAGTCTGTTTGAGAGTTGTAGGGAGAGTTTTTGATGCCCGGTGGATGAGGCAGTGTGTTGTTATTACACCAGAGTTCTTCTTTTTAACCAGAGTTATGAATCCTGTGATTGAAATTTTAATCATTATGATATGGGTTGGCAAAATATGTACTGCCTGCATGCACTATACCAGAACGAGATCTCAGTGCATACGCCTACCAACTTCTCCCAAGACAATTTCTCTTTCTATTAAGACCACTCAGGGAGCACTCCCAACTGGTCTTATTAGAGAGGTGGTCTTAATTGGGAATATCGCTCTTGGGCATGGCAGGGGTCTCACAAAGCATTGCTCAATATATTTTATTGTGTAGTGTACAAGCATTCATAATATTAAACCAACTGCAAGTTCCCCAAACAAGATACTTATTGTTGGTGCGCTTGAGCCACTGCTCCCATCTGCGCTCATTCCACACCTTGACCTGTGCCTCATACTTGATGCCGAAGTCCCTCTTTGGATCAATGCAGATGTAAATATGTACCAGTTCCTGATCTTTCACAGTTAATGGCAGGTAGATCTTAAAAAAAATTAAAAAATTCACTGTATTCTTGGGTGCTTGGTCTTATTTGGGAGGATATTGACCCAGCCAAGTAGTCTTATAAGAGAGTTGGACTTATCTTATAGGGTCTTACTTGGGAGGGGCAAAATAAAGCCAGCCAACCGGGAGCAAGCAAAAGTGGTCTTGTAATGGAGGTGGTCTTATGGGAGGGTCTTAATACGGCGTGAGTGCGCCGCTCCCCAAGACCGCGTGCAAATTTATTGGTTCCGGTGTCACACGGCATTTGGCATGCCAGGGAATATGGTATCCCCACACCAAATACCATAGGGTATTTGGCATCCCCTCAGGGAATTTGGTATCCCACGCGCCCTAGGGGTATTTGGTATCCCCATCCCGACGTCAGCTAGCACGTACTTTGTAGCTCTTGCTATAAGCACTGGTGGGGCTAGCAGTTATTTGTGATGCTGCCAAGAAAGAATGCCCTTCAACGTGGTGTCCTCGTCATATACCTGTCTGTGGTTATAAGTAAAATTAAAATACGCTACCTAACTAGGCCTATATAAAAACTACCTCCTGAAAAGGGTTCATAATATGTAGCTCTAGCAAGAAAACGTTCTATTAATTAATGTCTCCTTCCCCCTCCCCTACTAGAACTATTAATTCTGCCCTTCATGTTCTGTTGTTTGATGAAAAAAATACATACGAACTGTGGAGGCATGCATAAGTATTAAACAGACAATTTTGTGAACATATTGAATAATCAACATATTGTGTAATCTCACCTGTCCAATCCAATATCACTTTTGACAAAAAACAACATGTTTTACCTTATTTGGTTTCTATATGCATAGCTAATTATAACTATATAGAACTTTCTCAAGGCACTAAAGCACTCTACTAGCTATATATATTTGGGGGGGGGGGGGAGGGGGGGGCTTGGGGAATTTAGGAGTCTTTATGACCATGTCCTGTTTTCCAGGACTGCCAGAATCATTCCTTTGAACATTCACTTTATATCATGTCAATATCCTGTTCAAAATCAGTTACTTGAACTTGTGCTTCTGCAGGTATATACTGTATTTCAGGTAGTAAACTTCATTCTGTCTAAAAAAAACCTACCTCTATATGAATATATATAGCCAAACATAATATACTAAAATGCATCGCACAGAGCATCTTCATTTCCAAAATTTTCTGCCCCCCTCTCTATATACATCTTCTGGCAATACAGAATACTATTACTTTTTTTGGACCCCCCCCCCCTTGAAAATCCTGGATCTACCCCTGAATATGCAATACATTGTACAGAAATACATTATACAGATGGCTATAATTATATTACATTAGTTTGATTGTTTCAAGTTCAGTTTTCATTTCCCCCCGAATTTCTGGTATTGCAGCCAGGATAAACAAACAAACAAACAAACAAACAAACAATAAATAACATCGTGCAGTGTAACCTCCGAATAATGGACAAGTGGGATATACCCCTTTGTCCATATTCGGATCTTGTCATATATATATATATACATAGCTATATATATATATATATTTTTTTTTACTTTTTAAAAGATAAGCAATTTGGTCACTTTTTTCCCACTTTTACTAAGAAAAGCGATTTGATAATTGAGTCGGAGATATTAACAATATTTATCAGGTGAGATCATATTCTAATGAGTTCTGTGGTTGTGTCTGGCCTGCACAGCAGCTGTCTTTAAGCTTGAAATGAAATGAAATGAAATGAAATGTTTAAGGGTGTAATGAAATGAAATGAAATGAAATGAAATGAAAATATCCCAATTGTTTTTGAAGGGTCAAAGTTACACTATATAAAATTATCAATGCAGTAAATATTTTATTTCATGGGCTGCTATTTGGAAGCTGTCACGTGGTCAACTGCGCTCAACTTCAGAGACATCCCTGTGGAGACCAGAAAAATATGGAAGGAAAAAAAGTTACCAAATAGCTTTTCTTTGAAAAAGTGAAATAAAATATTAATAATAAAAAAATAAAATAAAATAAAATTCATTTCATTTCATGGCATTTCATTTTATTATTAAAAAAAAGAGACCAAAGTGCTCATATTTCATTCATTTCATTACAAGCTTAAAGACAGCTGCTGCGCATGCCAGACTCAACCACAGAACTCATTAGAATATGATCTCACATGATAATACTCATCTGATAAAAAAAAATTTAATGCATGTAGCTAGGGTAGTTTTGCTGACTTGACAGAATCAACAGAGGAGCTGGATATGGTTTGCAGATCTCTTTACATACAGTTTTTATGCCTTACACTGATCGAGTGAAAGAAAGAACAGAATTTCTACTTGCAAGTGGACTTTTGTAGTTGAAGACCATCTATTTGAAGTATGAGAGGAGAACCCTTTTAGAAATAGGCAGCCAAGAACTCATGTAGAAAAACAACACACAATCAAACTATCCTAAAGCTAGCTACATGTCGTGAAAATTTACAGCCTGCTGTCTGCCCCGAGGTTTAACGGTGCCAGACAGACTCCTGGTTTCCAAGATGCCGTAAAGGTAAGCTCGGTCTCTCAGACGTCCTGCTCTACCTAAACCAAACTCAGCCCCTCTACCTCCCGTAGATGCTGGAAACAAGTAATCAGCCGAGCTGTTACTTTATAAATACAAATAATAATAGTTACAAATGGAATACATATGCTGATACATATGGAGTAAGGAATACAACAACAACCATGGGCTCACACTCGAGCACTTAAAGTTCTGGTTCTTAATATTGGTGATGTTGGAAGTTCTCTGACTTTTACTGACTTTTCTTACTCATTAGCTAAATAATATACAATCCTTTTTATACTCTAGCTAAATACAATGTTCATCAAAATAACTATGTCCCAAAATGCCCTTATAGGGTCCCGTCTACTGCTGCTGTGACGTTGTCACTGTGGTATGCTGGCCGGATGTGTTGGCTTCTTATCTTGCCAAAACATCTGGCCAAGTTGTAGTGTGGTGGTGTGGTTCCCGCGGTTCTTCTGGGAATGTTGTAGTGTGGTGGTGTCGTTCCCGTGGTTCTTCTGGGAATGTAGGGCTGGTTGGGGGTGTATCTGTAGTCAGGGGGTTCAATTTCCCTGACACTCCCCCTTCCTCGGTTCGCACGTCCTCGTCGCGACTCAGTCCATCTGCATTCCCGTTAGCTGTTCCGGCTCTGTGGTGGATGGTGAAATTGTAATCCTGCAGTGCCAACGCCCATCTTGTTAGTCGCCCGTGCGAGTCCTTCAGGTGGGCCATGTGAGCGAGAGGGTTGTGGTCGGTTTGCACCACAAACTTCCTTCCCTCTAAGTACACCCGGAAGTGGCGGATCCCGTCCACAATCGCCAGTGCTTCCCTCTCTATCGTTGAGTAGTTTATTTCCCTCTGAAGCAACTTCCTCGACCCGTACCCCACCGGATGTTCTTCTCCCTGCTGGTTTCTCTGGCTCAGCACATAGCCCAGGCCAACATCGGAGGCATCTGTCTGTAACACAAATTCACTTGCCCAATTGGGTGATACCAATACAGGGTGGTTAGTTAAAACATTTTTCAATTCAATAAATGCACCAGTACATTCCATATTCCAATTCAATACATTATTCATTGATTTCTTCGTTAAGTTAGTTAGGGGTGTGGCAATTCTGGAAAAATTGGGGATAAATCGCCTGTAGTATCCTGCTAGGCCTAAAAAGGCTCTTAACTGTCGCTTGGTCCTGGGTTGAGTGTAAGAGGATATTGCTTCCACCTTACACTCTACCGGTTTAACTCGGCCTCCACCTACATTATGACCTAAATACGTGCAGTAGCTCTTGCCAAACTGGCACTTCTCCAGCTTAATCGTTAGTCCTGCGTTCCTCAGACGCTCTAGCACAGTGGCTATATTCTTCAAATGCTCACCCCAACTACTACTAAAGATTACGATATCATCTAGATATGCCGCAGTGAACTGGGACAAACCTGATAATATATGGTCCATCAGACGCTGGAACGTCGATGGAGCTGAGACTAGGCCAAAAGGCATGGTAGTGAACTCGTATTTCCCATAGGGAGTGATGAAGGCGGTCTTCTCCCTATCACTCTCTCTCACTGGTACCTGGTGGTACCCTTTGGTAAGGTCCAATGTGGTTAAATATTCGGCCCCTCCCAAGTTATCAATCAGTTCTTCAATATTAGGTAATGGGTAAGGGTCTCCTGTGGTTACACGGTTCAATCTACGGTAGTCTACGCACATGCGTCTGGTTCCGTCCTTCTTGGGTACTAGCACTATTGGGGCCGCCCAAGGACTCTTACTAGGGGTTATTATTCCTAGGTTCAACAAGGTTCTGATCTCTTCCTCTAAATACTGCTTCGAGGCTTGTGCCAAACGATATGCAGGCAAACGGATGGGTGGTGCCTCCCCAGTTGGAATCACATGTTCCACCAACTGGGTTCTCCCTGGTATATTACAAATTACATCAGAGAAGCTGCTTTTCAACTGGGTAGACTGTGTCTCGGAAAGAGAACCTATTGGCTCTTCTTTTAGGGGGGTCCCACTTCCTACCTCTTCCCCAAAGAATGCCGCTGCTGTGGGCGCATGCCACGCTTTTAAAGCATTTATATGGTAGGTCTGCAGTGGTTTTTTCACCTTTCCAGTACTCAATTTGTATGTCACATCCGTTGCTTTCTCCATTACCTCAAAAGGGCCCTGCCACTCATTGAGTAGCTTGTCCTGCTTCCTTGGGCGGAAGGCCAGGACAAACTCACCCACTTCAAAGTTTCGCGTCACCGCCTTCCTATCGTACTGACACTTGTCTCTTGCTTTGGACTCTCGCTCATTCTCTTGAGCTATTTGTTTGGTCATTTCCAAATTCGTTTGCAAAGCCTGCAGATACTCAGGCGTGTCTACAGCACTCTCTTCCTCCTTCTTCTTCCAGAATCTGGTCAACTGGTCTAGGGGCATCCTCATCCCTCTCCCAAAAAGCAACTCATATGGGGAAAAGCCAGTAGTTTTGTGGGGGGTTCCCCGATAAGCCCATAGAAGGTAGGGCAAGCATTTGTCCCATTCTATGTCTTGACTTGTTGTTAGCTTGCGCAACAAACGCTTCATGGTGGAGTTGAAACGCTCCACCATACCATCCGTTTGGGGATGATATGGTGAAGTTCTGACTCTCTTGATCCCAGTTAATTTACACAGGTGGGTCATCACCTTTCCCACAAAGTTTGTCCCATTGTCTGTCAGGATTTCCTCTGGCAGACCTATTCTGGCTATCACTTCCATCAAACACTCCGCGATGGTTTCCGCGGTGGCATTCCTCAAGGGGAAAGCCTCCGGCCATTGGGTACAATAATCCATAATTACGAGTATGAATTTATTCCCTCCCTTCGTTCTTTTGAGGGGGCCAAATATATCCATGGCGATTCGGGCAAATGGTTGGCCTATGATAGGTAGGGGTTGTAGGGGGTTCCTGGCTGAAATAGCAGGTCTAGCCTTCTGGCAAATGGGGCATGACTGGCACAGGGCGTGGACATCGCTGGCCAGCCCCGGCCAATCCATGCGGGCTCTGATCAAATTCAATGTCCTCTCTTGGCCAAAGTGGCCTGCCACTATTGATGTGTGGGCCAGCCTCAACACTTTGGCTCTAGCTAGTTTAGGTACTACTATCAAACTCTTCCCTCCCTTGAGATAGGGTTTCCTCATGATTAACCCACCCTCGAGAAAATAGTCATGTTCACTATTAGTACTTATTTTCTCTCGTATCTTACGTAGGGTGCCATCTGTCTGCTGTTGGGTTTGAAGCTCCTGTGGTGAGATGAAGTCTAGTTCTTCTGACTTCTCTGGTGTGGTGTCACTGGGGACGGTTGTGTCCGGTTCCTTCTTCTTAGCTTCCTCTTCCCTGTGGTCATCCGTGCTGGGCATCAGTGAGTGAATCACAGGCTCATCCTGACGTTGTTGCAGGTCCTCGTCCTTCTGCTGCTGAGCCCGGGCCTTCTCCTGGGCCCTCGTTGTGGTGATCAAACCAAGTTCAGTTGTGGTGGCGGTTGTAGCCGCAACTTCCTTCTTTGAAGTGCCCAAAGCTTCCCTCAGATATTTTCTGAAATAGGGGATGTCATGTCCTAACAACATATCACAACTTAAATGTTGGCTAACGCCTACTACCATGGTTTCTTCCCTTCCCTCTAGCTGGATGGTTATTTTTGCAGCTGGGAACTGGGTGTTCTTTGAACTAGCAGTTCGGTACTGAATACTCCAAGGCAAATAGTCTGTCTCTCTTACACACCTAGGGTGCACAATGCTTTTGGTGCATCCCGTGTCAAGTAATGCCCTCACTGGGGTGCCGTTAATGGCCACCTCCCTTGTCCAAACTGGCAAATCTTCCCTCTGGCTCACTGCACAGTTGCTTTGCTCAAGTTTGACACGGCAGTCTCGCTGGTAGTGCCCTGCCTTTCCACAACGGAAGCAGGATATTGTTTTTGGGTCCCTCCCTTGGGTATAGTAATATTTACTACCCTTACCTTGTTCCGGGTGTGTGTTTGGGGATGCATTGTAGGCTGGGGGACGCGCATTCTCTCTGCGGTCCTGGTTCCATGGTCTGGGGTGGTTAGTCTCCCTGGAAGGCATTAGTCCTCTTCCTCTTGGTTCTTGGTGATTGGGGTGGTTAGTCTCCCTGGAAGGCATGGTCCCTCTTCCTCTCTGTTCCGAATAATTGGGGTGGTTAGTCTCCCTGGAAGGCATGGTCCCTCTTCCTCTCTGTTCGGGTCTGTAGGGGTGGTTAGCCTCCCTATCCCGGTCTCCTCGCGGGATATTCAAGTGCCTGATGGCTGCTGCTGTCAGCTCCTCGTAGGTCTCGGGGTTAGTCTGACGCATCCGTACTTCCAGCAATCGGGGCAATTTCTGCATTGTCAATTCAAATAAAAACATATCAATTATGGGTTTACCCTCCGCTTCAACCCAGCGGTTAAAGAGCTGTTTCCGGTCCCGGAACCAGACTTCGGGGGTGTTGGAGTCAAATGGGGAGTCAAAGATTTGCTTCCGATAGGACTCTGCAGTGACCTGGTAAGTTGCTCTCAGCACCTGGCCAACCTTCTCAAAGTCATTCTGGTACTCTACAGAAAGGGAAGAAATAGCTAACATCCCCTGCCCACTTAACGCGCTGCGCAGTTGGACACACCATTGATTAGCTGGCCACTCATTGGCTCTAGCTATGACAGAAAATAGGTCTAGGTAAGCCCCCATATCGTCGATGCCCTCCACAAATTTCTGTAACCTTAGTTGAGGTGTTGGTGGTGGTGGAGGATCTCTCCTCTGGGTTATGGCTTGCTGCATCTGTGTCATCATCTGGGCCATCTGCTGTTCCTGGCGCTCTTGTCTTTGAGCTTCTCGCTCCTTCTGCTCTGCGTCGCGCATGTATCTCTCTTGCTGCCGTTGCGCTTCTCGCTCCCTCAGTTCGTCTTCGCGCTGGTATCTCTCTTCCTCTCTGCGCGCTTTGCTGTCCTCGGCCTTAATGAACCTGTCCATTAGCACTGATCTCGATAGTGGTGGTTCATCAAAAGGCTCTAGCTCTGGCGGATCCTCTTCTGGATCCCCAGGGGTCCTCCCACTTCTCAATTGGCGGTCCTCTTCCGCTCTTCCTGATTTCTGTGCCATATTCAAGAACAGAAGAAAAAAAGAATACAAAATCAATTATCTTACCGCGCACTCGCGGGTAACTCAAAGGCACAACAACCACTGTAAGAAAAATAATCAACAGAAATATACAGTGGTTCCGAAGAACTAATAACACAATGTTTTTACTTAATAAGCCGTATCTGCGCAACACCGCGACCGCTTCGTTGATCTCTTCTTTTCTGCTGACTCTTTCCTCTCTTAGGAAAATTCTTCTTCTCCTCTCCCACTCTTGGAGGAGTACGTGACTATGCTGACCCGTCTGGTCAGTCCACGTCCAACTTTGTATCTTCTGTACAACTTCCACTTGAGAATCCAATGCTACTCTTCTGGAGATACTCCTCTTGAGATACTCCTGGCCTTTCTCACTCGCTAGAGAAATCCCACCGCTGCCACCAGTGTCGTGAAAATTTACAGCCTGCTGTCTGCCCCGAGGTTTAACGGTGCCAGACAGACTCCTGGTTTCCAAGATGCCGTAAAGGTAAGCTCGGTCTCTCAGACGTCCTGCTCTACCTAAACCAAACTCAGCCCCTCTACCTCCCGTAGATGCTGGAAACAAGTAATCAGCCGAGCTGTTACTTTATAAATACAAATAATAATAGTTACAAATGGAATACATATGCTGATACATATGGAGTAAGGAATACAACAACGACCATGGGCTCACACTCGAGCACTTAAAGTTCTGGTTCTTAATATTGGTGATGTTGGAAGTTCTCTGACTTTTACTGACTTTTCTTACTCATTAGCTAAATAATATACAATCCTTTTTATACTCTAGCTAAATACAATGTTCATCAAAATAACTATGTCCCAAAATGCCCTTATAGGGTCCCGTCTACTGCTGCTGTGACGTTGTCACTGTGGTATGCTGGCCGGATGTGTTGGCTTCTTATCTTGCCAAAACATCTGGCCAAGTTGTAGTGTGGTGGTGTGGTTCCCGCGGTTCTTCTGGGAATGTTGTAGTGTGGTGGTGTCGTTCCCGTGGTTCTTCTGGGAATGTAGGGCTGGTTGGGGGTGTATCTGTAGTCAGGGGGTTCAATTTCCCTGACACTACACAACAATAAAACGATGCCATCTAGGTGGGCGTTAATAAAGTTAATAATTGTCACGAATACTACAATTTCACTGTATCCACGGGTCGTACAATGGTGTCGTACAATGGTGGTATTGGGTCTACAATGGTGGTATTGGGTCGTACAATGATGGTATTGGGTCGTACAATGGTGGTATTGGGTCGTACAATGGTGGTATTGGGTCACGCCCATTGTCCGTTAGAGCCGATTTTTTTTTTAATCAGTGAATGTCTATTTGGTGCACTGGCTGCTGTCCGTTGTTCAGAATTGGGAGGTTGTCCGCTATTGCGGGACTTTCTAATGCACTATTCATATGGAGAATCAATTGGTGCACCAGCCTCTGTCCAATATAAGGTAGGTGTCCGCTATTATAACAGACCAGAAAAAGCCAAGATTGGGGCCATCCGAGATTTCGTTCGACCATGAAAAAAGAAGGACATCAGGGCTTTTATAGGCCCCACAGTGTAATACAAGCGAATTATGCAACTATTGCTGCACCTTTGATAGACCTTACCAAAAAAGTATGCCCAGACAAGCTAGTATGGACATTGCAACATCAAGATGCATTTGATAAACTCAAGCTAGCCCTAGCTTCTGACCCAATCGCCCATGGACCAGATGATTATACCAAAGAATGTATCCTCCAGTTAGATGCCTCAGACATGGGGATTGAGCCAGGCAAGTGAAGAGAATGGTGACCGACCTATAGCAATTTACTCGAGGAAGTTGAAAATGAAAGAACGAAAGTATGCAACAGTGGAGAAGGAATGTCTGGCCATGGTGGATGGAATCAAACACTTTTAGTGAACATAACAGTAGTGCCTTTTCAGGTGATAACTGATCACAGCTCTTTACACTACCTCATGACCATGAAGGACGTGTGGGGAGAACTAACATGGTGGGCATTGGGCCTATAACCTTTCCAATTCACTTCGAGTCACCGACCAGGACCAGTAAATAGCAATGCTGACGGACTCCCTCATCAGGCCTGGGAGAAAGATTCACTTCTGAAAGTAAATGACTGACAAGAGAAAGACATCAGGGGTGGGTCGGATGGACGCAAGTGAGAAGTAACATACAAAGTTTATATTCAATGGATGTAGTTAATCAACACACACATAACCACGTATGATGTAACATTATATACACATTTTTAAATTGTACACATATCACACCTAGCTGTATAATTCAGTTTCATGGTGCAGTAATGTCAGTTGGTTGCTATGCTCCAGCAACTGTCTTATTGATAGCCAAAATCCATGAGCTGTAGAATAGTTCATGTTACAAACTAATATTCTTTTCTCTCCTAAGGTTAAATATGAGCAATATACATCAACTCTTCGTTTACATATCGATTGGATATGAAGCCAGGCAGAGATGAAGAAGAGTGAATCGTTACTACTTCCACAGCAGAAAGTCTAACCATTACTTTATTATGTTTGTGTCTTTCACCAACAGGTGATTTCAATGTGTTAGCCATGGCACTGCCGCCATTTCTCAAGTTTGCCAGTAAGTTTTGGGACATTTCAGAAGGAAGCCTCTTCCAAGGTATCTGCACAGATTCTAACATGCTATTCTTAAATATCATATTTGTGTAAAAGTGAATGTCCTTTTCATTAGGCTGTAGTGGAATGAAGAAATCGTCGCTGTCTATCATTAAGGCAATGTCAAACACACCTTGATAGCGCATGATGCAGTCTTGGTATTTTAAACTCTGCGAGTAGTAAAATACGTTAGCATTTGTCTCCCAAACTTCCATAGACACAAACCCACTATCTAACGCTTCCTTCAAGAATGGATACACTAAAGTGGCATTCTCCAAAAAGCTCTTGTCTACATTCAAATGCACCCTATCTATGCCAAGAAGTTTCTGGTGTTTGAGCCACTCATTAAAACAGGGTGCATTACCAAATAAGGTAGTGCACACAAGCACAGATTTAACTCCTTTCAATGGAGTAACTATGTCCTTTGGAGTAGAAGAGAGATAAAGAGGATGTTCAGCTGAAGCAAAACTGACTCCACCTCTATTGTACAGCACACTAGCAAAACTTCAATTAGTGATGGCCTCATACGGAAATCCACTGCATTTGATTATAGCAAAATACCAACTGAAGACATTTTTAAACTCTCTCATGATCCAGCCAGCAATGGGGTCTTCTATTATTTCCACTTGTTGAGCCGAATAGCCATTGAGCTCGCATGAAAGTGCGATTTTCTTCGTCAAAATGAGCTTATGAACTTCAGCCAGTATGCACACCAAGTTACGAGGTTCCCCCCCAACTGTTCTGTTGTCATAGTATACTTTGCGAGCAACAATAGGTAGATCCATGTTCGCTTGAACTGGTGGTATAATCTTGTTGTTCACAACAAATGGTAGAAAGTACTCTAATGGGTCTCTCCTACTGTGGAGAGAAGATATTACCATACTAGTAAAGTAAGTAACCTGCAAAACAACGAGAGCGATAAATAAGCATGTCAAACTGAAATTTATAGCCATAGCTAAGCTACTCAGTCAATTCAAGTGAACTACCCGTACGCAGGCGGGGCGGGGTTTCCCCTTCATTTTAATGATTATCATTGGAATGTATGTGTTTTCCCCAACACTGGCACATTTCATTAATATAATTTTAACACTTAGCGGACCGTTGTCACGAATTCGTGACATGCGTATCTATAAGACCATTGTCACTTATTCGTGACGGTAGTAATTGTCACCTGTAGACCACCGTCACGATATCGTGACAGCCACTTCATTTTGACCACGAAGGTGTTTTTTTTTACTGCGGTTCGTGGTTGTTAGCTATGAATGGCCTGTGGTTATGATAGTCAGACTCTACTAGAGATGTTATCTGATGATAATGGCATTGGGTGATTGTACATACTGTGACTCAAATAGTTGTAGGGATGATGAAATAGATATGAGTAGCAATTTTTATGAGACCAAGGATGAGAGTGCAAGTATGGATGTTGGAGCAAGTGGGAGAGATACAGTGATAGGACTAAGTCAGCAGATGTCAATGGGAGGTCATCGCAATAGGGGAAGAGCTGCAGGTAGAGGACAGCAGAGGAAGGGAAGAGCTGCAGGAAGAGGATAGCAGAGTAGAGGAAGATCAGTTGGAAGTGGAACCAGCCATGTGGATGCTAGCCAATATATGTGGACAACTGCTGGGGAAAGTATGACATTCCTGGAATAAAAGAACAATAACAATTAGTATTATTAGGTATTAGGTACTACACAGACAAATGTTTTATATCAAGCAAACTTTACATATAAACCATTATTATTTCTTTTTAAATTCTAGATGACATTGCAGAGTAGCCCATACATCCTTCAACCATGACCTAATGTTCCTCCATCCTGCCAAAGTGCAGAAGATTGTTTTCAACTATTCTTTGGTCCAACCATGCTCAAGTTTACCATTGACAGGACCAATGCACATGCTGAGCCTAAGTAGGCCCAAGAACAGCTGAAGGGCAAACAGGCTGAATGGCAAGGGACACCATTACCAAGTGTGAGGAAGTCAGATGCTATCAATTGAACGGTTTCTGAGAGTCCATCTGGTTGGACACAGATCTCTCAATGAAGGAGGAGATACTTCACTCCCTAGGGCTACTTGCTTTCTGATGCTGTCAAAAAGAGTGAGTCGCTTGGGTGAAAACTTAATGAGTTGCAGAAATGCATAGGTGAAATCCATGACATCTCGAATTAGCTCACATCGTTTTGCAACACACTGTACACATAAATTCAGGCTATGTGCTAGACAATGTACATACAATGCACGATTCTCTTCCTTTTATATCAAAGCTTGCACCCCATTCCTCACACCACTCATATTTGCTGCACCATCAAAAGCTTGACCTCTACATTGTGACAGAGGAAGAGAGCACCTAATTAAAATATCTTTAAAACACTAAATATTGTGCAGGCCTTGGTGTCTGGCAATTGAACCAAACCAAGGAGTTCTTCATAGATCTGATAGTCATCATCTGTCCATCGAATGGATAAGCACATCTGTTCATTTCGAGAAACATCAGTTGCTTCATCTGTAATAATGGAGAAGATTTTGCTGGTTCTAATAAGTGTTAAAATCTTACGAAGTACCCATAATAGCAATTATTTCATTGACTATTTCAGGAGATATATATTCCTTCTGATACACCCAGGCCTTTAATTCCGGACAGTCCTCTGCTCTCAGCAAAAGGAGTTTATATAAGTTACCCTCCATTGACTGAACATCTTTATGATGCCCACGTGTAGCGGCAAACCTTGACGAGCCAAAAAACAAATACTTGAAAGTGGTTTCAATAACATCATCAATTGATGCTGCTTTTGATCAGATTAAATCTGAGCACTAAGCTGTGCACGTACATCAGTACAACGTGACTGTGTAGCTAACTTCATTACAGCTTCTCCGTGCATTCCACTTATTTCATGCTCATCCATCTTTGCTATTGCCTTCTTCCAATTACAAAATCTCTCTTCAATAAAGCAACTCAGTTGGCGTTTTGAAAAAGTAATGAGACCATTACGCTTTGCTAATCGACACGTGTGACAAAATATTTTGTAACTTGTGGTATATACACACTGTAATCCACGGGTACCTTTTATACCAACTTGTTTGTAGAGATCGACTATAGGTTTTCTTCTTGTTCAACTGCTGGCTGTGATGCGAATAAACATGCCTAGAGGATTCCTCAGCATCAACTGGTTGACTGGGTGGGCCTTTCCCTGTACAGCAAGGACACTCACACTGAGAGCATGTATCTAACACAGATGAGTGAGCACATTCTTGATCACTGTCATTCTGGGAACTTCTTGTGCTTGATGACGGAGATTGGTGAGGATCAGAAGGATCTATATTCAAGAGTATTCTGTGGTTAGCTAGTTAACTACTAGGTAGACTACTTACCACCAGTAGAGCCAGAGCTGTGATTCTTGCTTTTTGAAGCAAAGAAAGTTGATTGGGTCATAGCTTTCAAGATGGGTTCCAAATTGAGCACATGGCATGCCTGATAGGGTAAAGTAGTACACTAGATGGGTTGTGGTAGTGGTTGATCTCATTAATGATTGTGGTTCATATGAACTCACCTCATGCACTCTACTGATATCATTCCTTGTTGATTGCTATAATGAGAGTGAGACTGAGTATAATTATAGCTATCTGCACACTAGCTATTAAGATTTTATTGATATTTTATGATTGAATGACTAACTAAAATCTACTATAATTATAGCCACAATGACAAAGTGTCTTGAATTGACCAGAAAGCATAGCTAACCACATTTTGCATTAATAGGAATGGGGGGGCTCCAGCCCCTGGAGCCCCCCCCCCCTCCTACGCCACTGTGTAACAGGCAATCATGGGTCTAAAAAGCAGGCCCCCCTATGGTTGTAATTGGTTATGTAGCACGGATGAGTGAAGAAATCAGGAGGGTCTGCAGGAAGCTCAACATCAGAGTCATTTTCAGATCAGTAAGAACTCTGAGGGCAACTGAGCAGAGTGAAGGATGAATTACCATGTAGTATACATGTCAGGCAAATACTTCTACTATCTCTAAGTAGTCTAGTATCCTGCGACACCTAAACAACAAAACTCTGTCTAAGCCGAAATCAGCTTTCCTGCTCTCTCAGACTCACGAAGAGTATAATTAAGAACTGTAGTAGGTTTAATCAATTAAATACAATATAAATGGTGCTAAATAATCATACACTAGTCTCAAAGCAATATGTATGTCTCAAAACTAAACTAGCTCAGTTTACGCTAAAACTCGCTATCTCTGTCACTGGCTCAAAACTCCACTGTTCCGTTTCTCATAGTTACTCTTTACCCCTGCACGGGCACTGACTTGTTCAACCAATCAGTACTCCCATATTCGACTCTGAAGGCTTCCTTGTCGTTCACGGAGTAATACTGTTTGTCATACATAAAGGAGTCAATGTCTGACATCTCCCCTTCCTTAACTCGAGAACCATGTTCTTGAGAAAGTCCATCAGCATTTCTGTTGGCTATCCATGCTTTGTGTTTTACTGTGAAATTGTAGGGTTTTAAAGCCAAAGCCCATCGTGCCAAACATCCATGACTATCTTTTATACCAGTGAGTTTGGTAAGAGGGTCGTGATCTGTTTCGATTAGAAACTTCGTTCCATCTAAGTACACTTGAAAGTTACGAATTCCTGAAACTATAGCTAGAGCTTCATGCTCGATAGTAGAATATCTCTGCTCCCTTGGTAATGACTTCCTTGAACCAAAAGCGATGGGATGTTCATTTCTTTGTTCATTAGAACATAGCCAATGCCTGTTGCAGAGGCATCTGTCTGCAGAATAAACTGTTCATTCCAATTTGGAGTGGTCAACACAGGTATTTTGTCAAAGCATCTTTCAATATTTTGAATGACTGATCACATACTATTGTCCATTTTACTTTGTTTGGCATTTTCTTTCTTGTAAGTTCTGTGAGGGGAGTGGCTATGGTTGCAAAATCAGGAATGAAATGACGGTATTATCCGCATAGTCTCAAAAAGGATCGCACTTCTTTCTTGGTCTGTGGCTTCCGGAAAGATTACACTGCTTGAATCTTGCATTCCATTGGTTTCTTCACCCTTCCTTCTCCAACAATGTGTCTCAGATAAATTCCTTTTTTCCCCTTTAATGCATAACCATGCCTCTCTGATCTTGGTAAAGACTTGTCTCAAATGTTTCATATGATCGTCCCAGGACAAACTATGTATAAGGATGTCGTCTAAATAGGCAGTTGAGAAAGTGTATAAACCTTCAAGCACTTGGTCCATTTAACCTCTGGAAAGTTATTGGGGCTGACACAATGCCAAAGGGCATGGTAATAAATTGATACTTGCCCCATGGAATGACAAAAGCTGTTTTTTCTTCCATAGGTACCTGGTAGTAGTATCCGTTAGTTAAATCTAATGTGGTTATATACCTTGCCTTTCCTATCCCGTCAATCAGATCGTCAATATGTATTAGCGGGTAAGGATCTCCACGAGTGACAGCATACAGTTTCCGGTAATCTACGCACATCCTCATCGATCCTTCCTTCTTTGGTTCCAGCACTATGGGAGCAGCCCATGGACTACGTGATGGTTCAATGATTCCCAACAAGTTCTTGATCTATTCTCTCAAAAACCTGCGACTTATGTGCGAGTCGGTATGGAGGCAGTCGGATGGGTACAGCATCTCCCGTAACAATACAATGTTCCACAAAACTCGTCCTCCCAGGAATATCCTGGATTACATCCTGATACTCCTTCTTTTATTAACTGTGTGAGTTGTTGATGTTGTTCCAATGAGAGGTGGGTTCCACTTTTGAATCTTCCATGAAGGGATCGTCTATTTCGTCATCCAATGCGAGAAGCACAACCGGAGTAGATGACTCCCATGACTTCATACCATTTATGTGGAAAACATGGAACCTCTTCCTTGTAGTTCCTAAATCTACTTTATAGGTCACTAGAGTAATCTTTTCTGTGACAATATAGGGTCCCTGCCACTCGCTACTCAATTTGTCTGCTTTCCTGGGTCTGAATACGAGAACAAAATCTCCAACTTCGAATTTTCGATGAGTTGCTTTCCTGTCGTGGTAATATTTGTGACTCTCTTTTCCCTTTGTCTTTTGCTATTTGCTGTACTAGTTGGATGTTCTCCTTTAGGGTTGTGATGTACTCTACCATATTCACATCATTTGTCTCCTCTTTATTCTTCCAGAATTTGACAAGTTTGTCCAAAGGTAAGCTCATCTCTCTTCCAAAGAGCAGGTGGAATGGAGGGCATCCTGTTGTGCTGTCACACAGTCCCCCTGCATGCCTATAAGACGGCATTTGTCCCATTCTTTTCCATGAGTAGAGGTAAGTTTCTTCAGAAGCCTCTTTATTGTCGAGTTAAACCTCTCCACCATACCATCCATTTGGGGGTGGTATGAGGAGGTCGCCTGATCTGATGGATCCCTGTCATCTCATAAAACTGTTTAACGGTCTTTGACACAAAGTTAGTGCCATTGTCAGTTAATATCTCTTGAGGTACCCCAAGTCTAGAGGTCAATTCAATTAAACAGTTAACCACTGTTTCTGCTGTCATATTACGTAGAGGAAAAGCCTCTGGTCACTTGGTCATATAATCCATTATAACAAGGACATATTTATTCCCGGAAGTTGTTCTTTTAAGAGGCCCAAATATGTCCATGGCAATGCATTGAAAGGGTGCTTCCATTACAGGTAGGGGATGCAATGGGGCTCTACCTGCTACTACTGGTACAGCTCTCTGACATACAGGGCATGTATTCCTACATCTTTTGCAATACCTGGCCAATCCATCCTGGTCCTGATAGCTTCAAGAGTTCTGGCCTGGCCAAAATGTCCTGCCACGGGAGAGTTGTGGGCAATTTGTAGAATTCGAGTACGGGCAGCCTTGGGAACGATAATGATTTCTGGTGATAGGGCTGTCTCATCAGTAATTCATTCTCCCAAAAGAAAAGACTGCTTTCCTCTTTAGCTTTTTCTCCGATTTTATTTAGGGTAGGATCTTGTTTTTGTAGTACGCTTAGTTTCTCCGGAGATACTGTCTCCAAAATTGATTCATCTTCTTCTAAGTTCTGGTCTAGGGTTGTAGTAATACTTTGCATGTCAACATTTTCTTCTAGCTCATCTTCTAGTTCCACTGGTTGGATAACTGGGTTGTCATACTCTTGTTGCTGTTCCTCTTTCTGCCTGAGTTGGCTTTGTTTTTCTGCTTGTGCTCTGGTTGTGATCATCACCACTTCCTCACGTGTCAGTGTTGTTTGCTCTCTTTCTTCCTGAACTAGGGTTGACTCTGCTTCAGTGTCCAGCTCCTCTTTCAGAAACCTCTGAAAATGAGGAACATCTCGTCCCATTAACATGTCGATTCCGATGTGGGGAGATACCCCTACCGCTAACTCAATGCACTTTTCCTCCACTTGCAGCTGGATCTTGGCTGCTGGAAACCATGTCTTCTTAGAGCTGGCAGTAGTATAAGGTATCTTCCAATCAAGGAAATCCGATTTTCCAATGCATCTGGGGTGGACAATTGATTTTAAGCAGCCTGTATCTAGAAAGGCAAGAATGGATCTATCGTTGACCTTCACCCTACGGGTCCATTTAGGCAAAGTCTTACTTCCATCAGGGGTGCTTGTGAGGTGAACCTTTTCAAGTTTCACTCTACAATCCCTTCTTAGTTGGCCTTCATGCCGCAACGAAAACACTCGATCTGGCTTAAATCTCGGGGAGAGAGTCTGCTAGAATCTCCACTTGTTGGTGGGGATTGGTTTACTTCTAGTCGTCTTGAATTTGGTACTCATAAGCGAGTAGCTCTCTGAGCTCTCTCTTGGTCTCAATTTGTTTGTTCTATCAGATTGTCTGGGTACATCTGGTTCTCTCCTTTGATTTCCTAGATGCCTCACAATTGCCTCACTCAGCTCCTCGTAGGTGCTAGAATCTAAATTTCTTATTTGTATCTCCAGCCACCGCGGTAGTTTTTCCAGGGTTACTTCCATCAGCATCAAAGTCTCAGTCCCTTTTTCGGATGAATTGATCCACTGATGGACATTTTGTTGATGCCCCCTTAACCAGGCATCAGGGTTGCTTCCTTCAAAAGTCTTCTCTTTCTGTACGTTTCTGTAGTGGCTTGGTACGTTGCTAGTAGAGTGCTTTTAATGAGCTGATAGTCATTCTGTTCTGTTGAGCTTAGGGTTGATATAGCCGTCATCACTGCTCCGGATAGTGAGCTTCAGAGGAATACAGGCCATTGTTCTTCTGGCCCCCATCGTCCTGCCTGAGCCGTGACTTCAAATGTTTGCAGAATAGCACCCATATCATCCACGCCCTCCTGAAATTTCTGCAGCGTTAGTTTAGGAGTGGGTGGAGGTGGTTCCACCACTGGTGGTCTGTGGAACTCGACCAGATGTTGAAACAACCTCTCTTGTTGCTGGGCTGCTTGTCGTCTATACTCCTGCCTCTGTTCCTCCCTCTCTGTTCTCCATTGATTCATTTGGAGCATAAACCGATCTAAGGGTTCGTTTGTGCAGAGATAGACTCTAGAGGGGGAAGAGCCTCTGGATTGGTGTTCCGAAGACGACGAGATTCTCTATGTTGTCATTCTTCTGGCATGACAACCTCAACACACTAAAAATAATATTTTTTCAAATTTACCAAAACAAAACCAAAATTGAAAACAATATTAGCCTAGTTGACGAGGGGTTTGGTTTCACAAACTCTCTAGGCCTTAGCCTGAGTTGTTTCCTCTGTACTATTGCAGACTAGCTAAACTGTTGTTCGTTCTCTGAATCCCACCGCTGCCACCACTGTCAGGCAAATACTTCTACTATCTCTAAATCGTCTAGTATCCTGCGATGCCTAAACAACAAAACTCTCTAGCCGAAATCATGTTGTCTCCCACTCACGAAGAGTATAATTAAGAACTGTAGTAGGTTTAAATACTTTATCAATTTATTAACATAAATAAATAGTGCTAAATAATCATACACTAGTCTCAAACCAATATCTATGTCTCAAAACTAAACTAGCTCAGTTTACGCTATATGTCTAAAACTCGCTATCTCTGTCTCTCGCTCAAAACTCCACTGTTCAATGACTTGTTCAACCAATCAGTACT
Organism: Cladorhizidae sp. MBARI D1340-BT2; assembly: GCA_028752905.1. NCBI lineage: Eukaryota > Metazoa > Porifera > Demospongiae > Poecilosclerida > Cladorhizidae > Cladorhizidae sp. MBARI D1340-BT2. The sequence goes on from JAQNBH010000010.1 coordinate 21,174,224, forward strand.
ACCATATTTGACTCTGAAGGCTTCCTGGTCGTTTCATGGAGTAATAATTTTTGTCATACATATAGGAGTCAATGTCTGACAATGCACTAATGCGACTAATGCATTGTGTACCTCATGCCTTCCAGCTGTAGGAAGAACTACATGGGGCGAGGGGCAACAGACTGGAGACCAGGATGAAAGAACATCGAGATGCCTGTGCTAATGAGGGGCCACTCTCAAGGGCCTGATTTATTTTCTATTCAGTTCAACCATATCCTTTGCTTTTTCTTTATAATATATTTACTTATATAATTATTATACTTATATTTTTAAAGTGATATTTATAAATTTTTATCCCCTATATTAATATATATTTCTTTATTTCTTTATTTAATTTCTGTATTATTATTGCATTTTTTTACTCATCCGATTCATATGTGTGCCTGGGTGTGGTTTGTACCACAAGGTGGATAGCTAGCCACCGGTATATACATAGCAGGCTCACACAAATCTTACCATCTCGTTATTCCTGATGGAAGCTAGTGCATCTAGTCAAGATGTCGAGAGATTAAATTTGAAGTTGATAACTGAAAATGTCATTGAAATTTCGTTATGTCAACCGAGTGTTCATTGAGAATCATTTTTCATTTTTGTTAAGTTCATCAACCATGCACCCATATTCCAGCAGTTTCGACTGTCATGGGTACCTTATCTAAGGCTCCACATTTGCAAGAAGGTTTACCCAGGCATGCATGGATGCCACAACCTTCTTAAATACATGCCCAATGAGCAAAGAATGCGCTTGTCCCTAAAAAAACCAGACATAATTGCTTAGTCATTTTTGGGTGAGAAAAACCATGAATGGTCGGTGTTCAAAGATTTATTTCCATAGTTGATTTATAGTAATAGATTTCAAATTTGGTGTATAAATAGAGACGGAAATATAATATTTTATGGAATAAAAATTTATTGGTCACAAAGGAACTCACATGTTGTTTTTTCGTTTTGTTTTTATCGACAGATCCCAGAGCACCAGATGATGCTCTTGATGATGAGAGAGATTACTAAAGGGAATCACATTTAGACCATACATGTCCAATGGGCCAGACACATTTGCTCCATGTGGACTAGCTAAAGTTGAGATAATGATATTAACCACAACTTACTTCAGAACTTTCTTATGGCCATCTCTAAATAAGTGAATTATATCTCCAGCACTTCAATCTCTCTCGTTTGTTTGAGACTACAAATTGGTGTCCACAGGAAGAGAGAAGAAATTAGAGGAACAAGTTGTAGAGCTGAGGTTTATGTGAACTAGGTGAAACTGGAGATGACGATATATTTCCCTGCATTACTATGAGCATAGACTTCCAACCTGTGAAAGAGTCAACCAACACATCCAGAAGAAGTTACTCCATCAGTCATAAGCTTCTTTTATAGTGGGAATAGATAGTACTGCATGCACTGTAAGTACTACGAATAATACTAGGGTGGTAGGACAATCTGATTGGCTCGGCCAATATCACCAGAAAAACAAAACACTTGGCTATAGTCACATGACATATATCTTTTCTCCTTCCACTCCATCCATAATATGTATAATCCAGACTAGATGATGTTGAATTGTCCACCACCCACCCCACCCCACCCCATAATATCCCCACCATATCCCCCAATATGTGTGGCATTATATTCCAAATGTATTGGTGAAGTGTCTAATCAAGAAGAAACTTTGGGCAGATGATTAGTAAGACTTCTCGGCCCCACCTGAAGTATTCGATAAAAAAACTGGGCATCTATTCATGATTTGGAATGAGAATGAACGTATCTCTATACCACATACCACATTACATGTTCATAATACTGTTGTTCCATGCAGTGTGCACCACTCACAACTGAATAGTTGGACTCCACAGCATATAGTACTACAAAACTCTGTAAAAGCAGTTACGGTATATAATTATTATGCCTCAGGACTGATGAAAGCATTTATAACTGCCAACAAAATGTTATCTTAATATTTGTCATCAATATCTCCAACTTAAACTCTCAACAAACTCTCAGTTGACATAATGAAATTACAAAGACCTGCTCAATAATCAACCTGAAATATACTCTCGACTGATGAAGGCTAGAGCATCTGGTCTAAATGTTGAGAGATTAAATTTCAAGGAGATTATTTAGTCCCCAACACTGCTGTTATTTTTGTCTCTCTCATTACTCTCATCATATATTTCATGAAAGAGGTCAGGGAGGCTGAATACTCTGTCAACACATTGAGATGTGGAGTCTGAACACAAGGACGCTGGTGGAACTACCACTGCCAGTTAGAAGACAAACCAAAAAGAACAATAAACTTGTTGACAATTTGATCTTGCTTTTGATGAAGCTCAGTATATCTCAGCATTTCACCTGCTCTAGTTAGGTAGAGATATAGGAAGGTAGGGGCGAGGGGGTGGGTAAGGGCTTGAATTATCTCAATTTAAAAAAAGTGGGTAAGGATATGGGGAGAACCAGACAGTGCATGACCTCTGAGCCTCAGCTCAGGTCTTTATTAAGCAGAGTCAGGTCTTTATTAAGCAGAGTGTTGCATGGTCTCAGTTAGATAAGTAGGTGACAATACTATCTGCTTTGCTTATGTGGTCATTTCCAGCAAAAGAAGTGAGAGAAGTGGAATGGAATGAAAGACAAAATAAGGTCATAACTCTGAGTTCGAGTTTACAAGGCAGAGACCACAAGTGCACACTCCTGACATTCACTAACAAGGAGAGGAATTTTCAGCCACAGTGGTACGTGTGTAGTTATTACTTCCAAAATGGCATGCAAAGCCTTTACTGCTAACATGCTGTGCAAAACGGTTTTAGCCAAATGGGAGAAAGTGCATTGACTGAAACTTGCTTTAGCACCTGGAGAAAGACTGTAGATAAATTCCAAGACTCATGAACATAGAGAGGCTGCAATTAAGTGGATGGCTCTTGGGCAACCAACAATTTGAACCGGATGGCTCATGGCAACCAACAATATGAAGTGGATGGCTCGTGGCAACCAACAATTTGAAGTGGATGGCAGGTGGCAACCAACAATTTGAAGTGGATGGCTTGTGGCAACCAACAATTTGAAGTGGATGACTCATGGGCAACCAACAATTGAATTGCTGTAAGTTCTCAGACAACATAACTCCAGAAGACAAGGACTTCAGCACAGTTAAGGCCATAGTTTTCCTTATTCGGCATGGCATTGCCATTCTAGGCTACACTGAACCTGAAAGAACCCTACAGCAACTTTCGTAAATATGGAGTCGGTACATGATATGGTTAAAAGCAGGCATAGGGAAAGTTGATATACAAGCCATCAGGCATTTGAATAGTTATTGAGATTTCAGGCCTCTGTGTGTGGCACAACCTTTAAAGGAAGTGACCATGGGTGGATTGATTCAATCACTGCCAACAGCTATTCGTTGGTTAGTGATGTCCATGAAGGTCCTATTGGGTTCCTTAGGATGCAAGATACAATGGTTTAGAATCATCAAGGACCTCATCCAATGATTGCAACCTTCCACTAGCACTATGCTGAGGGCAGGTCTGTGATGGAGCTACTTTGTTGAACAAACCAATAACCTCCAAAATTTCAATCTTCCATGACCTCTATACTTTTGTTGGTTTAAGGGCCTTGGTAATGAAGCTATATTAATTGTGTTAGCATTATTTTCAAATTCTCAAACTTTTCTTTCTTCAAATGGAGCATTTTGATGGTTGCTAGGGTGTGGCCAATCAGAGAGCTGCTTTCAACTCACAAACCCAAACAATTAACTATCTATCTAATGCCATCCCATTTTTGCCCTCTTTCTTGCTATTTAGCAGTCCTGAGAGTGACAATGACGACGAAGATCCTTTCGCTGGAATGAGTGATGGTGAAGCTGATGAATTGGAAGGGCTAGAAGAATCTGGAGAAGAGGACGAACAAAACAGGCAGACTTTCGAAAAGGAGGGTTATGTATATATGTTGGATGTGGATCATGTGGCCAAAAAGCCATGGTGAGGATAGTGCAAGAGGGAAATATAAGTGCCCCATCCAGCACAAATCACGGAAACTTCAAAAATATATACAGTTTATTAAGCAACCTTCAATTTTTTTAAATATTAGACAAAATTACTGAAATAATAAGCTAGCACATTGAATTCTGCATGGATGTTGTTCTATGTAAAGTATGCAATATTATCATCCATTCCATAATTAATGTGTATTAATGCTAGGGCACTGAGTCTTTCCTCACTTTGTGTGGATCTCAAGTAGTTGTTTAAACGTCGAAGTGCGGAAGCAGGTCGTTCACAAGTACAGGAACTGAGTGGGAGTGTAGCAAAAAGCTTCAAAAGGGTATAAACATTTGGAAGGGTTTTGGGACAGCAGAGTTTAAGCGATCCACTCAGAGTTTGAGGACGCTCATCTGGTAAAATTTGTAGCCACCTTAAACTTCCAGCGATGTAACTCTTCATCAAGTGTACTCATATTTGGTAGATCTTCAGAATAGAAAGTAACAGCAGGTTCAATATTAACAAAGGACGAAGTAGTGATATGGCTTGGCAAGAGGTATAGCAATGAAGTTACCTGGTTTTGGTATGCTTGGTAAATCTTGATTAATAATGTGATCTAGAAAAGGATTGACTACAAGTCAGCCCACTTAAAGTAATCCTCAACTGTATTAGGTTGTGTATTCAGACGATGCTGCTGTCGCTGAGTTGTGTGTGGCATCGAAATAGTTATATTGGACTGAACTGCCAATCTAGAACTATGCCAAAGTATATGCTGTGAAAAATTATCAACATCTGCTCTCTCTCTCTTTTCAATTCATTGCAACAGAGTCTTGTACTATTGTCACTCCAGAGATAAGGTCTTGGCACTTTACTTGTAATTTAACAACAGCTTCTTTAATATAAAGAGAGTCCTAAAGAGATTGACTAGGGAATACAAAAATGCAAAGGACTCCAACGTTTTCATGTATGCAAGTTAAGAGCATTTTTCTTATCATCAGAGTCCAACCATTATTAAAGTTCAGAAATTCAATATTTCTATAGAGAACTATCTCACACATTTCAATTAGAAAAGGATGATATAGACAGAAACGCTCCCAGCCATTGATTTTCTCTACCCATCGAGTAATGCAAACGTAAGACTGCTTTGCACCAATCTGAGACCTCTTCCGAATGATTGCTTTAAGGAGGCCCTCTCTTTTAGCTGAATACTTAATAAACCTTTTATCTGATCTACACAGTTCCTTATAGGCGGAACAGAACAGGAACTTAAGAGAGCCAGATTAATGGAATGACTTGCACAATGGGCTTAGAATGCCTTGGGCTGCTTCTCTCAAAGTAATGCCTGCACACCAGCTATCTCTCCATCGTTGAGGCCCCATCATACCCTTGCCCTCGCAATTCACTCAGTGATAAGCCACCCCCTCCAAGGTCTGTATAATGGCATTTGCTATATATATCAGCTGCTTGGACTCTCTCGAGTTTTACAAATGAAACAAACTCTTCTCGAATGTCACCATGGCCATCAACAAAATGAAGGCATATGGACAAAAATTAATACTCTACATTGTGACATGAAACCTAATCAGCTAGAACGGAAAAATATTTTGCTTCTTTTATATCTCAGATATTGTTTTGGCAAGAATCATATCATAGCCTATCATTCATTTTGAGTCCTTGGTGATAAGTGTGTTGCATTCTTTGCCTTGGTACAGTAAAGATGCTCATATAAAATACTGTCTGTCTCAGCAAAATATTTTAGCAGTGCTAAAAAGTTGCCAGGATTCATTGATGATGCAACATCCTCTAACTTTCCATGAAATGCAATACCCTGTTTGCCTAAGAAAACAATTGCTTGCCTTATTTTCTTTAGAACAGCAGTGCTTGTCATTACATCTACTCCTGATGCTGGATTTTGAATTGTACATTTGAATGCATCTGCTTTCTGCAAACAGTCACAATGGTATTGAAGCTTCGCATGATTACTCAAAGTGCAACTCATCTTGATCCAGTTAGAAAAAGGCTTAATTACCAGATAACCTTTATCTTTACGTTGGCTAGATGGAAGAAACAGAGCACAAGGCGCACAAAAGACACCATCTACCTTAGAATTGTAGACTAGCCAAGGATATTTACTGAGCCACGATACATTAAACTTTTGGTGATAGCCATGTGATAAGTTGCCAGGAAGGAAACTATGCAATGGTACATCGTGGTGACATAAGAAAGAGTATCTATCACAGTGGTTCCCAACCTTTTCAAGGTTATTACCACTTTTCCATAAAGCAAACCTTCCATTACCCACCCCCCCCCCTTATCTGCCACTGCCCCAAATAGTATGTATGCCAGATATCATGTTTTAATACAGGAATCACGACTACATATTAATGTGAAGGTTGAGCCTGTTTTTTTAGAGACAAGCTTGGAGATTTGAGGAGCAGTTGTACTCAGGGCACAGCGCAGGTCATCCTCAGCATCAAGCCTGTTCCTTGCTTTAGATTTTATGACTAGAAGAGCCGAGAAATCACTCTCACAGAGGTATGTGGATGAGAATGGAACAAGAACTCCGAGAGCAAAGCCACTGGTTTTCGGGTATGTTGGCAGCATCTTGGCCCAGAAGTCAGAGAGGCTTATAAGCTGGAACTCCTCCTTAGCTGCACTGTTGTTAACTAGCTCCAAGAACTCTTCTTGAATGTCGTCAGGGAGGTCATCAACAGAACTTCTGAAGGGGTTTCTTGTGAGTGTCATCCTCCTTAGCTGCACTGTTGTTAACTAGCTCCAAGAACTCTTCTTGAATGTCGTCAGGGAAGTCATCAACAGAACTTCTGAAGGGGTTTCTTGTGAGTGTCATCCTCCTTAGCTGCACTGTTGTTAACTAGCTCCAAGAACTCTTCTTGAATGTCATCAGGGAAGTCATCAACAGAACTTCTGAAGGGGTTTCTTGTGAGTGTCATCTCTGTGCTCTCTGTGTTGATCCCAGGAAAGTAGTGTACAAATTCTCCTTTTAGACCTGACAGGTGTTCCTTGATGTTCTCTTTTAGCTTATCTGTGATTGTTCCCTCCCCCACAACCTCCATCAAGCGGTGAAATGCAGAGATATTTCCGTTGTCCAGCTTCCTTTCCCAGAGGCAAATTTTGGCCAGAAAAGCAGCGATGTGGTCAGTATTCATGATGATGTTTGTTTTCCGACCCTGGAGCTTGAGATTCAGACTATTCAAAGCTTCAAATATTTTATGTGCCAGATAACTGAGTTGACACTTGAAGTCTGGCACTTGAATGGCGATCACACAGTCCTATCAAAGTGAATTAACATCAGATTATTAGTTATTGGATTTTCCAATCAATCTATACCTCAGCTTTCTTTCCATCACGGCTCTCCAGGAAAGTCTCAAGCTCTCCAACAAGTTCATAGACACGTTGGAGAACATTGCCTTTTGATAGCCACCGAACAGAGGTGTGGTAGAGAAGGTCCTACATAGGATGATAGGGACCAGCTTTCTCCTTGTAAGTATATTTACCCGATGTTGTGCATCCATATTTTGGCACAGTTGGCGGAAGAGTATTGTTTTGAGTGCACTTCCCTTGATGTAATTCACGATTTGTGCAAAGTGTTGAAGGAAATTTTAGCATGCGCAACACTCATCAGCATTTAACAAGGGACAACTATCATTTATATACTTGGATGACTGCCCCCAAAGTCTGTTTGAGAGTTGTAGGGAGAGTTTTGATGCCAGGTGGATGAGGCAGTGTGTTGTTATTACACCAGAGTTCTTCTTTTTAACCAGAGTTATGAATCCTGTGATTGAAATTTTAATCATTATGATATGGGTTGGCAAAATATGTACTGCCTGCATGCACTATACCAGAACGAGATCTCAGTGCATACGCCTACCAACTTCTCCCAAGACAATTTCTCTTTCTATTAAGACCACTCAGAGAGCACTCCCAACTGGTCTTATTAGAGAGGTGGTCTTAATTGGGAATATCGCTCTTGGGCATGGCAGGGGTCTCACAAAGCATTGCTCAATATATTTTATTGTGTAGTGTACAAGCATTCATAATATTAAACCAACTGCAAGTTCCCCAAACAAGATACTTATTGTTGGTGCGCTTGAGCCACTGCTCCCATCTGCGCTCATTCCACACCTTGACCTGTGCCTCATACTCGATGCCGAAGTCCCTCTTTGGATCAATGCAGATGTAAATATGTACCAGTTCCTGATCTTTCACAGTTAATGGCAGGTAGATCTTAAAAATAAAATAAAAAAATTCACTGTATTCTTGGGTGCTTGGTCTTATTTGGGAGGATATTGACCCAGCCAAGTAGTCTTATAAGAGAGTTGGACTTATCTTATAGGGTCTTACTTGGGAGGGGCAAAATAAAGCCAGCCAACCGGGAGCAAGCAAAAGTGGTCTTGTAATGGAGGTGGTCTTATGGGAGGGTCTTAATACGGCGTGAGTGCGCCGCTCCCCAAGACCGCGTGCAAATTTATTGGTTCCGGTGTCACACGGCATTTGGCATGCCAGGGAATATGGTATCCCCACACCAAATACCATAGGGTATTTGGCATCCCCTCAGGGAATTTGGTATCCCACGCGCCCTAGGGGTATTTGGTATCCCCATCCCGATGCCAGCTAGCACGTACTTTGTAGCTCTTGCTACAAGCACTGGTGGGGCTAGCAGTTATTTGTGATGCTGCCAAGAAAGAGTGCCCTTCAACGTGGTGTCCTCGTCATATACCTGTCTGTGGTTATAAGTAAAATTAAAATACGCTACCTAACTAGGCCTATATAAAAACTACCTCCTGAAAAGGGTTCATAATATGTAGCTCTAGCAAGAAAACGTTCTATTAATTAATGTCTCCTTCCCCCTCCCCTACTAGAACTATTAATTCTGCCCTTCATGTTCTGTTGTTTGATGAAAAAAATACATACGAACTGTGGAAGCATGCATAAGTATTAAACAGACAATTTTGTGAACATATTGAATAATCAACATATTGTGTAATCTCACCTGTCCAATCCAATATCACTTTTGACAAAAAACAACATGTTTTACCTTATTTGGTTTCTATATGCATAGCTAATTATAACTATATAGAACTTTCTCAAGGCACTAAAGCACTCTACTAGATATATATATTTGGGGGGGGGGGAGGGGGGGGCTTGGGGAATTTAGGAGTCTTTATGACCATGTCCTGTTTTCCAGGACTGCCAGAATCATTCCTTTGAACATTCACTTTATATCATGTCAATATCCTGTTCAAAATCAGTTACTTGAACTTGTGCTTCTGCAGGTATATACTGTATTTCAGGTAGTAAACTTCATTCTGTCTCAAAAAACCCTACCTCTATATGAATATAGCCAAACATAATATACTAAAATGCATCGCATAGAGCATCTTCATTTCCAAAATTTTCTGCCCCCCTCTCTATATACATCTTCTGGCAATACAGAATACTATTACTTTTTTTGGACCCCCCCCCTTGAAAATCCTGGATCTGCCCCTGAATATGCAATACATTGTACAGAAATACATTATACAGATGGCTATAATTATATTACATTAGTTTGATTGTTTCAAGTTCAGTCTTCATTTCCCCCCGAATTTCTGGTATTGCAGCCAGGATAAACAAACAAACAAACAAACAAACAAACAATAAATAACATCGTGCAGTGTAACCTCCGAATAATGGACAAGTGGGATATACCCCTTTGTCCATATTCGGATCTTGTCATATATATATACATAGCTATATATATATATATTTTTTTTTTACTTTTTAAAAGATAAGCAATTTGGTCACTTTTTTCCCACTTTTACTAAGAAAAGCGATTTGATAATTGAGTCGGAGATATTAACAATATTTATCAGGTGAGATCATATTCTAATGAGTTCTGTGGTTGTGTCTGGCCTGCACAGCAGCTGTCTTTAAGCTTGAAATGAAATGAAATGAAATGAAATGTTTAAGGGTGTAATGAAATGAAATGAAATGAAATGAAATGAAATGAAAATATCCCAATTGTTTTTGAAGGGTCAAAGTTACACTATATAAAATTATCAATGCAGTAAATATTTTATTTCATGGGCTGCTATTTGGAAGCTGTCACGTGGTCAACTGCGCTCAACTTCAGAGACATCCCTGTGGAGACCAGAAAAATATGGAAGGAAAAAAAGTGACCAAATAGCTTTTCTTTGAAAAAGTGAAATAAAATATTAATAATAAAAAAAATAAAAAAAATAAAATTCATTTCATTTCATGGCATTTCATTTTATTATTAAAAAAAAGAGACCAAAGTGCTCATATTTCATTCATTTCATTACAAGCTTAAAGACAGCTGCTGCGCATGCCAGACTCAACCACAGAACTCATTAGAATATGATCTCACATGATAATACTCATCTGATAAAAAAAAATTTAATGCATGTAGCTAGCTGACTTGACAGAATCAACAGAGGAGCTGGATATGGTTTGCAGATCCCTTTACATACAGTTTTTATGCCTTACACTGATCGAGTGAAAGAAAGAACAGAATTTCTACTTGCAAGTGGACTTTTGTAGTTGAAGACCATCTATTTGAAGTATGAGAGGAGAACCCTTTTAGAAATAGGCAGCCAAGAACTCATGTAGAAAAACAACACACAATCAAACTATCCTAAAGCTAGCTACACAACAATAAAACGATGCCATCTAGGTGGGCGTTAATAAAGTTAATAATTGTCACGAGTACTACAATTTCACTGTATCCACGGGTCGTATAATGGTGTCGTACAATGGTGGTATTGGGTCGTACAATGGTGGTATTGGGTCGTACAATGGTGGTATTGGGTCATACAATGGTGGTATTGGGTCGTACAATGGTGGTATTGGGTCACGCCCATTGTCCGTTAGAGCCGATTTAAAAAAAAATCAATGAATGTCTATTTGGTGCACTGGCTGCTGTCCGTTGTTCAGAATTGGGAGGTTGTCCGCTATTGGGGGACTTTCTAATGCACTATTCATATGGAGAATCAATTGGTGCACCAGCCTCTGTCCAATATAAGGTAGGTGTCCGCTATTATAACAGACAAGAAAAAGCCAAGATTGGGGCCATCCGAGATTTCGTTCGACCATGAAAAAAGAAGGACATCAGGGCTTTTATAGGCCCCACAGTGTAATACAAGCGAATTATGCAACTATTGCTGCACCTTTGATAGACCTTACCAAAAAAGTATGCCCAGACAAGCTAGTATAGACATTGCAACATCAAGATGCATTTGATAAACTCAAGCTAGCCCTAGCTTCTGACCCAATCGCCCATGGACCAGATGATTATACCAAAGAATGTATCCTCCAGTTAGATGCCTCAGACATGGGGATTGAGCCAGGCAAGTGAAGAGAATGGTGACCGACCTATAGCAATTTACTCGAGGAAGTTGAAAATGAAAGAACGAAAGTATGCAACAGTGGAGAAGGAATGTCTGGCCATGGTGGATGGAATCAAACACTTTTAGTGAACATAACAGTAGTGCCTTTTCAGGTGATAACTGATCACAGCTCTTTACACTACCTCATGACCATGAAGGACGTGTGGGGAGAACTAACATGGTGGGCATTGGGCCTATAACCTTTCCAATTCACTTCGAGTCACCGACCAGGACCAGTAAATAGCAATGCTGACGGACTCCCTCATCAGGCCTGGGAGAAAGATTCACTTCTGAAAGTAAATGACTGACAAGAGAAAGACATCAGGGGTGGGTCGGATGGACGCAAGTGAGAAGTAACACACAAAGTTTATATTCAATGGATGTAGTTAATCAACACACACATAACCACGTATGATGTAACATTATATACACATTTTTAAATTGTACACATATCACACCTAGCTGTATAATTCAGTTTCATGGTGCAGTAATGTCAGTTGGTTGCTATGCTCCAGCAACTGTCTTATTGATAGCCAAAATCCATGAGCTGTAGAATAGTTCATGTTACAAACTAATATTCTTTTCTCTCCTAAGGTTAAATATGAGCAATATACATCAACTCTTCGTTTACATATCGATTGGATATGAAGCCAGGCAGAGATGAAGAAGAGTGAATCGTTACTACTTCCACAGCAGAAAATCTAACCATTACTTTATTATGTTTGTGTCTTTCACCAACAGGTGATTTCAATGTGTTAGCCATGGCACTGCCGCCATTTCTCAAGTTTGCCAGTAAGTTTTGGGACATTTCAGAAGGAAGCCTCTTCCAAGGTATCTGCACAGATTCTAACATGCTATTCTTAAATATCATATTTGTGTAAAAGTGAATGTCCTTTTCATTAGGCTGTAGTGGAATGAAGAAATCGTCGCTGTCTATCATTAAGGCAATGTCAAACACACCTTGATAGCGCATGATGCAGTCTTGGTATTTTAAACTCTGCGAGTAGTAAAATACGTTAGCATTTGTCTCCCAAACTTCCATAGACACAAACCCACTATCTAACGCTTCCTTCAAGAATGGATACACTAAAGTGGCATTCTCCAAAAAGCTCTTGTCTACATTCAAATGCACCCTATCTATGCCAAGAAGTTTCTGGTGTTTGAGCCACTCATTAAAACAGGGTGCATTACCAAATAAGGTAGTGCACACAAGCACAGATTTAACTCCTTTCAATGGAGTAACTATGTCCTTTGGAGTAGAAGAGAGATAAAGAGGATGTTCAGCTGAAGCAAAACTGACTCCACCTCTATTGTACAGCACACTAGCAAAACTTCAATTAGTGATGGCCTCATACGGAAATCCACTGCATTTGATTATAGCAAAATACCAACTGAAGACATTTTTAAACTCTCTCATGATCCAGCCAGCAATGGGGTCTTCTATTATTTCCACTTGTTGAGCCGAATAGCCATTGAGCTCGCATGAAAGTGCGATTTTCTTCGTCAAAATGAGCTTATGAACTTCAGCCAGTATGCACACCAAGTTACGAGGTTCCCCCCCAACTGTTCTGTTGTCATAGTATACTTTGCGAGCAACAATAGGTAGATCCATGTTCGCTTGAACTGGTGGTATAATCTTGTTGTTCACAACAAATGGTAGAAAGTACTCTAATGGGTCTCTCCTACTGTGGAGAGAAGATATTACCATACTAGTAAAGTAAGTAACCTGCAAAACAACGAGAGCGATCACGGAGTAATACTGTTTGTCATACATATAGGAGTCAATGTCTGACATCTCCCCTTCCTTAACTCGAGAACCATGTTCTTGGGAAAGTCCATCAGCATTTCTGTTGGCTATCCCTGCCTTGTGTTTTACTGTGAAATTGTAGGGTTTTAAAGCCAAAGCCCATCGTGCCAAACATCCATGACTATCTTTTATACCAGTGAGTTTGGTAAGAGGGTCGTGATCTGTTTCGATTAGAAACTTCGTTCCATCTAAGTACACTTGAAAGTTACGAATTCCTGAAACTATAGCTAGAGCTTCATGCTCGATAGTAGAATATCTTTGCTCCCGTGGTAATAAATTCCTTGAACCAAAAGCGATGGGATGTTCATTTCTTTATATAAACAGTTCATTCCAATTTGGAGTGGTCAACACTGGGTATTTTGTCAAAGCATCTTTCGATAATTATTTTGAATGACTGATCACATACTATTGTCCATTTTACTTTGTTTGGCATTTTCTTTCTTGTAAGTTCAGTGAGGGGAGTGGCTATGGTTGCAAAATCAGGAATGAAATGACGGTATTACCCGCATAGTCCCAAAAAGGATCGCACTTCTTTCTTGGTCTGTGGCTTCCGGAAAGATTACACTGCTTGAATTTTGCATTCCATTGGTTTCTTCACCCTTCCTTCTCCAACAATGTGTCTCAGATAAATTACATTTTTTCCCTTTAATGCATAACCATGCCTCTCTGATCTTGGTAAAGACTTGTCTCAAATGTTTCATATGATCGTCCCAGGACAAACTATGTATAAGGATGTCGTCTAAATAGGCAGTTGAGAAAGTGTATAAACCTTCAAGCACTTGGTCCATTAACCTCTGGAAAGTTCTTGGGGCTGACACAATACAAAGGGCATGGTATTAAATTGATACTTGCCCCATGGAGTGACAAAAGCTGTTTTTTCTCTACTAGATTCTTCCATAGGTACCTGGTAGTAGTATCCCTTGGTTAAATCTAATGTCGCCTTGCCTTTCCTATCCCGTCAATCAGATCGTCAATATGTATTAGCGGGTAAGGATCTCCACGAGTGATAGCATACAGTTTCCGGTAATCTACGCACATCCTCATCGATCCTTCCTTCTTTGGTTCCAGCACTATGGGAGCAGCCCATGGACTACGTGATGGTTCAATGATTCCCAACAAGTTCTTGATCTATTCTCTCAAAAACCTGTGACTTATGTGCGATTCGGTATGGAGGCAGTCGGATGGGTACAGCATCTCCCGTAACAATACAATGTTCCACAAAACTCGTCCTCCCAGGAATATCCTGGATTACATCCTGATACTCCTTCTTTTATTAACTGTGTGAGTTGTTGATGTTGTTCCAATGAGAGGTGGGTTCCACTTTTGAATCTTCCATGAAGGGATCGTCTATTTCGTCATCCAATGCGAGAAGCACAACTGGAGTAGATGACTCCCATGACTTCATACCATTTATGTGGAAAACATGGAACCTCTTCCTTGTAGTTCCTAAATCTACTTTATAGGTGACTAGAGTAATCTTTTCTGTGACAATGTAGGGTCCCTGCCACTCGCTACTCAATTTGTCTGCTTTCCTGGGTCTGAATACGAGAACAAAATCTCCAACTTCGAATTTTCGATGAGTTGCTTTCCTGTAGTGGTAATATTTGTGACTCTCTTTTCCCTTTGTCTTTTGCTATTTGCTGTACTAGTTGGATGTTCTCCTTTAGGGTTGTGATGTACTCTACCATATTCACATCATTTGTCTCCTCTTTATTCTTCCAGAATTTGACAAGTTTGTCCAAAGGTAAGCTCATCTCTCTTCCAAAGAGCAGGTGGAATGGAGGGCATCCTGTTGTGCTGTACACAGTCCCCCTGCATGCCTATAAGACGGCATTTGTCCCATTCTTTTCCATTAGTGGAGGTAAGTTTCTTCAGAAGCCTCTTCATTGTCGAGTTAAACCTCTCCACCATACCATCCATTTGGGGGTGGTATGAGTAGGTCGCCTGATCTGATGGATCCCTGTCATCTCATAAAACTGTTTAACGGTCTTTGACACAAAGTTAGTGCCATTGTCAGTTAATATCTCTTGAGGTACCCCTAGTCTCGAGGTCAATTCAATTAAACAGTTAACCACTGTTTCTGCTGTCATATTACGTAGAGGAAAAGCCTCTGGCCACTTGGTCATATAATCCATTATAACAAGGACATATTTATTCCCGGCAGTTGTTCTTTTAAGAGGCCCAAATATGTCCATGGCAATGCGTTGAAAGGGTGCTTCCATACAGGTAGGGGATGCAATGGGGCTCTACCTGCTACTGCTGGTACAGCTCTCTGACACACAGGGCATGTATTCCTACATCTTTAGCAATACCTGGCCAATCCATCCTGGTCCTGATAGCTTCAAGAGTTCTGGCCTGGCCAATATGTCCTGCCACGGGAGAGTTGTGGGCAATTTGTAGAATTCAGATACAGGCAGCCTTGGGAACGATAATGAGCTTTTTCCCATTCTGGTGATAGGGCTGTCTCATCAGTAATTCATTCTCCCAAAAGAAAAGACTGCTTTCCTCTTTAGCTTTTTCTCTGATTTTATTTAGGGTAGGATCTTGTTTTTGTAGTACGCTTAGTTTCTCCGGAGATACTGTCTCCAAAATTGATTCATCTTCTTCTGAGTTCTGGTCTAGGGTTGTAGTAATACTTTACATGACAACATTTTCTTCTAGCTCATCTTCTAGTTCCACTGGTTGGATAGCTGGGTTGTCATCCTCTTGTTGCTGTTCCTCTTTCTGCCTGAGTTGGCTTTGTTTTTCTGCTTGTGCTCTGGTTGTGATCATCACCACTTCCTCACGTGCCAGTGTTATCTGCTCTCTTTCTTCCTGAACTAGGGTTGACTCTGCTTCAGTGTCCAGCTCCTCTTTCAGAAACCTCTGAAAATGAGGAACATCTCGTCCCATTAACATGTCGATTCCGATGTGGGGAGATACCCCTACCGCTAACTCAATGCACTTTTCCTCCACTTGCAGCTGGATCTTGGCTGCTGGAAACCATGTCTTCTTAGAGCTGGCAGTAGTATAAGGTATCTTCCAATCAAGGAAATCCGATTTTCCAATGCATCTGGGGTGGACAATTGATTTTAAGCAGCCTGTATCTAGAAAGGCAAGAATGGATCTATCATTGACCTTCACCCTACGGGTCCATTTAGGCAAAGTCTTACTTCCATCAGGGGTGCTTGTGAGGTGAACCTTTTCAAGTTTCACTCTACAATCCCTTCTTAGTTGGCCCTTCATGCCACAACGAAAACACTCGATCTGGCTTAAATCTCGGGGAGGGAGTCTGCTAGAATCTCCACTTGTTGGTGGGGATCGGTTTACTTCTAGTCGTCTTGAATTTGGTACTCGTACGCGAGTAGCTCTGAGCTCTCTCTTGGTCTCAATTTGTTTGTTCTATCAGATTGTCTGGGTACATCTGGTTCTCTCCTTTGATTTCCTAGATGCCTCACAATTGCCTCACTCAGCTCCTCGTAGGTGCTAGAATCTAAATTTCTCATTTGTATCTCCAGCCACCGCGGTAGTTTTTCCAGGGTTACTTCCATCAGCATCAAAGTCTCAGCCCCTTTTTTGGATGAATTGATCCATTGATGGAAATTTTGTTGATGCCCCCTTAACCAGGCATCAGGGTTGCCTCCATCAAAAGTCTTCTCTTTCTGTACGTTTCTGTAGTAGCTTGGTACGTTGCTAGTAGAGTGCTTTTAATGATCTGATAGTCATTCTGTGCTGTTGAGCTTAGGGTTGATATAGCCGTCATCCCTGCTCCGGATAAATAACAGCCATTGAGGATGAAGATAAAAGAAATTATTGCTAGCTATTTAGCTTGAAGCCTGTACACTTATATATAATTATATACCAATCTCATTTATTCAGATTCTAGTGAACCTCAGTCTGATCTGGATCATTCTGAAATCAGTACCACTCTGGAAACCTCTCACGAAGATGAAGTTCCTGTACTTAATGAAGGCTCAAGTGGAAGTGACAAAAGACCAGAATCGTATGATATTGTTAATTTATTATCTCCCAATAGGTGATGCTGCTTGTTTAATAAACGAGCTTTCCCATGGTGCTAGATACTCTTTCTTATGTCACCACGATGTACCATTGCCTAGTGTCCTTCCTGGCACCTTATCACATGGCTATCACCAAGAGTTTAATGTATCGTGGCTCAGTAAATATCCTTGGCTAGTCTACAATTCTAAGGTAGATGGTATCTTTTGTGCACCTTGTGCTCTGTTTCTTCCATTCTAGCTAATGTAAAGATAAAGGTTATCTGGTAATTAAGCCTTTTTCTAACTGGATCAAGATGATTTGCACTTTGAGTAATCATGCTAAGCTTCAATACCATCACGATTGTTTGCAGCAAGTAGATGCATTTAAATGTACAATTGAAAATCCAGCATCACGAGTAGATGTAATGACAAGCACTGCTGTTCTAAAGAAAATAAGTGAAAACAGGCAATACTGAGACAAATTGTACAAGCAATTGTTTTCTTATGCAAACAGGGTATTGTATTTCGTGGAAAGTTAGAGGATGTTCCAAAATCCTGGCAAATTTTTAGCACTGCTAAAATCTTTTGCTGAGACCGACAACATTTTATATGAGCACATCTTTATTGTACCAAGGCAAAGAATGCAACACACTTATCACCAAGGACTCAAAATGAAATTATTAATATTATAGGCTATGATATGATTCTTGCCAAAACAATATCTGAGATATAAAAGAAGCAAAATATTTTTCCGTTCTAGCTGATGAGGTTTCATGTCACAATGTAGAGTATTTGCCCATATGCCTTCATTTTGTTGATGGCCATGGTGACCTTCGAGAAGAGTTTGTTTCATTTGTAAAACTTTAGAGAGTCCGAGCAGCTGATATAGCAAATGCCATTATACAGACCTTGGAGGGGCTTGGCTTATCACTGAGTGAATTGCGAGGGCAAGGGTATGATGGGGCCTCAACGATGGAGAGATAGCTGGTGTGCAGGCATTACTTCGAGAGAAGCAGCCCAAGGCTCTACGCCCATTGTGCAAGTCATTCCATTAATCTGGCTATCTTAAGTTCCTTTTCTGTTCCGCCTATAAGGAACTGTGTAGATCAGATAAAAGGTTTCACATTATGGATTAAGTATTCAGCTAAAAGAGAGGGCCTCCTTAAAGCAATCATTCAGAAGAGGTCTCAGATTGGTGCAAAGCAGTCTTCAATAATCAACTTTTGAATTACACAATGGGTAGAGAAAATCAATGGCTGGGAGCGTTTCTGTCTATATTATCCTTTTCTAATTGAGATAGTTCTAGTGAATTTCTGAACTTTAATGATGGTTGGACTGTTGATGATAAGAAAAATGCTCTTGCATACATGAAAATGTTGGAGTCCTTTGCATTTTTGTATTCCCTAGTCACTCCCTTTAGGTCTCTTTTTATATTAAAGAAGCTGTTGTCAAATTACAAGGAAAGTGCCAAGACCTTATATCTGGAGTGACAATAGTACAAGACTGTTGCAATGAATTGAGAGCAGATGTTGATAATTTTTCACAGCGTATCCTTCGGCAGAGTTCTAGATTGGTAGTTCAGTCCAATATCACTATTTCGATGCCATGCACAACTCAGCTACAGCAGCATCATCTGAATACACAAACTAATACAGTTGAGGATTACTTTAAATGAGCTGACCTGTAGTCATCCCTTTTCTTGACCACATTATTACATCAAGATTTACCAAGCACCAAAACCAGGTAACTTCATTGCTATACCTCTTGCCAAGCCATATCACTACTTCGTCCTTTGTTAATATTGAACCTGCTGTTACTTTCTATTCTGAAAATCTACCAAATGTGAGTACACTTGATGAAGAGTTACATCGCTGGAAGTTAAGGTGGCTACACATTTTACCAAATGAGCGTCATCAAACTCTGAGTGATTTGCTTAAACTCTGCTGTCTCAAAACCCTTCCAAATGTTTATACCCTTTTGAAGCTTTTTGCTACACTCCCACTCAGCTTGTGAACGATCTGCTTCCGCATTTCGACGTTTAAACAACTACTTGAGATCCACAAAGACTCAGTCCCTTAGGATTAATTATGGAATGGATAATAATTATCGATACAGTTTGCAAACTTTACATAGAACAACATCCATGCAGAATTCAATGTGCTAGCTTATTATTTCAGTAATTTTGTATATATTTTTTAAGGTTGCTAAAAAAAAATCATCTCTGTATATATTTTTGGAGTTTCCGCGATTTGTGCTGGATAGGGCATATATATTTCCCTCTTGCCTCACCATGGCTTTTGGCTACATGATCTACATCCGACATATAATCCCCCCTTTTCAAAAGTCAGCGTATGCCCCTGGACTTGCTATTATATCTAGTGTATAAAGTTTGATGGTACTGAAATAAACAACAAACAGTGTACAAAAGTTAAAAAGGGAATAAAAACGGTTATGAAGTGAACTGTATACAAGCAAGTTTAATTGTTCTTTTTTAGTGATCTGCTGTTATGTCGTGCTTGTTTGCAGATAGTGCAGCAGATATGCCTCTTCTTCGCCAGTGGTGGGACACTTATATCGTTGGTGTCTAGAGTTGGAGAGAGTGGTGTAGGAGTATCAGCTCTACTGGTGGACCTTGGTTCATCAGGCAGAGGGCAAGTGATGTCCTTGGCTTGGTCTGGAGAAAACGGCATGATCTGATTGTACAGATACCATCGCCGCTCATTGGACAACGATTATCTATGTAACCTTTAGCTGTACACACCACATATCTATGTAACCTTTAGCCACATATCTATGTAACATTTAGCTGTACACACCAAATCTATGTAACCTTTAGCATACATACCACATATCTATGTAACATTTAGCACATATCTATGTAACCTTTAGCATATACACCACATATCTGTGTAACCTTTAGCATATACACAACATATCTATGTAAACTTTAACTACAAACATGACATATTTATGTAACCTTTAGCAAAATATACCACATATCTATGTAACCTTTAGCTATACACAACACATGTATATGTAACCTTTAGCTGTACAAACACTACATATCTATGTAATCTTTAGCTGTACACACCACATATCTATGTTACCTTTAGCATACACACTACATATCTAGCTATACACACCACATATCTATGTACATTAGCTATACACACCACATATCCATGTAACAATTGTAATATTTATATTACACACACACAGAGAGGGAGAGATTGTAGATGTTGCTGTGATTAACCCTAGTCATTGTCTAAGTCCTAACCCTAGTCCTTGTCTAAGCCCTGACCCTAGTCATTGTCCAAGCCATAACCCTAGTAATTGTCCAAGCTATAATGCTAGTCCTTATCCAAGTCCTAACCCTAGTCATTGTCTAAGCCAAAACCCTAGACATTGTCCAAACCCTATTATTCAAGCTGTAACCATTGTCTCATTGTCCAAACCGTAACCCTAGTCATTGTCCAAGCCTTAGACAAGTGCTTGTCCAAGCACTAACTCTAGTCATGGACAACGCCTTAATGCTAGTCCTTGTCAAAGCCCTTACCCTAGTCATGGTCCAAGCCCTGTTGCTAGTCCTTGTCCAAGCCCTAACTATATGATTATACAAGCCATAACCCTAGTCATTGTACAAATCCGAACCATAGCCATTGTCCAATCCTAAACCCTAGTCATTGACCAGGCCTTAATCAGAGTCATTGTCCAAGCTCTAACCCTAGTCATGGTCCAGTCATCACCCAACCCCTAACTCAAGTCATTGCCCAAGCCCTAATCCTAGTAATTGTCTAAGCACTAACCCTAGTAATTGTCCAAGCCCTAATCCTAGTAATTTTCCAAGCCCTAACACTAGTCATGGTCCAGTCATGGTCCAAGCCCTAACTCAAGTCATTGCCCAAGCCCTGACTCTAGTATTTGTACAAGCCCTAATCCTAGTCATTTTCCAAGCCCTAACACTAGTTGTGGTGCAATTCCTAATAATAAACAACATTAAACATAATTATGATAACAATAAAAGATATTTAAAAATGCTACTATTTTTAATATTATTTATTTTTATTCTTGTTCTACAACTGTTGGAAGCTACCTACAGCTTTATCGTTCACTACGTGAATTAACTAATAATTATTAAATGATCTACAGTTGTAGGAAGCTACCTATAGCTTTCACTGTATAAAAACTAATTATATACTGTCCCTCTGGTTTTAAGAATATGGATATATCTAGTGGAATATTCTGCCTACTACTATTATATATGTTATTTGTAGATATACCATCTCTGCTGATAGAGATCTATACAAGGAAAAGATTAAGCAAGCTTTAGCTTGTCTATATACCCACCACATATCTATGTAACCTTTAGCATACACACCACATAATTATTTATGTAACCTTTAGCTGTACACACCACATGTCTATGTAACCTTTAGCTGTACACACCAGGCCCGTACACAGACTTTTGAAAAGGGGAGTGCACAATTTGATATGTGATTCAAGAAATCGTGTTGCAGGGGTCTAGGGGTATGTTCCCCAGGCCTGTATTTTAGGTGCTCTGAGAGTCAATTTGGTCCTAAAATAATTAATCATTACCACAAAAAAACAATATCACAATATCACTCAAATGGTAAATAATATCATCATGTCACTCAAATAGCAAGTTAGCCTTCTGTAATTTTCGAGGGTGCTTCTGCAGAAAAAACTTGCAAATGTTATCTATACTTATCGTGGTTTCATAGTTCATATGTATTAATGCTAAGTCAGTTAAACGTTCTACTGTCTGTGTACACCTTAAATAATTGTGTAGTCGTCGGAGAGCTGATGCCGATCTTTCTCATGAACAAGAGCTCAAAGGGATGGTAGCAAAGATCTTCAATAATATACAGATATTTGGAAGAGATTGAGGACACTGCTTTAGAGAATCACTTAAAGTTTCAGGACGATCTTTTTCTGCAACAAGCAACCACTTTGACTTCCACCGAGAGAGTTCTTCATCGATTATATTTGGATTGGGAAGGTCATCAGAGTAGAAATCTATTGCCTCTTTAATATCACTGAAAGAAGAATTAGCATTGATGTTTGCAGGTAAAAGCCGTTGAAGGGAAGCTGCTCGCTTACTGTGAGCTGTAAATCTCGAACAAATATCAGTTATTAGATGGTCAAGGAATGGAATTGCAATTGCTATCTTGAAATACTCTTCAACTGATGTAAATTGTGGGTTTGAACGATGTTGCTGCCGTTGACTTATACGAGGCATTGATACAGATATGCCAGATTGTTCTGCAATTCCACTGCTGTGATCAAAAATACGCTTGGAATAGCTGTCAATATCTTCCCTCACTGTCTTCAACTCCTCACAGCATTGCATGACTGTGGATACACCAGAAACTATATCTTGTTTCCCCCCCTGAATTTTAACAACTGCTTCTTTCAGGTAAATTAAGGAACGATAGATCGTTATCATTGAGTAAAGAAACTCAAAAGATTCCAAGGTTTTCATATGGGCAAGTGCATTCTTTTTATCTTCTGGTGACCACCGATCATTAAACAGAGGAAAATCAATGTCCCCATAAAGCATCACTTCACATACATGGATTAAGAATGGATGAGCTAAGGAGAAGCGCTCCCAACCATCTATGTTCTCAACCCATCTGGTTATGCAGACATTCAGAAGAGGGGCTCGACTTGACCTGTGTGTGTTTCGTACCACAATTGCTTTTAACAGCCCTTCTCTTTTGGGAGAATGCTTCATCCAAAGGACGAGACTCTTAATTTGATCTATACAATTTCTGATGGGTGGAACAGAGAAAGAACTCACAGTAGCCAGATTGAGTGAATGACTGGCACAGTGAGTGTAAAGTGCTTTGGGTTGCTTTTCGAGTATTCTAGCTTGAACACCAGCTTTTGTTCCACTCATTGTAGATGCACCATCATAACCCTGGCCACGCAAATTACTCAAAGACAACCCAAGATTGTCCAAGGATGTTATGATTGCATCAGCAATGTCAACTGCCCTAACCCTCTCTAATTTTACAAATGCAATAAATTCTTCACGAATATTACATTCACTATCAACGAACCGCAAACAAATGGGCAAATGCTTAATATTGTGACAACTCACTTCATCTGCTAGCACAGAGAAAAATTGGGCAGTCTTCACCTCAGCAACAATACCAGATAGAATCATATCAAAGCCAATAACATTAATAATGTCGTTCTGCGATCTTGAAGACTGCTGTGATAACACCATTTGGCCTTTTTGAATTCCTTAGGATGCCATTCGGCCTCAAGAATGCAGCACAAGCTTTTCAGAGGCTCATGGACCACATTTGTCGTGGTCTCGAGGAATTCCTTTTTGTGTATTTAGACGATATCCTCATTGCCAGCTCCAATCCCAGAGAACACCGCCATCACCTACGTCTACTCTTTAATAGACTGGCCGAACATGGTCTAATTGTCAATGTAGCCAAGTGCACGTTTGGTGTCGATACAATCGATTTTCTCGGTCACAGAGTCACATTGCAGGATGTTGAGCCATTACCCGAGCGAATAGATGCCATTCGTCGGTTTCCACAACCCGTGATGCCAAGGCCTTAACCCAGTTCTTAGGTTATGATAGATTCGTCCCCCATGCTGCCACCCTCATGGGCCCGCTACATAGCATGTCTCATGTTAAAGGGCGAGACTTTCAGTGGACGGTGCAACTTCAGTCAGCCTTCGACTCAACAAAGCATGCTTTGGCTTCTGCGACCCTACTTGTGCACCCCAGCAGCACGGCCACCATGTGCCTCACTGTGGATGCATCCGACTTAGCAGTAGGGGGTGTCCTGGAGCAGTTCCTTGATAATAGCTGGAAGCCACTCGCTTTCTTTTCTCGGAAGCTGGACAAGGCACAGAAAAATTATAGCAACTTTGACCGTGAACTTTTGGCAATGTACGCTGCAGTTAAACATTTTAGATACTTCATTGAGGGTCGCCGATTTCATATCTAGACTGACCACAAGTCCCTGACATTTACCTTTGCCAGCAGCTCGGAACACTGGACCACACGACAACAACGACAACAACGGCACCTAGCTGAGTATACCACAGATGTGCGACATGTTCCTGGCCGAGATAATCAGTCGCAGATGCCCTCTCCTGTGTGGATCTCGACACCAATACAACATGCATGACAGTCGGTTGCCCGGACATTGACTTTCTGGGCATGGCTCCGGCACAGCAAGAAGATACTGAGGTACTGCTTACCGGACTGCCATCACCTGATTAGTCTTAAATGACCTACCAATTCCAGGTTCAAACGTCACTCTACTCTGCGACACCTCCCCCAGGTTCCACGACCGATTGTCCCCCTCGCATGGCGACGAATTATTTTTGATGCAATCCATAACCTGGGACACCCTGGCATTAAGACAATGAGGAACATGATAACAGCACATTTTGTGTGGCATGGTGTTAACAAAGAAGTGAGCATCTGGGCCAGAATGTGTGTGTCATGCCAAAAAGCAAATGTTCAGCGGCATGGGACCATTCCACTACAGCATGGAACACTTCCAGATCGTCGCTTCCAACGAATTTACGTCGATATTGTGGAACCACTGCCCATTTTTCAAGGTAAAACTTACCTATTCATTATCATTGATCATTACACATGGTGGCAGAAGCTATACCAATGGCTGATGCTACAGCCACTTCAAGTGCCCGTACCCTTCTCTTTAAGCGCATTGCATGATTTGGAGTACCAGCAGACATTACCTCCGACAGGAGGCCACAATTCACCTCAACCCTTTGGACGGCCCTGAACACATTACTGGGGATGCATCACCATCGCACGACTGCTTAACCATCCGCAAGCAAATGGAATTGTGGAACACTTTCACAGGAAGTTAAAATCAGCACTCAAAGCCCGGCTGACTGGGCCTGCATGGATGGATGAGCTTCCATTGGTCCTACTCGGTCTCCGTGCAGTTTCCAAGGAAGCCATAGGATCCTCACCATCTGAACTGGTCTTTGGAACAACCATTCGCCTTCCTGGAGAGTTCTTCGTTGCAATGTCAGGTATTCAGCCAGAAGCGTCCGATTTCCTACGTATGACCATGGCTGGACTGAGACCAAGACAGCACATCATCACCAAGGCATCACATACATGCCAAAGGACTTGCAGAGCTGCACCTTTGTGTTTGTCCACCACGATGCACATCGCACACCTCTACAGTGCACCTATGATGGACCATTTCGAGTAATTGAGATGTCAGCCAAGTATTTCACATTAGATCTCAATGGCAGATGGGACACAGTATCAGTTGATCGCCTTAAACTTGCGTTCTTGGATGCTGATTTCGGCATTCACGAGTTGCCCACATCACAGCAAACTGATCGGACACCAGTTCAGCTACCTCAGGAGCAACCAAAAATCCCTCAGGTGGTTAATGACCACACCCACCACCCACTACGCATTGAGGCCCGAAGTAGAAAGGGCTGACTACCCCGACTTCCAGCAAAGCTGCACGCTACCGTGGCTTGAGCCGCTGGGGGGAGCTCTGTGGTGGCTTGGCTTTTCCCGCCAACTTTATTGAATTATTCTAATTAATCATGCAAGTTATTCTTTGACCCTTTACCAATATATGATTTTGTTCTGAACATCAAATGAAAACTTTCCTGTCAAATTAGGAGTCCCATGAACGGTCATTTCTGGACTCCTATAACACCACATATCTATGTAACCTTTAGCTGTACACGCCACATATCTATGTAACCTTTTAGCTATACCAAACCTTTAACATACACACCACATATCTATGTAACCTTTAGCCACATATCTATGTAACCTTTAGCATACACACCACATATCTATGTAACCTTTAGCTGTACATACCACATATCTATGTAACCTTTAGCTATACACACCACATATCTATGTAACAATTGCTGTAATCTGTAATTTTTATATTACGCACACAGAGAGGGAGAGACTGTAGATGTAGCTGTGATTAACCCTAGTCCTTGTCTAAGCTCTGACCCTAGTCCTTGTCTAAGTCCTGACCCTAGTCATTGTCCAAGCCATAATGCTAGTCCTTATCCAAGCTCTAATCCTCACCTAGTCATTGTCCAAGCCTTAAGACTAGTATTAGTCCAAGCACTAACCCTAGTCATGGACAAAGCCCTAATGCTAGTCCTTGTAAAAGCCCTAACCCTAGTCATGGTCCAAACCCTATTGCTCGTCCTTGTCCAAGCCCTAACTTTATCATTATCCAAGTTATAACCCTAGTCATTGTACAAATCCGAACACTAGCCATTGTCCAATCCCAAACCCTAGTCATCCAAGCCTTAATCAGAGTCATTGTCTAAGTCCTAACCCTAGTCATGGTCCCGTCATGGTCCAAGCCCTAACTTAAGGCCCTAACACTAGTCGTGGTCCAATTCCTAATTATAAATAATATATATAACAATAATAAAAATAAATAATTAATAAATAATAAAACATAAAACATATGATAACAATAAAAGATATTTAAAAACATTACTATTTTTATATTATTTATTTTTATACTTGTTCTACAACTGTTGGAAGCTACCTACAGCTTTCTCTTTCACTGTACACAAATTAACTTATAATTATTAGATGATCTACAATTGTAGGAAGCTACCTATTGTTCACTGTACGTGAATTAACTTATAATTATTAGATGATCTACAATTGTAGGAAGCTACCTATAGCTTTCACTGTATAAAAACTAATTATATACTGCCCCTCTGGTTTTATGAAAAACATTTAGCTATGGATGTATCTAGTGGAATATTCTTCCTACTACTATTATATATGTTATTTGTAGATATTCAATCGCGAGATCTATACAAGGAAAAGATTAAGCAAGCTTTAGCTTGTCGATATACACACCACATATTTATGTAACCTTTAGCATACACACCACATATCTATGTAACCTTTACCACATGTCTACTTAAACTTTAGCTAGATATCTATTTAACTTTTCCCCACATATCTATGTAACTGTAGCATACACACCACATATCTATGTAGCATTTGCTGTAATCTGTAATATTTGTATTACACACCCACACAGCGGGAGAGACTGCTGTGATTAACCCTAGTCCTTGTCTAAGCCCTAACCCTTTTCCTTGTCTAAGCCCTGACCCTAGTCATTGTCCAAGCCATAATCCTAGTCATTGTCCAAGCCATAATGCTCATCCCTATCCAAGCCCTAAACCTAGTCATTATCCAAGCCAAAACCCTAGACACTGTCCAAACCCTAATTCTAATCATTATTCAAGACCTAACCATTGTCATTGTCCAAACCGTAACCCTAGTCATTGTCCAAACCTTAAGACTAGTCATAGTCCAAGCACTAACCCTAGTCATGGACAAAGCCCTAATGCTAGTCCTTGTCAAAGCCCGAACTTTATCATTATCCAAGCCATAACTCTAGTCATTGTACAAATCTGAAATCTAGCCATTGTTCAACCCTAAACCCTAGTCATTGACCAAGCCTTAATCAGAGTCATTTTCCAAGCCCTAACCCTAGTCATGGTCCAGTCATCATCCAAGCCCTAACTCAAGTCATTGCCCAAGCCATAACCCTAGTAATCGTCCAAGCCCTAATCCTAGTAATTTTCCAAGCCCTAACACTAGTCATGGTCAAGTCATGGTCCAAGCCCTAAGTCAAGTCATTGCCCAAGCCCTGACCCTAGTAATTGTCCAAGCCATAACCCTAGTAATTGTCCAAACCCTAATCCTAGTCATTTTCCAAGCCCTAACACTAGTCATGGTCCAGAGATTGTCCAAGCCCTAACTCAAGTCATTGCCCAAACACTGACCCAAGTAATTCTCCAAGCCCTAATCCTAGTAATTTTTCCAAGCCCTAACACCAGTCGTGGTCCAATTCCTAATAATAACTAATATATATAACAATAATAAAAATAAATAAATAAAACATAAAACATAATAATTATGATAATAAAAATTTTAAAACGTTGCTATTTTTTTAAATTATTATATTATATATTTTTATTCTTGTTCTACAACTGCTGGAAGCTACCTACAGCTTTCTCTTTCACTGTATGTGAATTAACTTATAATTATTAGATGATCAAGAAATTACAAATTATATACTGTCCCTCTGCTTTTATGAGCTATGGATGTATCTAGTGGAATATTCTGCCTACTACCATTATATATGTTATTTGTAGATATACCATCTCTGCTGATAGAAGGAAGAACGCTTTAGCTTGTCTATATACACACCACATATCTATGTAACCTTTAGCTGTACACACCACATATCTATGTAACCTTTAGTACATATCTATGTAACCTTTAGCATACACACTACATATCTATGTAACCTTTAGCATACACACCACATATCTATGTAACCTTTAGCACATTATCTGTGTAACCTTTAGCACATATCTATGTAACCTTTAGCATAACACCACATATCTATGTAACATTTAGCATACACACGACATATCTATGTAACCTTTAGCATATATACCACATATCTATGTAACCTTTTGCTGTACACATCACATATCTATGTAACCTTTAGCTGTACACACCACATATCTATGTACCTTTTAGCTATAGACACCACATATTTTAGGAACAACAATGGAAGGAAGCACATCAAAGCCGGTTGACAGCTGATTCTTCAAAATCTGAAGGTTTGTAGAATTACTTTCAGAATGTTCCTTCATAGCTACTAACCCTGGATTCAAGGAATAAAAATGAAAGTGATGGAACGTTTTTATTCCAGGAACCTTTTTCATGTAAGGGACCAAAAAGTCAGTCCAATCAAACGTTGGCACAATAACTGTCTCATCCTCGGACGAAACAAGTTGAGCAACATTACACACAGCCAAGTCATTAACAACTTGTGCGATATCTTTCAAGCTGCCAATCTTAGTCCTTCTGTAGTGTCGCTTTTAGGAGGCCAAAACACCAATCTGTCACAAATTTCATATGAGGAATTACAGAGTTACCTTTGAGTGCCTTCCAGTCAAACATCGCCACATCAAATACTGCTGTTTTAGTTTTGACCAGTGCAGTTATCACAATGGAGGAAAACTTCATATTCGCCAATGCCATGGTGTTTGAAAAAATAATGGAGCTGGCTCACCACTGCATTCGCTCCTTTTCCACAGTCCCCAGCCTCATCCGTAACGAAATTGATCTGTCGAGGGAGAGCTTCGCAGTTAACTCCAAATATGCTGCACTTTCTTGGAGTAACAAAAAAGATCGGGCCGGGCTGCAGAGGATCAGATGGGTAGTGGACTTGCTGTGCATAATCGAATGAGTAGTGCACAGCAAGATTGTTCTAGTTGGAAGGAACTTTAAAGTGAGGTAGTGGAAATGTGCCACATGCCGAGAAAAAAATAATCACTTGTCGTTATACAGTTATTACTGTAGAACGACCTCTCTAGCTGGACAACCCTGAGATGCTCTTCAGCTTCTCGTATGGTAGCAGATTTTCAACATCCGTACAGTTGGCATCTCGAAGGATTGCTGCACTATTTTGCTGACATGTCCAACACAAATCAGACATAGACTTCATTATTATCATTGCTGGAAGGAGGGACCGCCATAGCCTACAGAAAGTGCAGCATGAACACATT
The DNA here is from genome assembly GCA_028752905.1 of Cladorhizidae sp. MBARI D1340-BT2. Taxonomy (NCBI): domain Eukaryota; kingdom Metazoa; phylum Porifera; class Demospongiae; order Poecilosclerida; family Cladorhizidae; species Cladorhizidae sp. MBARI D1340-BT2. The sequence continues at coordinate 21,204,063 of JAQNBH010000010.1, forward strand.
GTGCAGACTCAGATGATATACCCTCCAAATCCCTCGCTTTTATATGCTAGATGGCAAAAGTTTTATATCTGATCTGCTATAATTATAGCCTGGAATGCAACCAAGTAGAAGAAGAGCATTCTGGTCAGCATAGTTTAGCAGAAAACGGACAACGTAGTCCACAGAAGAAAGCAAAAGTGCATGTTTTGGGAGTCGTTTGATGTTTCCATGTATGCGAGGTGAGAGTCGGTTTACCTTAAAGGCCTTGACCAGGTTCTTCAAGCGTGTTTTACCAATAGTATATATGAAACATGTTGGGATCTACTTGTCGACCGTGGTGATATTTTGTGTAGTTTTTCCCCCTACTTGACGACAATCTGTGGACACATTCTCACTAAAGTTTGAAGTTGCCGTCAGTTGTCCAAGCAGGGCCATATCCAGCTCGCAGGAGAGGGCAGCACACTGCGAACGAATGTCACAGGTGTGTTGCACAGAAAATTGCAGAGAACAGTTTCTTCCATGCCAACTCTCACAACCACATCCAACATCCATGAAGTTAGTAACAAGTTCTTTCTTTATTGTGTCTGATACTGTTGGCTCGATCTCTACATCTGCTAAAAATTCTACCTGAGTCAGTACTTCAAGGACTTGTTCATCTCTGCCAATCTCTTCTTCTTCGTCGTTCCTACCCTCCTCCTCATCACTTTCGATCTCAGATCCTGCTCCAGCTAGAGGTTCCATCAACCCAATATTGCTCGCAGGTTCTTCATCGTCACTCCCATTAATGCATTTCATTATAATTATAGTCTCCCACTTCCCTATCATGGTTGTTGTGAAAATTAAGCCCCCTTCCTTTCCAGTATTTTATTTTATTGTCTCTATTTCTGTTACTCTATGACTGTGTTATACTACCTAAAAATGGTTTATAAATGCCATGCTAGTACATACATTCATCATTTTCATCCTCATCCTCATCACTCCAGTTCTCTGCACAGTCTCCAATGGTGAAATAATCCTCAATGACATCAGGTAAGGGTTGCAGGTCCTCACCACTGAGGTGAAGCAAAGCATTCACAGCTCTAGCGGTATCCTCAGCACTTGCTTTGGCATCCATAGATAAAATAATGGATTTTGTTACTGTGGTAATGCACTTCGAATCCAGGAATCTAGGCGGGAAATTCCCACACTTCCGCATTTCGTAAAACTTCAATTTTGTATATGCAGAGCTCAAAAGAGAAGTAGAAGGTTTAAGAGACCATGCTTGGCATGAAAGCAGCCGTTTCAAGCGGTCAAATTTGACACAGAGGTAGATGAAAGACTGGTAAGGTAATTGTCTAATATTGCGCTACAGCACAATTCAATACTCTCCTCCAAGTGGGCTGTATGCTCAGATCCTGTCACATATCATGTAATAGAGCAATACCATGCTTATAATAAGTGGAAATTGGGCTCTATATCATGTAATAGAGCAGGAAAGTGGGCTCTATATCATGTAATAGAGCAATACCATGCAGTGTAATATACAAGTGGAAAGTGGGATCTATATCATATAATAGTGCAATACCATGCAGTATAATATAGTAAGTGGAAAGTGGGCTCTATATCATGTAATAGAGCAGGAAAGTGGGCTCTATATCATGTAATAGAGCAATACCATGCAGTATAATATAGCAATGGAAAAATGGGCTCTATATAATGTAATAGAGCAATACCACGCCCTGTAAATATAATATAGCTAAAATACTTACAACTTCAGATTTCTGTGACATCTCAAAGTAAAACTTGTATTGGATATGCCACTCCAACCCACAACCAAACTCAGCAATCAAGGCACATGCTTCTTAAGAACTTGAGGGGAAAAAATGCTACCTTTTCCCCTTAACTCCTTGATGTCAGCAGGAGATGCCAAATCTTTACAACATGAACATTGGAATGAGGGGCAGTTGGTACATCACTTATTCCAGACATGTCCACAGGACCTTTGCCAACAAGAGGTAATAGTTCTGCCACATTGGTAATCTGGTGAAAGTGATTATATATCTCAATTCCAATATTTTCCAATATAATACTTAAATAGTAGTATGGTTTTAACTTAGATAGTAGGGTTCTAACTTAGATAGTAGGACTCTAATTAGATAGTATTATTCTAATTAGATAGTATGGTTCTAACTTAGATAGTAGGGTTCTAACTTAATAGATAGTATGGTTCTAACTTAGATAGTAGTGTTCTAACTTAGATAGTTGGGTTCTAACTTATATAGTTAGATTCTAACTTAGGTAGTTGTGTTCTAACTTATATTGTAGGGTTCTAACTTAGATGGTTGGGTTCTAACTTAGGTAGTAGGGTTCTAACTTAGATAGTAGGGTTCTAACTTAGATAGTAGGGTTCTAGCTTAGATAATTGGGTTCCAACTTGGATGGTTGGGTTCTAACTTAGATATTAGGGTTCTAACTTAGATGATTGGGTTCTAACTTAGATAGTAAGATTCTAACTTAGATATATGGTTTAACTTAGATAGTAGGGTTCTGTGGTGTGAGGACCGTGTATGAGTTCATCAAACATCAATCCAACCATCTGAGTTGTTAATTAAGTCTTCAGTAATGCATCTTCAATGACTAGCAGTGTCAGGCACATCCTGATACTGACACTGTATGTCTGTGCGATATATAGTATGTAATTTTTTCATCATGTATATATTTGACATCACACTATCTTATTATAACCTTCTGCCCACATTTTGGGGGCTTGCGTGATAATTCAATGGTAGCAAATAACAAATGAATGGGACTGGATGTGTGTGTGTGAGTGACACCTGATGTATTTACAGGAATCTCTAGAGTCAGGATATAGTGTAAGTGATCTACACAGTACTACATATATACAGACTCTTTCCTAGTGGTGCAGATGCTAGCTGTTGAGCTAGCAATAATCTAGTCAAGATCAGTGTTCAACAAAGAATAGATTATAATTTAAGCATACACACACCTTACAGCCTCAGTACAGTGCAATCTCTCCAACTGTAACAACCTCTGCACTTAAATAGGCTAAAGGCAGGGCCGTATTATCCATAAGGCTGAGCCCACCAAAGCCCATGCGCAAACTTTTCCCCCCTACCCGTTAACGGCTTACGGTCCGCACTGGAAGAGCCTATAATGAGCTAGGAAAAAATTAGGGCGAAACAAAATAACAAAAGAGACTTACCATTAGAAAGCACAGACTGCAAGCTATAATTTGATATATAAATCGAGCAAAGATATGGTACTTTATATGAGACTACGCGATACGCAGCCCTCTTTCCCCCTTAAGGGGGGAACAGTGCTGAAAACACATATTTTTTCAAATAATTTTTTAGGGGGCCCAAAAGGGTTCATAATAATTATGTCTGGAGTTTGAGTTTCAAGTTTCAGAGCAAGTGCATCAGCCATTTTTATACAGTGCATTATTATTCCATTTCATTTCATTTCACTTCACATTGGAAGAGGTTCTCTCCCAGTCTTACCTGGCTACAATCGGGCGGTCGGCCTACCCAAAATACATCAGTGGACCCTCGTTTATCCGCACCCCAGTTATCCGCATACTCGGATTATCCGCAAGGCAAAAAAAACAAAAAAACAACAACAACAAAAAAAAAAACCTTTTTTCTTTTCCCCCCTTCTCCCCCCTCGATGGGCGGGGTCTATTGTACACGTTGAACTCTTCGGATAATATTTTCACAACAGCTAGACTGATGGCTGAACAAAAATTCAAGCGGAAGAGAGTTGTCATGTCTATTGAAAAAAAGATAGAGATTCTGGACAAGAAGGACTTCAGTGCTTCACAGTTGGCCAGGGAATATGGGGTTGGAGTTTCAACAATATGTGACCTAAGAAAGAGAGAGGACAAAGTTAGATCTTTTTACTTATCAATGGAAAGCAGCACCATTGCTAAGAAAAGGAAGGTTGTAAGGACTGCTAATTATGAACAACTTGACAAGGCTGGTAAGTAAAAACGAAACATTTAGCTAGCTACTGTACCTTACTACAATGGCTGTTTCTGTGTAGTGTTCCTATGGTTTACGCAGAAGAGAATTGAAGGGATGCCTGTGGCACATCTTTACATTCAAATTGTACGAATGTACATGTAATCATTACAGGCTACACTAGAACTCCATGACGACAGTTCGGATGAGGAGAGTGATTCATCCTTATCCCTTGGCATTCCATCCAGTGCAGAGGCAGCAGAAATGATGGATAAATGTCTACTGTGGTATGAGCATCAGGAAGAATCCGAATCAACCACCCTCCTTCACTTAAAAAGGGTGCATAGATTGGCTTCTCATAAGAGACAGTCCAATCTGAGGCAAACAACATTGCAGTCATTTAAACAATAAACATTTATACATATGTACTGTATGTACATACATTGTACCGTAATTATTTAATCATATTCATATATGACCCTCACTTATACGTAAATTTCACTTATACGTAAGGGGCTTGGTCCCAAGCCTTACGTATAACTGAGGGTCCACTGTAATATCAAAATGTTGCCAATTTCATGGAGACCCTTACCAGTCGTTTGCGCAATGAACTGGCCAGGCGGGGGGGGGGGGGGGGGGGGGGTAGTGCGCAACCTCGAAGACGAGCACGTTTTTTTAGGTCACGGCAGAATCACTTGAAACTTTCACACTGTTGAGTTATGGGGAAGAGAACAGAGAAGCATTTTAAACAGAAAGGCCAAGGATTCAAGAAGAGTGACGACAAGAAGAAGAAAGGGATCAATCCCAATATAAGCCTCCAAGGGTCGAAAAAACAGGCGGCTGTTGTTGAGCCTGTCACAGTAGCCGCGTCAGGCAAGTTTTAATGTTTATATCCGTACTAAAAAGTTACTAGCTGTTTCCTTCCTTTGTTAGTGAGTCTCTTGGATCCTGTAGGTGGGGTAGCGCCTTCTGTGAACCTTCACTTACCTTGCAATCAATTGCAAATGTCTGAAGAGAGGCCAGTTCCATTTGTGACTATGACCAGGAAGAAGTTGGCTCTCATGGATCGTTCAGCTGCTTCTGTGGCTGTTGCTACTGGGTCTACTGGCTCTACCTCTTTGGACTCGGGTGGTGTTGGAGAACTAGGTAAGGGTAATCGTATAATAAACTTAGATAAGCTTAGAGAGGTCATAGAAAGGTGTAATAAGTGTATTCAATGTGGTAACTGAGCTCCCTTGCAACTGAAGCCCGTAGGGCAGGTTTGGGGGCGTAAGCCAGCCCAGAAACGAAATAGAAAGAATATCTTGTGCAACAAAACAACTCACACACAAGATTCACATGTTCTGACAAGTAATGATAATCACGTGAGTCAAGTTAGGAGTTAACTGGTAAGGGGTGGACAAGAGGTCTAGACGGTTGCTACAGGCCCCCCCCCCAGTGGCTTGCTCCATGGGAGAGATAGTTTTTGCAGTCGTCTTGACAGTCCAGCCGGAACGAGTTCTCTTCAGCACTATTGGTGGTGTTGACGAGGATGCAGATGCAGGAGACTGCCCGCTGTCTGTATCTCGGTAGTCTGTTTCCAGAAAAGCCGGTTTAAGGTGATCGATGGAGACAGTGTCCAACTTCCCATTCATGTGTAATGTAAAGAACTTGTCTGAGCGGTGTAGTACCTGGAATGGGCCTTCATAAGGACGCTGGAGTGGGGTCTTGTGTGCATCCCTGCGTACGAAAACGAACTTGGAAGTCTGTAAGGCAGCTGGTACACGTGATGCTATCACTCCATGATGTGCGGTTCGGGTTGGCCTCAGCTTTTGCATGGTCCTCCGCAGATGTGGAAGAAATTCATCTGTTGCCTGTACAGGTGTCTCTCCATTCTCGAAGAATTCACCTGGCAACCTCAGTGTTTCACCATAAACGAGCTCAGCAGCTGAACATTGTAGATCGTCTTTTGGTGCGGTATGAATTCCAAGCATAATAAGAGGCAACTCATCCATCCAATGAGGTCCATCCAGTCGAGCTTTAAGCGCAGCCTTCATCTGCCTGTGGAACCTCTCGACGATACCATTTGCTTGGGGATGATAACTGGTTGTTCTGTGTGCCTGTGAACCTAGTAGCTTGTTCAGTGCTGCCCACAGCTCAGAAGTGAACTGTGGACCTCGATCTGATGAGATGTGCCCTGGCACTCCGAAATTGGCAACATGCTGACCGAGAAATGCACGTGCACATGAAACAGCTGTGGACTCGGCCATTGGAATTGCCTCCGCCCACCTAGTGAAGCGGTCGACGATCGTAAAAAGGTATTTCATACCCTGAGATACTGGCAGAGGACCGACAATGTCTACATGAAGCTGTTCGAAGCGGCGACTAGGTAGCTGGCCATACTGCAGTGGAGCACGGGTGTGTTGGTGTACTTTTGCCAGCTGGCATCCAAGACATGTCTTGGCCCATTTACCAACATCCTTATTCATCCCATGCCACACAAATCTTGATGTCATGAGCTTTCGTGATGTCCTGATGCCTGGGTGGGAGAGTCCATGGATGATATCAAAGATTTTTCTTCTCCACACCTTAGGCACAATAGGTCGGGGTTGTCCAGTGGATACATCGCAAAGGAGTGTGTACCTGGAGTCTGTCACTGGTAAGTCCTGTAGAATTAGCCCTGTGATGGCTGTGCGTGTAGTATGTACTTCTGCATCTGTTAGCTGAGCATGTGCCAGGTCAGCATAATCAATCTGGGGCAACTGGATTGCGGATAATTCCAAGGTTGAGTTGGTGAGGAGTTGTTGGCTATGGTCATCAAGGATGACTCTGGAGAGAGCGTCTGCTGTCACGTTATCTTTGCCACTGATGTGCTTGATGTCTGTGGTGAATTCAGATACATACGAAAGATGCCGCTGTTGACGTGGTGAATACTTTCCAGAAGCTTTAGAGAAGGCATAAGTAAGTGCCTTATGGTCAGTAAACAGCGTGAATGGACGCCCCTCAATGAAATACAGCAAATGTCGTATGGCTAGGTACATAGCCAGTAGTTCTCGGTCAAATGCACTGTATTTGGATTGCGCATTGTCGAGCTTCTTGGAGAAAAAAGCAACTGGTTTCCACTCACCATCTAGGAACTGTTCCAATGCACCACCCACAGCTGTGTCAGATGCATCCACTGTGATGCTTGTAGAGGCCGTGTGGCTAGGATGCACGAGGAGGACAGCAGCAGCCAGCCCCTTCTTAGTTGCTTCAAAAGCGCTCTGTAAATCTGCTGACCATGTAAAAGGCTTGGAGTGAGCGGCTTTGTGCAAGGGCTTCATTAGTGCTGCTGCATGAGGAATGAATCGGTGGTAAAAATTTACCATTCCAAGCCACTCCTGCAAGCTTTTGGTATTGGTTGGTGCAGGAAAATGTGTAATCGCCTCGACTTTAGAGGGCAGTGGAGTAATACCATCAGCAGAGATATGATGTCCCAGAAAATCCAGGCCACTGACACCGAATTCACATTTGGAACGGTTGATGACTATGCCATAAGCAGTCAAGTGTTTGAACAGTAGCCGGAGATGGCGCCTGTGTTCACTTGCCGTCTTACTTGCAACAAGGATATCATCCAGGTAAATGAACAGGAAACCTTCCAGGCCAGCGCAAACTCTGTCCATAAACCGTTGAAATGACTGAGCAGCATTTTTAAGGCCGAAAGGCATCCTCAGGAATTCCCAGAGACCGAATGGTGTAATGACAGCTGTCTTGTGTATGTCTTCTGGTCGTACAGGTACCTGATGATAACCCCGAACCAAATCAACCTTACTGAAGTAATGACAACCTTGTAGATTTGTCGCAAAGTCCTGAAGGTGTGGCACTGGGTAGCGGTCAGGTACTGTGGCATCATTGAGTTGCCTATAATCACCACAAGGTCGCCAGCTTCCTGGTTCTTTTTGGGGGACCAGATGGAGGGGTGATGCCCAGCTACTTGATGATCTGCGTATGATTCCAAGGTTCTCCATCGCCGTGAACTCGCGATGAGCTACCGTCAGTTTGGCAGGTGATAGTCTACGTGCCTTGGCATGAGTTGGCGGTCCAGACGTCACAATGTAGTGCTGTACATCATGTTTGTCATTGGATGTGGAGAACTTTGGTTGTGTGAGGGATGTAAACTCATTAAGGATATCGGAAAATCCTGACTGTGAAGTACTACTGACGGTGACACGATGTAAGCTGTTGATACCATTGTTGGTACCGACTGAGGCAACACGGGTCTTGTGACTCGTATAAGTACAGGCATCCACAAGGCGCTTGCCTTGGCAGTCGATGAGAAGACCTTCACTGCAGAAAAAGTCAGCGCCGAGGATTGGCTGTGAGACCTGGGCCAGGATGAAGTTATAGATGAAGGATCGTTTCCCAAACTGAAGGTGAAGTCGTCTTGTTCCAAATGTGGCAATCGTCGTCCCATTGGCTGCGACAAGACCTTCTCCCTGTGGATTCCTGCGGCAATCTTGTGCAGAAGCTGGGTAAACACTAAGTTCTGCTCCTGAGTCGACAAGGAAACGTCGACCTGAAGAACGATCCCATATGTAGAAAAGGCGATTGGATTGATTGCTAATGGCTGCAGCTACTAAGGGCCCAGCGTGGTCCCTGGAAAATTCAACCTCAGCGTTATTGGGGTGGATGGATTGAATGCCCTTTGTCGACTTGAAGACACATGGCTTGATGCATTTTTGTGCATTCTGTCCAAATCTGTAGTGGTACCAGCAGATACTGTCGGAGGCATTGTTGTCAGAGATTTTTTTCTGCTGCTTCTTGGTTGGGAACTTGGGTGGAAGTCTTTTGATGGTGGCAGCACTGATTCCCAAAGAGGATGCCCTTTGACCTTCCATGATCCGGTCTGCCCTCTCTGCAAGGTCTTCCATGGCCCCTGTTACCCCATCAAGTTGAGCACGTACATTGACAGGCAGTTGTCGGAGGAAATGCTGACGGAAAACTTCATCAGGATTGAAGAGGCTAGTCAAGTAGGCCAGGACATCCGAAGGCTTGCGATCACCGAGGCCTGGTGACACTGCTCTGTCGAGGAACTCGATGGCTTTTGCTGCTGCTGTCTGTCCATAGACTTTTAAAATAGCTGCTTTAAGATAGTCATACTTGTCATGGTCAGGCGCTTTAGCTATAATGAGGGCCATGCGTTCCTGCACAGTGGAATCAAAAGAAGACACCACATGATAGTACTTGGTCGTATCTAAAATGATACCTTTGAGTGCAAATTGGGCCTCTGCTTGTGTGAACCAGTGCTCCGGGTGTGTTGTGAGGAAACAGGGAAGTTTCACAGTAGCAGCGTTTACTTGCTGGACGGAGGCCTGCTGCGCAGCTACAACGGCTGCCGCGATAATGTCAGTAGTCGCTTGGTCCAGAATAGACATGGTGTTCTTGCACGTCCGGGGTCACCACTTTGGGGGCGTAAGCCAGCCCAGAAACGAAATAGAAAGAATATCTTGTGCAACAAAACAACTCACACACAAGATTCACATGTTCTGACAAGTAATGATAATCACGTGAGTCAAGTTAGGAGTTAACTGGTAAGGGGTGGACAAGAGGTCTAGACGGTTGCTACACAGGCATGGTGTCTCATTTTTACTTTTTGTTCAAATTGTAGTAACACTCAAGACATCTCAGACCCTGTATCTGTAGAAGCATTCTTTGAACATCCAGTCAGTACTGGGTGCTCGCATTGCTGGAATTAGTCATTTTGGTCTGGACATCACTGCAGTCATGGATATGTTGCCCCCTCTTGGTTCCACTTGTTTTTTTAAAATATACTAGGTCAATAGGGAGTGACGCAAATGCAGTAACAGAGTATTATGTTGGATGCCGCTCATAGGTTACATGGAGTGACGCAAATGCAGTAACAGAGTATTATGTTGGATGCCGCTCATAGGTTACATGATTTTTATAGAGTTAGGCATGAAGACACCATTGATGTTAGTATTACTGTTGACGGCACATGGCTTAGACAGGGCCACAAATCAAATTATGGCTTGGTTGCGGTGATGTCTTGGGACACTGGAGAAGTTTTAGATTATTATCTTATGTCTAAGTTTTGTCAAGCGCTTGTGTGCGAAGACCTGAAGATGAAACAGAAGCAAGTTACACAGAATGGTTTGAGGGTCACAAGGTAAATTGTGAAGCCAATTTTGAAGGCTCTTCGGGTTCTATGGAAGTTGTAGAAACACAAAAACTTTTTTAGCGTTCAGTGGAGAGCTTAGGTACACACACATTAATTAGTGATGGGTATACAAATGCACATAAACGGTTGTTGGAAGTCGAGCCTTACGGTCCTAGTGTCTTTGGGTGGTGCTAGGGGGGTTAGTCGTGTGTCTATAGTTAAAATGCAAACCTACTATAGGGGAGCAATTAGAAAGGACAACCTAGAGGGGATGATTTGCGATGTGAAAGCGATTTTTTATCACTCTTCGTCAACTATGGAACATCCCAACACGAGTATTGTCCTACGGAGTTTTGAGTTGGTGTAAGTTTAATCCAGCTTGTGCTAAAGGTGAGGTACCACCAGTACCGATAGGCTTATGATTCCTCTGGACAAGGCTATGTATGTTAGGAGGTTTTTGATAAATTAATGTCCGAGGATCTTTTGTGCAAATGTTTAGGTGGTTACACACAACCAAAATGAGTTTAATTCTGTTGTGTGGAGTAGAGCGGGTAAGACAGAACATATGAGTGCAACAAGTGTCAGGCTTGCTGTCGAGAGGCAGCAGAGTTCAATGGAGGGCGGAGCATTGTATGGTCCTGGCATGGGGGACCTGTAACATTTTTATTTTGTTTATGTGTCTTTTGCTTTCTATTGTCAAACAGAGATTACTGGAAGATACTTTTGTTTATGTGTCTTTTTGTCAAGCTTAGGAATTAGTGGAGGATGACTTTTGTTTGTGTTCTATTGTTTTTCAGGGATTACTGGAGGGTGTCGGAAGACATGTGTGGAGGGTGACGATGGATGGACGAGCCCTGCAAATGATGACGTGTTTATGTTTGCTAATTCAATATTAGCAAAGCAACATACATGTAACAAGTCTGATGCGTCTTTAAGGGGGTAGTAAACCATTTTTCTGAAAATTTTCTTTAAAAAATTCTTCCTTTTATATCCTACCTATAGCTCTGCATGAGCTGTGTACAAAACTTGGAAGGCTGTTCTGGTTCATAAAAAAAGTTATGGAGGATTTCATGCATGCATTTTGTACACACCTGTACTGCATGGGGTGTGTAAATGATGTCTGTGTTATAGTACATTACGGGACGTCCTGAGGTCAAGGGACAAGGGAGCAGGAGGAGTTGCATCACTCTTTCTTTTGGACATGCACTAAAAAGAGTTGGAGATGACATCTGAGCATGGAGGAATTTTTTTAATTTATATATAGCAAGGGTGGTGTTCTGATGTTCTAATAACATAGTCCAGTCCATGATGCCAACTTCAGGGGGGGACAGTTGCATTTTTTTATTTCCCCCCAAAAACTTATGGTTACCACTTTAGAGCTCCGTAGATTCTGCAAACTTCATGGTATGGACTTGATATATAGCTCAAAAGATAGGTCTCTCTGTGTGCTCTCTTTTGATACTAAAATATTGTTCATAGGTATAACTATAGGCAAGTTACTAGACCTAAAGTGGAGGGACCTAAAAACCTGAATGCCTGCAACCTCCACATAAATAACTCCAGATTGCTAAGTGCTAAAAATTTAAAATTAGCACGGGTGGCTAGAGGAAGCCCTACTCTATGTAATGAGTGTTTTCATTAGGCGTTAAAATTTAAGTACGTGGTCAAGCGCGCGGGTGGAAAATAAGTTTTATGGATTTTTAAAGAAATTCATTTTCTACCTGGGCGCTTGACCACGTACTTAAATTTTAACGCCTAATAAAAACACTCATTACATAGAGTAGGGCTTCCTCTAGCCACGCGTGCTAATTTTAAATTTTTAGTACTTAGCAATCTGGAGTTATTTATGTGGAGGTTGCAGGCATTCAGGTTTTTAGGTCCCTCCACTTGTAGCTCCCCTAACTTGGCTATAGTTATACTAGTGAAAAATATTTTAGTATCAACAGAGAGCACATAGAGAGACCTATCTTTTGAGCTATATATTAAGTCCATACCATGAAGTTTACGGAATCTATGGAGTTATAAAGTGGTTATCACACACAAAATAAGCATGTGGGTCATCCCACCCCCAAAAATGCAACTGTCTCCCCTTCAAAGCTGTATTATGAGTATTATGAAAAAAGTGTGTTTTTGGACTTTCAAAAAATAAGAACAATTCCATAATAATAATATACCATTTTATAGCTCTGTCTATGCTCTAAAGTTTGATAGAATCCTTTTTCTTATTTTGTATACTGGTCTTGAGTTATGCATTGATGTTCGACACAGATTTTATGCTTTTTCATTACGAATTTTCATTGACCTCCCAAATCACTTCCAAGTACATTGTGGCAAAACTGTTTCTATCATACTTTACGTATGTGGCTATGTTACACAAACTGTGAATGGGAAGTGGTCACTGACAATCTGTGATTTTTAAGATTTTTGTCGAGTGACAAGGGTAAGGTTCTAAGGGCGTCTATCTGTGGCAAATGTACAAACATGAAAATTCATTAGTAGCCTTCATGTAATATGTCATTTTAAAGCTATTGAACCAGTCTTTCTTTTGATCTAAAAAGTATCTGTAAAGGATGAAAAACAAAAGTTATGAACGATACAAATTTGGAACACAGATCTTCAGAAAAATGGTTTACTACCCCCTTTAAGTAAACCACGTTGCAGTAACGACCTTTGCGAGGCTCTTATTCGGTCTATTAGTCAATACAAACTGCGCGTCTTGAAATTTTGAAAAAAAGTTTTTTTGTCTCTTTTCTGAACATAGCTTTATGACATCACGTTACATTTTCATCTATAGGTCTTTTTTAGTAATGCTATCAAACAAAAACTCTCGCGCAAGTTGTAGAATATAAAAATTGTTTTCAAATGATATATATTTTTTATGAAAGGATAAAAAATATTCAAGTTATCATTTGAACGGTTTTTCAAAAATCACTTTGAAGTCCAAGCAGTTTGTAATCACATCCCAGCTGCCAGAAACACCCCCGTTCACCAGAATACATCCCCTCATTACTAGAATTGTGTGTACAAACAAAATGTTTGACTTTTCACAGTCCTTTATTTTTTCAACAACAGCAGTATCCTACATCCTAACTACAACCTGAAACCAACAATATATATATATATACATACACATAAATTAAGGGGACAAACCCCAAAAGATTTGTAATCACTAAACTTTTCCCCTTCCTCTTTGAAGGTAATTTGGGCACCAGCTGTTGGTTTCAGTTCAAGAAAATGTTCTAAGAAAAATCAGACATTACCTATTCGTCTGATTCATCTATGCGAACTAAAAGCAAACCGCCACCACCCTGTTCTGATGGAATCTTAGAAGAGCAACTTAGCAATCGCTATGCTCAACGGAAGTTGGTTCTATATCACGATGAATTGTTACCATGCTAATGAGGGAGCATCTTTGCAATGGGCAGAGAAGAGTAGGCTCCCAATCCGTCTAAAATCAGCTGGCAGGGGATTGATGGTTAGTGACTTCATCTCAGAGCATGACGGCTACCTTTCCCTTACTGATGATGAATATGAAGCGGCAAAAAGAAGTAACCCACACATTCCCAAAGCAGCTCGAGTATTCTCAAATATGGTGCTCAGTTGGAAGGTTATTGGAACTCAGAAAAGTTTTTGATCCAAGCTATTCTCATTGTTGATGTCAAGTATATACCCAAAGGAGACCAATTCCATTGTTTTTATTTTGGATCAGAGTTCGGGGCACACATCTTATGCTGATGATGCTTTGAATGCTCATCGCATGAACGTGAATGATGGAGGTAAGCAGCCTGCCAGAAGAGATGGCTCATGGAATGGAAGGGTGCAGTCGATGATCAATTCAAAAGGCCAGACAAAAGGGCTTCGATCTGTTCTGGAAGAACGTGGTGTTCATACATCTTGTATGATCAAGCCTGACATGTTGAAGATCATCTCTGAAATGCATGATTTCAAGACTCAAAAGACAAGGGTGGAGATTTGGTTAAAGGATTTGGGCATGCTTTTTCTTACCCAAATACCACTGTGAACTAAACCCTATAGAGAGAGTTTGGGGTCACAGTAAGAAGTTCACACGTGCAAACTGACTACACTTTCACAGGATTGGAAAGAACAGTTTCATCTGCTTTGGATTCTGTAGAAGTGGAATCAATCAGGAAATATTTCAGAGAATACCACAGAGCCTATCGAGAGGGAAAGAGTGGTGCTCATATAGTAGATACCGTGAAATTGTACAAATCGTATCTGAACTTCAAAGTCGTTAAAATGAAATATAACTCATGAGATATTTTCTAATACTATAAATATATAGTACACAATTTTTGGTAAATTAACCCTTAAGCATTTTCAATAAATCACTCATCCCACAAAAGCTGCCATTTTTGGCTTGGGTTGGTTTATTTTGATAGAATGAATCATTTAAAAAAATGCTTCTGCAGAAATCCTTTTATAAATATGTTACTTTAAAACAACCCTAACAAAATTCAAGAAATCACTAATATTAATATTCTGGTGGTATTCAATATATGGTTGCCATGGCAACAATTTTTGGGGGTCTTGCCACTTTTTTCATCCCCTTTTCACCAGAAATGCTGATTGAAATCTGTGTTCAGAAATTTTTTCACATATTTTCTCAAGAGTATTCTCCGCTCAATTTCTATTCCTTTTGGCACTTTGGCCAAGTCGTGTTAAAGTCATTGACTGAGATATGTCATTCCCCATTGACTCCACATTCGAGAAATTCCTGTTCATATTATTTAATTGAAAGTCAGGTAATTTTGCCCTCTTGATATTCTGTAAGAGCAAGCAAACAGGAATTATTCCACCAACTCTACTCTTTGGTTTCATCTTTATTCTCTCCCTTTACTCCCCACTGTAAACTTTGGTTTTCATTGGAATTAAAAGTTGTTTCATCATGTGGGGCAGGGGGGGGGATAAAACAGTATTGGACCTTCATGCATGTGTTGGTGGGTTCATATCATTAGGGAAAATTGTTTCCAGATTCAGCTGTGGGTGCCCTAGTGAAACACATAAAGCTAAGAGTTCAGATAGATTCCTTTCTGTAAACAATCACATCATCATTGTTTATGATTGTCATAAAAATGCCATTTTTTGGCGATTAGAATTTCAAATCCACGATGATGAGACACTTGAGAGCTGTCTCGATAACACTTTCCTTGGATAATCTTGTTCCAAGGAGGTGAAGGCTCATTAATCTATTTGCAGAAGTCAATGATTGTTATGTTAGGTCTTACACTTACTGCCGAATTTGACCTAATACATTGGGTAGCTTTGGTATTAAGATTCTTGCTGCACTACCAGTATCCTAATTAGCTAACCCTCTCACTGTCGGCATTGTGGATAATTATTTTAAATTTAACACAGCCACATTAAAAAATTAATATCAAATCAGATATTAAGCTGAACCATTTACCATTTTGGTCATTTTGGTCATGTGATAGCATGATTGTTTTAGAAGCTGTGGTCAAAAGGTCTGACCACAAACTGACCACATACTATGAATATAATTATGCAATAATGGTCATGATTAGGAGTGCCATAACATCTCCATATTTCATGTTATGGACTCGATATATAGCTCATAAGATAGCTCTATCCTTATCCTTTCTTCTGCTTCTAAGAACGTAGGAATATACATTACTATACAAAAGTTATGCCAACCCCATAATAAGGTCTTCATAAATTGACCACAAAAATTTCTTATTTATCAACAAGAACTTTGCCAATACAACATTCAGTAAACATTTGATATAATTGTTTGACATAATGTATATAATCGAAAGATATTTTGGGTGGAGTTTGAAGTGAAATCAGTGTCTGTGGCATAAGTCAACCAAGTTGTGGAAACAATTCCGATCCTCCATAATCCAATGGTGAACATTGCAGTATTTGCATTGCACACGACTATCTCCCAGGTAGGAATGGATACCTTCACATTCTTCGTCACTTGATTCATCACCAGAAATGTCCCAAGCTGCCCTAGTGGAAATAATTTCAGCTATTGACAGTCTCGTTGATATCGTCCGACTGAAAATCGTTCGTGTTTTAAATATAATTTCATAACTTTCCTCTGTCCAACCGCCGTAATTTTTTTGGGTGTAAATAGAGTATGAATTCAGCTATCTTTTGATATAAAAATTATTGCCTATTAACAAATGCTTATATTTATTTTATTTTTCAAAGCCGTGGCGTCGTATGGCGCCATTGACAGTATGAGGGTTCTAATAATTGTCTTGCATGCCATCAAAAGAATTCCCTTGGTGTGAACGAGTTCTCTATGCTGCTAACGTACCATTCTATCAGACCTGTTTATCATCTTTGCTGCATGCTGCTGCTTGAAAGAAAACATAATTACCAAGTTGTGACAAAGAAAAATTGCCAGCAATTTCTTAAAAGAGTAATGCTTCCTCAGAGATGGCGGAACAGAAGAAAGGAAGACGGGGACAAGAAATGAGAAGAATATAGTAGAGGAGATTATTAAAAAATTATGCAGCTGAACGTGAGAGAGACCCTTTGATATTATATATATAGTTCCCCATAAAATCTTGCAGAATCAACCATGGGAAGATTGCTAACTTCAGCTTCAAAATTTTAATCTAATGGAGATGGGTCACATGTTATGGCTGAAGTGGAGTCACATGACATGGCTGAAGCAGAATCATCTGCAGGACCATCAGAAAGTTGGAGAGACTCTCGGAAAGCTGAAGGAGAAATGTTCATTTTGCTTGAAAATTTCTCATAATCTTGCACATTTTGTGGACTGAATTTGACTCTTGCTCTTTGGGGTCATTACAACAATAGAAATGGTACGACTGCTAAATAGCAAGAAAGAGGGCAAAAATGGGATGGCATTAAATAGGAAAATTAATAGCATGTGTTTGTGAGTTTAAAGCAGCTCTCTGATTTGTCACACCCTAACAACCATCCAAATGCTCTTTTTGAAATAGAAAATTTTTGAATCGAAGGGAATTTGAAAATAAAATATAGCTCTGTTAATGAGGTATAGAAGATTGAAATTTTGGACGTTTATTGGCTTGTTCAACAATAGTAGCTCCATCACAAACCTGCCCTCAGCACAGTGCTAGTGTAAGGTTAAAATCATTGACTGAAGTCCTTGAAGATTGTATCGTGCATTCTGAGGAACCCAATAAGGCCTTCATGAACATCACTAACCAAGTTTAGCTGTTGGCAATGATTGAAAACCACCCATGGCCACTTCCTTTAAAGGGTTGTGCAAGGCCTAGGATCTCAATTAACTCTTCAACTGCCTGATGGCTTGTGTATCAGCTTTCCCTATGCCTCCTTTTAACCATCATGTACCGACTCCATATTTTGCAAAAGTTGCTATAGGTTTATTTCCGGTTCAGTGTGGCCTTGGATTGCAATTCCATGCCGAGTAAGGAACACTATGGCCTTAACTGTGCTGAAGTCCTTGTCTTCTGGAGTTATGTTATCTGAGAACTTACAGCACTTCAATTGTTGGTTGCCACGAGCCATCCACTTCAAATTGTTGGTTGCCACAAGCCATCCATGGTTGCCTATGAGCCATTTACTTAATTCGAGCCTCTCTCTATGTATATACAAACCTTCATGAGTCTTGCAATTTATATACAGCCTTTCTCCAGGTGCCGAAAGCAAGTTTCAGTCAATGCACTTTCACCCATTGATATGGAAACTGTTTTTCACAGCATGTTGGCAGTAAAGGTTTTGAATGCCATTTTGGAAGTATTAGCAACACATGTACCACTGTGGCTGAAAACTCCTCTCCTTTTTAGTGAATGTCAGGAGTGTGTGCTTATTAGCAGCTGTGTGGTTTCTGCCTCATCAGCTTCAAACTCAGAGTTATGACCTCATTTTATCTTTCATTCCATTTCGCTTCTCTCATATCCTTTGTTGGAAATGACCACATATGCAAAGCAGATGGTCTTGTCACCTACTGAACTAACTGACCATGCACATATGAACAACACTCTACTTAATATACAGTACTGAGCTGAGGTTCAGAGGTCATGCACTGTCTGGTTCAGCTCATACCCTTATCCACAATTTTTTAAAGTGGGAGAACTCAAGCCCCTCCACCTTTCCTATATATCCACCTAACTACTAGAGCAGGTAAAATGCTGAGATATGCTGAGCTTCATCAAAAGCAAGATCAAATTGTCAAAATGTTTATTGAGTGGCAAGTTCACTTTTCTTTGTCTTCTAACTTGCAGTGGTAGTTCCACCTGCAGCCTTGTGTTCAGACTCCAGATCTCAATATGTTGACACAGTATTCAGCCTCCCTGAACTCTCATGAAATATATGATGAGAGCTATGAGAGAGACAAAAATAACAGCTGTGTTGGGGATTACAATGACCTCAATAATCACCTTGAAATTTACTTTCTCGACATTTCGACCATATACTCTAGCCTTCATCAGTTGCG
This sequence comes from Cladorhizidae sp. MBARI D1340-BT2, assembly GCA_028752905.1. NCBI lineage: Eukaryota > Metazoa > Porifera > Demospongiae > Poecilosclerida > Cladorhizidae > Cladorhizidae sp. MBARI D1340-BT2. Next base: position 21,222,574 of record JAQNBH010000010.1, read on the forward strand.
TTAAGTTGATTATTGAGCAGGTCTTTGTAATTTCATTATGTCAACTGAGAGTTCGTTGATGACAAATATTAAGACAACATTTTGTTGGAAGGTATCAATGCTTTCATCAGACCTGAGGCATAGATAGCAGAGTTTTGTGGTATTATATGCTGTGGAGTCCAACAGACAAATATTCAGTTGTGGGTGGTGCACACTGCCTGGAATAACAGTAATGTTAACATGAAATGTGTGATATGTGTTATAGAGATAGGTTCATTTTCATTCCAAATCATGAGGAACAGATGGCCGGTTTATCCAATACTTCAGGTGAGGCCGAGAAGTCTTAGTTCCCAAAGTTTCTTCTTGATTAGACACATCACTAATACATTTGGAATATAATGCAACACATATTGCGGAATATGGTGGGGATATTATGCTGTGTTAGGGGGGGGGGGGAGGGGGGGGGGACAATTGAACATCGTCATCTAGTCTGGATTATACATATTGTGCATGGAGTGGAAGGAAAAAAGAGATATGTCATGTGACTATAGGCAGGTCTTTTTGGATTGACCTACCCTAGTATTATTCGTAGTACTTACGGTGCATGAGGTACTAATACTGTCAGTCTATTGGTTATTCCACTACAACAGAAGAATATTTACTCTTATGACTGATGTAGTAACTTCTACTGGATGTGTTGGTCGACTCTTTCACAGGTTGGAAGTCAATGCTCATAGTAATGCAAGGAAGTATACCATCATCTCCAGTTTCATGTAGTACACATAAACATCAATATCTTCTCTAATTTCTTCTCTCTTCCTGTAGACACCAAGTTTGCTATCTCAAGCAAATGAGAGGGACTGAAGTGCTGGAGATATAATACACTTATTTAGAGATGGCCATTGGAAAGTTCTGTCACGATGAGAAGTAAGTCATGGTTAATATCGTTATCTCCACTTTAGCTGCTTCACATGAAGCAAATATGTCTGGCCCACTGGACACGTATGGTCTAAATGTGATTTCCTTTGGTAATTCCTCTCATCATCAAGACATCACCTGGTGCTCTGGATTTAAAAAAACATAAAAAATACATGATTTTTATGCCATAATTTTTTTAATATCCTGCTTTATTTATAAACCAAATTTCAACTCTATTACTATAAATAAACTAAGGAAATAAATCTTTGAACACTGAACATTCATGGTTTTGGCCACCCAAAAATGACTAAGCAACCAAATCTGACAGTAGCTTTTTAATTTTTTTATTTAGAGACAGGCGCATTCTTTGCTCATTTGAGGATGTCTTTAAGAAGGTTGTGGCATCCATGCATGTCTGGGAAACTTCTGGAATGTGGGTGCATGGATGTTGAACTTGACAAAAATCAAAAATGATTCTCAATGAACTCTTAGTTGACATACATTAATGTTATAGTTCCAGCTGCAACCATCACAATCCAGAGACAACATTGTGACTAACCCTCTTCAGTTACCTACAACTACAGAAAGTCTAACACTTGAATTGCAATTGGATGTCTCACAAAATCAGCAATGTGAAACAGGGTAGAAATGCTGACAATGCGATTGCCTGTACACATACAATCTTCATTGAGTAGCTTGGCTTTACCAGCCCTACTAGCAACTTCAATTTACGTTGACTAGCAGTCTGAGAGCACATAATAACATGAACTGATTCCCTACCAATCCGCTCTTGTCCTGATGCAGACTCCCCAGCAATCTGTCCCATGATAGAAGCAGACTCACTGCCAATCTGATCCACTCTTGAAACAGACTCCACAGCAATCTGCCCCAAAATTGAAGCAGACTCTCCAGCAATCTGTCCCAAGGTTGAACCAGACTCCATAGAAATCTTCCCCATGCTTGCAGTAGACTCCCCAGAAATCTACCTCATGCTTGACACAGGCTCCCCAGCAGCCTGCCCCAAGCTCCACAGCAGCCTGCCCCAAGCCAACAAGTTCAATGCTCACATGCAAAAGGCCAGCCTCACCAGCAGACTGACTTGTTCTAGCTGGTACTTGGGAAGGACCTACTACGGACTCGCTACTATTTCAAACCAGAGGGTTTAACATCGGCAAAGAAGAACCAGCATCATTCATGTCTTCAGCTTCTATTCTCATCTTCTTCACCGGCCATACCCCAGGAAGACTTTGGTTCTCTTATTCCGGCGACCACCGGAACGCTGCATGATAGCAGCTTTAGAATCACACTAGAATCACAGACTTTTGATCAAACTTGACAACTGAGAAAGAACAACGTGGTGTGCACAGGAGCAAACTTTTATAACCACCTTTGTGCAGATATCACGGAAATTACGGATTAGCACTGAGCGATATTTTAGCCAAGTTTCATGTCTTGGCTATGAACGGTTATTGTATTATGAACGATCCAACTTACTGCATTATTCAGGCTTCATCGCACAGAGGTGTGCGATAAAATGGGTGGATAAAAAGTATCATAACTCAAGAATGGTTGACAATAAAGTCTTGAAAATTGAAATGCAGTTAGTTAAATAATGAAGGTATAGAATGATGTGGGGGAAACAATTGGTATTCTCCACCCTTATTAAAGTTCTACTGAGTGATTTTGAGTTGCTGATAAAGAGATCGAGCTCTACCTTAAAAGAAGTCGCTCAACAAGATTTAACTCTTTTTCAATAGATCTTTTCTTGGATTTGGGAAAACTCATTGCAATTGATAATATGACAGACACTTGATTTTGAAAAATATCTTTGACACAAGACACTTCAATGTTCGTACACTTACAATAGCATGGCAGATGGTGCATAGCGTGCATCTATTAATCCACATGCACAATGTGGGTAGGTGCATGTTTATTATTTTTGAAATATATCGTGAGAACACTGCCCAATTTTGGTCAGAGGAATGTAAGAACAGCAATTGACGATAGCTTATGCCATAAAATTGAAATTCAAAATCTGTCACACTCATTCTTCTCAGAAGAACTCACTCACTCACCATCAAAATCTATTTCCTTCATCATTTCAACCATTTGTTGTGGTATTTGAGCCAGAAGTTCCCCAGAAGTTTCCCAATTATGGATAAGCAGTCATTTTCAAGTGCTTACTGGCTAGACATAGACTTGAGATACACTGTGAACAATTCCTCACTGTAAGGTGTGCCAAGGTAAGCTTTGGACCTTGATGTGCACCACTAGCAAAAAAAGTCCTCGTATATGCAAATACTACAGAAATTCTCCTATATATGTAGTATATATATATCCCCTAGGTGGTCATTTTTTTGAGCATAATATGTACCGGGGTTGCAACAGTAGAGTCGGGTGTACATCTTGTACATTGTGATGCCGGGATTCAGGACCAATTATCCCAATTTTTTCCTCTGCATGCAGCTGCATGACTAGCCATTGGTGGTTTGGACCTACTGTTAGATGAGTGAATGTTCAGGTACTTAATAACTACTAAAGAGTGACTTGATAAAATATGTTTCTCTTTTTTTTAAATTGAGTCCATGTAACTTTGCATGGTTATAACTAATACATTTTATTAGCTAATAGCAGAGGGCTTTGTGTCAAGTTATATAGATCTATATGCATGATTACCTTGATTGCTGGATTAACCAGAGTTTGCTAAAGTGGTGGTAGTTGTACCTGAATGACTAAATGCTAGCCAGAAGTAACTAAGTGGGCTAGTTTTGGTAGGACACTTAATATTACTGCAGATCACCTCACACCGGATTGGCTTGTCAGTTTTACACTATTTTCACTCTTTCTTATACAGGAGCATAGCTGTTTAAGAACAGTCCTCTAGAGCAGTATATGCTTCAAACCAATTCTTCCTTTACTAAAAATAATAATGGATTCCAGAAAGTGTGATTATTTAATAAATTTCTTTTATCTACGGCAAAGCGAGTCTGCCAAGGCCTCATTGAAATGCATGATAAGATACTATAAGTCTGTGTGTTTAGTGGATGCCTCTATCTAAGCTGCCTCTATCTAAGCTGCATAAAAAGCAGTGTTAACTGCCACTTGGTGCTTATTGGACTAAATAATGTATGATACCGATTGTTCTACAATTTACTTTACATAATATTTTCAGGCTCGATGAGCAAAGAAAGAAAATAGTTGTGGGAGCTGGAAGTGGAGTTATAGTATATTTTGAGTATTTTTCAAGGGCACCATAAATTGATTTGGACAGCCTAATGATTCTGCATGGGGAAAAAGATGATTCTTGGGACTGACACTGTATAGATATCCTCTCTGTCATGTATTTTTCTTTTTCAATGAAAGTAGGATGGGCAATTTTTAGCGAGATACCACATATACAGGTTTTAAAACTAGTGAGAACAGCATTTAACCCTTTATTGTGCTCTAAACATTGGGAGTCTTAACATCCGGTATATCACTTTAGAGTTTGTGAGTGTCATAAAATACTATATTATGATGCACTGACTTGCATGACTCACACTTGCTATATAAAACTATTGTGTCATTGTTGTTATAAAGGAATTGTTGTTGGAGAAAATTTACAAATGCATATATAGTATACTATGATAATCCTTTCATTACTCTAAAAAGCACGATGTTTTAATATAGAAATCTACTGTATAAATTACGAGTATAATTAACTCTTTAGGACCAAATATTTCATATAATGCAACACATGCATATGCCTGACTTTGATTTATATGTATGTGACATAGTAACAGCAAGCGTCAAGAGTGCTTTCTTCATGGCTTGAGGCTCTATCAGGTAAACAGTTAGCTAACCCAGCAACTATAAAAAGTCAACAAAACTATTTTTGTTTCTCTACTTAACTAGTGTTAACTATAATGACCTTAGCACTCATTTTAGCTCTTAGTTAGCTAGTACCTCTGCCTTCAAGTTCTAGTTTGGCAGGCAATGATTTTCTCTCTGGAGAACTTCCACTCTATATATGAAAACAGATTTTTTTGGTGCTAAATTCTAATATTGGTTAAAGTGTAGCTTTCCAACTGTAGAATCCACAGATCATTACTACTGCATCCAATTTGTCAAGTATTGTAGTTGGTAGTGTATAACCTTAGCATTATCAGGCATATTAACATGTGTATGATCTGTACTTTTCCTAAATAAACAAGTAATTAGTTCTAGAGTTGATTCATATAGGAATATATTGAGATGGGCACAATGCTTTTTCCCCCTGGGTTTCTCATTGTAGTGTGTGTGTATACATGTAAACATGAGGATGATATCAAACCCAGTTGTGCTGCAACATGGACTGGCTGATTGTAACTGGAACTGGAGTTGTGAAATATCGCTGAGACATGGTTGCCAACTTTTAACTGAAGATATAGTGCCCAACTTGCAGAACTGACAAAAACTTCAGGTATCACAGTGATGTCCTCAGGTTGTACTTCTAGAGTTATCACTGTAAATAAGGGATGACTGTTTAATAGCTGGCAATATGTTTTTTAGATAATTTTGTAGATATTATGCACTGTTGATATGTTTGAGTTGAGATGGTCTCTGTTATTGGCATAACTATTCGCTATACTTCATTTGCAGTCCTTTTCACTAGATAAGTAGGAACTTCACTTTTGTAAATGCTGTCTGTAACAGTATTACATGCAAGTACAGTACACATCATCTATAGTATATCTACCTGCACAGCTACATGTTCAGGATTCGAGAAGCATAATTATAATGATGGAAATCCAACACATTAGCACTGACAGCTTCCAAAGATGCAGCCGTCGTCACTATAGTAGTACTACTTGTGTCTTGCCTCAATCTTTAAATTAGCCAAAGAGTTGTTTCTACTTAGACAACCATTTCCATTCTATAATGCCAAGTACAAAAACCTAGTCTTGTTCCACTTATATTATATTAGCATGTTTCACTACTGCCCTTTTTCCTCTGATGGCTGTGTTGTTCTCTATTCTCATCTTGATCTAGCCAGTCTAAATACAAATTGTGCCAAATTTTGTCAAACACCAGCCTCAACTACTCTCAGCTGTCAACTCATGCTACCTCTATAATATATCTATTTATTAGTCCAGTTAGGGTCAATGCCAACTTCAGTAGCTCTCTTCTCCAAGACTTGTCCACAGTGCATCTCAAGTCTATTTTTAGTTCATTGCTTCCAGTAAGAGCTTGGTAAATACTGCTTATCCATGGTTGGGGAACTTTTTGCAAATACTAATGCAACAATAGTTGGTTGAAGATGTGATGAAGGAAGTTGTTAGTGATAAGTTCTTCTCAGAAGAATGAGTCTGTGACAGATTTTTACCTCCAAGCTGATCTACTGTCTTGGTAGAGCTAAAATTAAATTACAGATGGACACTAGCTTACTTCTGTAAGAAATAGTTACATATCTCTCCATCGCTAGATGCAAATTATGATCTTCTTAGTAACTTATCAAACATAGAAATATAAATGTGAATATCCACCCAGCAATCAAAGACATGCATGGTGTTCTTCACATTAACATCACATAATTTGCCTAAGGAAATTAGTTTTATTCTGTACAAAAGCTCACTGATATTTACGTGTGTAGAAACCTACTTTTTATAACCAAAATGATTTGCAGGCCACAAAATCATCTTAATTTGGTTGTAATAGCTGAATCAACATCTTGAATATGATAGTGGCTACCAGCTAATTTTACTCAGTATTATTTTCTCTATTACTTTTCAAACAAAATGCTTTGCTCATCAACATATTGGAGGTGAGGATCCTAGCATTCACTAAAGTAATTGGCAACATCACACAAAGCATAATTGTGAGAATACTAATTTTTCACTGGAAACAATAACTCTCAACTTGAGACCATAAATTTGACTGTAAATTTGTTTCTCTCTCTATCACTAGTAGGTTAAGTTTTTGAAATTTCAATTGATATATAATTATTGGTAAATAAATTATGTTATAGAAAAAGCAATATAGGTTAAATAAAATTAATCGAGTCATATCAATTTTAGTTAAAGATTTTATATTTATTATGTTTTAGATATATGTTTCGTCCACCAGTTAAACTTCTTCGGAAAACCTGGGATCTTCTTGGTAAAGGATGGTATTTTAGAATGATGTTGCTGTACCTGTGAATATATAACAAAATATATATGCAAATAAATTGTGTCAAAAATGTTGTTAAACCAACTACCACTAGACTCATCCAATGGCCATTCCCATGCCTATTCTCATGTTAATGTTGCAATAGGAAATGAATGGATTGCAGTTATAATCTGACCAAATTATATTTATAATTTCATAGTCGCATCATATAATCAATAGTAACTGCATATAAGAAAATACAAGGCTAAAATTCAACCATTGCAAGTTGCAAATAGACATAAATAAACTCACAGGCAGATAGTTTTCGGCATATAGCTGTCAAGAATTCTATCTTCTTTGCAATCACAGACAACTTCTCGCTTGATTTTGGTGATGAGAGTGCAGATGTTGTTGTTTGATCTCAAATGGTGAGAACCCGGTGTTGGAATTCCTGTATGCGATTTAAAAAAATTGCGGATAAGATCTAATTCAGTTCTCCTTTCCTGACACTTCTTAAACATATGCTTCAGGGAGCCGTGCCACCAGTCTAAGGCACTATCAGTTTGATGATGGAAGGGTGAGGTTTGCTGTTGAGAGATTACGCAAAGTTTGCTGACCTGCTTCATTAGTTTGCTCATAAATACTGACTCCTGGTCCATAAGGAGTTCAGCAGGTAGACCATTGCATGATATAAGTCCATCATACCTTCAGCGATGGTAGATGCATCGACATCCTTGAGAGGGATCGTGTCCGGGTACTTCGAACTGAGGCAGAGAGAAGTTAGTATATATCAGTTACGTCTAGTCGTCCTAGGTAATAGCCTGACATGGTCAAATGCCATCCTAGGGAATGGTGTGGTAATGACAGGGACTGGTAACAATGGAGCTCTAATAGGGTCACCCTTGGTTGCTTTTTGGCAATCTGGGCAGGACATGCACCAGTACTGAATATCTTTAGTCATACCTAGCCAGGTGAATAACTTTTGTGTGGTTTTAATGGTACACTTTACAGACAAATGACCACTAAGTCAATTACTATGTGCCATCTTGAGGATTTCTTTCCTTCTAGGTGTGGTTGCAAACAATTCTATCTGCCCAAACTCCTCCTTCTTAGCTTGACATAGAACACCATTTCCCCAATAATACCACTAGTGATTATAATTGGCTTGGGTACAGATGTTAGCTAAAGTCGGATTATCTGACCATTATTGCTGCAGCAATGCGCAGTCAGGCTTATCAGCCTCTAGGCTTGGTATGGGAAGTGTTTTGACTGTGCTATCAGGTGTGGTCTGCAGTTGGCTGACACAACATGAATCACTGGCAAACAAATCTTTGTCAAAGTCTAAGACTTCTATGAGAGGAGTGGGTGAGGTTTGAGACTTCTGGTCTGCTAAGGTATCCTCTAAATCAAACTGTTGCTCATGCTTCTGCTGAGCTATGGCTAATAATATGTTGTGAGGTTTCTTCTTCTCCATAGTTAGTTGAATGAGATAGTCTGTCATCTGCACTTCCCTACCCAGAAGAATTCTATCCAGACAAACTGACACAACTAAGACTAGCTTCTCCATACTTTACTCACCCATCTCCAACCAACCTTTGCTAGGGGATGCTTCTGTAACTTCACGTCAAATCCATCTACATATATCTTCTGCCCTGTCAATTGGAGAGGTTACACAATGTTATTGCCAACCACTCTAATACTGGCACCTGTATCCACTATCATTTCACCCTTGACCTTACCAATCATTCTGTTGATGGTGACATCTGGAACACCGTTGATGATGTTGACTAAGGCCATGGTGGCTCTGCATTCCAGACTCTTAGGCCCTTTCCCCCACACTTGTGGCTGGTTGGTGCTTTACTTGGTGAATAGTGAGCCGGAGTTGGGTTCTTGTCCTTATCTTCAGTTTTTCAGGGCGCCCCCTCTCCTACTGCCTGGTATGTCCAGACTTGTGCTGGTATCAATCCTCTCTGGCAGCTTGCCGGTCCTCTCTGAGGTTGGCTGTATCCAACAAGAATGTTGGCTTCTTCAATCTGATGAATTCAGCATCAACTGTTGTGATATAATCAGGAAAAGGAATTGCCTTCAGAACATTAGGCTCTTATCATCTTAAAACTCCAACACAGCAAACAAGATGACAATCACAATCAGATAAGGTAAGGTAACTAAAATGACCACGTGCAGAAAAGGGAGGGAGGGAAAAATGGGGAATGAAAAACATTTGACAAAGTTATCATAACATTCACCCCATCCTTTCAGATGTTCATTATCATAGATTGAGTCTATCAGGCGCATGCCTGTTGCTCCTAACATCTGAGCAGCAGGGCATCCTCAGTAGCAGGAACAGGGGCTTCGGGAGCACCTCTTTGGATCGCATCAGAATCACATCCCACCACTTCACTGTTCACAGGTGCACCGGGCTCAGGCAGAAGGTCATTACTCAGTATACCATCCCCAGGTGGAGCCAGGTGTCGGATCGATACAGTAGTCTCTCGTCCATCAGCATGCCGAATGTGTGCATATTGAGGGTTGGCCTGCAGGAGCTCAACTTCGTCCACTAGGGGTTCATCCTTTCTGGTACGGACATGTCGCTTGAGTAGTACTGGACCAGGATTCATGAGCCAGGAGGGTATCAATTTGCCCGTGGAAGAGCGTCTCTCAAAATTGAAGAGCCTCTCATGGGGACTGCAGTTGGTGGTTGTGCACAGCAGAGAACGCAATGAGTGCAGTGCATCTGGGAGCATGTCTTGCCAACATGCCATTGGGAGGCCACGTGTCTTGAGTGCCATGGTTACAGACTTCCAAACTGTCCCATTGTATCTTTCTACTTGTCCATTGCAAGCTGGGTTGTAAGCAGTAGTGCGACTAGCAGCGATCCCTCTGTTTAAGAGAAAATGATGCAACTCCACACTCATGAAGGAGGAGCCCCTGTCAGAGTGGACGTATGCTGGCATCCCAAAAATAGAAAACAGCTGGCATAGGCATTGTATAACAGTTTGGGCACAGACATCCTTGCATGGGAAGACAAAAGGGAACCGGCTGTACTCATCAATTATATTGAGAAAGAGGATGTTCCGATTAATTGACTTCAATGGACCTTTGAAGTCTAGGTTCAGTCTCTCAAATGGCCGAGTAGCCTTTATCAGATGTGTGAAACTGAGGTTTATGTTCGGCACACACCCTACAAGCCTTGGTCATCTGTCTCACTTCTTCAACTGAATATGGTAAATTCCAAATTCTCACAAAGTGGAACATACGAGTTACTCCAGGGTGACAAAGTGAGTTATGAAGTTCCATTAGATCTGTACCACAAGAGACATCACAGGATGCTCGAGAAAATGTATCATGGGGAATATTTTCAACTCCTGGATGGTACATAATATCAAAGCTGTAACAAGATAGCTCCATCCTCCAACGATTAATCTTGTCATTTTTAATTTTTCCCCTCAGCTTGTTGTCGAACATGTACATGTATGCAACGGAACGTTGATCTGTCTTTATGGAGAAATGCCTTCCTGTAAGGTAGTGCTTCCAGTGGCAAACTGTTTCGATGATAGCTTGGGCTTCTTTCTCAACTGATGCATGCCTAACCTCAGAACCCTGTAATGTGCGGGAGAAGAATGCTACTGGACGTCCATTTTGGTTGAGGGTAGCAGCAATGGCAAATTCCAATGCATCAGTCTCAACTTCGAATGGTATGCTTTCGTCAATGGCACACACAACTGACTGCTCAATGTCCCTTTTTATGGTTTCAAAAGCAGAAACTAGAGGTGATTGAGAGGGGTCTTATCTTCTCAGAGTAATATTGAATCCATTGTGAGTAGTAAGAAAAGAATCCAAGGATTCGACAGAGACTTTTCATATCATTAGGAATAGGGAGTTGTTGCAGAGGGCGTAGACGATCAGGATCTGGCCTGATCTCCCCTTCTTCAACGACTGAGCCAAGAATTGCCAGTTTTCGAGTGGAAAACACACATTTATCTTCATTATAGATAATCTGGCGTCGAGAAACTGCTTCCAAAAAATGCTCGAGATTTATATCATGCTCTTTCTGATCTTTCCCACATATTGTAATGTTGTCAAGGTAAGGAAAAGTCGCCTGCAGGCTATTATGGTATCCATTGCTCTTTGAAAACATGCCACTCCGTTCGTCACTCCAAATGGTAATTATGTAAATTGGTACAATGCCTTACCAGAGCAAATAGAGATACCAAGTTTTCACCATTAGAATATGAGTAGTATAGCTTGTTACACACTAATGATATATATAATATGCTACTATGTGAATCATCAGTTTAGTCATCATCAGCAAATACATTATCCCCAAATTGTCCTAGATATAATAATGGTCATACGTTATGAATGTAAGCTAAAAATACAGTCACAGTGTGTAAACAATATATTTGAGTGAACATCTCCTAGATATGGAAATATATACTTGGAATATGTTTTGGTGAGTTTCTTCTAGATATGGTCATATATACTTGCAATATATTATGGTGACTCTCTGGGTATATATTCTTATATTATATTTGAGTGAGCATCTCCTAGATATATATATTATATGGAATATGTTTGGGTGAGTCTCTCCTAGATATGGACATATATACTTGCAATATGTTTGGGTGGGCCTCTCCAAGATATGGGCATAATAATATACTTGCAATATGTTTGGGTGGGCTTCTTCAAGATATGAACATATATACTTGCAATATGTTTGGGCGAGTCTCTTGTAGATATGGACATATATACTTACAATATGTTTTGGTTATACTCTCCTAGATAAGGACATATTTACTTGCAATATGTTTTAGTTAGTATCTTATAGATATGGGCACATATACTTGCAATATGTTTGAATGGAACTGACCTAGATATGGACATGTATACTCACAATATGTTTGGGTGAGACTCTACTAGATATGGACATAAATATGCAATATGTTTGAGTGAGAGACTCTCCTAGATATGGACATATAATAGTTGCAATATAATTATTTGGGTGATACTCTCCTAGATATGGGCATATGTACTTGTAATATTTTTGGGTGAGTCTCTGGGTATGTATACTTACAATATATTTGAGTGAGCATCTCCTAGATATATAAGTTTGGATAAGTCTCTCCTGGATATGGAGATACAGTGCTGTATCGAGGATTTGGAGTAGGGGACAGGTTCTCAAATCAGGATCCAATGAAATGGCTCATTAAATTGTTTTCAGTTAATATAATATGTTGACCTACTTTGGTTTACCTTCATGATCTGAGATTACTTGTTCATCAGGGACATTAGCATTGCTTGTAGAACACTTGAAGTAGTCCTTCAGAGTCTTAGACATGCTGATTCCAATTGACAATGTGCTCAGTGTGATCAGCACATGGTCAATTGGAAGTCACTTCCTGTGCAGAATCAGCTGATGATATTATCATAAATAGTAGATCTATGTAAGCTATACAAGTTTGTGGGTAAATTGCTGTCTTTCATTCAGCTTTTAATTGGAAATGATTGACAATTCATTATTGCATCTTCCTAACTTGGACAGTGCAGCCACACATTCATTTATAGGAATGAACATTATGACAGGCCAGGGGGGTGCTATACAACCCGAGCCCCCGCTGGATATGGCAATGATGTGCTGCATGGCCCACCAGAGTGACACGATGTTATAGGAGTCCCGTTCATGGGACTCCTAATTTGACAGGAAAGTTTTTATTTGATGTTCAGAACAAAACCACATATTGGTAAAGGGTCAAAGAATAACTTGCATGATTAATTAGAATAATCCAATAAAGTTGGTGGGAAAAGCCAAGCCGCCACAGGTGGCTCAAGCCACGGTAGCGTGCAGCTTAGCTGGAAGTCGGAGTGGTCAGCCCTTTCTACTTCGGCCCACAATGCGTAGTGGGTGGTGGGTGTGGTCATTAACTACCTGAGGGATTTTTGGTTGCTCCTGCGGTAGCTGAACTGGTGTCCAATCAGTTTGCTGTGAAGTGGGCAACTCGTGAATGCCGAAATCAGCATCCAAGAATGCAGGTTTAAGGCGATCAACTGATACTGTGTCCTGTCTGCCATTGAGATCCAATGTGAAATACTTGGTTGACCTCTCAAGTACTCTAAATGGTCCATCATAGATGTACTGTAGAGGTGTGCGATGTGCATCATGACGGACAAACACAAAGGTGCAGCTCTGCAAGTCCTTTGGCATGTATGTGATGTCATAGTGATTATGTGCTGTCTTGGTCTCAGTCCAGCCATGGTCATACGTAGGTGGGTAAGGAAATCGGACGCTTCGGGCTGAATACCTGACGTTGCGACGAAGAACTCTCCAGGAAGGCGGATGGTTGTTCCATAGACCAGTTCAGATGGTGAGCATCCTATGGCTTCCTTGGGAGCTGCACGGAGATCGAGTAGGACCGATGGAAGCTCATCCATCCATGCAGGCCAGTCAGCCGGGCTTTGAGTGCTGATTTTAACTGCCTGTGAAAGTGTTCCACAATTCGATTTACTTGCGGATGGTAAGCAGTCGTGCGATGGTGATGCATCCCCAGTAATGTGCCGTCTAAAGGGTTGAGGTGAATTGTGGCCAGCTGTCGGAGGTAATGTCTGCTGGTATACTCCAAATCATGCAATATGCTGAAAGAGTCCTGAGCCCACTCTCTCTAGCTCTTATACTATTACTATCATAATTATTATGATATCACTAACCAATCACATCACTATAGAATGTTGTTCTATCCATATCCTAAGGTGAGTGCTTGATAATCATATTTCTTATCTATTCATTTATCCTGTCCTTATTCAAGTGCGTTTGTTCCATTGACCATAGGCGAGTAGTCAGGTGTTACTGGACTGTCAGGTAGCCTCTTTTCTGACAGAGAGAGTGACATCCTATCACACATTACCTCTATCTAGCAAGATAATCTAGCTAGCAACACATAGATTTGTTTTCAAAATGAATCGTAACTGTAGTTTATTTTTATTGACTTCATTGCTAGCTAGTGCTTGGTGTCATCCACCGAGAAACATTCTTAAGCTCAGTTAAAGCTTCTACACTCCATCTGTCCCTGTTTCTACAAGGGAAGCAGCAGCATAATTCTTGAAGATTGCCCTTGACATCTAGAAGCATGAAACAGACACTAAAGCATGACACAGAGCGCTTGAGGTAGCTGTGAGATAATAATTATAGCTTCAAACCTCACCTGCAGCTATAACTACTGCATTGCACTAGGCATGATCAAAAGAATGATAACAAACTTTATAAGCACCCACAGCATAGGTTATCTCGACTTACTTGTTGTGGTTTTCAATACAGCTATGGGGAGTGCTGCGAGAAAGCTATAGCTACAAACCACAGCTGTATTCACAGCTGCACATGTTTGGACTAGGACCAAAGAAGGATGTTTACTGATGAAAAACTACAATGCAAGCTGAGTACACTACTCCCTGAAGCTCACAGATTTAGTTTTGTAGCTATGGAAGTTTGATTAATTAGGAAATAGTTGTCATGCAATTTCTTACGTGCATGTACATACTAAAACCATAGCTAAGTCAGCAGCAGATTCCAAATCTCTTTAAGCAGAACATTAAATCTAGCTGTTAGAATTTATAAAAAATAGACTTCAGGAAAGGAGAGAAAGAAAAAAAGTCAACAAAGTCTGCTTCTGTACAAATGTAACTGAGATTTGAAAAAAAGAGCGAGTGTTATAAGGGAGAAGAACAGCAGCCCATGATGGAGAAGATTCCTTAGGCTCATGTGAAGATTCATTCTGACTTAGCCACTCTACACACTCTAGCTAAGCTCACATTTGCTAAAATGGAAAATGATTGTCACGGAAATTGAAATGATCGTTACAATTTTGTGCTCATTGGAAACTGTGAGGAATCAACTAGTAGACAGATGACAAATAATTCACAGATTAATGTTAGTCTTGCAGCCGTGCTTGGAGTAAGACAAAAGTTACAGCAAAGTGATATCATTTAATTTCAAATTGATGTGTTTTTTCACTTATGCTTGCCACACTGACTGCTTCTGTTAATGCATCACTAAGTACAAACATACAATAATGACAATGAAGAAAGAAAGAAAGACCATAAATTAACTGCTTTAATAATTTTTACAACAAAAAATGAATTACAAATAGAATTTGCTATAGGATTGCAATGGGGGGAGGTTATTTGTAAATGACTATAATATTAAGGATGTCTAGATAACAGCGAGAAGAGTAGTTTGTCAGCAAGGAATTGGCCCATGCAGCAACTGCCAAGATGATTTTATAATACTTGCCCAGTTTGTACATGTACTCTTGATTATCAGTAGTGCTATCGATCCTTCCCTTCTAGCTTATAGGTTCGACAATGCGAGACCTGCATCCATGACTGCTTTGCTTCTTTTCGCAGGTCCTTTACTTGGGCTGAGCTGTTACTGAACACTAAGAAATGTCAATGCATCTCTCAGGTAGCAGACATTCTCCTACTCCAATGTTCTAGCAATGTGTTAGCTGGGTGTCCGAACTAGTCAGCTATTTCAAAATTAGACATATCTATGGTCGAGTCTTGGACCGAGATTGTTGAAATCCATCACTCCTGTAATATATGTGCCAGTCAGACACCTGTTTACTCGGAATCTAACTCAAACTCAAATACCTAAAGACTGGTGCGTTAATATTATCACCCCATACACAAGTCTGGGGACGAATCATCAGTTAGAAACTACAGACCCATCTCCCTTCTGTGTGGTATTTCTGTTGTCATGGAATGGATAATTTAGACAAATGTTTAGAATTCTAAATTCTAAAGGGGCATTCAACAACTCAACATTGCTTCATTTAGTCAAGAGTGCAGACATTTTAACTAACGAGAAATCTCAATAAAACGTAATTACTCGGGCTACAGCAATGGTTTTGATAGTTTTCTTCATCAAGAGCTTCTTTTCAAATTGTGGTGTTAACAGAAGAGCTGTAGCATTGTTTCAGAGGATACCTAAACTCTCGCTGTCAAATGATATATATATATATAAATACTCTGATCTGCTTCTAGTCAGTTCCGTTATTCTGCAAGGCAGCATTCTTGGTCCATTATTATATTTGATCGCCATTTCTTCATCTTCTCTACTCTTATATGCAGATGATACCAGTGGTTTTAAAGGTTTTACATCAGTTTATGATGTATCCCTTCTTCCTAATGATTTATCCTCACTCGCAAAATGGTCACCTGGTTGGTATCTTTCATTTAAAATCTCAAAATGTTGCCTTTTGAGGATTGTTCTCAAAAGTCTCTGCTGCTGACTTTTTGGGTGACACTTACACCAACTCAAAAAAAAATAGTTTTGAGATCTAGATGTAATTATTTCAAGTGACTTAACATGGAACCTTCAAGAACCTGAACTTAAAACCAAAACTATCATGTTTTTGTCTTATCTTTCCATGCCAATATTTTAATATTATTTTTTTAACTTTTTAAATGTTATTGTTATTATTATTTAAAAAAATTAAATTTATTCTAATTTATTATTAATTTTTATTCTGTATTATATATTTATTATATATTTTATTTTATTTGTCTGCATGTGCTGGATGTATCTTTCAGGGTGTGGTTTGCTTCACATACTAGGTAGCTAGCTAATGGTAATAGTCTTAGCATGACATTATTCCTGATAAAGGCTCGAGTATCTAGTCAGAATATTGAGAAGAGGTTGATTATTGAGGTCATTGTAAGGAAATATATATTTTAAGTATTACTAACGGTTGTGACATAACTTGAGCATGTTATCATACTTATCACACACATGCACACGACACATTTTGAGATAGAAATCACAAAAAGTGTGGAAACTGATTTCATAAGATGTTGTGGTGGAGAAATAAAATATTTTCGTTCGATAAATCTGTTTCCAGGTCATCTGCTAATGCGTTGAAATTCTTAGTTTGAAGAGCTGTCACAAATGTCCTCCATGTGAAAGGTTAGACCTATACAGTAAACACGAATGGGATGAAAAGCTCATAAAACTTGTTACAATGTAGTTGTATGTTCACTTCCTAACTCAGACTAAGGGCTGCTACTAAATAAAGGCTGGATGCTTTACCTACATATCCTGCATATTTTGGTGTCCACAGAAACTATTTAGTGAAATGTGTGTTGGCAGTAGTAAGTTTATGCCCCATGTTGTTCCACATTTACAATATATCAAGCCATAATGCAAGGTTTCTTACAGAGGGGTTGCTAGGGGGTGGATGGGTAGGTGGAGAGAAGCAGAGTAGAACTTATTTCCTAATTGCCTTGTCTAAACGCTAATAAAAATACTGTAGTCATCTGAATGGTTGTCATGCTGAGTACAGCTTAGCCATAGTATGTGTGTGTGTGTGTGTGTAGGTGGGTGGTCTTGGGCCCCAGGCATAGAATGGAATATGCATCTGGTTATTAGAGCCATGTCCATGCCAGGGCGCGGTCATGACAGATATTTGTTACTTAGCCACATAAATAATGCATGGGTGTGTGTGAGCTATAATTAGCAGAGTACATTCCACTGCTGCATGGGAACCTAGCTATAATTACCAGATGCTTATTCTATAATATGTCTGGCCAACTAGACGAGCTACGTAATCAACTAGTTCTTGCTTGCATAGTCATTACGGAACACAGCCTGAGCCAGGGAAGCTTTCTAAAACCTATCACATCCAACTAAGAATTAAGATGACAATAGCTCTACAACAACAAAAATGTTTTTATAGTTGGGGGGAGGGGGGAAAGGAAGAAAAAACAATGAGCCCAATATAATTAGAGGACCCTTTACCATTTATACAAATTTTTATATTTTAAATTGTAAGGTGTCTCTTATTGGTTTTGGTCACAATAGACATAGTTGTTTCTTTCTTTTAACATACCAACCCTGTTTACACTCTCAATCAACTCTTCCCAGTCGACATAATAACATTACAATCAAAAATATTCTCTTGATGTTTCGACTAGATGCTCTATCCTTCATTAAGAATAATGAGACACTAAAACTAGTGTGAGCCTGCTATATATACACCAGTTGTTAACTATTCACCACATGCTACAAAACCATCGCTACACACATCCAACATGTGACCAGAACATGCATCTAGCAGGTGAACCGGATTTGGAAAATAATAAAAACTTAACAAATTAAAAATAATAATAAATAATATATATATTAAATAATAATAATTAATAAATAAACAGATAAACAGATAAAATAAGAATAATTATGGTGGTCGTGGCTACAAGTTCAGTCTCTTGAGAGTGTCTCCCCAACAGTCAGGCAAGTTAATTCAACAGTCTCGATTGAACTGCTCACACTTTGTTGCTAGGCCATGTGCAATGTCTCCTTCACTATATAGCAGTTCCTTTTATTGACTACACATGTAAGCAGTCCCAGTTGAACATTGCTTAAAATGGGTCGGTGTGCGGTGAATCTACCAAGCAATAATTAAAAAACCAATTACACTAGCCCATTAAACGATTATTGAAGCCCAGAGCTTATTCAAATCATTTGATGCCAGCACACTTACAAGGTCGATTGATGCTTAGGAATGTACTGAAAAAATCCCAACCCAAAACAAGCCCATCGTAAATAAATGCCCATGTTTATACTTTGCAAAGATGTCTCTGGAAAAGAATTCCATGCTTAAAAACTTTGACCCATTGCAGTATTTTGTTATTTAATCACTCACTAAGTTGTTAATCATGTGCGTCTAAATATTTTAAATTCGATAAATGGAGAGGAAAAAAATATAGAGGTGCAAAAAATAAAAGGAACAAGGATTTGAAACAGGATGCAGCCAAAACGACATTGTTTGTTATGAAAGTGAACTAGACTCGTCATATATAGTGGTAAGTTGTATTACCTGCATAGTTATAGATGGTTTGTATGTAGAATGCTGGTGCTTTTTATTCTTATAGGTAGGCATGCATGGTCTAATGGCTGTTTCATTGAAGGAAGCATAAGTCACAAAGTTATCGACAGTATAGGACACATTCCCCTCAAGCTTGAAATTGCCAATTTTTATTCCTTTAAAATGCAATTATAAAATAATCATATTACAAGCTTCTACTAAACCACTGCTTGAATAATCTCTAAGAATCATTACTTAATCCCTTCAATATCACAATACTTTACAACAGAAAACACACTTCCCTTGTCCTATATACTGATTCAATTATCTCCAAGTTACAAGAAGCGATCATCAGGTACTTAGAAATGTTCAGTTTATATGAGCTTTGGATGTTGTATAACTTGAAGCCTATGTCCTCCGACTATTTTATTTTATTAATTCTATCACAGTACATATGACTTACCAGAATCCTTGCCAAGTGATCTAGAAAAAATTGAAAACAAAGTTAAAATAAAGGTATCACCGGCAATTTTAATCCTTTTACCAACAAATTATTATGGATAAATGTGTTTGTATGTTTGTGGTGGAGGAAGGGTGTGGAGGGGCGGGTGGGGGGGGGGGGGGGGGGGTGCAAATATATATGTAGAAACTAATAAACATTATATCAGGTGAGAGTCAAACATTGAACCAAATTATATTTATTAACTAGGGATAAAGAAGAGAATATGCAAGTTCAAGCTTATGTTGTCAGAACTTCAGATGGATAGGAAAAACACCTGTTAGTCTGGAAGTAGTTGTGTAGAGCTTTGAATTCACTTTGGAAGCATAGAATGTCCAGAAAAGCCTTCTGCTAACACTTGGTGGCGGGATTAAATAAGATCCACAGAATATTTTTGGATTTGGACCATCAGTAAAAAATTCCACAATATTTCTTGTATAAAGCATGTAAATCAGTGTATTACTCGAAATATTAAACAAGAATTGGGGCATTACTTGTAGACATCAATCATCTTGTAATTATAGTGAACTACCGGGACTTCAAGTTATTGCTCAATTATCAAAAACTGATAAACTACTCATATTGTCTTTGACTAAATGATAGACACACCAAAAAGGATAACTCGTCTCCAAAACTTGCTTTTGCAACTTCTTAACATCACAAAATATTACATTTTCTATTTCTAGCTAAAATAATTCCAATGTGCCGCGAATATGGTAGTAAGATTATAAACCATCACACTTAAAAAATTTAAAATGTTGAAATTTGTCTTGAAATATATCTTTGCTATCCTTCCTACAAATAAAATAAGATAATTGTTCACAACATACTCTCACAAAATTACAATGACCTTCGCAATAATCAACCTAAATTTACTCTTCGACATTTTGACTAACCTTCACCATGAATAATAAGCGCTAAGACTATCATGAACTGGATATATACCGATGGGTAGATTAGAATCATCGGAAACAGTAGATTTCAAGTTTATTATTGAGAAGGGTGATTGTAATAAGATTGATTTAAGTTTGTTTGAAGGCTAGGAATGTTTCTTTGAAGGCTACAGAATTCAGGGAAAGTTTAGTTTGAAGAATGAAATGGACCCGTTTGGGTTACCTTTTATCAAGGAAGGTGATTAGCATCTCAGATTAGAGCTAGAAGGACCCACTGAGGTTCAAATCGCACCATAATGGCAGAGCACTTGTTATTGTTGGCCAGTCTGCCAGTCTGTACATGTGTTTCTATGTCACCAATGATTACATACAAATAATGTAACATGGTATTATTAGTAACAAACTACACTAGCTTCATTAGATCTCACCAAATGCAAATGCTCTGCTAGAAAACTCTTCTATAAATAATCTATTAAAAATACTGCATGTTATGAAAAAGTGAGATTTGCAGAGGTTTTTTTGCATTCCTGATGATAGCACACAAATAATTACGAGGAAAAAACTATGCTAGCTACATTAAAAGTCAGCCAATGTAAACAGTTCACTAACATGGCTTAGCCATACTCCATTAGAAAATACAAGCAGTTGCTGAAATGGTGAAATTTACAGAGATTAGCATCATCTCAGTCTGGTTCAAAATTTTCGATGAGCCTTAAAAGGCTTTTGGGGAGTAATTTTGATGGTTTAACACCAGAGGGGATTAAGTCCTTCATTCTTATTTTCTGCTCTTCTGCTAGTAATTAATTTTTATCCTTTCCTGAAGTAAAATTTTGGGAATGGTTGAGCTACTGCATGTATTCCCAGCTAAAAAAATAACCCCTTGCTTATGGAGAAACCTATAAAAAGTAAAGACTAATAGATCATCCAATTTTGACATGTAGCTACTATAACACTCAGTAAAGATGACACAATAGAAGAATATATACAGCTATAATATATATTTAACAAAAAGCACCAACCTCACATCAAGCATCACTTGTGATCCATACATAATATACATAGGTAAATTATATATATACATTTATATATTGTGTAAACATGGTAAAAATAAATATATTCTACAATAATTATTATCTGAAACAAATTTATTTTAAAATTTCTTGAAGGGAACTGCAACAAGTACGGAGGAAAACAAAACATAACAAAATATTTTCACCACAAACCTTTATCGCCCATTTTATCTTTTAAAAAATAATGTGCATCTGGTTTTTTTATAGATTTTATATTTCTGTACACCATTTAAAAGTTTAAGGGTACCCAAAATGTTTGTGCTCTACATTCTAGTTTTTGGGTGGGTTTTTAGATATAAGTAAAATAATTTTTTTCTCATGTGCATAAGTGACTTAGATTTCAAATTCATAATTTATGACATACCTTAAATTAACATGTTCTTCTACAGCTTTAGTGGCATATTTTCTCCTCATGAAATACACCAATACAAAGATGAAAGGTATGATAATAATTATCAATGCTATTGCTCCAACAATCACTCCAATGATTATAGTTGCAGAACCTAAAAGTCAATAATAACAATAGTAATCACATATTACAGATCAAATGAATAAGCTAGCATTTATAATATGATCTGTTAATTGCATTGAAAATTAACCCTGGATTATGTAAAAGCTAGAGACCGAGGGGGAAAAAATTCCGAACTGAACATTTCCATGTTAGAAGAAGTACACCTTACAAGTAATGGCAAGTGCAAAATGGAAGCAAATTTGAAGGAAAAAAACAGTTTCTGTTTTTTCCCAGATATTAACATCTATTGGGTACTAGTAGGTCCACATAGTTAGCACATCATTTATGTTTTCATCCAGCCTGTTTCTAAGGGGCCAAGACTTAGCAATAGGTGGACATATCTGTATGGATAGTTCCTCCACTTAGCCAAGATCTTGATTTATAGTCATTGCTAATGTTGTCAGTAATTAGCCATTTATAGGCTAGCCATTGATATTATAAATAAACTTAAATGGGACAGGGAATTCAAGGATAATCACTGTGGAGTACCACAATGCATACTTGCATTATAAATTTTGAACAATATTAGAACTATGTGGTACAGTAAACATAAAATATTACATTTTTTTACTTCTGCTTCAAAAAGTGATGCACTGATACATAACTGTGACAATTTTACTATACATCAAGACATTTTCAAACATTGGTGGTGTACCTGTTTTTGTGTTTTCCATTTTTACTGCTTCAGAATCAGGAAGGTCTACAGATGATAATTTTAATACACATAATTAATTTACTAAGTCATAGTTAGTAATATACCAGTTTGTGTACCATTCATTTCCGTTGTTTCAGAAATAGAAATGTTTACTTGAGCATCAACTCCTAAATGAATTCTTTTCTTCACTTCATTTGTGACAGCATGTCCATCAGTGAAATTAATAAATAACAATACAACATTAAAAGTCTTAGGCATGTTATCAGGTAATATAGGAACTTCGATAAATTGTGATTTATTGCCATATTTTTCAAATGTAAAGGACAATCCAGCTGCAGGAAGGAAAAAAAATACATTTCATAACAACTTAATGATAGATACTCTATCCAATGATTTGTGTTTTTAATCAAGTCATGATGTGCTTTATCTTTGTATCTTTACCGTAACCATAGAGAGATGTTAGCTGATGTACATCCACAAGAAGATAAATCCACAAATCAAGATATCATTAACAAAAATTTGAGGAAACTAACAACATGCACTAAATACCAGCACTGTATCATATGCATAACCTGTAAGCTGCTGAGTCATTGCAAACCAGCAAACAAATTTTGCTTCTAGTGATGGGTGTGCGATTAAATTAATAAAGGTTGAATGATTGTTTCTCAATCTTTGACTATAATTATACCCTATCTGTTTTCCTGAGATTACTAGTCCAGGATTCTGCGGTTTCACTTCCACTGGTTTGTTTAAATGTTAGTACCTGAGATTACTAGACAAGGATACTAGAGTTAGACCTCCACTGGGTTGCTTAAATGTTAGTTTCTCTGTCTTTTTGTGGAATAAATCTATGTCCTAAGATTCCTAAATGACTTAGTGCACATAAAAATTTACCTGCTGGGTTGCTTAAATGCTAGTTCATCTGTCCTTTTGTGGAATAAAAAATCTATGTCCTAAGATTACTAAATGACTGTGCTCATAAAAATTTACCTGTACATATAATTTAGTGACTTTTATTTTGGAGGAAAACTTGAAGCATCAGATAATACATGGTACATACAGTTTTATGTGAACATTACAGAATTTTGATGTTCTGCAGAATACCTGTTTAACCTTACGAACTCATTTGGCTATTTCTGAATTTTTATTTCTTTCTATTTTTGTTCGCTAGTTACTATGAACATTTGTTTTGAGCTCACTTCATGAAACAGACATACTTACAAACTTGCTTACCAATAGCAGTCGAGGTGAAGCTATTATCCACAATACTTGCCCCCAAAATAACTCCAAAATCTTCAAGATTTCCACTGAACAATGATACATTCAGATTGACAGCTTTATCATCATTTCTGACCGAGTAAATCACTGGATTAAACTGAAAATATAATTCTGGAAGAAAATCAAAGATATTCATATTAAGACACAGATTTTTAGTGACTATGGCTATAAAAGATAATGATCCTTAACACTATGCAGGTCCAAGACAATAATGACGGATGTTACCAATAATTGCATAGTGCACTTAACACAAGTATGCTAAAGGGTTATCAAGATTTTCTGCTATATTAATTTAGTAAATACCAAACAAACATGCAACTTACCCAAATTTATTATAGGGAGTATATCTAATACCAATATAAATGGAGCAAAAAACACTTAGCTTCATTGAAAATTTATTTTAATCCAACTTCAACTATTTAATGAACATTGATGAAATTATAAGATTTGTTTTTGGATACATCTTTATGGCAATAGATTTTCCATAAAGATGGCAGCTAATGTAAAACATATTTGTGAATGTTAATATGTGTTGTGTGTATTTGTTTGTGTATTTTGGGTGTATGTTTTGTGTGTCACTATAAGAAAACGAGAATAATAATGTTTTCATCATTTTGCATTAGTGGTAGTGTAGTAGTGATGAAGTAGTAGTACAGGTGGTAAATATTGTAGTAATAGTAGTATAGCAACAGTTGTAGCAGTACTTGAAGTAGTAGCAGCAGTATATTAGTAATATAGTAGTATTGGTAGTAGTAGTGGTAGAGGACATAGAGGCAGTAAAGTACAGTCAAATTAACCATCACACACATCTCTAACAGTGCTTACAATCATCATCTAGTTCACAATATGATGCTCGCCAAATGTAACATATTATCGTATCATCCTATCGTATCATCATGTTGTTAACCAGCAAAGTTATGACACCATTCCACGATAGAATATGATACTATTGTCAGAAATCTGCTCTGGTAGTCCCCTTGATCAGCAGGAGATAAGGTTGATACTGCCACCATCTCTATTCCTAACAAAACTCTAAAATAGGCCGTCAATTGCTCCTGTGGCCGACGTCTAGCTAGGACAGTTGCCTTATATATGTCTAAGAATGTTCCAATTTCAACGATACCCTCATTGAATTTCTGAAGGGTGAGCTTGGGTGCGGGTGGAGGGGTTTCTGCTGCTGGTGGTGGGCATACTGTTTCTGCCACCTGTAGCAACTTCATTTCCCACTCAAGCTATTGTTGAGCTCTCCTTCTTCCCACTCATACCATCACTCCTCCATTTGTTGCTAATTTATCAGGAACTAGTCCATGGAATCACCTTGGTCGACCCAATTTTCTGGGTTTGCACTCCGGACAACTCAACGTCACTACCTTCGTTCCTCTGAAGACATTCCAAGAAGAGAGCGAACAGAGGAAAAGACAATAATAATAATAGCCTAGCTACTTTCAGGGTATTCACTCACAAGTCCTCGAGCAGTATCACTGGACTGTTTCTCCTGTCTCACTATTGCAGCTACTCTAGCTATTTCTCTGCTTCCGAACTCTCCCTTTGGAGATCTCACTGCTGCCACCAAATGTGAGAAATCTGCTCTGTTGAACCACACTTTAGATCCCTAGTAATTTCTGATGATGCCAAATACTTGTCTAGTAGATCTACTTGCCTCACAACTCTTATCTACATATCTAATTGATAATAAACTACACTAGGCTTTATCTCAGCCTTTCCTCGCCAACAAAGGTTTAGTGGTTAAGCAGTAATGAATAAGTACAAATGCATTGTACAATCTTATTACACAACGGAATCTCCTCCTATCTCACTTAGCTAAGACTAATCAAATCCTACAGAATCCCTTGTTTTCTCATATTCTGCGTCATCCAGTCACGAGGCTTGGCTGAATGCCAACCAATCCACTATTGTGGATGCTCTCAGAATCTTCTCCCCATAATTGGACTTGTGGTCAGGTGTTGTAGATTCCTGCAGTATTGTAGATTCTTGCGGTGTTGTAGGTTCTTGCGGTGTTGGGAGATTGTTGTCTGAATGTCAGATCATTTCCTGACAACTATATATTACAATTGAATAGGAATCTAGTGTTCTGGATACCACAATAGAATAGTGTACTATACAATTACGATGGAATAGGATCTACAAATACTTCTATTCCAGATATCACAATACTAATTACGATGGAATAGGATCTACATGTACTTCTATTCCAGATACCACAATAGCTATACAATAGGATCTACATGTACTGATACCACAATACGATACTATACAATATGATGGAATAGGATCTACATGTATTTCTATTCCAGCATGGAACTTTGAGTGTATGACACATCAATATGCTAGAATTTAGCAAGTGATGAACTACAAAAATAGGGAGTCGATTAAATCTCTAATCCAATGTACTCACTTCAGAGCTCATCAGCACATTGCACATACTACTAACTTTGACAAACTAGTTGAATTGTTAGTGAGTTGTGGTGAAGAGACATTTCAAACCTTTCTTGACAGAGATGGAAGAAATGCAAAGTACACCTCAAAAATGGCTGTAGTAGAGTTTGTGAATGCTCTTGGAACATGGGTGGAAGAGTCTCTATTCAAGTGGCCATAAGGCACCCTTTGATAGCATCATGGCTGATGAATGCACTGATGTTACTACCATAGCGGAGTTGACAATTTGTTGTCGTTGGGTGGAGAGAGTTGTACCAGAAGAACACTTATTTGAAATTTGACTCTTGAAGAAAGCTAATGCTGAAAGTATGCTTTAGTAGAGTACTGCAAGGAAAAGAACATTCAGTCGGGAAGGCTTATAGGAATGGGATTTGATGGAGCTGCCACCTTCTCTGTGACAAAATAGGAGTTCAAAGAAGGCTGAAAGAGCTCTCACCTCATGCATTGTTTGTCCACTGTCGTTGTCATGTCCTTCAACTGGCTTATGTGCAAGCTGCTAATGCTTCACCAGGTATCAAGCATGTCTACACTACTCTGATGATGTTATGGAAGTTCTTTTATTACTCCCCAAAACGTGCAGAGTCATTAAAGGAGATTCAGAAAGTACTACATCTTCAAGAGCTCAAGATTGTGAAACCATCAGACACATGCTGGCTTGCACATGAGCATTCAAAGCAGTAAAACCTGGTTACAGCTCGATAGTTCTTGCTCTTAAAAATATATATGAACCAGAAGCTCTTGGACTAAGTAAAGCCCTTTCTAGTCACTCCACAATGCACCTACTTGACTACATTCTTCCTCAAGTGGCAAAGCTTAGCCGTGCCTTACAGACCAACCACCTGGACCTCTCCCTTATTTCTAGTCTAGTGGATGCTACTCTTAATTCACTTGATGATACTATATTGCCTTTAGCAAATTGGGTTTTACAACTACAGGATGCAAGAGAAGAGTTAAAAGCAGAAACAGGTATTGAAGTCACTCATTTAGATATATGCTCTTTTCAAGAAAGAGTGGGAAAGCCTTTTATGAGACTCATCAAAGATAACATATCCAGCCGGTTTAGATCCTCCCTCAAAAGATGTGTTATCAGCATTCAGTATTTTTTATCCGAAGAAAGTGCCTAGCCTCTCTACTCATGAGCTACTTTTATATGGAGATAGTTCAATTCAAACTCTCATTGGACAGTTTGGGAGAGATTTACCGGCTAAATCATTGGAAGGAACTGAATTTAAGAAGGCCGCCATTGTCTCTTCTGACCTCAGTACAGAGTGGAAAACATATCATCAGCTCCTTAATAAGCAGCCAAAAGATCATACAACTGAAGGAATTACTCACCTATGACATGCTTATTAATACCCCATTCTACAAAACTTGCGTCTTTTCCCATTTCTAAACATCAGCAGAACAAAGTTTATCTGACATAAAATTATAAAGAATTACCTTCATAACCATTAACTGAACTTAGCCTCTCCAACTTAATGAAAATTGTCATTGAATCTCCCCCAAAAACTCACTGATAGTGATTTGGAAGAAATTGTCGACGTGTGGAGTAGGAAAGGTAGACGGATTGCTGTGTAAACTCTCTTATCTCATTACATACACTGCCTATGCACTTTGTCAAGAACTCATCAACATCAATAATGAATTTTAATTACACGATTTCCAGGGTTGAGGGGGGGGGGGGGGCAAAAAAATTCGAAGGGCGGGGGCAGATACCTAATTGTTATGTGCAATATACCCACCTCCACGTCAACACCAAAATTTGGAGTTCACTTCCGCCACATCCCAAAAACTCAAAAATCCTATGAAACCCTTCAAACACAAACACAACCCCCAAGATGGCATTTGTGAAACTTTGTCACATCTTTAACCATTATACCCCCCCCCCCCCCTCCCCACCCTTAAAATCCAGATTCCTCCAGTTGCCCCCCCCCCCCCCCCCCCCATCCCCCTGGACAATTTTCTAAATGAAACCTTGCAAAGAAATTTCCAAATTAGATAGGTAAAGAGTTTCAAGGTATTGTGTATTCAAGTAGTTGTCTATTGGTAACTAAAGGAGTTTCAACTAGCCATGTATTGTTAGCTAAAGGAGTTTTCAAGGATTGTGCTAAAGGAGATTTAAAGATCTAGGCATTGGTAGCTAAAGGAGTTTCCAGGATAGGTTTATTAGTAACTAAGGATTTAATGGAGGTGTGTATTGGTAGATAAAGGACTTGCCAAGAGCTGTGTGTTGTAGCCAAAGGAATTTCAAGTAGCAATGTATTGGTAAGTAAAGGAGTTTCCAGGAGTTGTGTATTGGTAGCTAAAGGTGTTCAATAAGCTGTCTATTGGTAGCTAAAGGAGTTTCAAGGAGCTGTGTATGGTAGCTAAAGCAGTTGCAAAGAGCTTTTTTGTAGCTAAAGGAGTTTCAAGAAGCTGTGTACTGGTAGCTAGCATGGAGGCCAACTTTAATATTGCAGTGCTTCTCTCCCATATATATAGAACTGCTGCAAATATTTAGCCAACAACAGCCACAATATGTAGCATCATCAATGTGACAAAAATTAACTTTAACTGTAATAGTAGTACAATGGGTAAGACGTATCAGTCGATATGCCTTCAATTTCAAAGGAATATCAGACTGATAAGCTGTGTGTGTTGTGTGTGTGTGTGTGTTGTATGTGTGTCTGATTGGGTGTGTGTGTGTTGTGCGTGTTTGTAATTGTGTGTGTTGTGTGTGTGTGTGTGCATGTGTGTTGTGTGTGTTGTGTGTATGTGATTGTATGCATGTGATTGTGTGTGCATGTTGTGTTTATGTGTGATTGTGTGTGTATGTGATTGTGTGTGGGTTGTGTGTGTTGTATGTGTGTGCTGTGTGTGTGTGTTGTGTTGTGTGTGTGGTTTGTGTGTTGTGTGTGTGTTGTGTGTATGTTGTATGTGTGTGTGTTTTGTGTGTTATGTGTGTGTGTTGTGTGTGTGTGTGTTGTGTGTTGTGTGTGTGTGATTGTGCATGTCTATGTGATTTTGTGTGGGTTTGGTGTATTGTTGTGTGTATGTGATTGTGTGTGGTTTGTGTTGTGTGTGTTGTGTGTGATGTTCAAGTATTACATTGGTATCCTGCACATGTTGGCACAATTGTCTAATATAATATTCAACAAAAGCTCCAGTTGTCATTCATCTTTGGCAAATATTTGTGATGATATCGAAAAAGTGACACTTTTTAAAAAGTATGTAAATGACCATTATCATATACTGGAATGTTTGGTAGTGAATTTAACTTAGCAGTTGGGCAGATTGACAGAGGCACCAACATATTTAGTTCCTATAGGGTCTATCATTATTAAACTGGTAGGTAATTTTTTCATATTGCAAGAGTAATATGCACGGTTCAAATATTTCTAAAAGTGAGGCTCCAAACAAGTCTTTCATTTTGGTGGTACAAAGAACGAGGGCAAATGGTTCGCAATATTGCAACCAAGAAGAAATATTTATTTGTAGTTATTTTCTCTCTCTGTCATGGGGGAATTCTTCACGTACACACCTACTCTTGCCTCTTCACCTACTCTCAGATATATTTTGTGTAAGAGCAAAGACAGGAAGGGGGTATCTTCGCTATCCACACCTACAAGCAAAACGTTTGGCTCATGAGACTCTTTTTCACCTACTCAGATGCCTAATAAATGTGATCTCTCTGGACTATTTGCATGAAAAACATCTATGCCAGAATGGCACTCTTGATATTATTAGACTCCATGAGTATCTCGACACAAATTTGCAACATTTTAGTCGCTGCAATTGCTTTGTCAAGAAATAGCTGTTGCCATGGTTTCATTGCACATGATGCTCAAGCCACTAGCTAAATTAAAATCCGCTAATTTAAATTTCCTCAATGGTTGAGGCCAATCCACCAAATTTAATTCCTGACAAATTGTCCAGCTATACAGTACCTATATGGCAATACACCAACTTGAGTAATGGATTAGAGATAGCTTTGGCATTAGCATTAGTATTGGATCGAAGACTGCCCCACTGGTATCTATCAGTGCAACTTCCAAAAAATTTACAAAATAATCTGTAAAGCTAAACTACAATTGGACACAGATGTGCAATAGACAACCAAACAAAAAACAGATACAATGGTGCTATCATTATGCAAAGATAAATATGTTGCTATCACTATGCAGAGATACATAATGTTGCTATCACTACACAGAGATACATATCTTGCTATCACTATGCAGAGATACATATCTTGCTATCACTATGCATAGATAAATATGTTGCTATCACTACGCTGAGATACATATGTTGCTATCAATATGCAGAGATACATATCTTGCTAACTATGCAGAGATACACATGTTATGATTATGCAGAGATACATATCTTGCTATCACTGTGCAGAGATTGTTGCTATCATTATGCAGAGATACATATGTTGCTATCATAATGCAGAGATACTGTGTTACTATCATTATGCAGATGCTACCTACCTGTTAATTCAACTCCTAACCTTCAAGGTTTATGCACTTACAATTAACTTCCGCCAAGTTCCATTCATTCATTCATCATTAATCAAGTTGTTTCTTTTGTTTTAAAAAAACATCAACAAGTTTTTTTTCTTTCACCAGTACATTATAATAGTTACATCCAAATAATACATAAAACTCGACATCATCTTTGAATTGGACTTTACCAAAATGTGTTTTTAAAGGAACTTTATATTCCATAGAATAAAATGATTTTTACCTTTATCGTGTTTATAGTAGCTTACTAAATGACAAAGGCACCAAAATTATACATTTTCCCACTGAAATAGAACAACTTAAAATTATTTCAGCTGGATTCCCAAGCCGAATTATTTAGAGAGTAAATTTCAAGTTGATTTTGATATAGTCTTTGAGAGTCACAGCACTTACCCTCGTTGTCAAATATGTCTGCTGATGCAATGAATGGCATCAAAATGATACCACTAGGGATGTCGTCTTCGGTAAAATTCAAATTCCCGAAAAATCTTTCTACGTCTTCAAATGAATCGTCATTAATAATAGTCACACTAGTTTTGGATATTACAGTTCCATTGAATGCAAAAATGCAGTCATCAACTTCATCATAGTCAGAAGATGCTGCAATCCAAAGATACAACAACAACAACAACAACACTGTGTAAACTATAGTCATAATCACAATTACATGGAAATAATGTGCATGGAGCTTTATGAACAAACATTTCACACAGTAAATAATTAAACTCGAGTCATTTCTAAATATCGTAGTCTAACTACTGAGTGCCTATGGGCATTAAAAACCTCACCCTGAAAAAAGAGTGCTTGTGAACCATGCATGGGTTTATTAGAAATGCTCCAATTAATGTACATATTATGGGTATTTGCCGTTCAATGGGTTTAGCCATTACAACTACCATCAAATACAGTCTCTCCTTGGCCTCCACTACTGTTTGGTGTTCCCGACTTCTGAGTAGAGTAACACAAGCACTTATTACTAGGAACCATTTTAAATTACTTGGTTGTGAAAAAGACAGGATTCCTAGATAGATTTCTTTGAAGTAAGACCAAGTAACAATCTGTAGCTATGTTTATTTAGCCCAATTGACCTTTACTAAACTTTAGCTTATTACATTATTATAGAAAAAATTTATTAGCTACAATTTTTTTTAAAGAATAACTGTGATATTACAGCATGTACAATGGTCTCAAAACTAAATTTCTATGTTCTGGGCACTTGACCCAGAGAGCTGGCATCCATTCACTGCTGACA
Source organism: Cladorhizidae sp. MBARI D1340-BT2 (assembly GCA_028752905.1). Classification (NCBI taxonomy): domain Eukaryota; kingdom Metazoa; phylum Porifera; class Demospongiae; order Poecilosclerida; family Cladorhizidae; species Cladorhizidae sp. MBARI D1340-BT2. The sequence continues at coordinate 21,254,551 of JAQNBH010000010.1, forward strand.
TACATTATGCTAAATAAGCAATATTGACTCTTGGCATACACCCTATGTTCCATTAGCCCTTAATTTGGGCTTTAAATTTTTTTAATATATATACTTAGAAGGTAGATTGCTGATCAAGGCTACAAATAGTGGTCAATGCTGTGTTAAAGCAGAGCTATTGATAGAATAGTATTGGGATGGCTATATAGTCCTACTATAGTTTCATGCTAATGCAATCATCAGGGACATGAGCAACTGAGGGTGTGTGGCAGGCAAGTGGGGTGATGCAAGTCCATGGATGGGATAGGTTGATGAATGTGATAATTCAAATCCTCTTGAGGAGTAACTTGTTCTTGTGCCTACACTTTGAAAGGAATTCTGATCGCTTGTTCAATGATGTTTGGCTGTCGGAGTAGATGATGTGGAATTTTATGCATTGATGAAAAATTCCTCATCATCTACTCCGACAGCCAAACATCTTTGAACAAGCGATCAGATTTGCTTACAAAGTGTAGCACACAAGAACAAGTTTCTCCTGAAGAGCATTTGAATTATCACATTCATCAACACCCATTCATTAACGCCCATCCATGGACTTGCATCACCCAACTTGCCTGCCCCATCTCATATATGCTGCTCACTTGCCACCTCAGTTGCTCATTGTCCCTGATGATTGCACTAGCATGAAACGATAGTAGGACTAGCCATCCCGATACTTTTCTATCATTACTATTAACAGTGGGGTAGGAAGGAAAAAATATTGGGGGGGCAGATCCTGACCCGAGATAGTTAGTTATATGCAACATGTTTGAAGATCCTTTATAATTATAGTATATAATAATTATTCATAAATGTCCAAAATAGTTTATACGTGTTTCATTAGTTTCAATAAATTCTTTCATAATGCTGTTCAGATCAAGTGCATCAGTTCTGTCCCGATGTATGTTGAGCATCATGCAATGATTTAAGCGTTGCTGCATCATCGAATTTCTCAGGTAGGTTTTGATACGCTTAAGAGAAGAAAGGTTGCGCTCTGCTGAAGCTGTAGTGACTGGAATGGTTAGATATAGCTTATGTAGCTTATACACTTCTGTAATAATATTTTTCAAACTGGGTTGCTTGTTAAAAACATCACAAATGGCTTGTATTCGTGTCACTTCTCTAACTGGAATTCCATTCATATTTACCGATTTATTGGCATCTGGAAGGAACTGAAGGTGGAGCCTTAACTTCTGCATGTCAATATCCCTTTGGTAAAGATCAACAATTTCATCAGACAGAGTTACTGGTTTGCCATTAGCACTATCAATCAGCAGAGTCTCGATGCTTCTCACAAAGAGAAAATTCTTCTGTGTGAACCGTTTTTCGAGATCTCCTTTTATGCTATCGATTACTTCAAAATACTCTTTTCTGTAAAGGTACTCTATAGAACTAAAAGCATGCTCCTCTGACCCATCATTTAATCTCTTTGGAAATCGTCGTTGCCTAGGTAATACTGGTTCATTACACTTGTCTCATGCTTCTTCTTTGACAGCCTCAAAAAATGTTTTGAACATTTCATCATTTCTGTACTTGGTCAGAGCGTGAATGGTGACATTAACTGCAGCAAAGCAATCATCAACAGTAGTATTTACTCCTTGGAGTGTCATTGCTCCAATGCGGACTGTCCACCTAGTTGGGTAAAGACTGCGAATTCCTGATTTAGGTGAGCCTTCTTGCTACCTTTGAACTTTTTCAAATACTACTTGCCTCTTTGGTGAATATTTTATCAATGGGATGACTTCCATAGCAAAATTTAAGGCTTCCTTTATACACTTGCTATTTCTGGCAACATCTTGTACACACAAGCAAGACAGTGCACATAAATAGCAGACCTGTTTCCATCTTGAAATCGTCTGGCAACACCACTAATATGACCCTGAAAATTCCTTGCTGCGTCATATCCCTGATCCCTGCAAAGCTCAAAAGGAATGCCTAAAGAAAGTAAGCAATGTTTCAGTAACAAGAAGATACATTCAGCTGTAGTGGCATCAACTTGAATGAGGCCAAAGAAATCCTCATTAATCTCATAATTTTCTGACACCCATCGCAGAGTAATAACAAGTTGTTCACGATTGGAAACATCCCTAGTTTCGTCGGCCAAGAGCGAAAACCACCGCTGAGGAAGTAAATTGACAATCATTGAACGTAACACTTTATGAGCCATTAGCTGAATAATTTCATTAATTATTTCTGGGGACTGGTATTTTTTGGTTTCTACCCAAGCTTTTTCATCGAGCACCTGCTTTAGCATAACAGTCAAATTAGAGCCACCAGCATGGTCATTTCTGACAGAAATACCTTGTCGTTATAAATAATGTAAAGTAGAAAACTGCTTCATCAGACTATGTCTCCTGCTAATTTGGATACTATCAGCTTGACTTTGAAGCATTTCAGACACAGGTGTAGACCTTGTTGAAATATGAGCTGCTATAGCATCCCTGTGAGCTAGAGAACACTCATGCTCTTTAAATCGTGTAGTGTCTTTTTTCCAATTAGAATATCCAACTCTACTAAAGCTGATTGGGCTTTTGTACTCATAACTGTAACCCCTGATTTGTCTGCTGCTTGACAGTATATAGTAGCAAAATACTTTTAATGATTCGGAGCAAAAGTGAATCCATGCGAACGACTTGTACCATGATGAGAGAAAGTGCCTTTTCTGAAGATTTCTTCCAGAACCATAATTTTTTTCTGTTTTGGTTAGCAAAGCTTCATCAGTTGGTTGATTGATTGTCCCTCTGGTATAACACAAACTATTACACACAGTTGAGGTTCTGGATGAACACATTTCCTCAGCACTATCATTTGAATCTTCTTTGTCAACCTCTGTCAAATTTAATTTAACATCATAGCAATAAAAATGGACAACTTAGCAATAACTACTAATAATTATAGCTAACTTGTATACATACCTTCAAGTAGAGGTGCTTCCACTGAGGGACGAAAGAAGGACTTGATGCCTAACGGACTGTTGTCTATTTTTCTTCTTTTTTCAGTCATATATAGTCACTACTACAGCCGTGCATAGTGCACTAAATAGAACATTTTAGCTGCACTGCATTAGTGTACAAGTGTTAGCCACATGTAATAGCTGTTGCTTGTATATAGTAGTATCCTAATGTTTTTATGGAGAATAGCGTTAGCCCACAAGTGTATAAAAGTGTTAGCCACATGTAATAGCTGTTAGCCGCTATGAACATAATTTTATGGAGAATATATTGGGGGGACACTACCCCCCATTGGTAATATTGGGGGGGCAGCTGCCCCCCCTGCCCCCCCCTGTTCCTACTCCACTGCTATATATATCTCGGTCAAAGGAAGAAAATGTTACTTGGACAGCTTCTTCCAGCCACTCCTATATTGGTTAACTATTCAAAGATGCTTTGGATCTTCCAATAAAGTTATGAACTTATTCAAGGATTCTTTGGATCTTCCAATAAAGTTGTAAATAGGCAGATGTTCAAAAACAATAATAATAGTAAAAAAAACTTTAAACTTGGATCTTCTAACATCACCGACCACACTATAGTGGATGCTACATAGCCACATACAGTCGTGAATGCACTTTTTAATTCGTGCCCTCATCCATAGGTCCCAGTTGTTCATGTTTCTAACATCGTCTCTTTTCCCCCCCACCTTCACAACTTGAATACCACAATCCATTTATAACAATATTAGTACATACCAAAAAAAAATACTCCAAATTTTCCAACCATGGTTACTAATAATATCTTGGCTACCAAAAAAGATACCCGGGTATAGAGAGGCAGATAAGCAGTATAAAAGGACCGCTGGCTGCAATATAGCTGGGCCACGTGGTGTATTCATCAGTAGGTATATCTGTTGGCTAGCAAACTATTGAGCAATCAGTTGGTTTACGAAGTGAAAACCTTGTTCTTCTAAGCTATTCTGATAAAGACACCTCCAACAAAATTGCTAGTCTGATAAAGACACCTCCAGCAAAATTGCTAGCCTGATAAAAAAGGCACTACCTCCAACAAAACAGCTAGTCTGATAAAGATGCCTCCTACAAAATTGCTAGTCTGATAAAGACACCTCCAACAAAATTGCTAGTCTGATTTAAAAAAAGGGACTACCTCCAACAAAATTGCTAGTCTGATAAAGACACCTCCAACAAAATAGCTAGTCTGATAAAGACACCTCCAACAAAATTGCTAGCCTGATAAAAAGGCACTTCCTCCAACAAAACAGCTAGTCTGATAAAGATGCCTCCAACAAAATTGCTAGTCTGATAAAGACACCTCCAACAAAATTGCTAGTCTGATTTTTTTAAATGCACTAAACTCCAATAAAATAGCTAGTCTGATAAAAGACACCTCCAATAAAATAGCTAGTCTGATAAAGATACCTCCAACAAAATTGCTAGTCTGATAAAGACACCTCCAACAAAATTGCTAGTCTGATAAAGACACCTCCAGCAAAATTGCTAGCCTGATAAAAAAGGCACTACCTCCAACAAAACAGCTAGTCTGATAAAGATGCCTCCTACAAAATTGCTAGTCTGATAAAGACAACTCCAACAAAATTGCTAGTCCGATTAAAAAAAAGGACTACCTCCAACAAAATTGCTAGTCTGATAAAGACACCTCCAACAAAATAGCTAGTCTGATAAAGACACCTCCAACAAAATTGCTAGTCTGATAAAGACACCTCCAACAAAATTGCTAGCCTGATAAAAAGGCACTACCTCCAACAAAACAGCTAGTCTGATAAAGATGCCTCCAACAAAATTGCTAGTCTGATAAAGACACCTCCAACAAAATTGCTAGTCTGATTTTAAAAAATGCACTAAACTCCAATAAAATAGCTAGTCTGATAAAAGACACCTCCAATAAAATAGCTAGTCTGATAAAGATACCTCCAACAAAATTGCTAGTCTGATAAAGACACCTCAAACAAAATTGCTAGCCTGATAAAGACACCTCCAACAAAATTGCTAGTCTGATAAAAAAGGCACTACCTCCAACAAAACAGCTAGTCTGATAAAGACACCTCCAACAAAATAGCTAGTCTGATAAAAAAGACACCTCCAACAAGAGCACTAGTCCAACAAAAAAAACTGTCCAATAAAACAGGTTCCCCACTAGTTCCTTGTTTCGTTTAGCTTGCAGAAATAGAGTAAAAAATTTCTTAATTCCAGAGTTATCAAGTACAACTCCCACCTCTTGAAGGAGGTTATAACCAAATCTCTTCCAAGTGGCTAATCATAACAACAAGATATACCAGCGTACAGTACAACAAGAATGAACATGTTAGGAAAAGTGTTTAAACTAAACTATGCTCATACAAATGGCATGGGTCTCAATGTGTTCCTATCTTTCTGACAATCTAACACTTTTAGACTCTAAACGCTTCGGAATAAAACAGCATGCAATGCAATCCAACTTCTGGCCTTGTCTTCATGCAACTCATGCCATCTTTTTCCATATAGTGGCCTAGAGGCTTGTAAGCCACTTCACCCGATCACAGTGTAGCAATTCACTATAGGTCAGGACAGGCTTCGTTATTTGCAAACCCTTTTCGAAACTATGTTGCCACTACAAGTAACAAGTAACTGGAGTTATAGATACTTGGCTTCGAACTGATGCTTGATTGATGTAGCTCTCAATATTGCCATAACTCACTGCGAGCTGCACTATAATAATTATTATAAGGAGAAATAACAACAAAGTTAAAATCTGAAGTTTCTTTGTTGTTGTTTTTGTTGACATGTATCCAAAAAGAAAGGGGGGAAGAAAAAGAATGAAAAAACATCAGGAACATTCCAAGGTAGACCACAGCATTCATAGAATGCTGAAACATTTAAAATACATTACATTGAATTCTTAGATGTATTAGATTTTAAATGGTGTAAAGGGTTTAGATTTTAAATGGTGTAAAGGGTTATCTAAACGTGCAAGCTAATAACATGGTCCATGATTTTGCTGACAGGTTACACACAGCACTAGCACTGGCACCGTCACAAAAAAGCACTAGCTACCAATGCACCACGCCCATTGTGTACTTTGCTCAGCCTTGTGGCTGATTTAAACCTCTTAAAAAACAAGTATCTGAATCAATCTCAGAAAAAGCCACAAAAGTCATGGAGGGAACCTCTGACTCACCTCTCTTTCATTGAGGCAGAGAAAGAAGATTGTCTTCTATCTCCACCTCCCCTCACCTAACCGCCCTCCCCCCCCGTGAAGGTGATCATTACATTCAAAGATTAATTATCAAATGCGCTGTAAATATTTTGCTTTTTTGTTTGTTTGTTTGTTTCTTTCTACAAGTCTGCAATAAAAAGGAGAAATTTTTTTTAAAGGAAAATCTTCTTGCAAAATGTCATCATTGATACATAATAATATTTATGTATATGTATATATACGTACAGTGGCTTTAGATAGTAATAGACTTTGGAATTTCAGGCTCACATGTTGCAGTTCCGTCAGTTGTGAAGAATCGTAGAACCACATTAGATCCAAGCTCTCCTTCCAATACGCCAAAAGTAAATGAAATTTCTCCAACATCTTCATCCGCACTGTACTCCGCAGGTACGAAACCCAGTATAGTCACTGACAAAAAGCATCAAAACAAAGTGATTAAGAAAACTACAAGCCAAAAATCATTATCTAGCTCTATGGTTTATATTTCCATTTACCATCATCGTCATTGATGAATATTTGAGAAGAACTCATTGACTGTATTCTGCTCCGTTCTTCAGGAGAGAGATAAACTTGACTTCCTTGTATTGCAACAGTATAACCTGTTAACCGTGCAAAGAAGAATTCTGTTTGCTCAGTCAGAAGATCCTCTAAGATAGCAACATCAAATGTTTGTTGTGAATAAGCAGAAGAGAAATCCAGTGAAATAGAATCCAGTGCTGTGTAGTCCAAACCAGCTGCAAATAAAAAGGGAGGGTGATGAAGGGAGGGGGAGGGAGGGATAAGAAAGAAGGGGAGCTGTCAATATCAGATTAGGTCTTTCTCCATTTCACAATAATGTCACAGATACCTTAGCATTGCACTATTCATGTACTGTTTACTCGACTAAATAGCACACACTGTACTGTACACATAGTGGTGTTACCTATAGCAGTAGCAGATTCATTATTAGTAGCAGCAGATACAGTAACAACTAGGCCGTCCAACACGCCAATGGTTAGTTTGACAATCAGGGGAACTGAACCAGCATCTTCAGCAACAGTGTACTCGAATGGCAAAAATGCAAACACCAGTACTACACGAATAAAAAATATATAGCAAGAACGTTAGTAGTAGGAGAAAACAAAAATGGCTACTAAAGGGAAGGCACCATTTACTTCAGGCTTGCCCAGAGTTGTGATTTCTCATAATATTTATAGTCGAAGTTGTGATTATAATAAATCAGTTGCATCAGATTAGTCAATACAAGCAAAAGTTAATTAATCTTTGTTAATTACTTCACAGTCTTGAAACATTGCTCCTTCAGAGAGTTATGAGTTAAGTGTTGCCGGGTCTGAATGATTTTGGAAAAGGCTACTGAAGCCTAAAATGATATCTTTCAAAGCTAGAGCACAATGGATGGCTAAATGTGGTTCTCCCTTTTCAACCATAGCAGGTATATACATATGGTGAAACAAAGCTACTTAGCTCCTAGTGTGACCACACTTGCAATTAGTTTGGCCCTCATCCGGATTTTGGGGAGTGTAATTATGGCCTATCAACACCAAATCCGGAGGACTTCACCTCTCAATATGTCATTATGGATTTACCATCATCATCCAAGATGGTGATTTCTGCTGAAGTAGGATCCAAGATCAGACGTGGGATTGCAGCACCTACAAGGCTTAGACTTACAGACAAGCTCTCAAGAAATTCATAAACCAAATCATCCACGAATGAGAATGTCACATTCAATGCAGGATTGTCAGCATTCAGGACGATCACTCCATTATCGCCAACATCATTCAGGTAATCAAAGGAAACTGAATGTTGAAGTGGGAGTAAAGATGATAACGATTATACATTATTAAATTTGGCCAGCTTTAATCATTAACGATGCCAAGGCAAAACCTTGCTAACCACACCTTTCAATGAACATGTTCAATAACCAATAGGAACCGAGTGTGTTATTTAGAATCTACCACTGGTCCAGTGAAAACGAATTCCAGTTTGAGGTAGTGAATGACTATTTGGTCAATTATAACAACTACTGCCCTCTACAGTCGCTCTCAGTGGATTCCACTATTTTTGGAAGCTCTGCTGATGAGAACGTCTGCTCAGTAGCCTACACCCAGAAGATGCCCCTGGATGATTCCTTGATTATAAGCAGTCTGTTGTTTTTGTTCGCATATTTCGATGGACCCAATTCTACAAATCGGCGGATTTGATATCAGTATCAATAAAATTTGACAGAATTTCAGCTGGTGTAGCTATTCCAATAGTAATGAGGACTGAGCATGTGCCTACAGTTGGAGGGGCAGATGTAAATGGAGCAGTCTTGATGAGAGGATTTAGTAAAAACAATTTCTTCATTTATTTGCTTGTAATTCACGTTGAATTAAATGACCATTTAAAATTACTATTTCTCATGATGGGTAGTCTTGTGCAAGTAACTTGCCACTGTTTAACAACACTCATGGAAAGTTTCAGAAACCCTCCCCTCCACCAATTATGATCCCAATTATGATCGAAAGGGGGGAAAAAGAAATTTAAAAGTGAAATCAGATATATAACGAGTTTAGACATTATTGTATTTCACTCACGAAGAGCAGATCCATCAGACAGAGAGATCAAAAGAGATACATCTCGCCCTATACTGCCAGACCTGACTCCAATCTGCACAGTTGCTAATCCATCTCTCTCATTTACAGTGTAAGATGTCTTAATGAAACCAATAGTAGCATCTACAAAAATGTTAACAAATTGCATTATTGTTTGTACATAATTCAGATATCTCGCTGTTATTGGTACAGTCGAGCTAGTGTTTCGACTTTATCCATCTCTAGTGTACAATTCTATCACAGCTGCTCAAAATACCATATAAATTAAATTAAAAAATGTAAAGTAAGATAGTTGTTAGTATTTCACATCCTCATCATTGATCATGGACTAACTAGTGGTAGTTACCTTGTGGCTAACTAACTCTGCTAGTGCTGCACTACATACACTTCTATTCACACTTCACCATACAAATACCACTTCAACTTATATGTGATAACAACACACAGAAATAACAACAAATACATTTCCGTAATAAAAACAACAACCCACTATACCACCCGGCCAAGTTCCAGGCTATGGCTAGAGCCAGACTTGACTACATATATGGTATACGTATTGCCAAAGCTGTCCAATATTAGCTATCTACATGAACCTAGTCATTACAAAACATAAAAATATGAAGGGAAAAAAGGACCTGTAAGGTCATGAAAAGTTACAGGCTCGTCTGCAAACAGCAGTAACTATTACTATCAAACTAATGTTGTGATCACAAATCTATCATTAAGTCACTCATCATAAACAACTAATGCATCATTAATTAGAATAGGATTACTTACAACTCATAATTAGAGGACAACATTTTATCTTATGTACCATCGTCATCCACAATGCTTATCTCGGTGGTGTTAATCTGAGCAAGAACAGCTGACCCTACGGGGGTCAATATCACAGTGAGCATTTCAGCATCTTCCAAAGCATTATCATCAATGATGACAATGTCTACACATACTCTACGAGTACTGGGTATGTTTCCAGGTCCAGCAAAAAATGTTATGGTGGAAGAGCTTACTGCTTCGTAGTCATCCTCATCTAAAGACACAATAAATTGCAAAACTAATAAACAACAAGAATGCACAAATTTAGCAAATCAAATAAAAGAACTAAGCAGAGAGATTATACCAAGAAAGATATTCCAAAGAAGTTTGGTTAAAGGAAATAAGCTCTTCTATTTTCCCTTTCCCTTCCTCCCCTCCCACTAACCCTTGTCTCCCATCATTCCCCCCCCCACCTGCCCCCCCCACCCATTACCCCTTTCCACACAACAAAAAACGAACTCTATTATCCCCCAAGCACAGGACTATAATATTATATGATGGAATATTGAAAATGAGAGAAAGAATCATGTTGTATAAGCGTTTAAAAATAAGATGCTAAACATCATTTGAGTTTATTCTATCTCTCTCTACATACATATATGTGTGTATGAAAATAGCAATTATGTTGGATAGATATGCCTTGTAGTACATGCATACAGTCTTATATATAGGCTAATGATTACATTCATGAATGGTAGATTGAATGACTCTTACCTGCACTGCCTATCACTGTGGTGTATGTCAACATTAAAGTGAAACCAAGTGGCTCGGGAAGGGGAGGGTTGAATAGGAATACACATATTTCCTGAACTCCAGCAGACTCATCAACTGAATGTTGTTTATTCTCGAAAGTAACCATTGCCAGCACTATAAGAAAATAATTGTTTTCATTATTTTGTACTAGAACTATAGTGGTAGTAGTATAGTAGTAATAAAGTAGTAGTACAGGTGGTAAATGTTGTAGTAGTAGTAGTATGGCAACAGTTGTAGTAGTAGTAGAAGAATTATAGCAACAGTTGTAGTGGTAATAGTATAGCAACAGTTATAGTTGTAGTAGTAGTAGTATAGCAAAAGTTGTAGTAGTAGTAGTAGTAGCATAATTAGTAGTAGCATAATTATAGCAACAGTTGTAGTAGTAGTAGTAGCATAATTATAGCAACAGTTGTAGTAGTAGTAGTAGCATAATTATAGCAACAGTTGTAGTAGTAGTAGTAGTAGTTATAGTAGCAGAAATATATTAGTAATATAGTAGTAGTAGTAGTAGGGTCATGGAGCAAGTAAAGTAAAGTCAACTTAATCATCACACACATCATAACAGTGCTTACAATCATCATCATCCATAATGATAACTGTTGTAGAACGAAAGACGCTAGAAGAGTCAGTTGGTAGTGTGTAAGTAACAGAACCTTTAGTTGGTGAGGAATAGGCAAGAAATCCTTCTGTTCCTTCAGCATTTACATCAGCTACAAGTCTAATGCTGTACCTTATCCTTTGAACACTTGGATCAAATAAAAGTGACAAATATTTGTAATCACCAACTCCTCCTGGTATGTCGTAATCACCTCCTAATCTACCAACAGTTGCAGGATTCACACCAGACAAAGTTGGATTAAGGACAACAATACCAACTGTAAATGTACGCTCTGATTCACGATTATCCTCCTTTACCAAAAATACTTCATTAAAGAAATAGATTTGCTGTGGCTCAATAACTGTGTAATTTTCTCGTTGGAATCCAATAACAAGAGCTGCAATAAAACATAAAAAGAAGTCATTTCTCTGCACATGGGGCTCTTTTAATTTAGTAACAGTGGTCAAAAGTTTACATTTAATTCTATACCTGCAGCAGAACAGGTAACAGGTTTCCTCTAATTATACATAATCATTTCATGCATTAACCAATTGATTGCTGATCATATTTGTGGGGTTTTTTTAACAATAATCACTACGACTTCACAGGGAACAAATTTCTCTAACTTTTAGCATGTAAATATGATAGGCTGCATAAGAAATCAGCTCCATTGAGATAAGCTATGCATTGCAACACAACCTGCAGTAAAACAATTAACCCATGAGAAAATCAATTATCAAATGTATAAGGATTGAGAGCAATTCGACAGATCCCAGTTGTAGCCTTCTTTAATAGTAGTAGTAGTAGTAGCAGCAATATATTAGTAATATAATAGTAGTAGTAGTAGAGGTCATGGAGCAAGTAAAGGGGTGGTGTTCTTGATATGGCAGAAAGAGAAGACCAGTCATGATGACAGTTGCGATTGTCAGCCATTTAAATTCATTTGGCTCGCTCTCCTCAGAAGTTGACTACTCGATAGAGACATCCATAACATGTGCAGGCATAAATAAAATCAGTGAACAACACAAACAAGTTGATTTTTTGTAATTAATTCTGTGAATGGTGTATGTGTTCATGCCTGTAGGCATCTGTGGGAGTTCATTTGTCAATTCACTGCAGGTGACAGGTATCGGGTCCACCACCAGGTTATATATACTCTATGCTACACCAAACATCCATCACAGCTCGAATAACCTATCTAGAACATGCCGTCATTTCTTTGACACCAACCACAAGATCTCTGGACTATGCACACCTAAACACATTCACGCCTATTAAATGCACCATCGCTGTGAAAACATAGAACAACTAATTCCACACTAGGCAAAACTAATTTCAATATTAGGGCCTAGAATTCAAAGATGCAAATGAACTCACAAGGACATCATATGGACACTCTATATTTGTTCTTTGGGATATAAGTTTATTCTCTACATCCTACATAATTTCACTATATATCTATTGGTACATAAAATATAATTATGCATGCACGACAGATGCAAATGTGTGGGCGAGGCTAAATTTAGGTGTGTGTGTCATAGACCTGCTTAGCGAGACACTTTACCAATCACTACCATTGTAGTGACCAGGGAAAAAATTTATAAATAGAAATGTTGAACTGTCATTATTGAAAGACAAGGATAGCTATATTAACCCCTATCACACTCATTGCTTGAGCTAACACCATCTATCAGGTAGCACTACTTAAAGTGGTTTAATTATCCCTGCCAAAGACACAGAGAAAAAAAGATGATATCTCGGCTAACAATCCCTTTAGCATCAGTTTTCTAAGCATCTTTATGGCTGATTTAGCTCGAAAAATGCTTCAAAGTTTAACCCTTCACTAAGTCCACCAGTACCAAACAAACATAAGAACATGTTCACAAATTCGTCACAATATTAATCTATCCCATTCATTGTAATTTTACTACCAGAAAACTCCAAATAACAAATGCAGTATTGCAGCGACTAATCATTTCTCGATTCAGTAAAATACATGGAAATAAGTTGGCCAGAAAAATAGACCAAGCTCTAGTGTATGTAAATTTAATCATAGAGGAACTGATTCAGCAGCCATAGCACATCTTAGCTACAAAGAATTGAACAATTAGTTGATTTATAGATAAAACACAAGACCTTTGACAATAACCAGGTGAACTCATAATAATAGTAATGAACATGGTAAAGAGTATCATTGAAATGATTGGTTAGTTGTGGAATTATCCTGAGAAACTTCAGTTGACTATTATTATACAATATATACGATTGTCTTGTCAAAAAAGGCAATAAGAATTTAGCAATGCAGACTACAAATATTTAGAGGTTCCTTTAAATTTTTAGATCATTTGAACCAATATTATATTGCCTTTTTTCCTTTCCTTTTGACAGGTCTAGACACCGTATTTCCTCGCTTAGAACATCCCCTGAACATCCCCTTGTATAGAATGCATCTTCATTTAGATACAGCATTTCAGTCTAGACATAATATAGGTCACATGATGACATCATTCACTGTTTTAAAGCCCAGACAAGTAGCAAGAAGTGCTGCAGCAAACACTGCCAGCAAGACAACCGAAATTCACAGAAAGGTACTGATCTCTTCGAAAGTGACAAAGCTGACCATGAAGGAGACCAAACTAGAATAGGTGACGATGGGTAGCAGGAATGCTGCTACTATCAATAATTGTCTAGATCCAATGATCTCTTGCTACTATTGTGCGCATGCCTGTTAATAGAGCGCCACTTTAGTAGTATGTCTGCTCATAATGAATAGAATGCGCACATTCTAATTGAGGAAATGGCGTACAGTTTGACTGAAGTGGCTCTCGTAAATCAACTCAGCTCACTGACCAATCGATTGCAATAGCTTCGATATCATCACAGCTCACAGGCTGCTTGACTGAACACTGGATTAGCTGTTGACATCCACAAAGCTGTCCTGCTTCTCGAGGACTGCACCTTTTTATATTTAATACTGATAAAATGACATTCATAGCGGGTGCACTAATCAGTGGTGTCCCCAGAAACTAATGTACAGAGTGTTTATTTCGAACTGATATTTTGAAATGAGAAAAATGAAAGCTTCCAAGTAAAAATGAATGTGCCAACAAACATTAAATCATAACATGTCTCCAGCCAGTATGGATTACACATGCTTTTGTACGTTGCTGAGTAGAAAGCCTTTTAATGTACAATTATAATGCTAATTGAAACTTTTGACCACATACATATATAGACGTTAAAATATGTATAGAGTATTGTTTAAAGCAAATATACTTACGATCATCATCAATAATTCTGCAGACAGTGAGATTACGGACCATGTTATTCACTAATGCTATGTTAGTAGCTTCAATTACTTCCATCAGAACAATAAACACCTGTTCCTCATTTTCATCAATTACATCATCCACAACAGAAACAAAAGCATCAATATCAGCAACAGTATTTACACCCTCATCAGCAGGAAAGACCACATTGAAAGCAGAGGTGTTGAAACCTGCTTCCACTGTAAATAAGAAAGAACATGATATCATGCCCTGAGGTAGGAAATACGAAAACAAGTTGTTTGTCTTCTAGATAAATTACTCTTCACTTAGGATAGCTACAAAAGTCAGATGTGCTTGATAAAGCATCCACTTTCCTTAGGCTAAAGTCAGATGCGCCTGATGAAGCGTCGACTTTCTTTCATGTAGCAGTAGCCAGAATCATATTTAAGAAAGGTACAATGACAAATAATCTTAACACTAATAGTGATGATTTAGCATGAAAATCGTCTTTAGGTGACAGATTTCATTTACTTAATTGTGCACACCTAGTAATTGTCAAAGAAGTAATCACACACACAAAAAGGAGCCTTATAGCTTATAATCTACCACTAGCCTTATAACTTGTAATCTACCGTTAGCCTTATAGTTTGTAATCGACCAACAATTATACAAAGGTCTTCCAGGTTCTAGTGTATATTATGTGTCTGCTGGGGGGAAAAGTATTCCAACTGAATAGCCCAATGTTATTATATTTCTAGATATATTCTGGCTTATAAAAAGTTCCTACCAAATAATTAATAGCTCGTGGGAGACATAATAGTCAATAACAATATCTTTATCTTACTAGCTTGATGTGGAGAATCAGGGGTACTCAATAATGTTGAATTAGGAACACCGATTCCTTGTAATACTGCTTCACCAATGGTCAATGGTACTACTTTGATGGTGACTGGATTAGCTAACTGCACATTCTGATTCTTGGTGATTTCCACTGGCATCATGGCATTTGGCATCTCATTCTTCCTGTAATTAGACATGGAGAATCTGAAGAATACGGCTATTAGAAAAAGATTTATAAAAGGTAAATATAAATGCCATGTTAAAACAATTAAAATGAATATATACCTATATTAGCTATATATATTCTAAAACCAATATGTATGTACTTACGTAAAAATGTGTCAAAAAAGCAAGAAATATGTTTCACATGCTTCTCTATGTCAACATTGATTGAGTTTTATCAATAAATAGCACACATATACAGAGAGTTGTTGAACACTATGAGCAGCAGCTGCGCCTACACCCTGTAATAGAGCCCTGCTGTTGGTTTGTTGGTAAGGAAAAAAGTAGGGGGGGGGAAAGAAATAGAATAAATTCCAGGTATCTGGCTAGGTAAGAACAGATTTTCTCTGCTAGATGGAGCAAGAACATATGCCCAAGATCGAACCTTCCAAAATTATATTGTGATCAGTCTCCATGTCAACAATAGCAGTAATGAATATCATTGCTACAGTATGTGAGCAGATTTGCAAAAATTTGTCTAAATCAGCGAAACAAATATTGAGATACAAAGTAGTGTTATTACGTTTTGTCAATAATCATCCCTCATGTTTAAACCTGTGGAAGTGATAAACCCAGAACTCACAACTTAGAAGTAAAAGCAAGCCCTTCCATAAGCAAGGAAGGATCCAAAGTATAGCATGAGAGCTCTCAGGTAGGTACTGAGGAGCTGGATGTGCTGGCTAATATGAATTTTAAGCTTTGTAAGATGCATTAACATGTTGGCAACTGTAAGCAATACACAGTTTAGATATGAAGAAAACAAGTTATGTAGCCCTAATTTCATAGCTAGTTAGCAGGCTTTGGGTTTCAAAATTACTCAACAACAATTTTGAAGTTACAAATTTAGCAGAGCATGGGGGGGGGGGGGGGGGGACAAGAACATTGAAGTGTGACCATGCTGCAAGATGTGAGAAGTCTGCCATTTAGAGCAAGCTTTCATGGGTTTGGATTCTTGATTGTGTGGATCTTTTATGTTGCTTGTGAATTACCTTTGTCAATATGATAAAAAAATTAATACCTGTAACCTATTTCATCAGTGTAAAGTCCAGACTCCCTGGAAACACACCACCCCCACCCTCCCAACAGTATCTGCACCTATAGCAATTTGCATAGTTCAAAGTCTATAGTTAACTGATCATTAAAGACAAGAAAGAGGCTCTGCATCTTTATGTAGAAAGAGCTCACAAAGTTGTCGACAATAGTGCATCATCTTGCAAACAAATTTGATGGAAGAGCATCTCATGTCTCTACCCACAATATTAACTCACTATCATCATCCACTATTGTTCATGTTAAATTAAGCCTGGTCTCAAATCCAATTAAGTTCATTTCCTGTACAGGTTGTGCAGTAACATGGAAAACTTCATCTTCTTCCTGTGCTACTGAATCCTTCGCCAAAGTGAACCAAATTAATTGGTTCCCACTCCATGCAAACAGATTCAAGTTAGTAGTGTGCAGATTCACATCACCAGTACCTATATCAAAATGACACACAGTATGTGTGTGAAATCAAGAAATGGGGCTCTATCACATTCATAAAAATCAGCTGAACAGTAATTTAATTGTCATCATTACAACTTTGACCAACAGCCAGCCCTTTCATTTGAAGGCCTAGAACAACAGCACAACAACAACAACAACAGAACAACAAATGAACAACAAAAGAACAACAACAACTCAACAACAGCACAGCATCAACAGCACAACCACCACACAACAGAACAACAACAACAACAGCTGGACAACAACAGCACAACAAAAGCACAACAAAACAACAACAACACAAAAACACAACAACAATGAAACAACAACAATACAACAACAACAACAAGGTTCAACAGCATGAGTAAAATTATATTCACATTAGTAAGCGAGGAAGGAGAAGAACATTATTATAATTTATTATAGACCAAACACATGCACTGGTATCACCAACAAAATTATGGTAAGACAAAAAATATCCTCTTAGTAAACCACACATTATTTATGTGTGGATATGCAGATAAAACTGACCACTGGAAAAATATTAAATCTAGTTGACCTGTACAATTACTGATTATTGTCTTATCTACTTGTAGGAGCATTCAACATAATATCTATATTTGTTATCCTACTTGCTGTCTCCAATTCCAGAGAAATTGATACAGTAATAAAATCGGGAGCTCTTCCAGATAGTGTTCCAAATTGTACCGAATAAGCCTTCCTACGTTCAATGCCAGAGAATGTTACATCAAAGAAGCCAAATGCTGCAAAATAAAAAGAAAAACAAGCAAGCAGTACTTCCAGTAGTGAATTACAAATATGTGGCATGCATAAGCAATCAGCCAAAAAATACAGAAAATTTACTTCATTCATGACCAAGAATTGTAATCCCCAAGTGATTGACCATCTATAATTATAAGATTCTTGTTTTTTTAAGACAAGCTCATATTACAGTAAGGGCAGTTTAGTATAAGAATACTCCATTGGAGTAAGAAAGGTAAAGCTATTCTGCACTAAGTCAGACTATGTCTGCAACAAAATGTATCACCCAAGAGGATATAAAGTGATTTCCGGTAAGATACATGCCTTTGTAACTCATCTCCTCAGAAGAAGCACATCCAGAAACAGAAGTAAGGGCTGGAAGAGATTGTTCATGATAGCATCTGCGATAGTCAGCCTTTTTTCTCTCACTCAGTTAAACCAGAAGTCAAGTTTGCTAACCTGGCATGTGTAGCTTAAAATGAATACAAAAGTAACATCAACAACAATTACTACTACCAATAGTACTAGTTATTACTACTACTTCGACTATTGCTACTAGCTTTCTTTAAGGCTGGTATTTAAGGCATATGCATTATTTTAATGAATAATGTCCGAGTTTCTACCTTAAAGATGCTTATGTCGGTCATCAGTTGATGAGAAGTACATTACTAAGGCAATGTGTAATTTTGCAATACTATCCTCCTTTTTTTGAATCAGTGATTTTAAAAGGTGAAAGGGTCCTCAAAATATTGTGTAGCTACCCGTGTAGCTACCCAGGTACATTATTCCCTTTCTTTTGACAAGTATAGTTGTTTGTATTTAGGGATGAAAACTAATGCACACATATCTGCTGAAGTCATGTCATGAAGTAACTGTTAAGATCAAGTTGCCTTCTTCATTGCCTTGAAGGCTCTAAACTCATTAGATAGAGGCACATGCAGGTACTAAAGGCTGACGTGCCTAATTGGGTACTACGTTTACGACACCCTGAACTTATGTTTAGCTTATGTAGACTACCTGTTATCTGTATATTTGAGTTCTGTGCATGTATTGTAATATGGTGTGATATCCTGTTTCCTGTGTTGTCAGGACCATCAGGGTATTTAAACCCTGATGTCCCAGTAGTGTGGAATCTTGTTATGTGAATGCTTATGTGATCCTCTTATGAACTTCCTAAATTACTCTGGAACAGGGAAGGAGCACTAAACAGCAAGTAACACATTACTCTGGTGGCAGTATTAGTTACCAAGTTGAGGATTTAGCAGTTAAACCCCCAAAACCTCTTCATTGCTTGAAGGCTCTAATAGGCAAACATTGTCAATATGCCAGCTAGCCTAGCGACAACAAAAGGTGAAAAATCTTGAAACACTCTTTAATTTCCCTAACTCGCTTGCATTTAGGTCGAAGACATTGGCAATCATTTTAGATCACTTTACTTAGCTAGCTAGTATATACTTCATCTCAGCTCTAGTATGGTAGCCCCACAGAACTTGTCTCAGTTCTTCCATGTATATCATTTACTGCTTTTGGCTTTTTATTATTTGTTGAAGCCGATTACCACATTTGTTGCTGTAAACCTCACCATTCCAGCAACTGCAGTATTTTTATAGTAGAATAAGATTAGAAGCAGCTAGCTAGAAAGCATATTTTGTGTGAACTCTAGCATAACTTTTTATGACCACCACGTTGTGCAAATATATCTGCTATCACTGGAAAAGTGAAACTTGCATGCATAGAAATATCCATTATTGGCCCTAAAGTCAAAACATTGTCATTTGCATTATTACACTAGGGTGTGGTTTGACTTATGAGCATGCAATCATCGGTGAGTTTTGGTACTCTTCTTATCAATGGCATCACTCCTCACAGCTAAAGGATTTTGCTCTAAAGGACCTGTCACATACTATCTCACATTGTCCACAACTTACTTGTAGTCGAACTTGAAAAGTAGTTACTAAAAATCAAGTGACTTCTGTCTAACCTTGCTAATTGCACCACTCTACAATATGTTAGTGATTGCAGCACTTCTTCCTCAGCTACTCCCTAAACATGCAGCAAAGTTGGTGACTTGCAGCTGCTGCTTGATCACCATAAGCTTTCCAGCACTTCACCAACAGAAAGCTGACTCCACTGCTCTCATGAGCAGGCTCCATGGTGACCCATCTCAAAAACTGGTCTATGGTTGTGGTTTTATGGACCTCATTGCATCACTTTCTGTAGCATACCAGACACTAAGCTTCATTAATTATTGCCATCCTGTAACCTCCTCATCTATGCCCACCAAATATCTGTTTCTAGCCTATACTTCATTCATGAAGAGCACTGTCATTCATGCAACCTCATCCTTGTGGTTGTGTTCAGCTGATATCAAATAATTTAAATCTGCTTTTGAAGCCAATGTTTCACCTGAAATACTTTGGTCTTCATGATACAAAACTTAATGTGAGTAGAGCTAGAGTATAATTTTTTGGGCTCTGTAGTCTTTCCATTTTGTATGTTATATAAAGAAAAAGATGCATTACAACAGGTCTTTGGGATTTTAGGTACTGAAGTTGGCCTGTGATATGAAGGGTTGGTGTGGGGAAGAATCACAGAAAATAGGAGAGTTAGAACAAGTGTAGCAATAAAAATATCGGAGGGAATTCTGATTAGAGGATCGAAGCCACAGGATTCGACAGCAGAAGGGTCGTCTTCTATCCTCTTCGAGGTTGTCTGCAACTACACAGCAAAGAAATTCTGCCTCTAAACATGTACCAAGCTGGCTGTGCATTCTTAATGACAGTTTTTTTGTGTCGTTTCTTTTTACACTGCACTCTTATAATCAACACTCTATTAACAGTTTAGTCTTCGGCTTGCTAGTTGACTACTTTGGCAAAGAATTCAAAGCATGCTGGAAGTTCTCGTGGAGTTTAAGAAAGCTAAACGCAGTTTAAATTGGCATATTCAGTCACTGGCAGTGTGGTGTTGCATTGCAATGTTTGAGTAGAACTAAACGTGACTTATTTTGGCATTGCACACCTCTTTTAAATAAGCAAAGGGAAAATGTATTTAATATCTAATTACAAGTTGCTGTTCACAGCTACTTTTTCCTTCATCTTTTCTTCAACCTACTTAATAAAGACAAGTTCACAACAAGTGCTCGGCAAAGTTATGATAACATACCACGATATTATACATTACAATAGTCTACTTGTACTTATTCCAGATACCTCAATAGAATAGGTACCATACGATGGAATAGGATCTACAAGGACTTCTATTCCAGATACCAAAATAGATTATACAATATGATGGAAAAGGATCTACATGTACATCTGTTCCAGATCCGAACATTGAGTGTCTGACAAATTAAAATGCTAGAATTTAGCATGTGATGAACTATAGCAACAGCTGTTTAGTTTTAAATGAGCATTATGGCATTTATGGCTGAGAACAGGACCATTAAATACCTGAAGACCTCCTACTGCTTGAGGCAGGTATCTTCAAAAGTTAAATGCTTAGAAATAGATGTAGGTCAAGTTAAATGTGTTACATAGCTAGCTGGTAGTTCCCCAGATGATGTAGCCAGCTATTGGCTTTGCAAGCAGTTCCGACTATCGCCTTTGTAGCTAGTAGTTTGATAGTTTTAGTCCTAGCTTGGAGTGCAGTAGCTAGCTAGCGAGTTATTAGTTAATAGCAGTGTGGCTGGTTTAGTGGTTATGGCTTGCTAGCTGGCTTAGTTGTATAGTAGCAATGTTACATGGCTTTAGCAAAATAACTTCTCGTCCACAGCTGCCATAATGTGTACTCAAGCTGGATCTTTTGTATATCAATGGTGGAAACCGATGCAAAATTCAAGATTGCTTCCATAATATGCACATTATTGTGAACTGGCCTAAGACATCTTACTGAGAGTAGCGAGTGATTATAATATCCAGCATTATTATTTTTATTTGCTGTGACCGGAAATTAATTTGCATCAGAACAATGACTAATATAACAGATTTTATAACCCCCCCTCACCCTTGGGATTAGAAATGCAACCTCAATTCTTACATACTTTGGGGACAGACATTGCAACCTTCAATTCCAGGAATAGAATATCCCAGGCCAGGTGGATCAAAGCTATTTAGACAACAATTATCAATGGTAGCCTCTACAGCATCCTCCTCCAAACAGTGTTCATCATTGTAGCATGACACGAGATTCTGGGACTCCACAATCACTGCAAATTAAGAGTTAAAACATACAATGAATGTCATTAATGACTGTGATTAAATTGAATGAGGTGTAGAACTTCAAGGTGGGAGGGGAAGAGGAATTCTCCACTATCGAGATAATATTTGGTGGTTAACAATTCAAGAGCTTGCTAAATATCTGGTAATGTTATGTGAAAAAGTAGAGCTATAATGAATATATACAAACACATGCATATCTGAACAGCTAAATTTAATTTTTTAAGCAGTTAATTCCCAATGCCATAAGAATAGACTTCAGAATCAGATCATTAATGAATAAATTTCTCTCATAAAATGCACACATGCTCTTAAAATTGGTTGAGATAATAGCTATAGGGCATGTAATATATCCTTTAAGTCTGGTTCAAAATATGACATCCATCAAAATTATCATATCGTGAACCAATAAGGATCTACTTCTATTCAGTTTCGAGCATTGAGCATCTGACCTATCGACTTAGTATAATATTATGATGAACTGCAGCATCAACTGTTTAGTTGAGTAAACATTATGGCATTTGTGGATGTCAACAAGCTCACTGGAGGTCTGAAAAAGTTCTGCGGCAGGTGTTTGCTAAAGTGTAAAAAGTAGGACTAGCTGTTTCTAGCAAGTTAGTAGCTTTGTAACCAGATCTTACTATAAACTTTGGTAGCTAGTAGTTTGACATGTTGTGGTACTAGCAAGTATCACTGTTGAATTGTGCTATATAGCTAGTTATCAGTAGTGTGGCTTGTTTAGCAGAGATCGCTTGCTAGCTGGTATAGGTGTATTAGCAGTGTTACATAGGTAGCTATAGCAGAATAACATATTCCAATTGGAGCTGCCACTGCTCTTCTCTGACAGTGGAGTTGATGTCGAAGTTTGAGATAACTTCCATAATGTTAAAATTATTGTGAATCACATGCAATAGGAGGAATATAATGCAAGACAATGCAATCGGATCCCATCATATTGCAAACCAGACTTATATTAAAATATAGATGTGGTAGAGCAACATTCTTCAGGACAACATTCTCAAGCTAAGTTAAAAAAAAATGTGTGCATAGTTAAAAAATTGGTATGGTTAATAGAACAATCGTTAGTCAACAGTAAAATATTTGAAACAGATTAGCAAACACATTTTCTCCCTTGACACCATAGAGAAACAAATTTTTTGAACAGCCTTGTCACAGGTTATCCTGCATACAAAAGTGAGAAAATTAATGCTGATCACCCTGCACGTGCCATTGTGCTACTCACAATTACAAAGTTGAGAAGCACAAAGCAGTGAGAACCAACCCAAGCAGTTAAGCCACTGAGAGAAATGTGAGAAACGGATTGATGAGGAAGCCCTACCAGTGAGGGGAAAAGCTGAGGGTAAGTAACTGAAATGTCTAGATTTGTGTGCGAAAAATAAGAGAGCAGGAAACTCTTGAGCAGAGACAACTAGGAGGTAAAAGCAATGAGAAGTGAACATCTAATATAAATATATATACAGAGAACATGGAAATTATAATAAGCTAATCGAGTGTCCCTGTGCAGAGTCAGAAGGAGGAAACAAAACGGACATGTCAGGAGAGAGCATGAAGGATGAGCAGCAAATCTCATATTATATGAAGGTTGTATTGTGGGATAGTGAATGTTTGGATCTGGCTCCAGTGTAGATCCCTTACCGACAACCCTCTAGAAATAATTTATCAGCCATTTTTTATCATATCACAGCCACTTAATTGCAACTAATACATTATTACCTTTGAGGAACTTTGAGAAATTTGGAGTTATAAATACAATGACCTTCTCAATAAACAACTCAAATTTGCTCACTCGGACATTTGGCTACATACACGAGCCTTCATTGGGAATACTCTAATCAAAAGATCGAGTAAGTAAATCTAAGTTGACTATTAAGAAAATCATTGTTATGTTAACTGAGAATTTACTGTCGTACAGCTAAGCAGTTTTTTTCTTTGTTAGAAGCTTACAAGTACTTACTTTTTAGAGAAGGAAAAAAATGAAAAATATTGCAAAAAAAAAGATTTTCAAGTCATTTATTTCAGTACTTGCTTGTGGTCTCTGCCTTCCAAGTCTGCACATGCTATTTTATTCTTGATGGATGTACAAAGCAGATTATTTCTATTCTGTAGTTTTTTGGTTAGATCTCATATAACTTCCATCAAATATAGTCAACATATTATTATGCAAGCAAAGACAAGATTGTGGACCTTAGCTACACCAGCTTGCACTGAATGAGGGCATCTCAGCTGATTTTATTATTATTGAAGTTTACTGTTTTTTCTTCCCTTTTTTAATTATTTTATAAAAAAAAAATTAATTTTTTTTTATTAATTTTTTTTGCTGTTGCTGATGCTTCTGTAAAAATGTAAAGGAACAAGTCTCTGTGACAAGGTCACTGAATAATGAACTTCTGTGATGTGTTAATAATTAATGATATGCATGACAAGCCTTGTGATGTATTAGGCAGACTTGGAATAATGTTCAGCATTTTAGAGAGTCTTGCTATTAATTTACAGAACTACAGTCACTGCTAAACCCTACAGGGATTGTGTAAGTATCTTATATGATGTATTATTGATTAAGGACTTTAGTATCACCACAGTATCAGACAGTGGTAGTCCGGGTGGCAGCAAACAACAGTTCAGGTGTCTTAGGATTGTTCATCGGAGAGTACTTCCTGCGACATCATTATAATGATTTTTTTACCACATTGAAAGGGAACAAAAAATACGAGCTGAGTTTATGGGATACAATTAGCAATATACTGATCTAGGCTGAAGCAAACATTCTTCAATGCAAAACTCGATATCATCAGACAATTTTTTGTCTATTAATTGTTATTATAGACTTAACATTTAGCGGACCTTCATCAGTAAATTGAAAAGTAAACGCGAGATTGTGCAATTCGTACATGCAGGTATTCCTAGAGACCAGGTGTTTTTATCAGGTGGTGGACAATATTTAGTCTGTCCTCGTATCAGATGAACTGCTGGGTTGACGGAGAACTTCTAGGTGCTATTCCTCTCTATGATTACTTACTGATACTTTGTTACTCAAATCTCAAAAGGTTTTCAAGTATATGATCTGATAAATAATAAAGCCAAGAACTCTTGTGAGCAAGGTGAGTAAATAACTTGACTTCAGCTAACTCATAGTTTCTTTTAAGACTGTTAGCCAAAGTCTGGTGTAGCTAAGTAGCTAGCTAGCTAGTGCACCTATTAAGCTAGCTAGCTGCCTCATCCAAGTAGTTACCTAGCTAGCGCACCCATGTAGCTAGCTAGCGGCTAAATAGCTAGCTAGTTTAGCTCTTTTTTTTGTACTGAGAAAACTGTGCTGGTCTTGTTACATAGTCCTTCGCTCACATTCAGTTGTTCACTTCGAAGAACTCAAGTAAAACAAGTTGAGGTCAAAATAAAGCAGCTGTCACGATTACGTGACAATGGTCACAGGTGAAAATTACACCTGTCACGAATACGTGACAATGATATATCAGACGAGGAGTCTCTTCCCAGCTCGTAGAGCTGTGTCACGAATTTGTGACAATGGTCCGCTAAGTGTTAAGTTTTTCTGCTGCATCGCTGTGCGAAGCGTCTTCAAAAGTAGCGTTCTACTGCGTTGTCATAGCTAGGTATAAACTCACCACAGGAAGACCAAAGAAGATAAACGACCAGTGGAATATACGCCATATTCGAGAAAGGACCGACCACAAGGTAGACTGGGCTATATAGCAACTTCCAACCACCTCAGCAGAACTAACCTACAATGGTAGCTAGAGTAGATCTACACCTATATAGCAAAGCAAATCCAATAAGATTCATTGGTTCTCATCAGACAATAACAGGATGCGGGTGGGTGGGCGGGCTAACATTATTAAAACCACAAACCAAATATTTTTTCTTCTTTTTTCCCCTTTTTTTCTAAAAACCCAGCAATATTATCCATAATTTTATTTTGTTATTTTTACTGGGAGTGTAGATAGAAGATTTTGTTTGTATTTTGGGCTCTTTACAGTCGCTGCACTATGGATAATTTAACTGAGAGTCCATTCCCAGTAGCACAGTCAGGGTTTAATTTAGAAAATTGTCCAAGGGGGGGCAACTGGAGGAATCTGTATATTAAGGGGGGAGGGGGGGGGGGGCATGATGTCAAGCATTTTAATAATACAATTTCTAAGGGGGGGTGGGGGCAAAAAGGTAACAAGGGGGGACACCCGCCACCCACCCACTCCTAAATGAAACCCTGACAGTAGATACAAATAGGATTATATCCTGCAGAGTAGTCTCAATTGGTTCTGAGCATACAATGTTTCTGACATAGACCTCATTCAAAGGATCAAACAGAGCAAGATCCAAAGTGCCGATCCACATGAGAACATGTGTCCATCCAATTCACGTTCCAGACACCGAGCCCAAAATCACTGTAACACTAAGAAACACCATTGAGAAACTCAGCTTCACACAATTTAATGACATCAGGACATCATGTCCGCATGCTACATAGGAAACCACACAAAAAATTGGTGCTAGTGGTCAAATAATGGACTTTGACCAAGAAATGTTAAAATTCACGAGGGTATCATCTGAATAGGGCAGAAACAGAGTTGGCACCAAAGTGTAATGTTTGCTAAGTCCCAAAAAATTGAAAAATTGAGCCTTTTTCATTAGGCGTTAAAATTTTAGTACGTGGTCAAGTGCGCGGGTGGAAAAATGAGGGCGTTGAAATTTTCCACCCACATGCTTGACCACCTACTAAAATTTTAACGCCTAATGAAAAAGGTCATTGCATGCTATAAGACTCTAGAGCTTCCTCTAGCCACTCGTACCATTTTCAATTTTTTTTGCAATCTGGAGTTATTTTGGACGGCGATTTTGGGGTGCATGTTTTTGATGTCCCTCTTTTTTAGGGTCTAGTAACTTGTCTATAGTTATACCTATGAAATATATTTTACTATCAAAAGAGAGCACACAGAGAGACCTATCTTTTAAGCTATATATCAAGTCAATACCATAAAGATTGCAGAATATACGGAGTTCTAAAGTTGTAACCACAAGTAAATAAAATATACCACGACCCTCCTTTAAACAACCTTGTGGCACTCTCCCATTGTGAGGCTAAATGTATTTCAAGGAGCTGTGTATTGGTAAAGGAGTTTCAAGGAGTTGTGTATTGTAAGCTAAAGGAGTTTCAAGGAGTTGTATATTGTAAGCTAAAGGAGTTTCGAGGAGCCATGTGATTGTAGGTAAAGAGTTTCAAGGAGTTGTGTATTGGTAAAGGAGTTTCAAGGAGTTGTGTACTGGAAACTGAAGGAGTTTCAAGGAGCTATGTATTATTGGTAGCTGAAGGAGTTTCAAAGAGCCATATTGGTAGCTAAAGGAGTTTCAAGGAGCTGTGTACTGGTAGCTAAACGAATTTCAAGTAGTTGGAGTTTCAAGGAGCTGTGTATTGGTAGCTAAAGGAGTTTGAAGGAGCCGTGTATTTGTAGCTAAAGGAGTTTTGTATTAGCAGTTTCAGGGAGCTGTGAATTGATAGCTAAAGGAGTTTCAAGGAGCTATGTATTGGTAGCTAAAGAATTCCCAGTAGCTGTGTATTGGAAGCTAAAGGAGTTTCAAAGAGTTGGTAGCTAAAGGTTTCAAGGAGCTGTGGACTGCTAGCTAGCATGGATGCCAACTTTAGTATTGCAGTGGTTCTCTCCCATGCATGAGAATATCACAGGTCTGGTTAGTGTATTTGTTTAGGAAACCTCCAGCAACTCTTTGGGTTCAATATTTCATGCTGCGCATAATTAGCTCTCTCAATATGCTAGCTCTAATAAAGGTAGCCCCCTCACATGAGGAGATGTTTTCAAACATCTCAATTGCAGGCATGTAGGTAACTTTGTTCTGATGTGCATAAGGCATTTTTCCAACTTTCACTGAGAAAAGTTTGAAGCAGATACTTGCTATAGCTTTAACTCTGTTATAATTATTAGATGATCTACAACTGTTGGAAACTAGCTATAGCTTTCACTGTATGAACTTATAAATACTTCTCTGGAAACATTTGTTTCTAGTCGAATATACGATATGTATTATATGTAAAAATGCCAAATTTCTTCGGCTGGAAGACTGTACTTAGAACAAGACTATTCAAACCTATAAAAATTAGCTTGTCTATAATTATATATATATACACACCACATATCTAATTATTATTATTCAGCTTGCCTCTATATACATACCACATGTCTAAGTAATTGTTGAGCTATATACACACAGCACATATATAAGGAACCTTTAGCTGTCCATATGCACACACCAGATATCTAGGTAACCTTTAGATTGTCTACACCACATATCTAATGAACTTTTAGCTGGTCTATATATATATATATGTTACGCGCAAACCTGGAATTTGCTCAATCCTAGGATCGCGCAAGGTCAAACTTAAACCTCCAATCTGCACTCTCAAAACCAAGAATTTGTTAATAACAGTAAATTGCTCAATCTAGGATTGATCATAGAATTTCTACTCAATAGAATAGGTAAAAGTTGCTCATTCTGGCAAGAAACCTTGGATCCAAGGTTTGCACACACTATCCTTGGATCACGCTAGGTCAAACTGAAACCTCAATCTGCACTCTCAAAACCAAGAATGTTAGTAAAAGTTGCTCAATTCTAGGATTTATCATAGAATTTGTAGCTCTAGAAACAGGTAAAAGTTGCTCATTCTGGCAAGATAGTTGCATTCCATAAAGGCCAAATCTTGTACATACAAAATTCGTACAAAATTCTTAACCGAGTAGTCCAATTCAGTTAGCAAATAATACAAGTCCAATCCATATCTTCTGATCGAAATACAACTCTGGGAATCTTGATGCACTTGTCATGGTACCACTCTCCACATTTTGAACATTCTGCCATCCTACTTTTGCTCCATGGCATTCGGCAGATGCAGTACAGTTCGATTGTTTGAAATGGTTCGATTGCCGGAGAGAGGTTTGTAACACTTTTACCAGGAAAAGGTAACATTTTACGAGACTCGAAACAATTTACGAGGTGACATCTCATTTTGGAGATATCCCAGCATATATTTTGGTTGGATCTTCACCGGCTACTGCACAAGCAATAGCAAAAACTCAACTGTCATTACCATTGGTCTGCTGCTGAATGTTCATAAACCTTGCTGTGATCATTTTATTCCTTGAAAATACAAGTGCAGCTATCTGTTCAGAACTTGATTGTAAAGACTATCGTATACCTTAAACTTCACTATTATCTTCCTTGCTCAGCTCAATGCAGATCCAGTGGTTGTTTTGACTGGTCAAAATCTGGACTGCATGACTCCGAATAACGTCACTGCTAAGATTAGAGACACAGTAGTAGCTTGCAATCCATTGATGGAGAGAAATACTTTTTTGAGAAGTTTCTGAGAGGCATACATATGTGAATCCACTAACCAGTTTCCATTAAGAATCATGTCAAATCTTCTTTATACAACACTAGGTCTGGGATCCACATTGGTGGGACTGGTATATCAGGGTAGTGATCAACAATAACTAGTCCAGGCTTTCTATCATCACTGACAGAACTATCTAGAAGTTCAACATCATCGAGGTTTTTTGGGGTCTTTAGTAGCTCTGCTGACAGTACCACCCACAACACTACCATCAGGCTTGCATCCACTTACAGAACTACCTACAAGTTTGACATCATTGACAACTTTTTTTCTCACAGGTAATCCAGTAGCTTTGGTGAAGGCACTACCCACAACAACACCATCATCGAGTCCTTTCTTGTCACTGTTAAAGCATGGTAATCCAGTATGACATCTTTTGGTGCACAACTTTCTGGCTTTCTTACAAGAGCAATGAGAGTTTTTTGCACACCTTTGCAACCACATGAGTTACCATAATAGGCATTCTTAGGGTTAAAGAGCAGTGCAGCTTCTCGTAGAGACAAAAAGGATTCCGTTATCCAGTCATTTGGTGAAAGCTCGACTTTGCCAGAATACCGCTCAAGTTGTCCATCATAAGCACAGTTTTTCAGTACCCCATATTGACATCGTAGGCGATACACAGGTCTCTTGGTACCAGAGACAACAACTATTACACATGGTATCCGTCGAAAATCAGTTGATGCTCTGTCGATTCGGGGGATTTGAATGCTGACTAAATTCCAAACAGCAAATGATTCAACAGCATGTTGTTTCCATTTACTGTATTGTTTCACCATTCTTTCAGCATTCAATCGATAGTTTCTATTATTCGTTTGCTATGCTTTTGGCTTGTTGCCAATGGAGTACCTGAATGAAATATTTAGCATTATTAAATAAAATGTTTATTACATCATCAAAATGTTATATTATGGGATTGCGAAAAAGTAATTTTCTTGTGTTTTCACTCTCAAGTCTCAACACAGTTATCTCTTATTATTTACATTGCAGTAGCCAGTGACTGGATGACCGGATCTGAGGCTGCAGCAAATTATATAACCAAGTAAAAGCCATGGTCCTTTCAGAATATTACAATGAGTGATCTTATTCTGTGATGTGCAGCCAGCACAAAGCAACAACCTCACTTACAAATGGTGGACTGTGCGCGGAAATGAATTTCTCCCGATAGATTCCCAGCAGAGTTTCATCTTTCATTCGCCTTTTTTTATTATGTTTGTAGGCAGAGCATTTTAAGGCTCTGCCAATTTAAAGCAAACCACTGTATAGTTGAGTATCAAACTGTTTGCTGTTTGGATTTTTGATAGACATTTGCCATTAAAGGCAAAGTAGGTGTGGCCTACTATCATCGTGGCAAGCTCAAACGTTAAATTAATGTTGTATGAGAGAGATCCATATATACCATCCTCACCATGACATTCCAGCTGCCACTTCCAATTTGTCAACCCTACCCTCCACATTCCTAGTGTACACATACACAGTCACACATATATGTGTGTGTTGTGTGTGTCTAATTAGTGTCATCTCTATAATGAGTAATTAATGAGTCAGTGTTGCAGTGGCTTACTACTGTTGGGCCTGTAGTGAGTAGATGAGTGTTGTGCCTCACTAATAGTGGGCCTATTAGTCTGGCAATCAGTGGGTCAGTGTTGCAGTGGTTCACTACTAATGAGCATATTATTAGTCTAGTAATTAGTGTCAATGTTGCCAGGCTCACTACTGGTAGGTCTATTAATCTAGTAATTAGTGAGTCAGTGTTGCAGTGGTCACCTGGTTGGTCTATCAGAGTAGTAATTAGTGGAGTCAGTGTTGCAGTTACTCACTACTGGTTGAGTCCCTATTAGTTTAGTAGTCAGTAGGTCTGTATTGCAGTGCCTCACTACTGGCAGGCCTACTCTTGCAGTGGCTCACTACTGGTGGGCCTATTATTCTAGTAGTTAATAGGTCAGTATTGCAGTGGCTCACTACTGGTGGGCCTATTATTCTAGTAGTTAATAGGTCAGTATTGCAGTGGCTCACTACTGGTTGACCTATTAATCTAGCTATTAGTGAGTCAGTGTTGCAGTGTTAATGGCAGAATTTTTCAGCCAGTGGATCGCATTGTGTAATGGAGTGCCTTCACTCTGCCTCACTCAAGGTCTGGATGGCATAAACTATTACTCTTTCTTTCCCAGTTTCATCAATTTGACATCACATGTCTCCAATCCCAAAGTCACTTGCATCTTGTCATCTAGGAGAAACTCATGAGTAAGAGTATCACTATGGACTCAGAGGTAGTGGGCACTGACTAAAAAAGAAAGTCTCATGCTCTGCACACACCATGATGCTGTATAATTACAATACCTGCTGCTAATTCCCTCTAATTGGAGTGTATGTTCACACCTAACTGGCACCACTATGCCAGGATAACATGGCACAGTTTGTGACAGTGGCCATCTCCTTCACTCTATAATACGATGAATTGACTCTACAGATCTGGTGTAATTCCCGTGCCTCTATCAAGACTCATAATGCCCGTGCCACTATGAGGACAACCAGAAGTAGAGATGTTGATACTTGAAATATTGTAATCAAGACAGAGAGCAACTCCCACGTGTGCATACACACACCTACAAATAATTATAGCAACTCCCACAAGTGCACACACATACCCACACTAACACATAGAACCATGCCCACATGTGCAAACATACATACACACCATACCCTCATTTATACACATATATACACATTGAGCAATTCCCAAATGTGCGTACATGCACTCACCTACACACAGACACACACTGGCCCAGATATACACACATACACACCTACTCTCACACACACAAACTTAACTCCCCCTCCCCCCACCGTCCCCCACCCACCCCACACCCCACCCCCACCCACACATATACACACCATGCCTTTTGGCCATCTCCAATTCATTCTCCTGTTGATGTCTGAATTTGTCTTTATCCTGCACCACTGGGTAGTTAGGCTGTCCTTGAACTGCATAAGCTTTCCTTTCTTACCATCATTCTGATCTAGTCTGTCTCAAACTCGCAACTACTCTGTCAGGATCCTTGTCCCCAAGTTCTTCCTCTGTGCATGTGTGGCCTTCATCTTCCAGATCTTGGCCATCGTCTTCTATCTCAGACCACTCCAGATCCATTCTCGTTATGATAGCACCGATGTCTGCATCTAGCTGCAGGTGACATTCTATCTATTGTCATTTGTCTGCATGTCCTCAGGTATTCACCATGTTGGACATCTCCTCATAGTGTATGTCCTGTCAGATTCAGAAATTCCATCCACACTTACAGTAGCATGTGATAACTGAGATCCTTCTGTAGGGCACAGTCTGCATCTTTAGCATGTTCGCCACTTCAACTTCCACTGATTTGGGCATCAGCTGAGCCACTGCTTCCATGGCAAGCAGTCCTGCCATTTGGCTATCCATTTCAGTGCCAGGTTGAAATATCTCTTCCCAAACACTATCCGAGTTTCTCCAGATGAATTGGTCTACCTCTTTTTATATGTGGCACCCATCACCCGGTAGTGCTCATAGAGGACTTGTTTCACACTGTTGTAATCACCTCATTCACATCCAGGTTGAGAATTGCTACCACTTGTCAGACGGCTGAACTGCTGACTTGGCAAAATTAGTTTGGCCTTGTGAGCTGTTTGAATTGTAGTTGTTCTGCTGGGTATTGCTGTCACCAGCCTGGGTCATGAGAGTTGCTTCACTCTCAGACACTTAACTGAGTTATATAAAATCTGATTTGCATAAAAGTACATCAGCACACCCAGGTAAGCTAAAGTTAAACACCTCCTAGAGCCATATCTGCTGGTTAGAATTCAAAGGTAGCCAAAAAGTGTTCAATATTGCATGTTCATCCAGTTTTTGCTCATGCAGCATCTGTAAAATTCGCAACACCCCACCTTCAGCCTGCTCTTCTCTACAAGAAGTTTTAGTGCTTCCCAGATCTGAGTTTATTGCACTCCAATATTCTCCTTATACTTTGTTCCAGTCCTTATGGTCATCCAACTAGGTTTGTTTGTCTACTATCCCACCGCTGCCACCAATTGTAACAAAGCCAAGTGTATATATTACAGCATTTACCTGGTTGTAGGGCTAGGAACTTATCTACAAGGTGGTAGTTATGTGTTGTTTTTGTCAAATTTTTTCACATTTTACAGCTGCCCTCTAACCGAGGTTTTAATATTATAACCAAATATAGGCATAGCCTAGGATTTACACAAGAAAAAACCTCAATATTATATGGTATCATATTTTAGTTTGTAGCTTAATCAGTGACTTTATCATAGGCTGCATAAGAAAATGATGACAGTTATGGTAAATAGCTGACAGGAAAGGATGCTGGAATCTTATTCTGACATAGCTACTTAATGATCACCATGCTCTAGCTAGCGAGGTGTAATACCACCTTAAATAATTGCTGAACTGGAAATGATCACCATGGTAAATCATATCTGAGAAGGGATCTCACCTCAACCCTGGACAAGTTCAGAATTTATATGGAATATTTTTGCTATATATTTCCTTATCACAATCCATGCATTACAATCAATAATGTACACATCAGTATACATACTAGGGCTTCTGCTATGGTATGGTTTATCTAATGGAACATCAGGCCAAAATAATTTGTTGTTTTGGGTTGTTGTTTTCTCCATGTTCACTAATCAGTTTGCATACTTCTGGTATCATATGGATGAGTGAAGTGAGCCCTCGGGAGGAGTTATGGAAAGCTTTGTTTTGCCACACATAGGATATCATCCATCCATAACTATATATCATTCATCGTATCTTCACCCTTACAAATATGAATGGGTCACTCTCCTCCTAAGGCTTATATAAAACTGGGAAAGGTCATCACCATGAAGAAACATATCAGTAAAACAGTAGCAGCTTCAAAACTACATGAAAGAAAAATGGATCTACTTGCAGGTGAGAATGAAATGCATGGAAAAGATGAAGAATTCTGACATAGTTACTCAGTTCGTCAACATGTTCTAGCTTGTGATGCTGCTTTGCGCCCAGGAAAACGACACACACCATAGCATACAAAAGACAGACAAAATAAGAACCCTCTGAACCAGGTCTGCCAATGCTAAGTATACAACCCATCAACCCACCCTACCTCAAACCAAACCCTAACCTAACATACAAGACGACATACACAACAACAGCAAAACACTAATACCCTTTAGATAGCAGAACAAACAAGATAGGACAAACCAAAAAAGACCCTAATAACCCCTGCCCCTCTCCCTTTCCCCATCCCCCTGCAAGCCCTCCAAAACTGGAAAACCAGACCCCCCATAGGGTCTGACACAAAACATATTGGGTTGAAAAACTGGAATAATCGTCTCTTTGAATCCAGAGAGTATGTAGGAGGGCTCTCGCATGCTATATTCATACTAAAATACATACACTGCTTTAGGTATTATATTGTGAACAATACAACTGGGTATTTATTTGCCAGCATGGATAAAGAATTCTTGCTGCACATCTTCACTTTAGAATTTCTGCAAAAAGCACTTCATGATAACCTCACTTGAAGTGTAGTGTGATTTCCATCTTCAAGAAGTACTCTTGACAAAACTCATCTCACAGCTACACTATCACATGCACACTTCTGTTTATGAATAGCCTTGCTACAGTACTGGAGGGCATCAAGTTGGTCAACTTTCCATCAGTTCGGAATTAGTAAGGACCTCATAAATAAATATTGGCAACTTGTCTATATCACAATCCAAGGATTATATGAAATAGTATACACATCAGTACTAGCTCTTGAGTTATATGCTAAAGTTAGGACAACAGCTAGAGCAATGCAATCTAGGATTTAGAACTAAAGTGTAAAGCTGCTGGTGTGGGGTGGTATTGACACATTTACACCATCTTGTATCACACTTGGTGTTTGCAGTGGCTGCCCAAGCCAAGGAGAGAAAGGCAAGTGAGTATTCTTATATCAACTTGACACACATTTTTAATCCAAACCACTGGAGTAATTAGCCAAAAGATACTGGCTTTTTTAAAAGCTTTTGGCGAGCAGGTAAACATGACAACTGACGAGAAGAAGGCAGAGTCATACCCCTCATCCAGAGAGTGTTTAGTAGTGTTAACAACTAGGTGCTATCAATGAAATTGCTGGTCTGAGATGATTGTCTACTCCTGCAGGGACCCCAATGCAAACAAGATTCTTCTGATACAATAAAACTACAGACATTGCACAAACATGCATCTCAAGTTGAACCATGCCGGCATTTTTATGGCAATTGGTATATTGTTTCTGCTGAATATAGATTGAACCCCGATGTAGATACAGTTCTTCCACCATTGGATGTGATTTTATCAGGATGGCCAGAAGTTACAGTTACCTTGACAAGAGGAAGGACAATACAAAATAAACCACACCCTTCTTTCCTAAGCATGTTTATACCGCGCAGGATTTTATATTTCAGCTAGGCTCACAAAATAGCAAATTTCATTAACTAAAACAGGGATTGACTATAGCTGTTCATTTTGGGCATGCTCAGCAAGATCATGAATTTTACAACCTGAAATTCGCAGAGTAATAATTCCTTACGATTAATTTACAAAGTGTCTTAATCAGTTTTAACCTTTTTTGTTTTGATAAACATACTTAGTCCCTTACCTATGAGTAATTATTACTCGAACATGTTACACATAATTAAATAGAGAGAAAGAAAGAAAGAGAGAGAGAAAAGAAATATTCGAGGAATTTTAACACATCTCTTTCTCATCATAAGAGATTAGATCACTTGAATGAAAATATTGTGGGTTAAAAAGTTGTTGGTCTATAACACAAACAGAACATTGATATGGTAATTGTCATGAGCCTATAGGTGTTAATAACCATGGGGGGGAGGGTTAATTATATGATAATGCATGACAAAAATGTGTATACAATCATGACACAAGATATTCTTGAATTATCTTAGTCGACTAGAGGGACTCAGCTAAATATATTATGTTGATACTTTTGGAGAGGGATCAAGCTGTTTCTTTTTCCAAGGTTCCTGAGTGGAAATTTTCATCTCCCTTGAATCCATCCATATTTGAACTTATTTCTGTCATAACTTTCACTAAAGCAGGTTCAATCACAGTAGAGCTGGCTATGGTTGGAACCCTTATTAGATCCACCATTATGCTCCAAACAAAGTTTATTATCAATATTAGTAGCACTGACTATTCTAGCAGAATCACTGGTAAAACTGGGGCCAAAGATACAGTACCCATCGGTGTCAGCATGATAATACACAATCATTTTGCTATGTGTCTTTGATCTTGCATCCACAAATATTAAGTGCTCCAAATAGAAGCACAAAAATGAAGCAAAGAATTCCAAGTACCATGGAAACACATTCTGTATTGCATATATCTTCACATTCATACTGACCTGCAGTTTACACCACTAGCAATTTTTTTATATCAATAAAATTTGTGGTGTCTATAAAATAACAAAATAATAATAATCTACTAGTTTCCACCTTTTTGTATTATATACTGCAATGAAACCATACACTGGTACTGGCAATAGGACATGACAGGTAATGCCTGGTGGGCCATTGCAAAGTCGGATACTGCCTAAAATAATAGGCTCGTTCATTGACCAGGTTCTCCCCAAAAAGTTACACTGGCTCATTTCATCATAGGAACACAATTAAACAGGCCTCACTCTAATGGTAAGTTATATTACTTACACTGACAAATGATTTGAGGGCTGGTGCTTTTTATTCCAGCCTGGTTGCTTTTATCCCCAGTCCAATTCTGATTGTGGCACATGTCTTTTTATTACTATCAATGTTTGGGTGTTGAGTGAAGCCATGTGGAAAATGTATGGGTGAAAACCAAAATATATTAAATAGTAAAGTGATAGAGCAGTTTATTCACACTTACATGGTAGCCATTTATTGTTCCAAGTGATGAAAATACGTACGCCCAATACCAAAAGGTTTTTCATGATTAGTAGTGTCTCATGTTGTCTGATGATTATATTTTGCTAAAATCCAAGGTGCTATAAATCTCGGTAAATAACAATGTTTGCAGTGTTCTCTGACCCATATAATTATAGTAAAAATAAAAACATCCTAAAGTCATTTCTAGGAAGACCACTTTGAAATCACTATGGTTGCCACTTAGACTTGTCAGTAGCTAACTCAAGTGATAGATAGAGTCAAACCTGGGGTCACCTCTGTAGCTACACTTGCCAGAAGCTAATTCAAGTGAGGGATATGGCCAAATTTGAGGTCACCTCTGTATTCAATTGCCAGAAGCTAATTCAAATGATGGATAGAGCCAAACCTGATCACCTCTGTAGCTACACTTGCCAGAAGCTAATTCAAGTGATAGATATGGCCAAATCTGAGGTCAGTAGCTGTAGGAACAATCTGAAACAACTGAAAGGTGTAGTAGTGAGGGTAAAAAACACACAGAAGTCTAGAAATGATGTATTTAGGTTGCTGTCGAATGTATGCATTTATTATATATATATATATAGTAATAATGGAAATGTTTTGGGATGGCTAGTGCTACTGTCGGAGTAGATAATGTGGAATTTGTCAGCAATGCTTAAGTTGCAATGTTTCAATAAGTTGGAATATGATGCTGCTCTGTCGATAACGGCCCATTTTATGTTGTGTCGGGTTTTGCTGTCTTTAAGTTTCCATTTGTATTTGGAGAGTTCTGTGGTGTTTCTCTTGTTTTCATGTTTGAAGGATAACTTGTGGATTGTGTAGCATGCCTAGTGTTTTGCTTCATGGTCGGTGGAAATGGATGCTTTGTAAACTATAGATGTGACAAGGCAGTACCCATCCACCAGGCAATCTTTCTTATTTCAATTCCACATTATCTACTCCGACAGCCAAACATCATTGAACAAGCGATCAGAATTCCTTTCAAAGTGTAGGCACAAGAACAAGTTTCTCAAGAGCATTGAATTATCACATTCATCAACACCCATTCATTAACACCCATCCATGGACTTGCATCACCCCACTTGCCTGCCACACCTCATAATATGACCTCAGTTGCTCATTGTCCCTGATAATTGCATTAGCATGAAACTATAGTGACTAGCCATCCCAATACTTTTCTATTATTACTATTCAATCACTCTGCTTTAACAAGCATTGAGCACCATTTGTAGCCTTCACCAGCAAATTACCTTCTAACTATATATATATATATATATATATATATATATATATGTGTATGTTTGAGGGGGCTATGTACAAACTAATCAGTATGTTTTCATCAGTGTTCTTGGTCTGTTGAAGTAGGATAGTAGGTGCTATGCTATGGCTAGAGTGGTTCTCATTAACTATACTTTTTCAGCACTTTACCATGCAGATAGTGTGGCTTACCTAAGTTCTGGTGTTTTATACTAGTGCAGGTATCCAAGATGAGATTTAGGTATTTCTGGGAACATCAAAGTAGACTCATAAGAGTAGATTTGGTTTTAATGTATAGTTTACTAGATAAGAACAAGCCTAGAAAAAAAGTTAAATACACTGTTGCTAGATGTTATAAGCTTCATACACTAGCCATATGGAAAGTTAAAAATAGCAGGAGAGCTTAATAAACCTGTCTTCTGATAGTGTAACTTGAGAGTGGAGCTAACTACACTCACAGATCCAAAACAATTCAACTGCACAGAATTGTTTTTTTACATGAACTAAAAAATTTAAAAAGTCAAGACATCATCATAAAATGTAATATAAAATGTAAGTGAAGGTTAAGTGACATCCCTACATTTCCTCTCTCCTTAAAAAGATAAGGATATCATTAGAGTCGATAGTTGCTTTGGTCCACTCAGGAGGATTCCTTTTCCTGGGTAGGTATTTATGACTGAGCGGTGATTCCGTGGTGGTCCAAATAGCTGCTCATCAGAGTGGGAGTACTTGTGGACACGCTAACAAGAGCACTTGTAACTTCAATATTTCAGCCTTCAGACTGTGGAGGATCTGTCACCAAATCTACTGACAGAATGGAGCAGGTAAGAGTGATGAAGGGGTAGCCAGTGAAGATGAAGGGAGTGGAATTTGATACCATCACAGAGAGAGAGCACTGACTATGAGAGAGTAGGATGAAGATTGGGTATATCCAATATAATTATACGTTCAAACAAAACTTCTGGTTGAAACTCGGAACCATCTCTCATTGTCTCAGTGGTTAAGTTTTCAATTCAGCTGGTGGATGGTCGGCCTTGTGTAGATGATAATTATTTGGCTGAAGAACTGTCTCATTCCTACTCAGTTCCATAAAAACACCTGTATCATCTTAGTTAGAATCCTGTTGTGTCTGCAGCATGTAATTTCATCCCTCTTCCTAAGATGATCCTAATGACAATGCATCATAGTTTACCCTTTTCCAACTTGCACTTTGAAGATAGTGGACTGGTTGTTTTTGGGACTACCAGGTAACCACTTGTCTCCTTGTCAATGGATATTCTTTTTCCTACACGAGTTGTTGTGATCTTGACCTCCTGTCGTGATCACTCTTCTGATGACTTCGTCACTCCTGAACTATGTTTTCCATTTTAGTTTCAGAATATCAAGCCATATTGCACCAGCAACTTGTGTTGCTGGTGCAATACAAGTCGTGGTTTGAGGAGTTATTCAGTACTGAAATAACAATTGGGCAATCTGATCCGAGTGTTTAACACCAGATTGCTTCTTCTACCATTAGGACTTTCACTGCTCTTTCAGACAAACGAATAATATGGTGAAATGTTCCATTGAAGCAACAGAAATCTTGGAACTCAGCCACTTTAAACTGTGAACTATTGTCAAACACTGTGGTATCAGGAATTCTGATCCGAGTTTCTTGAGTTGCTGTATCATTGTGAGAGCAGTAACTTTCGAGGAAAAACTTCTATTTATTTTGAGTTAATGTCCAATGACTACTAGGAGCATCTTACCTGCCATGAGACCTGCATAGTCAACATGCAATCTTAACCATTCCTTTGAAAGCCAATCCAGGGTTGTATTGGAACTGTGTGAGGAGATGATTGGTTTTGCTGACAACTTGTAAAACATCTCACCATTGCTTTAATATTTTCATGCCAGGACATTATACCAATCGTCAGCAAGAGATTTCATTCTAGATACTCCAGGTTTCCTACTGTGAAATTCTACAAACACATTCTCTCGACCTTGTAGCTAGAGGTGTTAGCTACAACCGTTCTACACCAGACAATTAATCCACCTACTGATGATAGCTCGAGTCGCCTTGGCCAATAGGGTTTGAAATCTTTGTCTGTAAATTTAGCCATCCATGCTGAATGTACCAAAGGACTATTGCCATAATGGATCTCGTATGGTCTAGGTTGCTACCTGTGTTGCAATGAATCATCAAATTGCTCAGACTATTAGCACCAAAGCAGGATTTCAACATTCTGTAGTTTTGTAGCTTCTTGCATAGCTTTAACCTATTCTTGTAGCGGATGCAATGCTTGAGCATCAATGTGATGGATATCCCATGTACACAACAGTTAGCATCATGAAGACACACCTCTCTTTCTTCAGCTGCATCCCTGCTGCATGTAACCTGCTTAGGACTTCTTCCAGATCCTTTAGGTGTTCTTCTTCTGTTGGTCCTGTCACCAGCAGCTACCTCATCAAGATACACGACAACATTGGGTATTCCACCCAAAATAGACTGCTAAATTACTCGGGAAAATACCAGGAACTAACAATACTCCAAATGGTAGGCTACAATGTGTATTAATTATCATATATTTCCATGAGTCTTTATCTAATAAGTTTCTTGTGAAATGTCTGCTTTGTATAAAGACCTTCTCTGCTGACATCTTTGAAAGCATATCTTCAATTTTCAGGATTGGATACTTGTCAAACTTAGATGCCAGATTTACGGTTAGCTTAAAATCCCCATATATCCTAAGTGACTTTTTATCTTCTTTCAGGACTGTGGTACCCAATCAGAGAATTGAACTAGCTGGATAATCTTTTTTTATTAGCACTCAAATTTTGCCTTCACTTTGCTTTGCTTCTCATGGCATGGTGAATTGGCCTTGTCTTGCAGTAATGTTGTTGAGTAGTGGAATTGATGTGGATCATAGCTTCATGACCAAACAGTTTTCCTAATCATTCTCTGAACACATTTCATTACTTCCCAGTGATTCCAATGTTGCTGCTTGGAACTGCACTGGATTATAATGGTCTTCCAATCAAAATGTAAAATACCCATTATGTAAGGTGGACCTACTTTGGTTTTGACATTATTAATGCTTGGTTGTAAATTCAACATCCTGGAACTCCTTATATTCCTCCTGCACTCTACC
Organism: Cladorhizidae sp. MBARI D1340-BT2; assembly: GCA_028752905.1. NCBI lineage: Eukaryota > Metazoa > Porifera > Demospongiae > Poecilosclerida > Cladorhizidae > Cladorhizidae sp. MBARI D1340-BT2. Next base: position 21,296,050 of record JAQNBH010000010.1, read on the forward strand.
GATGGATGACCACGACTTTGCCTTCCCACTGTGAGGTCCCTTTCCTCCTCTTTTCTCGGTAGATAAGTTCATGAGTTGTCTATTAGCTGACAGAATGTGACCTGACCCATCTTGTTACATTTGTGACACTTTGTACTGGAATGGGGACTGGGAGGGCTGGTAATTTTTTATATCACACCTGTTAACCTCACTTTGAAAAGTGAACTTCCCAAAATCACAGCACTTATAGCATGCCTTGAATGTGTAAGATTCCATGTTCTGAGCTCATGTGCCAAGTTTCTCCTCAATTAACACCTTGTTTTGCTTATTTCACTCTTTAGGACTCACACAAATCTCACAGGCATCATCTATGATATCTTCAAACTTGCAATGAGTCAATTTTTGCAGCTCTGCAGTTGTAAGTAATTAGTAGCATTTAGAATCACTTACATGTTTGATTTTTTGGCTTAACATGCGATGTTTTGTCTGTTCAGTTTTATAAACAATCTGTTTGCAGCATAACAAAGTATAGTTCTGCACTGGTAACCCTGACATAATTATGGCTTGTACATGTACAGGTCAGTTTGTCACTCGGGGCATCACAGTTGAAAAGATTAAATTTAACTATATCATGGCATTGTTCTTGCCTGAACCTGCCAATGAGGTCCGAGACCTAGTCCTGGTAGCCCTTGGCATTCCCTATTCGGTGCTAAAAAGATATTTAACCAAGAGGATGGAAAGAACAGCAAAAACTGCAGAAACTTCTCAATAGCTTGGCGATCATAAGCTCTCACAGTTTCTCTGTTGTATGTGGCAACTCTGGAGTGAGCAAGCTGATGTAGGCCCTTTTAGACAAATGGTTTTTGCAATGCCTCCCCTGAAAGATGTGCACAGTTTTGGTATCCTCATGGGCAGACAATAGCCTAGTCAGCCTGGCTGACATAGCTGGCTGCTTGAAACATGAAAGTGGCAGCACCATGCGTGGCAGCAGCAGGTCAGGTAACCCCAATACCGTCAGCAGCATCAGGAATAAAGTCCTTGCACTCCAATACTGCTAGTGAAGTCTCTGTCTGTACAATCTAGACAGTTCCAACCATGTTCAATCATGCCCGTGGTCCCAATTCCAGCCTAACAATCATCAAGGAAAGACTCCCCCCTTCATTGATCAGCATTTTGGAGATACAGCTACCTAGTGCTATTAATCTTGCTGTCTGGGGTTAAACAACTGGACTGCTAGCAGCAAAGAGCATTTAGGGCCTGGTACCGAGTTGCCTAACTAATTGCTATTTTCTCATGGACAGTGGCACAGAAGTGAGTGTAATACAGAGCATCTTTGTTAAATGGAACTACACTTGGCCTATCCCTTCTACCACGAGTACTGCTCTATTCTCCAATTTTCCCTTGCTCCCTCTTTCCCAGCCTAGAAATCAGTGTCTGTGGAAGCCCGTTGTCTTCCTCTGGAGCGTCTTTCTCCAGAGCATCTATACATTGCTCACCAAGAATTCGAACACCTGCTGGAGCTGGGAATATTCTTCCAGCAACTCGGCATCTGCTCTCCACATGATTCCAAAGAAAATCCGTGATGATTGGTGCCCAAGAAAATCTTGGTAATTGGCGCCTCTGCAGTTGAACAAAGTTATTCTCCCTGACTGTTATCCCATTCCCTACATCCAAGATTTCACCACACACTTCTCATGCCTTTTCTAAACTGGATCTGTTCATGGATTACCACCACACACTTGTCGAACATTCAGATGTGTCCCAAAATTCTGTCACCAACCCTATTGGCTTATTCCAATTATTGCATGCCTTTTGGCTTGTGCAATGTAGGTCAAACTTTGCAATGTTTTATGGACCATATCCTTCAGGGATTAGCTAAAAAAATTCCCTCTGTCATTGATGTCTTCATCACCAGCACTCTGCAGAGGAGTACAAGCACCACCTATGACAGGTTTTCAAGTGTTTCAGTGAATACGTACAGATACTCATCAAACCTTCCAAGTACACATTCAGGGTCACTGGACAGCAAGGCTTTGTTTGACAATTCCCATTGCCTATATTGGTGTTGGCAGTTGTGTGAATTCTTAGGCTTCATCAACATCTACCATGACTTCTTTCCTGTGAGTGCAAAGAACCTACAGCTGCTAAAGGCTGTGTTGCACACTCTAAAACACCAATCTCATCCACTAGCCTGGATGGATGATGCAGAAGTGGGTTTCACAGAGATAAGGAAGCCCTTCTCCTAAATCACCACAAACCATTTGCTCCTGCACACTTCATCACTGATGCATCAGACACAGATGTCAGAGGTATTCTCCAGCAGCACATTAATATGGGAGTGTGGTCCCCCATCTCCTGCTGCTCTAAACAGTTAAAACAATCGGCCTCCAATCCTGTTTGTAGCAACCCACCTATGACATCTAGCCACCAATACTCCTCTCATTATGGCAGACAGGTGCGCTGGCCAAACTGATTTTGTTACAATCTTCACTGGATGGGGTAGGGAGCACTGTAGTGGCTGATTAGTACCCCTTTACCATTTAGTTCAGAGCCCGTTATCTGTTAGTTTTTAGCTGAACATGTCTGCTCACAATAAAGAATCTGTTTGCATCCTAATAAGTGCGATTAAGCACTGCTATATATCTCCTACGACTTGTTGACTTCTTACTGTCACATATTGAAATTGTAGCACTAGGAGAAAATCATTAACTCAGGCTCAGAATCTTCCACTAAGATCTCGACAATTTCGTTCAAGATTTTATACCTGGGTCTTGTTGTCATCAGATCCCAAGGTTTCACGGACTTTGCACTAAGGAAAGTAGCGACTCTTCTCTCTTTTGGCACACTGTTTGGCATCGAGGAATAGTGTGGCACTTTAGTTATAGGCTGCAATCAAGTCACTTTTGCAACTCTTCTAGCATGTCACTACAACTGTATAGAATGAATGAGCTATTACAAGTGCTTCTTGAATGACAGCTTCTCCTACTTCAGTGGCTTCTTTCTCTCTTGTGCCTCAGATATCTCTAAATTGCAGGTCAGTAAATCCCGCTTCCTCACCAATAAATGGTGTAACTTGAGGCTCGAGAGTTGAGATATAACTACACTTATAAAATATTTCAAAATGTGAGCTGCACAGAAAACTAAAATTTACATTAAGGTCATGACATCATCCTAAAGTAAATCACAAAAATGTAAGTAAAGATTCTGAACCCCCCCCCCCCCCCCCCCTCCCCCCTCCCCCCTAGGCTCACTTGTAGTTCTTGGGTAACTAACTTCAGTGTTATCTACTTGGGGTAAATGAACAGCGTTTTAAAATTCATTTTGCTTTATTTATTTTTTTAAGCTTTAAGAAGGTTGGTATGGATGATGGGTGGATGGAGAAAGTTAGTTAATGGATAATAAAATAAACTTTTGCAGTGTAGCTATGTAGCTAAACAGATTTGAGAGAAAAACATGCCCAAGAACACAAAATTAGGTAACTTCAATTAGCTCACCACTTTTTTAAAACATATTTGTATTTACAATTGAAATAATTATTTTCTCAGACACAACATAAGTGATAGGAGGGTCATTTGTCAAATTTGAGTTATTTGGTATCAGATCACAATGAACACAAAATTAGATGTCTGCAGAATGGAACATGAGCATGCTCATAAATATACCCCAAACAAAAGATCCAGTGTAACAGGGAATTTTTGGTGGTGCAAAAATACTTTGTCAACAACATTTACAACATTCAAAGTTCAAAAGTTCTATCATTCCTGACATCATAGCAAAATGATCAGCAGGGTTGTAGTCTAGCCAGCGCAACAACTATTCTCCACTACAAGTGGCCCAGATAACTCAGTCAAGTAATGCGGTACCCTCTAAATATTCCCTTGATACCGAAACCAGTAATATCTATAGGCACAATCGACACAGTAGAAATGGTAATTTGCGCCTCAACCATGCATTAACATATTCAGTGTTGCTAGTGTAAGCGACCAACTGCATTTCGAACTTGCTATTTTATCTCGGCAGTTATAAGGCTTAAGAATACCAATCCAACATTATAAAATACTGTTTTATGTGTACTACTTCTGTAGGAAACTGTTCTACAACGCTATTGTTACATGTGAAGCAGCAGCCAGCAGGAGAGATGTAGGTCGGGGACTAATCTTCGACTATGAGTACCACACATCATCCTGCCCATTCCGATTATCGACCAATCTTTAGTTTTTCTCTTATAACTCGAACTATGAACAAACCCCACCTTTTATGCTTGCAGTAATTTTGAACTAGGTAATGGTCTCTAGATGCTAAAAATTCACCTTGAAATTGTAGTATAGTAGCTATGTGCAATAATGTTTCCGATTGTTGATAGCAGTTGGTATCATGGATCTTGAGCACGCAACGCACTCAAGACCCATGATGGTATTGAGCTCATTAGAGCCATACTGTATAATATCATCCAAAGAAATGCAATGAGGTATAGGGTGTAAAATTTATGTGCAATATACTGACATAATTTTCCATTGTCTTCAAAGCTATCCATAATGCAATCCTCGTGCATCAACTAGAGTAGGTGCACTGCAACCATTCTACTCCTAAACCAATGTCAATATCCTCCTGGTAAGACTGGTTGCATACAGAACAGTGATCACTATCAATAGCTGCCTTTTCTGGTCTAGGCATCGTCTTTCTTAGCTCAACGATTTTAGTTCCAACTCCGCCTTTACGTTTCATGCTCCCTTTCTCTAGCCTTCTCATCAGCTTCTCTGATTCATTTTGCCTTCAGCTCTTCAGCCTTTTTAGCTCTCATTTCTGCTTTTCTTAGATTTTCCTCTTCATACTGATGATTCTTCTCTTTACACAATCTTTACCTGTTTTATTTTTCCTCTTCAAGAATTTTTTTTATACTCTCCTTTTCCTTTAAAATTGCCCAACATTCGGAACTTGTAAGAACTATGGTTCCTGTCATAGCACAAGATTTAGCAGGTCTAGCTTGTGCTCTCTTCTTATTTTCAACTGGAATCTGTAAGTACTTGGCAATAGATTTTACTTGTCTTCTTGTCTTCCCATATCCAAGCTTAGCTACATTAACAACATCATCAAGGGCAGTTTCTTCATCTCCAGTCAAATATTTTAGGGCCAGGAGCAGTTCCATGGATTATTCTTCCACTCAACCTATCTTTCAGCATGATGAGAGGCACACCCGGAATATCTGCAGCTTTATTGATCGAATTAGTGCCTTTTCTTTACTGCCTCCATTGCTGAGATATTGCTCCATTGCATCCTTTTCTCGGGCTACGTCTGGACTTCTCTTGAAGGCTTTTTCTTTCTCCGTCCCATAACTCGAGTATTCTGTCAAAAAAATATGTTTGTAATACCATGAACACTCGCACAACTGCTATAGTCCCCAAATATAGAATCACAAATAACTCTTCTCCCTTCTTCTCTTTTTGTGGGAGTAGCGCGGGCTTTGTAAATTCCGGTCGACTATCGAGTGGGTGGGTTTGGATATTTGGCTTGCACACTCGCTCAGTATAACTGGTCAATAATAAGTACTGGTCGATATATGGAGGCTTATGCTACATGATGTTTATAAGGAAGAGTGGTGGGAAGAAGTAGGTGGGAAATCCAGCCTCAAGTGGTATAAGTTAGCTAAAGATGAGTTTGGACAAGAAAGATATTTAAGAGCATTCAGTAACACAGGGGAAGTTAGGCTAAGATTTAGGATAAGGACAGCATCAGCGGGACTCTTGTGTGACAAGGTGAGGTGTGGTATGTGTCAGGATGGTAGATGTGAGCTATGTGATGAAGGTGTTGTGGTAGATGTTGTGTATTTCTTGTTGTACTGTGGTGAGTTAGCTGGTGATCATGAAAGATTATTGTATAAGGTTGAGGGGATTGAAGGGTTTGAAGAATGGGTGGTAGAATGGAGAAATGAAGATGAAGAAGGGAGAGTAGGCCTAATGTTGGGTAGATCAGTAGCAGGTGTGATGGAAGAGGTATTAGATAGGGTAGACAGAATTGTAATGGTAAATGTGCTAAAATGGTACGAGAAGAGGAAATACTTAATGTTTGGCACCTAGGGTCCTCTGTCTTTGGTACCTCCCCCCTCCCCTCATTATTCCAAAACAAACTCCATGTAATTCACAATACACTCTGTAATTCAATATTTAGCTGTAATTATCATCAATAAATAGTTAATTCATCTTTGCCCCCCTTTTCTAGTCAATGTCATTTGTTGATTGTATATACTTGATGATAAAGGCTCAACAGAACAATTAAATTATAATAATAAACAAATTAAATAATATTTAATACATAAACAAATAAAAATATAATAAAATAAATAAAATTAATATTGATGATAATAATATGATAATATCAACAACAAAACAATAACAACAACAATAATAAACTCTCAATGAACTGTCAGTTGACATAATATAATTAAATTCACCTACTCGATATATAATCAACTTCATTTTTATTTTTATTTACTCGAGGTTTTCGATTAGATACTCTAATCTTCATCAGAAATAATCCTGATGAAGACTAGAGCATCTAGTCAGAACATTGAGTGAATAAAAATTGAAGTTGATTATTGAAAGGTGATTTTTAACAATAATAAATATTAAAAAGATAAAATAAGTGTAATTATGGTGGTCGTTGGCTTCAAGTTCAGTTTCTTCAGAGTAGCTCCCCAGCAGCCAGGCAAGTCCATTCCACAACTCGATTGAACTGCTCACACTTTGGTGCTAGGCTGATATGCAATACCTCCTTCACAAAGTTGTCCCATTATCCCAAGCATGCTCAGCAATTGCAGACTATCTTTATTACACTTTCTACAGGCATCTTGATGTTCTTTCACTCTGGTCTTCAGTCTTCTGATGGTCTCTCCTATGTAGTAGTTACCACAGCTACAAAGGATGTGGTACACAACACATGAGTGCATATTAGCTGGTAAAACGTCATTCACTCTGCTCAGTTGTGTCCTCAGAGTTCTTCCCAAACTGAAGACGACTTTGATGTTGAACTTCCTGCAGATCATCCTGATGTCTTCACTCATCCTTGCTGCATAAGGAATCACTACCATAGAATTCTTCTTTTTATACACCTCATTGCCTGTACCGGTGTGCCCACTTCTCTTCTTTACAATTCAGAAGGTATCATCCACGTAACTCTTCCAAACCCTTGGCTTGAGTGGGGCATTTGTGAAAGGTGTGGAGGGAATAAGCGAAGCACTGATGGGGGAGATGGGCAAGTATGTTATGTATTAGGGAAGTGGTGGCAGAGGAAGAAGGAATTGATATGGAGCTCTAATGGATATACTTTGGTCCCCTCCCCCCTTTTTGGACAGGGGACGTCTTAGCTATTATTATTGTCATTAACATATTTATTATTGTGTAGTTAACAAGTGCAACAATGGCTCATTTGCAATGAAACTGTCAGTGTCTGATATAATTATAGTTCCTTGTGCAGTGATCTGTAAGGTGGACCTAGTTGTTAGCCATACATGTCAAGTCTGAGATACTGAACTGGTGATATGCATGGGGAGTTGTGCACACACACACCACACCTACACACACACACCCCACACCTACACACACACACACACCACACCTACACACACACAAACAAACCTAAGCCAACATGCACACACACCCCACACCTACACACACACACCCCACACCTACACACACACACCCCACACCTACACACACACAAACAAACCTAAGCCAACATAACTTTAGTGGTTGTCTAGCAACCTTTAGCAGTCAGAGTCATGCTGTGTTTCTGATCACATGCTACTCTGGAAGTAGAGAGAAGGTATTGTTGCGACTTAAAAGTTGTGGCATGGCTGTAGCAATGATCCAGGCCTATATACCAGAAACTCATATAGTTTGACTGAATACCACAATTCTCAGCTTCTGAACAACCTCCACAGTCAGCAGCAACCTTGAGCGACAGGAACTCCTTTGATATATTTAAGTCAAGCCTCCCCCCACCAACTACCCTAATTTAATATAGCATGTCTAGGTAGTTGACATGCTAAATTGATTAGCTTAAACAGATAGCCAAATTGTAGAAATTTGCTTCACTCTACTCAAAACACATTACTCTATGTGTTACCATTAGCCAAATGATTACAAAACTGTGTCAGACTTGCCTGTAAGATGTTCAGGTCAAGCTTAGTCAGTCAACAATGATTTTTTGGAGTTCATCAAGAAGGTGTTTAACCAACACACAGTTATTTGGACTAGAAAATTATTACAAAATATTTGAAGATAACCTGAAAGAAGGAAAGCAAGACAGAAACAAATGCATCAGTTGCGACTCGGTGGAAGAAAGAAAGAAAGAAAAGGATGCATCAGTTGTGATTCAGTAAAAGAAAGAAAGAAATGGATGCATCAGTTGTGAGTTGGTGCAAGAGAGAAAAAAATGGATGCATTAATTTCGAGTCAGTACAACAGAGAAAGAAATGGATGCATCAGTTATTAGTTGGTGCAAGAAATAAAGATTAGTTTCGAGTCGGTGCAAGAGAGAAAGAAATGGATACATCAGTTGTGAATTGGTGCCAGAGAGAAAGAAATGGATGCATTAGTTGTTAGTTGGTGCAAGAAATAAAGAAATGGATGCATAAGTTGCGAGTTGGTGTGAGAATGAAAGAAAAAATGGATGCATCAGTTGTGAGTTGGTGCAAGAAAGAAAGAAATGGATGCATCAGTTTCGAGTCGGTCCAAGAAAGAAAGAAAGAAATGGATGCATCAGCTGTGAGTCTGTACAATAAATAAATAAATAGATGCATCAGTTGTGATTCAGTGCAAGAGAAAAAGAAAATGATACATCAGTTGTGAGTCGGTGCAAGAGAAAAAGAAATGGATACATCAGTTTCGAGTTGGTGCAAGAGAAAAAGAAATCGATGCTTCAGATGCAAGTCAGTGCAAGAAAGAAAGAAATGGATGCATCAGTTGTGAATCGGTGGAAAGAAGGAAATGGATTCAACAGTTTCGAGTCGGTACAAGAAAGAAAGAAATGGATTCATCAGTTGCGAGTTGGTGCAAGAGAGAAAGAAATGGATGCATCATTACTAGTTGGTGCAGAGAGAAAGAAATGGATGCATCAGTTTCGAGTCGGTGCAAAAGAAAAAGAAATGGATACATCAGTTGCGAGTCCATGCAAGAAAGAAAGAAATGGATTCAATTGTTTCGAATCAGTGTAGGAGAGGAAAAAATTGATAAGCAATTGCGAGTTTGTGCAATAAATAAATAAATGAATGCAACAGTTGTTAGTCGGTGCAAGAAAGAAAGAAATGGATGCAACAGTTGCGAGTTGGTGCAAGAAAGAAAGAAATGGAAGCATTAGTTGCGAGTTGGTGTAAGAAATGAATGCATCAGTTGTGAGTCAGTCAAAGAAAGAAAGAAATAGGTGCATCAGTTTATTAGTTGGTGCAAGAGGAGAAAAAATGGATGCATCAGTTGCGAGTTGGTGCAAGAGAGAAAGAAATGGATGCATCAGTTTTGAGTAGGTGAAGAGAGAAAGAAATGGATACATCAGTTTTGAGTCGGTGCAACAGAGAAAGAAATGGATACATCAGTTGTGGGTCGGTAAGAAAGAAAGAAATGGATGCATCAGTTTCGAGTCGGTGCAGAGAAAGATGTGGATGCATCAGTTGCGAGTTGGTGCAAGAGAGAAAGAAATGTATTCATCAGTTTCGAGTCGGTGCAAGAAAGAAAGAAATGGATGCATCACTTTTGAGTCGGTGCAAGAGAGAAAGAAATGGATTCATCAGTTTTGAGTCGGCAAGAGACAAAGAAATGGATGCATAAGTTGCAAGTCGGTCCAAGTTACAGTGCAAATCATTAGTTGTTATTGCTTTTGTGGATGTTTCTAGTGCATTAAATTTTTGAGCATGCATCTGTACCCTGTGCACCTATGCACAACTGATCTTTGGACTGTAGGTTTGCAAATCCTGCAGCAAGAAGAAAGGGACTCAGAGTCATCCCGGTAAGCATGGATGCCTGTTCAGCTTTCCTCAGAAGAAGGTCTTCTTATGTATAAAGGAGTACATCATTGTAGCGTATTATTTCCATTTACCCATTATGTTCAACACATTAACCACTAGCTTTATTTTGGTAGCATTTGGCACTTTTTCTCCAATAATTTCATGCACGTGCACTGCAGCCATTTTGGGCTGGATGACAAAGAACTGGCAGACCTCTTTGATTGCATACCACATGTTTTTAGTGCACGTCATGGGAAGGGTATCCATTCCTCTATAAGTGTATCACTACTGCAAATACCTAGTTATAATTTTCATAGATTTTGAGTTTTTGTTATGAGAACATAAAATACAGTGTACATAAGCCTCACAAATTCAAGTTCCGCTACCACTACATTTGTACCTAGTACTTCACTGTAGCTATGCACCTGACTTTGCAGCATCAACTAATACTCCTGTCATTAGCATTAAAACAACATTGCAATGCCTCGGCAAGTCTTATCTGCTTATTTTCGGAAATATAGTGACTTTGCCTAACCTTCCTTCTGTCTGTATCTTCCACTTTTGCTGCTGTTAAGAGAATGCTAATTTAAGACAGCTACAACAGCACTCACTCCTTGAAGACTAATAATGTTCTATGATCTATGTTACATCTGCTTCGCGTCACTTACCGAAACAGGATCAGTTTGGATACTGAGTGTACTGTATTAATCTTTCACTCAGCCCACTCATAAGCCTGCCATATTTGTTCCAGCAGCAGCTTCCTTGTTTCCCTGCAGTGGTGTGGCCACCAATCAATGATCCCTGGCCATCATTCCTGACTTCCTTCTATGGATGACTTACAAAAAGTGGGAGTGGCACATAAAAGTTCAACAATGATCTTTGCGGCAATTCCACCAAATACATTTTTGATTGCCATGGCTGTAACTAAGGTGATTAATAATTACCTCTCATGCCAAAGATGGTTTCGAGGAAAAAAAATAAAAAAATTCAACAACATAATCCCCTAACAACTGCACTCACTTCAGTTATTTGCCTGGTGAAGACCGAACGACTTAGGTTTAAATGTTGGCTTCAAAAACCAAAAAGCTGATTTTAATGATAAAAGTTAAATATGTAGTATTATCATCCTTATTTCTCCAACTGATTAATAAATTAGTCAAAAAATTCTAAGTGTCACTGTGAAATTGTTTTTATATTCATCCATTACGCAGACTTTGAAGAAAAGTGGCCATCCTGCTGAGCATTTTCTTGATGCCCACCACCTTTAATTCTCTCCATTCAACACCAACCTTGAGTCCACCTTGCAGTACCACCCTTTTACATATCCTCACAAGTTGTCTCTGCTGTACTGCCTCATTTTGTACTAACATCCTTCAACGTCCAATAAATATAATGACTTCCTCAATATTCAAATTTCCTCACTCAATGTTTCAGCTACAGATGCTCTGGCCTTCATCCAGAATAATTATACTAGATGCTCCAGCCTTCATCAGGAATAATCATACAGCCTTTATCAGGAATAATACTCCAGCCTTCATCAGGAATAATTGTACTAGATACTCCAGCATTCATCAGGAATAATTGTACTAGATACTCCAGCCTTCGTCATCAGGAATAATTATACTAGATGCTCCAGCCTTCATCATACTAGATGCTCCAACCTTCATCAGCAATAATTATACTAGATGCTTCAGTTTTTATCAGGAATAATTATACTAAATGCTACAACCTTCATCAGGAATAGCTGAATGCTAAAATATCTACCAAAATGCAAAGTTGAATGTCGAGAAAGTCATTGTATTTACACTGTTAACTGAGAGTTCATTGGGAAGGCATGGAAGGCCAAGCAGGACCCATTTTTCTTCTCAATTATCCTCACAATATAATATATAGTTGATCACTAAGCATGTGTAATTCACAGTACAGCTGCAGAGATTGAACTAGGAACAAATTTTAAAACACAAAAATGTATGCATGAGAGATATAAAGATAATCAAAAAAGGAATTTAAAAAGATAAAAGACTTAAAATCCCAACGCATATATATATATATATATATGATATTAGTGTATATTAGTGTATTGAACTCAGCAGTTAACAATCCTGAATTATTGCTTGATGGTTTTAAAATTCTCGGAAAGGGCATTTTTGAAAAGAGTAGTAGTAACCCTGTGCATCAACAGGTTTGGTCATAGAAAGGAGTTCCAACCCACTGGCTCTGTCCATCCCAAAATAAGTGTTGCTAAGGTCAGCATACGATGATGGGGGAATCGAATTAATTTGATCACACCTTGAAACCTTAACAATGGTTAGATGGGCTGAGAAAGGCTTTGAGGTAGTAGGGAAACCACTTTGAGCATAAGCCTTTCTTACCTCAACTACATAAAGAGAGGAAGAAAATATACAACATACACACACACACACATATACACTCAAACATAGACACACATACATACACTCAAACACAAACATGCACACACATACACACACACATACTCAACTTCCTAGAGACAAATCTATTAAACCATCATTTTGACACGCACAAAAATACAAGTAGGACTGCATGCATCAGCTTTTGGGTGACTCATATACGTGGAGAATGTTTGCATACACACAAATGAAAGCAAGGCCGCATCCATCAGCTTTTGGGTGGCTCACATATGTGGTGTCTGTTTACTTACACAAAAAGGCAAGCAGGACCGCATGCATCAGCTTTTGTGTGGCTCTTATACATGGAGTCTGTCTGCATACACACAAATGCCTCATCAATGAACACGCCAATGATGCTTATTAATAATTTTATCCAAAGAGGAATTAATGAATGACCCGATACAGATGCATGCAAGCATGGTTTTCGAGGGACTTTACAAGTCCATACATACAACAAATGGTGTAACTAGTACTAAGCCTGACGATATTCTGCAAGCATAATTTTGGGCATAATAAGTACTATCTATAACAATTTACTGGGGGAAAAAATCTCACCAGCTAAAAAATAAATAATAATAAATATTTATTTCAGCATATTTTTTTAACATGCCACTTGTCGAGTAAAACATGTAGAAACTAACACTATTAGCTTTTGTTGGTGCTAACTAGTCAGCTGACAGGCACATGACTTATAAGCCACAGTACAATAATTGTTGACAAGAATTTTATATTTCACCACTGAACTTTGGTCATTTTTCGTCAAATATATTAAAGTAATTTTGAGCGTAATAGGCAACTTGACGAGCATAATAAGGAGGAAATACTAACAAACTCTCAGTTGACAGAATGAAATTAGAATGTCCTTAAAAAACACAAGAACCAGAATGAACTGGTGTTTGACTACGTCATAGTATTTTTACCAGCAATCTCCTTCAGCAATCTTCGCAAAGACAACTTTATTTGAAAAATGTCCAATACCTGACAGCTCTAAGTCCATAGGATCCACATCCAGTGAGAAGTCTGTGATCATTTTCTGAGTAATTTCACAAAGAATTTGCTTGGCCCTGCGATAAAAAAACAAAAAAACAACAACACACACAAAACTTCAACAACAAACAGACTGTGGATGGTCTGTAGTTAAGAATGTAGCTTGTAGCTACTGTTAGACCATTAGATCCAGCAATTATATGCATATGGTTTATCAGAGGTGGCTTCGGAAATTTTATGTTGGTCAGATCAGGAAGTGGTCTGCATGTGGCTTTTCTTGAATGCAGTAGTATCGTACACACAATTGTTGTTAGTACTACAAACAGAAATAATTGCTTACCAAATACTTGTCTACACCCTCACCATCTAAGCGTCGTAAGTATCGAATAAATTCCTGTATTACAGAATGCATATTTCCTCTATTAGAATGTATATTTATTCTATTACAATGCATATTTCCTCTATTAGAATGCATATTTCCTCTATTAGAATGCATATTTCCTCTATTAGAATGTGTGAGTTCTATTTATTTCTTGAACTGCCTAGCAGTAGTGCTATTCAAGGCAGTTTTCTATTTGAGGGCACATTATATTTTAAGAAATGTGGCAAGTTTGTCTGAGATCCTTGGGAAACAAATTGCCTTGGGAAGTAGTGTATTTATACCCTATAATACATTGCTCCATTGATTTATGACTGTGTGTGTGTGTGTGTGTGTGTGTAGTGTAGTGTTGCTGCCGATCTACTACTCAGCCCTCCACCTCCTTGTCTCATTACCTTATACCCACTTTAAGAGATCCCTACTAGTTCCTCTCCAAAACTTGATAATCAGTTGTCTCAGTTTTCCAGCGGCAATGAGGCATCTTCCCAGCATTCTTGTGCTGTTTGGTCCCTTTGGTTAGATTTCTCAGATGATTACCACTGCTTCCAGAAACAAAGTTAGCTGCTATTCTTGATGAACTTTCCTCTTGATGTTAGCAATGAGATTCTTTATAATTTTCCTTCTCTCTGTTTCAACGTCCCAGGGAAAGGTGTGCATGTCAGACTTCTTGCCTCCCACATCAACTCATCAATCCAATCTCACACCTACACTAGACCCTCAGTATATCATTCCAGTTCTCCTCAGTTTGGCCCCTTTCAATCACTGGCTAAGAAGGTTGTTTCTAAGAATTTTAGAGGGGCTATCTGCATCACCAGCTTGGATGATTCGTTGACCAAAATTTCAATGAGAATTGGTTTCATTATGAGATAAAAATCCTCCATCACATCAAAATTCAGTCATTGTAACAATAGATCAGAATTACAATAACCTTCTTAATTAATAATCAACTTGAAATTGTCCTCTCTCAATGTTTCGACCAGATGTTCTCACTTCATCAGGAAGTCTAGAGCATGTAGTTGAAACGCCGAGAGAATACAATTTCAAGCTGATATGTGTTAAGGTTATAGTGATTTTATTATGTCAACTGAGAGTTCATGAGAGTTAGATGATGCTGTTACCCATTTTGAAGTTCCACCTTCAGCAGTGGCTAAGGTCATTCACTCTTTTCCTTGTGGATCAGCAGGAGGTTCAAATGAGTTTTGTCCTGAACACCTTAAGGGTGTGATCAGTAAGTCTGCGGGAGCTGTAGGTTATCCCTTGTTTCTTGTATAGCCCTCATGTCAGGGAAAGAACACCACACTCAACACTCACCTTCATTCCCTGACATAATACCACCAACACCCCCTAGCCAGGCACCACAACCCACAGTTAATTCATCACTACTACCACAAGCATTGGTACACCCAAGAGACTAAGATTAACTAAAAGGTAACAGCCACAGTGAATACCACAAGTATTGGATACACCCAAGACTAAAAGGGAACAGCCACAATGAATACCACAAGAACACCCAAGACCAAGATTACAGATAGAATGAACTATATATTGGATTGGCTATCATTATCATGTGACTGAATGTATGTATATAAGGAGAGTAGAGAGACAGTCGGAGAGAGAGAGAGAAGTTAGACTATACTCTGTATGTGTCTTTGGCATTGACTTGTATTTAATCAAATACTTATCTACCCAAGTGAAGGGTAGGGAGCCAAAGGGGCAAGACCGTAAAGGGCCTAGAGAGAGAGGCGGAGGTACGGCTTGTCCAGTTAGGTCTAGGAGGGGTGATTGGTGGTGTAGCCAGTACCCTGAGCTCCTAGGCGTCGCGGTGGAAATTACCAGAAGTAGTCTCTGCTCGGACCAGTGTTATTCGTTGAGGCAGGAAGGCCTCAGGAGAGGGTAATTTCCCCGACACCTCACAGATCAATATGGTGCTGTTGGCTAAAATGAGAAGCATGATGGTGTGGGATCCTTAGCCATTGGGTGCATGCTTAGATGCCTGGCAGCCAAATGTGCAAGCTTTCATATGAAGCTGTCTATGAATTTTCTCCTGGTACTTCTTCGACTGGGTTTCGCAAAATGCCTTAGAGCTGAATCCTTTGTTCATGCTGCTCACATTTTTCTGCATAATTTACAGCCGGTTCATATGCTCCTGCTGGAGAGATACGTATGGAGCTCAACCGTGAGAAGTGCAAGACGATCTGTCCAGATCCAGAGACTTTGGGGAAGTCCCTCTGTGCTGATCCAGGCCTTCGGGTTGTCAGTGCAGAGGCTACCACTCTCCTAGCTTCTCCTGTTGGTGGCATGGAGGGGATTGAGATATTGGTCGATGCGAAGATTGACCCACTGAAGGTTATGGGAAGCAAACTCTGTCACCTCCATGCTCATGATGCTTTCTGCTTGCCTCTTATAACTACTGTACTCTTTACAATCTTATCCCTCTTCTTCACCTAAGCTTCAAGGTTTTGACTCAGTTCAATCTTGAGTGTAATCACCAACATTCTTTCAGCACAAACTATGAAAATGTCACACATTCAGACTGCAGCTAGGGGGACTGGATTTACCCATGTCATCTTTGGGCCTCTAATTAAATTATTAGAGAGGTGGCTGGTTTGTGTTTGGGTGTTGGTTTGTAGGTCATTTATCGAGGCATGCAAGTGTCTAGACCATAGATCTCTTGCCTCAATTAACATTTCATCATTCCTGAAGCCTCCAGGAATTCCTTGCTATAATGGCAAGTGACCTGACGGAGCTTACATTGTTCCCTGGAAGAATGACCATATTCTAGTGTAGACTTCTTGGCACCTTCCTATGCCAACTAATTACCTGAAGGTTAATGTGTAGTGGCCAATCAATCTGAGTCCTCTTGAAGAAGAAGAGATATATGAACATCGTTACTATTCATTATCTTGTTCATATTGGGATAAAAATGACTGGAGTGTTGGTACAGGGACATCTTTGGAAGCATCTAAAATATGACTGTGGTGAACCAGATTGTCATTGTTTTCCTCCGACAGATGTGCTGGGTTCTAGTCGATCCGCTAGCGATGAGGTGATGATGTTTGTTATTTAGTAAATAATAAGCAACAGCAACAAAAATAAATAAAGGACTGAATATTCTTACAAGATGCAGGAAAGCCCAAGATGTTTATGATTAGGTCAAAGTGCTGGGTGTTTCCTATCACAGCATGAAGACTGTCATATATAGCATGCCATCATGAGTAAGATGAGCAGGAATATCAGGAAGTTGATGAGTAGCCATGATAAGTAAGATGAACAGGATTATCAGAGAGTTGACCAGAAGCCATCATGAGTAAGATGAGCAGGAATACCAGAAAGTTGATGAGTAGCCATCATGAATAAGATGAGCAGGAATATCAGGCAATAGATTAGGAGCGATCATGAGTAAGATGAGCAGGAAAATCAGAGAGTTGATAAGCAGCCATCATGAGTAAGGTGGAGTAGGAATATCAGCGAGTTGACGAGAAGCCATCATGAGTAAAACGGAGTAGGAATATCAGCGAGTCAATGAGAAATGATCATGAGTAAGATGGGCAATTGATGAGGCACCTGCTTCCATCTTCAGATACTCGCTTCTAATATGTCTCATCTTCAGGTACCCACTTCTAAGATATCTCATCTTCAGGCGCCTAAGATGTCTCAGCTTCAGACACTTGCTTCTCAGATGTCTCATCCTCACACCTGCTTCTAAGATGTCTCATCTTCAGCACCTGCTTCTAAGATGTCACATCTTCAGACACCTGCTTCTAAGATGTCGCTTCTTCAGATACTTGCTCTTAGATGTCTCATCTTCAGGAAACCGCTTTTAAGATGTCTCATCTTCAGGTGCCTAAGATGTCTCATCTTACACTTACTTCTAAGTTATCTTTATAAGGATAGATGTCTCATTTTCAGGCACCGGCTTCTAAGATGTTTCAGCTTCAGGATCTAGCTTCTAAGATCTGTCATCTTCAGGCACCTGGTTCTAAGATGTCTAATCTTCAGACACCTGCTTCTGAGATGTATTATACATGGAAATAATACTCTTGTAAATGCCAGCCATGCATGACTCTATCCTTAACATAGTAAGACACTCCATTTAGTTACTGCTTGAATTTATAATTGTTCCTCTTTCTCATACATACCAGCCCTAATGGTAAACAAAAGATTCCCAAAATAGGGAGGTTATTTGTCAACATTGTTTACCCGCTTAAGGATTAGAGGTGTGAAATTGTATCCCCAGAAATGCTAAGAATGATGTACAATTTGCTAGAATAGCTGTGAGGAATTACGATCTAGTCTGTGGAAGAAATCCAATCACTCCAACCTATTCAAAAGTGAGTGAAAAAAATCACACACAGGGGGTAATTTGCATTCCTGGGCTGACATTCCAATGCATCTCCCTGTCTAACATTATTGATAATCACAAGCATATATATATATATACAAACTTGAAGATCATTTGGAATATGTATGTACTTAATACCAGATTTTATACCTACACATGTAGAGAGACTAATGAATGTTTGTAAAATGTCAGAAAAGTGGTTTTTATTTGGGGTGGGGTCAGTAGAGGAGATAAAAGTTTAACACACACACACACACACACACAACACACACACACACACACACATATAGGTATGCAAATTGCTGTTGATAGTATTGCTGCATTATGGAAGTACTGTTCCAAGCCTTTACTTCGGTTTATGGAAGTTGTTCTGTTGAGAAAAGCTACAGAGGCCATGTTTACTGAAATTCACCCTAAATCTGTTTACTCCCGGGAAAGAAGGTGTCCCTCTTCCAGATTGCAGGGTTTCATTCTGGGGAGTTTCCCCACTCAGGAGGAGGGGATATCCACCCCACCAATTTCTACTGATATCAAAGTTCAAGTGCAAGTTGACAGTGTACGACTTCTATTTTACAGCCATGGACATTAACAGTATCAGGGTGAGATCTGCTTAATATTATTCCACTAGCATGGGACTAGTGTGAATGATCAAGGTAGCATTGTAACAAGTTGCATTTATATAGTTACATTTATATAGAAAAGACATATGGTTGGTTAGGTAGTAAGTTTACAGCAACAAAGTACCAACAGTTATTGTTAACTCTATTTTTCAGTTCACCACAATGAAGAGTATTTCTTCACTGTGATAGTGAATTATTAAATACATCAACATGCACAGAAACCCCCCCCCCCCCCCCCCCACAATACCATTAGAAAGCATTTTGAATGGGCTACATATTATCAGGACCATAGCATAAATTTTAGACCCTTTCACATCACCCAATCAAGTCAGTACTGGCATAAACTCCCCCTCCCTCCTAATAGTGTAATGTAAGTGGCTGCACAGTTCACTAGCTAATCTATTTGTATACCGTTCCTGCTGAAACCTGCTCCTTCCTAGTCTGCATATAGTGTTTGTTTGCCTCAGTGATTGGATCCTGGTACCTATACCTGTAGCTTATTGTATTTGCACTCTAATAATGTGAGCAGCTTGAAAAGATTCCATAATAATAAATGTATGTATATATATTTGTTAGGAATAGAATAGTTACAAGAATCACAAACCAGCCATGTACCTTTCTTCCTGTCTTATAATATCAAGATTGATCACCATCAGTGTCAAGTGTAACTTGTCCACGGACACCATCAGTGGCTCAAGATGTGGATCTCTCTGTACCATTTCTTGTTGTAGCTTCTCAATGTTCTCCCTGACTGTGGAAGAATTCATTCGAATGGATACAAAAGCATTCGGCTCTCTTCTTTGACCTGTTAAAACAACAAAACCAAAAAACTAACAAATAAGCATATAAATAAATGTGTAAAACAATTGGGGAGAAGTTGTGTAAATATATATGTGCAGTGCTATATATAGTATTGGAAATACTCCATTACCCAAACTTGTATCATAGTGGTAATGTGTAGTTAGCCTGCACACAAATACTTGTGATAGCCTCCTGTAAACTCTATTCTCAAGCCACATGATGTACTGCACACAATAGCTGTTACTTTGTCATTACTGTCTTCGTTAGGCAAGTGCTGATCACACAGGAAACTATTCATTGTGCCATCTGCATTGCCAGGGCAACGTATTTCAACAAAGCTTTGAGGCAATAATTTTACTATGATGACCAAACCTTTTACTTATCGCAATTATCTCTACTTGTCCGTAGTTTTCTCGATGAGCTTCTGCTGGGGGACTTCTTGCCACTTTCCCAGTCTTCTAATGGCACAAGTAACCACAGCCTATTTAATTCCAAAACACTTTCCGACATACCCAACCATTGTACTTCCAGCTTATGAAGGATGGCAATAGCAGGCCTGTTGCAAGATTTGTTCTCATCTTTAGCTAATAGAACTTTTCTCGAAACAGACTGACAGTTTCTTGAGGAAAATTAGGAAGGAGCAAGTCTTTCGAGGCAAACCAAGAAGAAGCTAGCAATGGTGCCTCTTGCAAGCTTGCATTTGATCTCAATCATCGAAGGTATGTTTGTCTACACAACTGTTTAGACATCATCCATGGAGAAAAGTCTCCTGCCATCAATGCCCTTCCCCAACACTATCACCATATATCTTGGCTATATCTATATAGTAAATTTGATGTACTTCTTCTCTAACTTACTGGTCATTTGACCATTGTAACAACCTCTTAAGAAGGTATCTTCAGTATTATTGAAACACTCACTCCTTGCCATGTAAGTTCAGCATATTGGTCCACTTATCATGGTTGACCATCGGATCGCAGGGAGAGTAAAAAAAATCTATATGCCACAAAAATCCAATAAAAACACACACTAAATACCTGAAATTCACTAGTCCCTAGCAACCATATATTGTGGGATAGCAGTCAGGTTTTTAACACAGACGAAGGAGTGCAACATACGTGCAAGTCTTTGGGTGTCAAACCTAAATGGCGCAGTGAAAGCAGAGGCAGGCATTCTGGCCTGCTGTGGTAATAACTCAATGCGCAAACCATACCGTCTCTTTGTTTCAACAAAGGTAATATTTTTATAGTACTATAAAGAACCCTCACCTCAATTCCATAAGTGGAGATAAATGTGAAAGCATTTTCATCTAAGATGATTTGATGAGGATGGGTTTCAAGTCGGGTAAGCTTACGATAAGGAATCAATCCCAATCCAATGAGAAAAATTCCACCAAGAAAAGAGGGGATTCCCCAAACCGATAAAGTATCCCACTGAAGCAAAAAAAAACATCCCGAGCAAAAGGGTAGTTCCACAAAATCCTAAAATCATTCCCCGTATTAGGAAAGCTCTTTTCACATCTGGTTTTACGATTGAAAATAGTTTCATTGAAGATAAATAGTTTTTTCGTTATTCTGAGGCTTGAGTTTTAAGGAGAAAGGCGGTATCCGTTTCTCCGATGCCCTAATTATGGAAACTGAAATTTTCACACTTTTGCATGACCCTTGGCAGGTGGGAAGACCGTATTGACCAATCCTATACCACGCTGTATTGGATTTGAGTGAAAGCGTGCCCATTACAAACCAAAACATGGTCTAAATAGGGCAAAGCCAGAGGAAACTCGGTGAAAGCTAGAACAATTCTGACTTGCAAATTGATTGTCAAATTTGGGTATAGGGGCAAAAGACTAATTGAACAATACAGTAACTGGGTTTCCCCCCCCCCCCCCCCCAAATTTCCCTCAGGATAGCTGGAGCCTGGTGCAGTAAGTTGGACGAGGAATGCTGTGAGTCATGGTGGGCCATTTTATTGAAGCAGAACTAGTGATGTGGGACGAACTAAAAGACAGTTTAAGGAGACCGAATCAATGCTCATTAGATCCCATGAAATTATAACAATAATGAACTTGAAATTACATTCGCTCGAACTTTCGACTAAATGCTCACCATTAAACAATAATAAGACGCTATGACCCAGTATCTAGCTATCCACCACATTCTACCAGCACAAGCGTTCAGTGCATGTTCCTGCACACGTGTCCACCGGATGTAAAATAAATTGATGAGCTACAGTGGCCATGGTGGGTCAGAATTCGCCAAGAGTGTGTAACAACTCACCTACCATGGATGGCACTCAAGTGTCTTACCCGCATCCATCCATCGGGTCGGAGGGGATTGACTCTATGTTTAGGCTGGCATAGTGAGGCTATGTAGCCTCTGGCACTAGCCTGGGTGAGACCCTCGGTGCAGATCTTTGTGGTAGTAGCAAATTTGCATTGAAGACTGAATTGAAGAGGATTAATCGGTACTTAAAGAAGAGAGAAATCATTCTGGACAATCGCAGACTTGCCAACCTAGGAACTGTAATTCAGGGACAAGTGACCAGATTTTGCAGGATGTACCTATTTCTCAGGGACAAAAAATGTCACTGAATTCAAGACATTTAAAGAGACAGTATAGCAATCAACAGTTATAATCATCATTGGATTGTAGAATATCAGTATAAACAATATTACTCGTGAAAGACTTCAAAAGTGAGCAGAGATCTGATTGAAATTTGTCAATGTGGCTAGCACTACTTTGAAAGGTAATTGAAAATTTGTTTAATGAATAAAAAATAAAATGGCACAAAAGCTTGACTTCAGCATTACATACATGTTGAGCTACCCATACAATCTGGGCATTACCTGGGCATTACCCAGGCATTACTGGGTTCAATACTGCCCTGGCAATCAAAATTCAAATGAAGTGCTGGCCAATGCTCTAGTAATTATTTTACACATATCTCTAAGCTCAGCCAATGAGTTGAAGAATGCTTCAAAACTCTCAACGGTCTAATCTCATCAAATTCTTCCATGATTTCCAAGAATTCTGTCCAATGCTTGAGTGCTTAAAATGATAGAAGACATCTACAAGAAGGTCATCAATAGATACTGATCACTTCTTCAATCCAGCTACGCTACACAAGGCAGCAAGATGGCATAAACATCCAAGACTAAAGACCTGTTGTTGTTTTTCAAGAAGTTGGCTCAAAACAGAATTGTGAGCACTAAGCATTACATTAGCTGTGTCAGAGCAAAGCCAATAACATGAAACCATGGAATGATGCATGAATCAAGTCCAGTTCCATGGCATCCAACAATGCTTGTGCTGTAGCAACATTGCACACAAGCATTGCTAAAAATCATGTGACCATTTTTCACAATTCTTTATCCCACTATAATTACAAAGTTCTTTTTGACCCACTGGTAATTCTCTCTCGAATTACTTTTGAATTATTTGCTGCTGCTAAACCATGCTTGACGATAGCTGTGGTGGTTGTTCTTCCTGAAGCATAACCTAAACCAATCCTACTGTCTGGGAACATAACCTTACAAAGTTTTGTGAAGTGATCATCGGTCAGAAAAGCAATATTATGCTCAGCTATAAATGTTGCCAGTTCTGCCTTGTTACTTGAACATCCAATGTGCTAAATGGATGAAAACTAACCTTAGTTTTCTCAAAGTCCTTATATTGCTTTCAATGTGACATTTAACGTCATTAAACCCTCCACTACATGCAGAATATTCACACAAACAAAACTTGTGGTTGAGAAAATTAGGCCCCTTCCTGCTCATGATATTATAACCTTTCCACTCTGGATGCCATCCACTTGCTCTTTTGTGCCTCTAGGACTTAGGAGGAGAAGTAGGACCTATCCTTGATGCCATAAATGATCCAGAGCACTACAGCAGTTTCAAGAAATGATCAGTTGTTTACAGCAGGCAGTGATAGGTAGGGTATGGCCTATGCCCATTTCATGGTAGTGAACCAATGGTCAGTCACCATTGTTCTTCAATATCAGTATACAAGTTCAGAGCCATCAACTATCACTGCCAGATGTATGACAAAAACTGCTGAAGGATGGGGGGGGGGGGACAGTTGCATTAATTGTTTTAATTTTTAATTGTGGTTACCATTTTAATACTTCATAGATTCTGTAAACTTCATGGTATGGACTTGATATATAGCTCAAAAGACCTGTGTGCTCTCTTTTATACAATATTTTCATAGTTATAATTATAGCCAAGTTACTGGACCTAAAGTGGAGGGAACTTCAAAACATGAATGCCTGATTTTGCCGCAAAAATATCTGCAGATTGCAAAGTGCTAACGATTTGAAATTACAACCAGTGGCTAGAGGATACACAAAGAGGGTTTTCATTAGGTGCTAAAATGCAAGTATGCAGTCTAGCGCACGGTTTATTTTTTATTTATTATTTTTTTCCTAAGAAAATATTCCAATTACAATCAACAGTATTGACATTACATATTGTATTCAATGGATTTCAATCATTTAGTTATATTCGACCCTCACTAAAGTCATGGCAAGGTTGATTGGTGATGTTTCATGAACGGGGTGGCCTGAGGTAGATCTAGCACCCCTGAGACAAGTGATGGTTGACTTCAGAAGAGAGAAGCTAAGAAGGACAAATGAGTTTTATGGATTATTTACGAAATTCTTTTTCCACCCGTATGCTTGACCACTTACATTTTAGTGCCTGTTAATGAATTTTTTTATTTTTTTAAAATTTATTTATTTTTTAATAAAAAAAATAAATAAAAAAATTCAGGTTCCTTAGAAATTACAATCAACACTCATTGTGTACGCAGAGTAGGCCTTGGCGGATTATGCTCGAATTTGTGCCTATTTTTCTTTCCTTTTATGCTCCTAATATTCACCTATTTTTCTTTTCAATCTACCTATTTTTCTTTCCTTTTATGAAATTATGCTCCTAATATTCACCTATTTTTCTTTTCAATATACCTCTTTTTCTCAATTATGCTTTGACAAACAATTGTTACGTCATTTAAAAAGAGAATATAGGCAATCAAGGATTCAAGATTCGAGACATTTTAACAGTTACAATTATCTATAGACTATAGTTGTACTGTAACATAACAGAAAGTTGTAAGTAATCCTCCAAAGAAGTTTCTTGCTTCGTAGAGAAGGTATTGCTCAAAGTTGACACGTTCAGCTGCAGCTGACGAAGGCTGCACCAATAAATCTAATCTACACATGTGAGTCCAGTTAGGCAATCTACCATTCTCCTCATGGCACTTCCACCACTCAATGGCGTCTACGCTATCCGAAACATCCTCAGCTGCTGCTAGATATTTGGGTAACTCAGACTTTAAGCCATTAATCACTTCTGTGTTCAAGAATGGGAAGACAGTAAGTGAATCAATACCAACAGCAGTTGGCTTGAGTTCATTCACTTTTGAAGGTGAAAGGTAGCGTGCTGTCTTAAAGGCAAGTACAATAGGCCTGAGATCTCTGTCAAACTTCTCCTTGAAGTACGAGTAGGCAGGGACACAACAAGCTTTGGCGTAAGCTATCAGTTGGCACTCACGTGTAGAATTTCCTCCTGACAGATGCTTAGAGACTGCAGCCACATTTGGATAGTATTGTGACGAGACATGAGAATACAGAAGACTTAGGCAACTAACACTAATGGCTCATCACCTTCCAATGAGTATGTCGCCTTGACGAATGGTTCCATTGCATCTACTGTTATAGCGAGCTCCATTTTCAGTTTCCTACATGCTGCTTGATCGTCAATGATTTCCAGTAGTTTTCCAGTTGTACACGGAGGTAAATCACTGTCATGCAGAAAATCAGGCACATCTCCAAACATGTCATGCAATTTGTGGATAACTTCAAACTTACTTCACCATCTGGTTGCTGAATAGGTTGGAGTGAACAATCCAGTGTCTGTGTCTTCCATGCAAGCCTTAACTTCGGACTGTGAGCGAACAAGCTTATCCAAGCCTTTATGAACACATCTAAGATAGGTGTTTTCATTCTTTCTCCAACATGATCCAGAGTGTGCGAAAAACAGCCGGTATCCATTATCTTATTATAGATCACAGATATGGTCCTCATTGCCACATCATTCACTGATACGGTCCCTCATTGCTGCTATAATCAAATTAGAAGCAATTGACAGCTCAGTTGACAAAGCAGTTATTAGTTGCCGAGCATATTCTTCTCCAGTGATGGATTTAGCTATAAAAGCATCAGCCGACAAACACGCTGCTTGATAGCCCACTCTTTATCTATGTAACGTAGAACAATCACAAAGGCCTCACACACATGGGTCGTTCCATCAAAAATGATTGCTACATGTCTCCTGCAAATATCTTGTTTCAGTTTACTGATTTCATCATGCATGGTATCAGATGACGAAGATGTGATGAATCAGGTAGGGAAAATGTATTTTCTTCAAGTAGGTCCCTAAAGGCGTCTAACTTACTGAGAGGAACACCTGCTTTTAGTAGAGTGGTCACTACATTCACTCTGTACATACGGGTAGAATCGGGTAATGTTTCACCTGATGATGAACTTCTTTATCAAATTGCCGGAATGACCTCATTAAGCCCAATTGATGCTCTTCTTTCGATACCAAACGTTCCTTGCCCCTCACATGCTTCAGAGACTTGATGTGAAACTCTAAGGAACTTTTCTTTACAGAGAGTTGTTCCCAGCAGCCTGAACAAAACAGTTTGCCATTGCTCACTGTCAAAGGTTCGTTATTGCAAGCCTTCACACTCTTTCAGATGGAGAAACTGACCTTAGGATCATTGTTTGTTGTACAGCCTCTTCCTCTCTTCTTTCCTACAGGAGGAAGGTTGATGCCAATCTTCCTTTTTCTGGCTAAGTCTGATGGCCGAGGAGGTTTGAGCCGATTTACAAGATTGGTGACTGGCAACTCTGTGTAGTCTGAGCTGGTACTTTCATTGATGTCACACACATTGTCAGTTATCACCATCTAGTCCTGCCTCTATTGTCTCAGCCATATACTTCAGCTACAAATAGCTAGCTACAAACTCAACTGTTCAGTGCACAATGACTTGGCCATGTGGTCTGTACACATTAAAGTAATTAACTGCCAAGCAGACTAACCCGACAATACTTGCTTGCAGTGACTGTTGTGAAATGACCACACTGTGGTTATTTCACAACTGGTACCAGCAAGAATCTTACCCACCCATATCCTGTATGCTTTTTAATTAAGATGCTTGACTTGGCAAGTGTGTCACAATTTCAATAAGTGAGACTTGAGAGGTGTGGATAAGCTGTTACTGTGATGCATTCAGTCACTCTTATGTCTAATCTAAGAAATCATATTTAGATTTCTCCTGAAAGTCTGCCTATTTTTCCTGAAAGTCTGCCTGTTTTTCCTGAAAGCTTGCCTATTTTTCCAGCATTATTCTCAATTCTCTGAACCACCTATTTCCCCCAAAATTATGCTAGCATAATCCACCAGGGCCTAACGCAGAGTAGAGCTTCCCCTAGTTGGTGATAATTTGAACTCGCTATAGCACTTGGCAATCTGGAGACATTTATGCGATAATAAGACAAGACCAACTCTAAATAAGCAGTATTGTAATAATTTTGGTCTTCATTTTAAAGGGTCCAATAAACATTTACTATCTAGATTGGTAAATCCTTGCTGTATTTATTTTTTGACTAACAATGTGTCAATACCTGAATTGTATCCTCTACTAGCCGCGATGTGCATGAAAAGACTCCCACTATCATTATCCACTATCTAGAGAAACTACAGCCAAGGCAGCAAGATTTGCAGAACCAGAAATACTGTTGAGCTTGATTCTAGTCCGACTTTGTAAATGTTTGAACCATATTTGAACTTAGTTATTTTTGCAGAACTTATTGCTTACAAACATACAGCAACAATTTTATATAGAGAATGTTTATCTACAAGTTTTCATCAATCTTTCATCTGTAGATATATCTAAATGCAGAAAGGAAAAATACATTGATACATGCAAACATGGGTCTAAAAAGAAGGCCCTCCTATGTAGCATGGATGAGTGAAGAAATCAGGAGGGTCTGCAGGAAGCTCAACATCAGAGTCATTTTCAGATCTGTAAGAACTCTGAGGGCAACTGAGCAGAGTGAAGGATGAATTACCAGGTAGTATGCACTCATGCGACTCATGCATTGTGTACCGCGTGCCTTGCAGCTGTTGTAGGTACTACATGGGGGGAGGGGCAACAGAAGACTGGAGACCAGGATGAAGATGCCTGTGCTAAAGAGGGGCAACTCTCAAGAGCCTGATTTATTTTCTATTCAGTTATCGCTCTTTGTTAATGCCAACTATATCCTTTTCTTTTTCTTTATAATATATTTACTTTAATTATTTATATATTTATTATTCTTATATATTTAAAGTGTTATTTATTAATTTTTATCCCCTATATTATTTTATAGCATTTGTTTATTGTTACTATAGTTTTATTCCATTTTTTACTCATCCGGTTCATGTGTGTGAGGGTGTGGTTTGTACCACAAGGTGGATAGCTAGCTACCGGTGTATATATATAGCAGGCTCATGCAAATCTTACCATCTCATTATTCCTGATGAAAGCTAGACCATCTAGTCGAGATTTCGAGAGATTAAATTTCAAGTTGATAAATCGTTATGTCAACTGAGAGTTCATTGAGAATCATTTTTAATTTTTGTTGTTCATCATCCATGCACTCACATTCCAGCAGTTTTGACTGTCATGGCTAACTTATCTAAGGCTCTACATCTGCAAGAAAGTTTACCAAGGCATGCGTGGATGCCACAACCTTCTTATAAACATCCTCAAACAAGAAAAAAATACGCCTGTCCCTAAAATAAAAGACCACTGCCAGACTTAGTTGCTTAGTAATTTTTGGGTGGGCAAAACCATGAGAATGGTCATTGTTCAAAGATTTATTTCCTTGGTTTATTTATAGTTACAGAGTTGAAATTTGGTGTATTAAATTTTTTGTTGTTGGTTATAAAGGAACCCTAATGTTTTTTATGTTTTTTTTTATCGACAAAACCCAGAGCACCAGATGATGCATTTGATGATATGAAAGAGATTACGGAAATCACATTTAGACCATACATGTTCAATGGGCCAGACATATTTGCTTCATGTGAAGGAGCTAAAGTCGAGATAACGATGTTAACCACAACTTACTTCTCATCTTGACAGAACTTTCTTATGGCCATCTCTAAATAAGTGAATTATATCTCCAGCACTTCAATCTCTCTCATTTGTTTGAGACTGCAAATTGGTGTCCACGGGAAGAGACAAGAAATTAGAGAAGTTATTGAGCTGAGGTTTATGTGTACAAGGTGAAACTGTATATTTCCCTGCATTACTATGAGCATTGACTTCCAACCCATGAAAGAGTCAACCAACACATCCAGAAGAAGTTACTCCATCAGTCATAAGAGTAAAAATTCTTCTTTTGTAGTGGACACTATTAGTACCGCATGCACAGTAAGTACTACGAATAATACTAGGGTAGGACAATCTGATTGGCTCAGCCAATATCGCCAGAAAAACAAAACTCTTGGCTATAGTCACATGACATAACTCTTTTCTCCTTCCACTCCATCAATAATATGTATAATCCAGTGTAGACAATGTTGAGTTGTCTACCACCCAACCCACCCCACCCATAATATCCCCACCATATCTCCCAATATGTGTTGCATTATATTCCAAATGTATTGGTGAAGTGTGTAATCAAGAAGAAACTTTGGACAGATGATTAGTAAGACTTCTTGGCCCCACCTGAAGGATTGGATCAAAAAACTGGGCATCTATTCATGATTGGAATGAGAATGAACGTATCTCTATACCACATAACACACATTTCATTTTCATATTACTGTTGTTCCATGCATTGTGCACCACTCACAACTGAATAGTTGGACTCCACAGCATATAGTACTATATATAAAACTCTGTAACAGCAGCTATGTATGCCTCAGGACTGATGAAAGCATTTATAACTGCCAAAAAAATCTTATCTTAATATTTGTCATCAATGACTCAAACTTAAACTCTCAACAAACTCTCAGTTGACATAATGAAATTACAAAGACCTGCTCAATAATCAACTTGAAATATACTCTCGACTGATGAAGGCTAGAGCATCTAGTCTAAATGTTGAGAGACTAAATTTCAAGGTGATTATTGAGGTCAATGTAGTCTCCAACACAGCTGTTATTTTCTCATTCTCTCATCATATATTTCATGAGAGAGGTCATGGCAACCAACAATTTGAAGTGGATGGCTCATGGGCAACCAATAATTTGAAGTGGTTGGCTCATAGCAACCAACAATTTGAAGTGGATGGCTCGTGGCAACCCACAATTTGTAGTGGATGGCTCGTGGGCAACCAACAATTTGAATTGGATGGCTTGTGGCAACCAACAATTTGAAGTGGATGGCTCATGGGCAACCAATAATTTGAAGTGGTTGGCTCATAGCAACCAACAATTTGAAGTGGATGGCTTGTGGCAACCAACAATTTGAAGTGGATGGCTCATGGCAGACAACAATTTGAAGTGGATGGCTCGTGGCAACCAACAATTTGAATTGGATGGCTCGTGGGCAACCAACAATTTGAAGTGGATGGCTCGTGACAACCAACAATTTGAAGTGGATGGCTCGTGGGCAACCAACAATTTGAAGTGGATAGGTCGGGTAACCAACAATTGAAGTGCTGTAAGTTCTCAGATAACATACTCCAGAAGACTAGGACTTCAGCACAGGCCATAGTGTTCCTTACTCGGCATGGCATTGCCATCCAAGGCCACACTGAACCTGAAAGAATCCTACAGCAACTTTTGCAAAATATGGAATTGGTACATGATATGGTTAAAAGCAGGCATAGGGAAAGCTGATATACAAGCCATCAGGTAGTTATTGAGATTTCAGGTCTCAGTGTGTGGCACAACCTTTAAAGGAAGTGACCATGGGTGGTTTTTAATCATTGCCAACAGCTATTCGTTGGTTAGTATTGTTCATGAAGGTCCTATTGGGTTCCTCAGGATGCATGATACAAAGGTTTAGAATCATTAAGTACTTCATCCAATTATTGTAACCTTCCACTAACACTATGCTGAGGGCAGGTTTGTGATGGAGCTACTTTGTTGAACAAACCAATTACCTCCAAAATTTCAATCTTCCATAACTTCTATACTTTTGTCGGTTTAAGGGTTTGTTGCCTTGGTAATGTAGCTATAATTGTTAGCATTTATTTTCAAATTCTCTTCGGTTCAAATTTTTTCTTCAAATGGAGCACTTTGATGGTTGCTAGGGTGTGGTCAATCAGAGAGCTGCTTTAAACTCACAAACCCAAGCAATTAATTATCTATTTAATGCCATCCCATTTTTGCCCTTATTTAGCAGTCCTGCCATTTTCCATTGTTGTAATGCCTCCAAAGAGCAGAGATAAACACAAAATGTGCACGATTAGGAGAAGTTCTCATGAAAATTAAGCAAAATGAACATGTCTCCATCAGCTTTCCCATCTCTCCAACTTTCTAAAAGTCCTGCAATGATTCTGTTTCAGCCATGTCATGTGACTCTGCTTCAATCATCACATGTGGCCCATCTCCATTAGATAAAAAAATTGCTGAAGTTAGCAAATCGTCATATTTTGATTTTGCAAGATTTTAGAGGAAGATCAAAGGGGCACTCTCAGGTTCAGCTGCATAATTTTTGACAATCTGCCCCACTATATTCCTATCATTTCTTGTCCCCATCTTCCCTAGGCTATTCAATGACCTTTTTCATTAGGCGTTAAAATTTTAGTACGTGGTAGGCGCGTGGGTGGAAAATTGATTACACCCACGCACTTGACCACGTACTTACATTTTCACGCCTAATGAAAAAGGTCATTGAATAGAGAGAGGCGGGCTTCCTCTAGCCACTGGTACCAATTTCAAATCTGCAATCTGGAGATATTTTGGGTGAGGTTTTGGGGATGCAGGTTTTTGAGGTCCCTCCACTTTAGGGTCTAGTAACTTGCCTATATTTATATATACTATCAAAGATATTTTAGTATCAAAAGAGAGCACACAGAAAGACCTAACTTTTGAGCTATATATAAAGTCCATACAATGAAGTTTGCAGAATCTATGGAGCTCTAAAGTTGTAACCACAAGTATTAAAAAAAATTAATGCCATAGCCCCCCCCCTCCCCCCCAAACTGCACGAGGATTTGCCCACGTGAAAATGAATGGTCAGAGCATACGTGGTAGGTATATAAATGGGCTTTATTTTGAAACTCTCTAGGGTAAGCGGTCGCCCAGATATGATCCGTGAAACTTACCTGAAGCTGAACTTACCTCCTTCTTCAATTTTTCAGTTGAATGTAAGTGTAGGCCTGGATAAAATCCACCATAACTTGAGACTTGTGCTTTCAAATTTGAAAGACAATTTGTACAGATGTTTAGAAATGATATGAGTACACAAAAAAGGTCAAATATTCAAAAAAATGGGCCATACTGGCCTTAACGAGCTCCTTGAAACAAAGTTATCCACGGTATCAAGACAGGTCTCAAGTGTCTCATCATCTTGGATTTAAGATTCCAATCGCCAAAAAAATGGCATTTTTATGACAATCATTTACGATGATGACGTGATTGTCTACAAAAAGGAATCTATCTGAAAAATGTTAATGATAGGCTTTTGGTATTTCACTAGTACACCCACAGCTGAATCTGGAAACAATTTCCCCTAATGATATGAAACCACCAACACAAGCTTGAAGGTCCAATACTGTTTTTCACACCCGTGATGTAACAACTTTTAATTCCAATGAAAACCATAGTTTATAGTGTGGGAGAGAATAAAGAAGAAACCAAAGACTAGAGATGCCGGAATAATTCCTGATAGATGAGGTTTGTTTGCTCTTACAGAATATCAAGAGGGCAAAATTACACGACTTTCAATTAAACACGACATATTATGGACAGAAATTTCTTGAATATGGAGAAAACAGAGAAGGGTGTTGGATTTGCAAATTCATGTCACAAATGGAAAGAGCTGCCCACAGCAGAAATAAAGTATCCAAGATCAGAAGGCTGGCATCATGCTTGGGTATTTGATCACAGCAGCTGCCATGCTGCGATGGCTGGTGATGCAATACATGTGCACAAGGTGAACGTGCATCCTTGAGGCAAACAATGCATAATGCATGAGACAATGTGGAATGGCATTTGTCTCAGTCAATGATTTTCACATGACATGGCCTAAGTAACAATTCCATTAAGCTCATGCTCATGTGAAAGATCGGCATCTGCACTCAGGCGACTTAACAATGCAGAAGAGCAGCTAAGTGCTTTAGCCCTAATTCACATGAATATGACATTAACATTGATCAGCTGTTTTTCCAAAAATATCCACGTAAAATGGAAAAAGCAAGTTTACTTTTTTCTTAATTTGTATTAATATGATTTTTGACCATAATTAAACAGAATGATGTGTTTATGACAATTACATGTTAGTTTATGTCTACTACATATTTTGTCATCCCCCTGTAAAAAATCCTGCGTACGGGCCTGTAGAGGAATTATCCCCCAAGACATTGCATCTCTCCACAACAGAAGGGTCAGTTTAAAACCGGTGTCTAACCAGGCTGACATCATTAACCTCCGATGATGCAATCTTCAAAGACAGCACTCCCTTGATGGGACATGTTGGAAGAGGTCCAAACAACCACTTGTGATAGGTATGGGATGAAGATTGGTAGTTTTAACACTCCCTTTGGCCTTAGGTTTGCATACATTTTTTCTTGTACAGCAGAACAAGGTCCCTTTGCTCTTGTCCCCCCAAAATGTACTGCCATCGTAAAGGAGAGTTTCTTTTAGTCATTTTAGTACTGTGTGATAATAGCATTTCAATTTATTTACTTCCAGCCTTGTCAATTTATACTAGAGATGCCATATTAGAGTTTTAATAGTGGCCCTAAGAAGGCCTGAAGAAGTCTGATCACATGTGGCTTTATTTTATAGTGCCTATCTTTGCACATGTACTTGCTAGGGTCCTCATTTGTATACAAAAATGTAGCCAGTGCAGCATGCTTTATGATGTTTTGTTTTGCCCTGGAACTTCAGGTTAGAAATTGAAGTCAAATTACCTGTCAAACTCCTTTGTAATCGCAACTTACCAGCATCAAGTTTTGAATAGCTATAGCAACTGTGATTGATAGAGCTATACAAACACTACAGATTAAGTCCAACAGATTTTTGTGGGTGGGGGTAGATGGGGGGGGGGGGGGGGGGGAAGCGTCTAAATATAAAATAGAAACACTTACAAAACCTTGTGGTTAACACTCCAGAGCTCCATAGATGCTGCACACTCTATATGAACTAGATATATGATAGATCTCTCTGTGTGCTCACTTTTAATAACAAATAAAATGTTGCATAGATATAACTACAAAAGTTACATTCAGCCAAAATGGGGACACCGAGCGCCTGTACTGGCTGTAGTTGTGGTTCCTGATTGGCAAGTGTTAGCCAGTTTAAATTGCTATCTGTGGCTAGAGGAAGCCCTACTCTACAAAACCAGTTCATTAGGTACTAAAATGCAATGAAGTGGGTAAGTATGGGTGCAGAATATTTTTTTCCAGTTGCAAGACTACAAAGAAGTTTGAGGGTTGATTTCACTTCACATTCCAACTTTCAGTTCCAAAAGATAAGCATGTATGGCAAAATAAAAGTACCATCAGAAAGCAAACTGCATTGGTTATATTTTGATTCGAGGCCATGGCATGAATATGTCCTTATATATGATACTTTACAATAAAACCAACTGGTCAGCCATGGTCAGACATCTTTGCCAGCCTTAAGTAAATAACACATAATGTGCAGGTCACAGCTAAGTGCCTTCACAAACCACAGACCAAATTAGAGCCCTAAGCCCTGAGGATGGGCAGTTTTTGAGTGTATTGATGTGGCTAGCATAAAGAAAATGTGCAGATGGCGACATTCAATGTGAAATCACACCGAGTAAGCAACAGTCTGATTCCTAAACTGCCTTCAAAGAGGAAGGGCGAAAGATTGATCACAAATCTTTTGGAGTTTGCCCCCTTAAAACAGACTCAATAAACTTAACTTCCAATGCGAAAGGAATTTGTTTGATCGCATGTTGAAAGTTCTCTGCAACATATTTATTTATCTATCATGACATTGTCATTTTTCCATATCATGCATACTATACTCAGATTCTAGATAAGGGTTCCATAATATCCCAGTAATAGATCTGTTTTTGCTGGTTGAAACAGAATACAGCAACAACAGTCCCCCACACATTCCACACTAGCTGAATGTTGCTCAGCTGCACCTAAGACCAGCGTTATTAAGTCAGGTAATCTTCCTTGCTTTCTAAAAGATTATGCTTGTGGTTGAAAACGTAACTTTCTTTCTCTCAGCAGTACGTTTAACCACACAGAACGATTTTTCCTTTTTTTCAATTTTTTTGATCATAGACAGCATGTTTAATGCTACTTTCTTGATACTTGTAACTCCTCCAAGATGTAGAGATCTGCTTTCTATTGATGATGAAAGGGAACCTCTATAATAAATCACGAATGGAAGCAGAGGGAAAAGGAATCGGGGATGGCTGTGCACAAGTGTTGCGTGGGCTATTCCAGAAGGCATCAGTACTAGCTTCTCAGTTTGCTTCAGGCTTGCTGCCAGAGCTTAAAGTGAAGGTGGCTGGAAGTGAGGGGGATGTGGATACCACCCCTAGTTAAGGCACATTATGAGGTAGCCAATTTGGCCTTGAGTAGCTACTGTGAGGAGACCACACCATAACTTCATGTCCCACCAGCCTGAAAAGTGGAGAAACTTACCAGAACAATGGTCAGATGGGCAGATTCCTATCATGTGGTGTCATGGCTGTTGGGCATATGGGCACTATAGGAACAAATGCCATGCCAGAGATGAGGGGGAACTGGCAGGACTCCAGGAAAGGACCAAAGAGGAAAGATGGAAAAGGGAGTGGCTAACCTAGCCCCACAAGTAACAGAAGAAAAAGAGTGGAAGTGCCAGGAGGATTATAATTGCATCGATGAGGCTTTAAGTAAGGTGACAACCACTATGTACTCTATCTCTTCAAGCTCATGCAGATTGCACAGAGATATGCCATATACCAATGACCGACATGGAGCGAAGGAGAGAAGGTTGAGGCACTACTTCATAGTGTCATTAGACTTCTTTCTAGAAGTGCTGGCTAAAAAGAGGACCAAGGACTAGTCTCCTGTGAGATAGATGGAGCAGTATTTAGATCCTACTCCAGTGGCTCTGCGCAAATACTATTGCTCGATCTCAGGACATGTAGTGAAAGCAGTGATGCAGGTATTAGGATGCTCCTGTCAGACTATTGATATGGTCTGACATGCTTCCTAAGTTAGAGTTCCAGTTTGTTTGCACTGAGGTGGAAAAAGATGATGTGGACCTGCTAGATGTACATAATCACCTAGGATATAGGGAGAGTAGGCAGAACTGTCTTAAGCCAGCCAAGGAGAAAGGTAGGATTGGCATGGTCTGTTTGCAGCAAGTGGTCCGACTTCTGAGAAATCACTTTAAACTTGTTCGGGCAAAGGTGTCTGGAGAAGAGCAGTGCTCACTGACCTACTTTGATCCAAAAAGAGAGTTAGATAGAGTTGGAGCAAAGATGCCTGAGGCTGTGGTAGAGATTGTATGGTGGCAGTGATGGAGAATCATGGGTGCCAGTTATTGTAGAAGAGGGACAGGTATTAGGTCAGGTCTATTCCAGTAAAAGGGTTTGTGTCAGCGGTGATATCTGATGGTTTCTCCACAAGGTTTGAAGTGTCTGAAGGAGAGTTTGCCTTTAGATTTGTCTAATCTTAGTGCAGAGCAAGCTCAAGAGATTGAAAATCTCGTTGGGGTTTGCAGATGAGTTTGTTTTGAATCCATCAGAGTTGGGATCAACAGAGCTGGTGACTCACTCAATAGAGACTGGTAATAGTGAACCAATCAAACAGCCGGCAAGACGAACAGCCTTTGCTCTACGTCAGAGGGTGGAGGAGATGATTGGAAAAATGCTGGAGCAAGGAATTATGGAACCATCCTATAGTTCTTGGTCGGGCCCAGTGGTTTTGGTTGAGAAAAGAGATGGAAGTCGAAGATTTTGTGCTGGTGACCGATGCTTGAACTCTGTCACAAAGATGGATGTGTATCCTTTACCATGTATATGATCTTTGACCTCTGGCTGACTGTAAGTATTGTACAGCACTGGACAGACATGGCATCTGGATACTGGCAAGTCGGGATGCATCCTGAATCAGAGGAAAAGACAGCATTTGCCACACATTCAGGTCTCTAAGAATTTCAGGTGATGCTGTTTGAACCTGCAACCATTCAGAGGCTTATGGAGTCCTGAAGTCCTGCATGGTATACTTTGATGATGTGATAGTTATAGGCACGACTTTTGTACAACATCTTGCTAATCTCCATGAGGTATTCGCACCGCCTGCATACTGCTGATTGACCTACTAAGTTTCACTTTGTGGTTAGCAAGTCTATCTGGGATTTGTCGTGTCCATAGAGATGGTGTATCCCCAGACCCAAAGAAGGTAGTGACTGTAAGTGAGTTTCCTCATCCTCGGGATGTGGGGCATTGGACTTACCTCCTATTATCGGAGATTCATAGCTGGTTTTTCAGTGGTGGCTAACCCATTATTTGCTTTGACCGTCCATTTCTACTAGACACAGATGCACATGGAGTGGGACTGGGAGCTATTCTGGCTCAAGAACAAGAAGACAGCCCTGCAGCCACACGAGTGCAACTATGCAGAGACAGAACTGGAAGCCTTAGGTGTAATATGGGCAGTAAAACAATTCAATTATCTACCACTACATATGTACTGCATCTCTTTGAACTGTAGATCAAATCATGTGAGGCATAAATATGTCCTAATCATGTGAGGCATAAATATGCCTAATCATGTTAGGCATTTAATATGTATCTGATTCCTAATCATGTGTGGCATTTTATATGTATGTAATTCGTAATATGTGAGGCCTAAATATGCCTAATCATGTTAGGCATTTAATATGTATGTGATTCCTAATCATGTGAGGCATAAATATGTATCTGATTCCTAATCATGTGAGACATAAATATGTATGTGATTCCTAATCATGTGAGGCTTAAATATGTATGTGATTCCTAATCATGTGAGGCATAAATATGTATGTGATTCCTAATCATGTGAGGCATAAATATGTATGTGATCCTAATCATGTGAGGCTATATAATATGTCATTCCTAATCATGTGAGCATAAATATGTATGTGATGCCTAATCATGTGAGGCATAAATATGTATGTCATTCCTAATCATGTGAGGCATAAATATGTATGTCATTCCTAATCATGTGAGGCATAAATATGTATGTCATTCCTAATCATGTGAGGCATAAATATGTATGTGATTCCTAATAATGTGAGGCATAAATATGTATGTCATTCCGAATCATGTGAGGCATAAATATGTATATGATTCACGCAAGAATTAGGTGAAGTGATAATAATGCTAAAGTGAACGCAGTTAATGGCCTTACTCATATTTGTCCCAACGTTTTCCTTCGAGTTATATATAGATGAGCAGTAGAGACCTGTTAGATAAAGAGAGAAGTGTTTTAACTTCCTAGATTACAATAATGTTTTACCTTTCAGAAGAGCAGCGACCAAAAATAGTTAGCGGTAAGCTAAGACCAAACGCCTTGGCAGAATTTTTTTCTTCCAGTTTTCTCGTAATTAAAAGTTACCGCGCAACCAAACATGTAATAATAACTGTGTTTTGACCAGTGCCCGCTTGAAAAACCAATGCGGAGTCGAGTGGGAGTTTTGTATGGCTACACGGTACGTCCTACTGGCCAATCATTTGTACGGTACGTCCTACTGGCCAATCATTTGTACGGTACATCCTACTGGCCTATCACAATCACTTGACTACCAGAAGTTCTAGAAAACCAATGCGGAGTCGAGTGGGAGTTTTGTATGGCTACACGGTACGTCCTACTGGCCAATCATTTGTACGGTACGTCCTACTGGCCAATCATTTGTACGGTACATCCTACTGGCCTATCACAATCACTTGACTACCAGAAGTTCTAGGGCGAAGTTACGTACACAAGCAACTGAAGAAGAATACAGGGCGTGGCTTCACAACGAGCGTTGGATGTCACGAATGACGATCACTTCCTGTATGCCGATGAGGCATCAGCTATTAACCTTGGATACTCTTCAGGGAGAGAAGACACTCAAGTAGAGTAAGAAGCGAAAAGGTTCTTGATATACAAACCCATCAAGTTTACTCTAAAAATAGCGTATTTACAAAATCAACTTCAAAATTATTTCTCTGGCGTTTCTTCTAGCCTTCATTTGTTTAAGACACCTTTAGCTGGTAAATAGCTATTTAAATACAGTTCTGAATAATGTGATATTTGTCTACTGGCTAGGAAAACTAACTCCTCTGTGTGATCATGCAAATTATGACTGCACAATTTCAGGAACACCAGAACATGTGTTGTACATGCGAGATACCAGAGTGCTGAAAGTGTAGATAAGATGAAGATGAAGGTGACTCTTGATGTTCAATCATGAATCTCTCATTTTTGAGATTCATAATATGTTTTTCCTCTATTTAGCTCTAACTCCCAGAGAAATCATTTAATATTTAGGGCAATTGAATTCTTATAGAAGAACATTAAAAGTTGAGAAATATGGATGAGGAATTGAAAAGGAAGATTACACAGAAGCTGATAATGTTGAGCACACAAGAGAAGAGAAGGAACTTGTGACTTCGAATGAGGAGTCTGTGAAGTCCAAAGGTGCAATGAATCTTCAATGAAAACTAGAGCATCTAGTTGAAACGTCGAGTGAATAAAAATTGAAGTTGATTATTGAGAAGGTAATTTTATGTTATTATGTCAACTGAGAGTTCATTGAGAACGTAATTATTATTATATTCAGTTAGCAATGAAGAACACAACTCTTTTGAACAGACACAGCTAGACTTAGAGCACTAAGAGCTAACTAAGAATATGGAAAGAGACTGTATCTGGTAGATAGAGCCTTTTTATAGACACAACAACATACACAATGTTCTAGCAGAATCCTCCACAACCACACATCAAAGGGTGCAGGATTAATCTTGCAGCAGCAGGATCTAAGCACAAGGTACAAACATTACAATTGCACATAAACAACCACACAATGTTCGAAGTCAATCTACCACAG
Source organism: Cladorhizidae sp. MBARI D1340-BT2 (assembly GCA_028752905.1). Classification (NCBI taxonomy): domain Eukaryota; kingdom Metazoa; phylum Porifera; class Demospongiae; order Poecilosclerida; family Cladorhizidae; species Cladorhizidae sp. MBARI D1340-BT2. The sequence goes on from JAQNBH010000010.1 coordinate 21,335,859, forward strand.
AGTTTTTTAATGGCTTTTCACAGACTAACCAACTGATATATTCTCAATGCTGTTCCAAACATAGGTCCTGTACCACCCGATCCATTCCAACAGTTAATGCTTACATTGATGCTGTTATGACCGGCAATGTTTGGACAAACCTATCCACTACTTCATGTATATTTGCTGGTGTTTTAGAAGAATTGCATGCGTGTTTGAAATGTTTGAATATAATTATGGCCAGAGAGGGAGGTCTCATGAAAAAATTCTGCCTATGGATCATTTTGTTGTGATCATTGCTTTGAAATTTGTATTGACAGATATCTGCTAGCTGGAGCACAGCTCCTACAAACACCGCAATACAGTAGACCCTCACATATCCAAACAGCTTGGGACCAGAGGCTATTCGGATATGCAAAAAGTTCGGATATGCACAAAAAAATATATATTATTTATAAATTCATGAATGTAATTAAAATGCTGAATCACGTTGGAACTATTTTCAATATCCTTTTAACTGCAGGTCCTTGGGATTAAAAAGCTCACTTCCTGGTACTAGAAGGATTTAGGTCCTCAGTAACTGGCATGTTGTTATTTTTTCTTACTGTAATATATATTCATAATGTTGTATTTTCTCTGAGCAATAGTCCACTGAGTGCCTTGGGGCTTTCTCCCTTTTCTGAACGAACCACAGATATAAAGCATTTTCTAGTTGTTTGTCTTTAGCAAGATGCATGACTTTGCGAGCTGAACTTATCCCCCGACAGTCAAGGTTGCCTGCGAACTCCCGAAGTTTGGCTTCGTTCTTTTTTATCTCCGCTATTGTCAACTTCCCTACGCCTGACTCTTCCGCTAGTCCAGCTTGACTGGCTCCATTTGATATCTTGCTTAGAATTGACTCGATCGACAAAACTTTTTTCTGGCCAAAGCGAACGAACTAATTTCCACGTGCAACTTACGTAATCGATTTGGCAGATTGACGACCGTTATACCAGGTTTATTATTTAATCAGGAGTGAGGTTCGGATATGCGAGGGTCTACTGTACCATAAAACATCACTACTTGAGCTTCATTTCAGATGGCAGGCAGGTAGAATAAGAGATATTTCTATAATTAGGAGATGTGAACTGGCACATAGAGATATTGAATTTTTATACATCCAAAAAAACAACCAGTACAGCTCATTCACAGAGGTACAGCTTGATTTCTCTATCAGCAATTCTAAATCACTCACTTTCAAGTGTGGAACTGAAAAACCTGAGAAAGGCAACTGTGTGAAAGTGTTATCAATCCTGATGATCAATTCCCTACTATACTGGGATTTCCTATTCTCTGCCCGAGTTGGTGCTACCATACTAAAACTCCTGCATTTCTATCTGTCCAATCATGTGAGAAATAACCGGCTCTTGAAAAGAAAGTAAAAAATTTGAGAGCCACTAGAGAATATTTTCCCGTAAGTTTTATTTGTGTTTTTTACAAAAAGAGTGCAAGTTTAGCCCAGTATGTTGTTATTCAGGGTAAGTGTTAAATAGTTGCATGGCCCTGTATAATTATGATTAAAACCCTGTAAGAATTTTCCACATAGACTGATAAGAAAATCTGAAACTGCTTCCAGAAGGTACTATGAGCAGACTAGAATCATTATGTCACACCTCTGTCATTGAACACTCAGTCAGGACCAAACCAAACAAGTCAGATGGTGCAAACACATACCCCAGTAAAATGATAAAAAATATCTAGTCATCAATATGGCATGCATTCTTAAGAAATATTCAGTGCATGATGGTGGTATATCATAAGCAACACTGTAATACATTACATGAACATAATTATATCTACAAGTGTATAAACATACATCATTCTTTACAAAGCAACCAGTAGCATCCAACTTATTAAACCAAATTCGAGACAGTCTTCCAAATATGATATATCAGCAGGCACTTTGAAATGGTCACCAGAAACCCTTGAAACTCAAGAGAGATCTAAATCTAGTCGCATTGAAGCTTGTAATCATTGTGAAAACTTTAACCATTCTCTAACTTAATTTATGTTGACATGCAGGATAACATCTGTACTCTTGTTATCACAATCAAGTCAGAATTTATCTGCAATTGTAAAGAAGATAGAATTCTTGAGAAACACTGAAAACTATTTTCCTGTACGTTTATTTATGTTTATTGCATCATGCAATGGTTGAACTTTAGCCAAGTATTTTCTTATTATACAGTTACTATTAGTTATATGCATGCAACTATGAAATTAATAATTCAAAAATCAGACCGCAACTACAGCCATTAATTACTATAATTATTTGCACATAAACATGTGAATGGGCATGGTAGTAGTAGTTAGTTCTTTTAACAACATTTCTTGGCACAAATATTATTTGGGATAAAGCATTATTTATTTTGTTATATTTTCACAGGTACAGCAACATCACACTAAAATTTATCAAGCAGATCTCAGCTTTTCTGAAGAAGTTATTCAAACAATAATTAACTGGTGGACAAGAGAATATAAAATTGTAAATTAAAATTGATATAATTATGCCAAATATATCTGAATTGAAATTTCGAAAACATAACCTATTTATTAATGATAGAGAGAGGAATTTTCATTTCAAATTATCGTCAAATTTATGGCCTAAATCTGAAATTTATGGTTTCCAGCGGAAAATTACTGGTTCTACATAATTATGCTTTGTGTGATGTTGCCAATTACATTAGTGAATGCTAGGGTCTTCACATTCACCATGTTGACGAGCAAAACATTTGTTTGAAAAGTTTTAGATAAAATAATACTGAGGTAAGAAAATATTTTTAGCAAATGAGCTGATAATCACTATCTTTTCCAAGATGTTAATACAGCTAGTCTAATCATATTTACATCATTTTGTGGCTTTGGAGTCATTTTGTTATAAAAAGTAGGATCAAGTTTGCAGGTTTCTATGCATGTAAATATCGGTATGCTTTTTTTTAGATTAAACCATAATATTATTGCCTTAGAAAAATAATATGATATGCATGCCTTTTGTTGCTGGGTGGTTATTAAAATTTGTATTTGTACATTTGATTAGTTAATGATAATTATCTTGATTTTCATCTAGCCATATAGGGATATTGAACTATTTCTTAATGGAAGTGAGTAAATTATAATTATCCATCTCTAATTACACTAATTTAATTTTAGCTGTACCAAGTAGCTGTACCAAGAACAGTAAAATTTCTTAGATCATCTTGGGAATTCTTGTAATATTTTCAAACATATTTAATAATTATATAGAGCATCTTGCCAACTACTGGTCATGCTGTTGTTATAATATAGATGTTAGTAGTATTAGCACAAATATGAGGCTTTTCTAAAAACTATTAATTACTATTGTAATTTCACAATGAATTCCAATTGAGGTTACCTTAACATTGGTAGTAAAAACCTAGTCTTATTCCTCCTACATTTATACTGGGGGCCGAGCATGTGTCACCACTGCCCTCTTGCTTCTGATAGCTCTGGTGCCTCTCCATCTTCAACTTTGCTGTTTTGATCCAGAGAGTCCAAGTACTAAATTTGTGAGAAACATCAGCCTCAATCATTGGCAGCTGTCAACTCACTTTATATCTATATATAATAAGTGAATTGGTAGCTATTTTGTTAAAGATCTGAATAGAGCTGGGGATTGAACCAGGTATAGTAAACTTTCTAACATCCCCAAATTTGTATATAGGTATTTATATTTTTAAGAATTCAACAAAGATTTTAAAAAGATCTTGAACTGAGACCTTATACTGCTTGACGGAGGATAGGTACCTGGAACAATACATAAGCTTTGATTTTATTTAGTCAGCCAGAATTTCAATCACATGTTAAAGGTGGTCAAATTCAATGCATGTCAAATTAAGTATCTGAAAATGTCTGCTTACAGTTGATTCCATAAGAAAAGTCTGAACGTGATATTTTTTGGAGTAGACACTGAGCAGGGTCAAGAGGACATAAAACATGATAATGCAGGAATTAATAAAAGTAAGAAGGACATGGACACAGTTTTAATCGTGATAAAACATAATACCAGTTTAATAAATCTGAGCAGTCATATTATATGTGAATGTAATTGATCAAGAGTTATGCATTTGAGAGATGTCACACTACAGGTGGATTTGGATTCAAGTTTAGTTAAGTGTAAGTCTATCAAAATGTATGCATCAAGAAGAGCAACATAGCCTACCAATAAGTTGCACTATTTGAAATGTATCATGGAAATCATATGGGTATCTTCCATAGGGCAAATTTCTTAATAGCAGTCGACACTAACTAGCTATTCTTTTACGAGACATATCATTGTGCATTATGTAATATGGGTTGTGCGCTGGGGCTAGGCTTGTGGAAGGAATACCATATTCACTCTCTGCTTGCAAGCTGAATATCTTTGTAATGGGGCCTGTATTTCTATAGGTGTCCATATATTATATTATCTGGGTTTCCCATTTCTAGAAGTATGTGGTGCATCAATTATTATTGTGATGATGTATAGGGTGCCCAAAATAGGAGATCCCCTCAATAGCACATGAACAACTGCACAATGTTCGAAGTCATTCTACCACAGAGTTTTTCAATGGCAAAGAAAGCTTTTCACAGACTAGCCAACTGATATACTCTTTCAATGGTGTTCCAAACATTACCCTACCTTGTAGGTCCTGTACCACTCGATCCATTCCAACAGGTTATGCTTACATTGATGCTGTTAAAACCGGCAATGTTTGGACAAACCTAGGATATGATTTGTCATTCACCTTGTAAGCGTCCCGCTCCCTACACTCCAGCTGCTTTAGCTTGGCAACGTAGAGGAACACTTTGATGCCTAGTCCAAATTAGAACCACGCTATTCTAATTTACCACTAGACCAACCCAGCCTGTTGAGTGCGAGTTAAATAGCTTTAATTACAAACAAGGCACAAACGAGGTGCGCCGCCTTTTAATTGAACAACAATGCAACTACTCTCAGTTCTACAAAAGTCCTAATCAGACATAAATCTATCAAAGTTCTTCTTCTTTCTCACTCGTCTCTCTCTCTCTCTTCACGTCATCCCTCGTCAGACGTGTCCGCAATCTCTCCCAAAATGACCATGTTTGGTATTCTGGAGTGGCCTTCCGGCATGAGTCTCTGACCAATCAGCATCCTTCTCGTCAGGTGACTTGTCTGAGCCATTTGGCAACCTGTGTGGTTCATCAACGTTCGAGACACTTCCGCTGGCCTGTAGATCTGACGACCCGTGTGGTTCTCTCTCAGTCAGGGTCGAGTCTGTGGAGATCCCTGACAGGTGTCCATATATATTATCTGGGTTTCCCATTTCTAGAAGTATGTGGTGCATCAATTATATTGTGATGATGTATAGGGTGCCCAAAATACGAGATCCCCTCAATCGCACATGAACAACTGCACAATGTTCGAAGTCATTCTACCACAGATTTTTTCAATGGTAAAGAAAGCTTTTCACAGACTAGCCAACTGATATACTCTTTCAATGGTGTTCCAAACATTACCCTACCTTGTAGGTCCTGTACCACTCGATCCATTCCAACAGGTTATGCTTACATTGATGCTGTTAAAACCGGCAATGTTTGGACAAACCTAGGATATGATTTGTCATTCACCTATCCACTACTTCATGTATATTTGCTTGTGTTTTAGAAGAATTACATGCGGGTTTGAAATGTTTCAATATATGGCCAGAAAGGGAGGTCTCATGAAAAAAGTCTGCCTATGGAATTCACAAAGCCATGTACTCATTTAGTTGTGATCATTGCTTTGAATCATCACTACTTGAGCTTCATTTCAGGTGGTTGCCAGGTAGAATAAGAATGTTTCTAACTTTCTAGAATTAGGAGATGTGAACTGGCACATAAGAGGTATTGAATTTTTGACAATTTGATCTTGCTTTTGATGAAGCTCAGCATATCTCAGCATTTTACCTGCTCTAGTAGTTAGGTGGATATATAGGAAAGGTGGAGGGGCTTGAGTTCTCCCACTTTAAAAAATTGTGGATAAGGGTATGAGCTGAACCAGACAGTGCATGACCTCTGAACCTCAGATCAGTACTGTATTAAGTAGAGTGTTGTTCATATGTGCATGGTCAGTTAGTTCAGTAGGTGACAAGACCATCTGCTTTGCATATGTGGTCATTTCCAACAAAGGATATGAGAGAAGCGAAATGGAATGAAAGATAAAATGAGGTCATAACTCTGAGTTTGAAGCTGATGAGGCAGAAACCACACAGCTGCTAATAAGCACACACTCCTGACATTCACTAAAAAGGAGAGGAGTTTTCAGCCACAGTGGTACATGTGTTGCTAATACTTCCAAAATGGCATTCAAAACCTTTACTGCCAACATGCTGTGCAAATCAGTTTCCATATCAATGGGTGAAAGTGCATTGACTGAAACTTGCTTTCGGCACCTGGAGAAAGGCTGTATATAAATTGCAAGACTCATGAAGGTTTGTATATACATAGAGAGAGGCTCGAATTAAGTAAATGGCTCATAGGCGACCATGGATGGCTCGTGGCAACCAACAATTTGAAGTGGATGGCTCGTGGCAACCAACAATTGAAGTGCTGTAAGTTCTCAGATAACATAACTCCAGAAGACAAGGACTTCAGCACAGTTAAGGTCATAGTGTTCCTTACTCGGCATGGAATTGCAATCCAAGGCCACACTGAAGAAAGAAACCTATAGCAACTTTTGAAAAATATGGAGTCGGTACATGATGGTTAAAAGGAGGCATAGAGAAAGCTGATATACAAGCCATCAGGCAGTTGAAGAGTTAATTGAGATCCTAGGCCTTGCACAACCTATAAAGGAAGTGGCCATGGGTGGTTTTCAATCATTGCCAACAGCTAAACTTGACTATTCATTGGTTAGTGATGTTCATGAAGGCCTTATTGGGTTCCTCAGAATGCACGATACAATCTTCAAGGACTTCAGTCAATGATTTTAACCTTACACTATATAGCACTGTGCTGAGGGCAGGTTTGTGATGGAGCTACTATTGTTGAACAAGCCAATAAACGTCCAAAATTTCAATCTTCTATACCTCATTAACAGAGCTATATTTTATTTTCAAATTCCCTTCGATTCAAAATTTTTCTATTTCAAAAAGAGCATTTGGATGGTTGTTAGGGTGTGACAAATCAGAGAGCTGCTTTAAACTCACAAACACATGCTATTAACTTTCCTATTTAATGCCATCCCATTTTTGCCCTCTTTCTTGCTATTTAGCAGTCGTACCATTTCGATTGTTGTAATGACCCCAAAGAGCAAGAGTCAAATTCAGTCCACAAAATGTGCAAGATTATGAGAAATTTTCATGAAAATTAAGCAAAATGAACATGTCTCCTTCAGCTTTCCGAAAGTCTCTCCAACTTTCTGATGGTCCTGCAGATGATTCTGCTTCAGCCATGTCATGTGACTGCACTTCAGCCATAACATGTGACCCATCTCCATTAGATTAAAATTTTGAAGCTGAAGTTAGCAATCTTCCCATGGTTGATTCTGCAAGATTTTATGGGGAACTATATATATCAAAGGGTCTCTCTCACGTTCAGCTGCATAATTTTTTAATAATCTCCTCTACTATATTCTTCTCATTTCTTGTCCCCGTCTTCCTTTCTTCTGTTCCGCCATCTCTGAGGAAGCATTACTCTTTTAAGAAATTGCTGGCAATTTCAATTTTTCTTTGTCACAACTTGGTAATTATGTTTTCTTTCAAGCAGCAGCATGCAGCAAAGATGATAAACAGGTCTGATAGAATGGTACGTTAGCAGCATAGAGAACTCGTTCACACCAAGGGAATTCTTTTGATGGCATGCAAGACAATTATTAGAACCCTCTCACTGTCAATGGCGCCATACGACGCCACGGCTTTGAAAAATAAAATAAATATAAGCATTTGTTAATAGGCAATAATTTTTATATCAAAAGATAGCTGAATTCATACTCTATTTACATCAAAAAAATTACGGCGGTTGGACGGAGGAAAGTTAATGAAATTATATTTAAAACACGAACGATTTTCAGTCGTACGATATCAACGAGACTGTCAATAGCTGAAATTATTTCCCAAGTGACTAGGGCAGCTTGGGACATTTCTGGTGATGAATCAAGTGACGAAGAATGTGAAGGCATCCATTCCTACCTCGGAGATATATAGTCGTGTGCAATGCAAATACTGCAATGTTCACCTTTGGATTATGGAGTATCGGAATTGTTTCCATGCTTTCCACAACTTGGTTGACTTTTGCCACAGACACTGATTTCACTTCAAACTCCACCCAAAATGTCTTTCGATTACATTATGTCAAACAATTATATCAAATGTTTACTGAATGTTGTATTGGCAAAGTTCTTGTTGATAAATAAGACATTTTTGTGGTCGATTTATGAAGACCTTATTATGGGTTGGCATAAATTTTGTATAGTAATGTATATTCCTACGTTCTTAGAAGCAGAAGAAAGGATAAGGATAGAGCTATCTTATGAGCTATATATCGAGTCCATAACATGAAATATGGAGAAGTTATGGCACTCCTAATCATGACCATTGTTTGCATAATTATATTCATAGTATGTGGTCAGTTTGTGGTCAGACCTTTTGACCACAACTTCTAAAACAATCATGCTATCACATGACCAAATGGTAAATGGTTAAGCTTAATATCTGATTTGATATTAATTTTTTAATGTGGCTGTGTTAAATTTAAAATAATTCTCTCACAATTCCGACAGTGAGAGGGTTAGCTAATTAGGATACTGGTAGTGCAGCGAGAATCACCAAAGCTACCCAATGTATTAGGTCAAATTCGGCAGTAAGTGTAAGACCTAACATAACAATCATTGACTTCTGCAAATAGATTAATGAGCCTTCACCTCCTTGGAACAAGATTATCCAAGGAAAGTGTTATCGAGACAGCTCTCAAGTGTCTCATCATCTTGGATTTGAAATTCTAATCGCCAAAAAAATGGCATTTTTATGACAATCATAAACAATGATGATGTGATTGTTTACAGAAAGGAATCTATCTGAACTCTTAGCTTTATGTGTTTCACTAGGGCAACCACAGCTGAATCTGGAAACAATTTTCCCTAATGTTATGAACCCACCAACACATGCATGAAGGTCCAATACTGTTTTATCCCCCCCCCCACATGATGAAACAACTTTTAATTCCAATGAAAACCAAAGTTTACTGTGGGGAGTAAAGGGAGAGAATAAAGATGAAACCAAAGAGTAGAGTTGGTGGAATAATTCCTGTTTGCTTGCTCTTATTGCTCTTACAGAATATCAAGAGGGCAAAATTACCTGACTTTCAATTAAATAATATGAACAGGAATTTCTCGAATGTGGAGTAAACAGAGAGAAGGGCATTGTATTCACAAATTCATGTCACAAATGGAAATAGCTGCCCATAGCAAAAATAAAGTATCCAAGATCAGAAGGCTGGCATCATGCTTGGGTATTCGATCACAGCAGCTGCCATGCTGCAATGGCTGGTAATGCAGTAGATGTGCACAAGATGAACGTACGTCCTGGAGGCAAACGATGGATACTGCATGGGACAATGGGGAATGACATATCTCAGTCAATTACTTTAACACGACTTGGCCAAAGTGCCAAAAGGAATAGAAATTGAGCGAAGAATACTCTTGAGAAAATATGTGAAATTTTTTCTGAACACAGATTTCAATCAGCATTTCTGGTGAAAAGGGGATGAAAAAGTGGCAACCCCCCCAATAATTGTTGCCATGGCAACCATATATTGAATACCACCAGAATATTAATATTAGTGATTTCTTGAATTTTGTTAGGGTTTAAAACATTAAAGTAACATATTTATAAAAGGATTTCTGCAGAAGCATTTTTTTTAATGATTCATTCTATCAAACCCAAGCCAAAAATGGCAGCTTTTGTGGGATGAGTGATTTATTGAAAATGCTTAAGGGTTAATTTACCAAAAATTGTGTACTATATATTTATAGTATTAGAAAATATCTCATGAGTTATATTTCATTTTAACGACTTTGAAGTTCAGATACGATTTGTACAATTTCACGGTATCTACTATATGAGCACCACTCTTTCCCTCTCGATAGGCTCTGTGGTATTCTCTGAAATATTTCCTGATTGATTCCACTTCTACAGAATCCAAAGCAGATGAAACTGTTCTTTCCAATCCTGTGAAAGTGTAGTCACAGTTTGCACGTGTGAACTTCTTACTGTGACCCCAAACTCTCTCTATAGGGTTTAGTTCACAGTGGTATTTGGGTAAGAAAAAGCATGCCCAAATCCTTTAACCAAATCTCCACCCTTGTCTTTTGAGTCTTGAAATCATGCATTTCAGAGATGATCTTCAACATGTCAGGCTTGATCATACAAGATGTATGAACACCACGTTCTTCCAGAACAGATCGAAGCCCTTTTGTCTGGCCTTTGGAATTGATCATCGACTGCACCCTTCCATTCCATGAGCCATCTCTTTTGGCAGGCTGCTTACCTCCATCATTCACGTTCATGCGCTGAGCATTCAAAGCATCATCAGCATAAGATGTGTGCCCCGAACTCTGATAAAATTAAAAAAATGGAATTGGTCTCCTTTGGGTACTTGACATCAACAATGAGAATAGCTTGGATCAAAAACTTTTCTGAGTTCCAATAACCTTCCAACTGAGCACCATATTTGAGAATACTCGAGCTGCTTTGGGAATGTGTGGGTTACTTCTTTTTGCCGCTTCATATTCATCATCAGTAAGGGAAAGGTAGCCGTCATGATCTGAGATGAAGTCACTAACCATCAATCCCCTGCCAGCTGATTTTAGACGGATTGGGAGCCTACTCTTCTCTGCCCATTGCAAAGATGCTCCCTCATTAGCATGGTAACAATTCATCGTGATATAGAAGAACCAACTTCCATTGAGCATAGCGATTGCTAAGTTGCTCTTCTAAGATTCCATCAGAACAGGGTGGTGGCGGTTTGCTTTTAGTTCGCATAGATGAATCAGACGAATAGGTAATGTCAGATTTTTCTTAGAACATTTTCTTGAACTGAAACCAACAGCTGTAAATGAATGATTTATCCTTTTTTTCAATATTTTGATCGTAGAGAGCATGCTTCAAGCTACTTTCTTGATACTTGGAGCTCTTCCTAGATTTAGAGATCTGCTTTCTATCGATGATGAAAGGGAACCTCTATAATAAATCGTGAATGGAATCCGAGGGAGAAGGAGTCTTTGGATGGCTATGCACTCGTGTTTCATGGGCTATTCCAGAAGGCATCAGTGCTAGCTTCCCAGTTTACTTCAGGCTTGCTCAGTAGCAGTGTGTAGATCACCTTACACTATGTCCTGGCTATAGAAATTCCTGTAAATACATCAGTTGTCACACACACACACACACACACACGTCCGCTGTTAGGTATTCTAGTAACACTAATGAGTGCTAATGCAACTATTGAACTGAACTTCTAATAAGACTAATCAGGACCTTGTGCATGTATGTGTGTGAATATAGCAATGTTGCATGGAACTATTTCATAGGTCAATCGTATGTGTTAAGATTCCGTATTTATCCTTTTATGGGCATTCTCAAGACTGGACCTTTAGCCAGTGCCGTATTAACCCAAGGCAGGCAAGGCAGGGCCCCTAGGCTTCGAGCTTCTTTGGGCCCCTTGGCACCCCCCCCCCCCCACCCCATGCCGCAAAATGCAGTACTGGCCCCTCTGGCAGTGGTCACACCCAGCTAACTGCTGCTGCCTGACAGGATCTTCACGTGTTCATACCGCGGCCGCCTGAGACTGCGAGTCTGGCGCCAGTTTCACAAGAGCAACTGTCGTTGGGGCTGATGAGAAATAGATATGAGTAGCAATTTTGAAGAGATCAAGGATAAGAGTGCAAGTATGGATGTTGGAGCATGTGGAAATACGGGGAGAGATACAGTGAGAGGTCTAAGTCAGCAGATGTCAATGGGAGGTAGTGGTAATAGGGGAAGAGCTGCAGGAAGAGGACAGCAGAGGAAGGGAAGAGCTGCAGGAAGAGGATAGCAGAGGAGAGGAACATCAGATGTAAGTGGAACCAGCTGTGTGGATGCTAGCCAATATATCTGGACAACTGGTATGATATTCCTGCAATAAGAATAATAACACAACTAATATTATTAGCTACTACACAGAAAAATGTTTTTATATCAAGCAAACTTTACATATCAACGATTATTATTTCATTTCAAATTCTAGATGACATTGCTCCAAAGAGTACCCCATTCATCCTTCAACCAGGACCTAATGTTCCTCCATCCTGCCAAATGCAGAAGATTGTTTTCAGCTATTCTTTGGACCCACAACGCTAAAGTTTACCATTGGCAGGACCAATGCACATGCTGAGCATAGGTTGCCGAAGTGGACCCAACCTGGCTGAGAAGTACGCCAACAGGCTGAATGGCAAGGGAGACCATTACCAAGTGTGAGGAAGTCAGAGGTGTGACTGTGCATTCTGCAATGGCAGGATGGCACCAGACACATCACCCTGTATAGATGGACCGTGGCTAGCCATCAGCTTCCAGACCTACCACTCACAGAGGACGTATAAAACTGAATCTATATAAGTATACCTTCATCCTAGTCTCATGGTTATGATTACATGACAGATGTTGCTTCATCACAGATGTTGCTGCAATCCTATATGTAAAATATATTAATAAGTGAACAAATGAATGCGAGCAAGGACTATATTTTTTTAAAAGCACAGTGTTCTCAACAGCAGTGTTCTCAGGAAAGAAAAGGCTATTTAGCTAAGCTAGATAGATATTTAGCTGCTAACTAGCTATATGGGTGCGCTAGCTTGCTAGCTACTTGGGTGCTTTAGCCATCTAGCTATATGGGTGCGCTAGGTGGTTAGCTACTTGGGTCCGTTAGCTAGCTAGCTTCATGAAGCACTAGTTAGCTAGCTATTTAGCTACGCTATTTACTAAACTATTTACTATTCCTACACTTAGCTTGATCTAACAGTCATAAAAGAAACTACTACGCAGGGGCGTAGCAATGAATTTGGGGTTGGTGAGGCGAAACAACATCTAAACCACACTCAAAACATGCATGCTAACCACACCCACCCACATACAAATACACTGTATTAAATATTAAATAGTGCATACAATTTACAATATGGCTTACAATTTTGGAAATTTGGACTTCCTACGTTCATTCCTGCCACAAAACTCATTTGCTACAGAGGTTAAAACTAAAGTGTCAGTTAAGTCTTTATGGACATTCATAACCATGACAGCATTTAATCGTTCTTGCTTCATAGTGGAGCGTAAGTATGTCTTTATACGTCGCATGGATGAAAATGAACGTTCACTAGCTGCATTGGTTGCTGGTGCAACCAACAGTAAACGGACAGCTCGAACAATTTGCTAGTATAAGCTTCTCTCTGCACCTGACATAGCTTTCAGCACGTTGACAAGTGAATACACATTCGAAGGCTCGACCTTGTTATTTAGATGAAATGTCTGGAGCTGTGTCAAAAGTTCATCTTTCACTAAATCGTCTTCATACAACTGAAATAATTGATCGTACTCTTGACACAGTACATTACCACTTCCACTACCTGAAGCAACACTACCTTGATCTCCATCAAAACACTCTCTGCCTCCACCTTTTAATAGTAACTGCTCTAGGGTCTTATAGATCTGATATCCTTCTTGCTCAAATCTGTCAGTGATACAATTGGTTACTGTATCAAGGGCTTCAAAGTATATGGCTCGGTAGTATTCTTCAGGTGTAGCAGATGCAGTTCCACTGTTGTTTTGGGGGTCAAAACGCCGTGGAGTTTTTCGTCTCCTAGGTAACACAGGCTCCTCAATGCCACAATTATCTGCTTCCCTTGTTACACACTTCCAAAATAACTTGTAATTTTCATCAGATCTCATTGACTATAGAAAAAAAAGGATTGTCATAAGGGTCTAAGTACATAATATGAGCTATCATAAACTAACCTTCAATGTCATCTTGGCCAGATTTTGTGCTTCAGAAGCACTCATTCTTGTGTGCTGAATGGTCTTGCTCAAATTATCAGAATGCCTAAGAATGCTTCGAAGTAAGAAAGCTCCATAAAAAAATTAAATGTTTGCATTTGGCTTGCAACACCATTTACACGTGCTCTAACCTCAGAATCAGGTTTACTATCCAAAATTGTTTCCCACAATTTCAAAATGACATTATAATTGTCTAGTATACTTTTAAAAGTGTCATTACGCACAGTCCATCATGTTGGACATAAAACACGAAACCCAACTGTGGCTGGAGAAAGTTCACTTTTAAGATTTTCAAAAAGAGTGCCGTTTGGATGAATATTGAAAAAGCTTGCTAATTTCGTAGGTGGTGTCCATACTTGATTGTAAAAGCTTCACACTTTTAATAGAGTCACCTATTCCAAGGCTAAAAGTGTGACCATAACAATGGGTATACAAAGCACGTGGTTCAACTTGGAGTATCTGTGACTTTACTCCTTTTCTGCTTCCAGCCATATTGCCAGCACCATCGTAACACTGTCCTCGACAACGTGATAGACTAAGATTAAATCTCAGTAAGGCATCCTTTATAATATGCACTAGAGTATTGGCAGTTATATCTGGGCAGTGATGTAAGCCTACAAAATCTTCATGAACTTCAAGATCTGGGCTGACATGCCTAAAGCATATTACCAACTGCTCCTTGTTGGATACATCCACGCATTCGTCTGCCATAATAGTATAATAGTCAACTTTCTGAATACATTTAATGACCTTACGAAGAATGGTATGTGACATCACTTGCAAAATTTCATTTTGGATCTCTGGACTTGTATATTTGTCAATTTTCTTTTCCAGCCAATCACGAATATCCTGAAAGAAGTACAGTACATATAGTCTAATGATACATTTAGTCTAATATTTATAGCTATGTAAACAAACTTACCTGCTGATCACAACTTCTCAATTTCAACAGTTGAATGAAATTGCTCTCCTTCTCATCGTGTCCTCTGAAGGCTAATCCTTGCCTACCTAAAAATTGCATATTCTCAAGAATAGTCATCAACATTTTCCCATTTAGTTTCTTTTCTTGTTTGTGTGCCTGATCTAGCATATCACCGACATTCTTGCTTGATCCTGATCCTGTGACTGCTTGAACAGCATCAAGATGATATTTAGAGATTTGATGCTTCCTGTTTACAGTTTAAGACGCAATATATCTGCTATTTTATTAGTTCAAATGTTTTAATGTTTACCTTAATCTTGAGCTGGCATCTTTCCAGTTGGAGTATCCTTGAGAAATGTAAGCATCTTCTCTCTTGCTAGAAAGACCTTTAGGCATCAAATTCTTTTTGTGTGCTTCAGAACAATAAAAGCACAGCACAGAGTCATTGTCTTCTTGATAATCAAGCCATGGCCATTCTTCAAACCAAGCAGGTTTAAATTTTCTCGTTTCTCCTTTACTGCCAAATGATCTTGAAGGAAAGCAAAACTTCTTTGGTTGATTGGGATGAGAGCTATTTGAAGTAGCCATACTGCTTCAAGGTTGATTTTTTTTAGTGAGCACCTGGCTAGATGCTGCACATGGCTTGGGGTCAATAGTGCACATGTAAAAAGTGATTAGCACTGTTGTTAGTTTACTAACTGTCCTATTTGCACATTCTCCTCAGTAATGTGTCTGGATGAGATCGTTCCATCACCACATTACCCTCCAAATTCCAAAGAACAAAACAATGGAATATTGTGCTCATTACAAAATTGACATAATGAACGTGCGATTTTTGGGTGCATCATTTGATTTAGGGTGTAAATTTGTGGGTATGGGTTGATTATAGGGGTGTGGTTAGTGGGAAATATTGGTGAGGCTAGCGCCTCTCCCCTTGCTACGCCTATGAGTCTAGGTTAGCTTGTAGCTACCTCGTAGGGAGCTAACAAACAAAATCCAACAAGGAATAATTGACAGAACTTGTTGTTATTATATATTGCGATCGAACATATCCTCTATGACCCTTGACCTCCTATGTTGAACGCTACATGGCCCCCCCTAGCAATGTAAAATACAACAATAATCAGTTTGTGTATTATAACATTACCAAGTTCGCAGGTTCAGTCTGTCCGGAGGGAGAATCTCACGTCCACTTCGTGTATGGAGAGATGGAGCCGTATCCGGAGGTGCTGGCCGAGTTTCCACTGTAGTTGTTGGTGGAGGAGCTGTGGCACTTTGTGGTTCCATAGGGGACGGGTAGGCAGTTTTGAGGCGATCAACTGTAACTCTCTCTACTTTGCCATCTCGATTAATGAGAAAGTGTTTCTCATTCCGTTCCAGAACTGGGTAGGGCCCAGCATAAGGGCGTTGGAGGGGGTTACGATGGGCACCATGGCGCATGTAGACGAAGCCCGTGTGCCCAAGGTCTATAGGGATGTGAGTTGGTCGGGTGCCATGGTATTGTGGAGGAGGAGGTAGGGCAGTGTGCATGGAAGTCTGAAGCTCGCGGAGGAAACCAGATTGCAGGTCGGACGCCCTTGGGGCGCTGAAAAATTCCCCAGGCAGGTGGAGAGCGGTGCCGTACACAAGGTCAGCTGGGGAGCACTCAGCATCCTCACGCCAGGCGGTTCGTATGCCCAGCAACACCATTGGCAATTCATCCATCCACTTGGGTCCTGTGAGGCGAGCCTTGAGGGAAGCTTTTAATTGCCTGTGCATTCGTTCGACTAGACCATTCGCCTGGGGGTGGTAAGCTGTGGTATTGTTGGCCGAAATTCCAAGCAGTCTGTTGAGTTCCGACCACAATTCCGAGGTGAACTGTGGGCCTCTGTCTGAGGTGAGGTCCCCAGGAACCCCAAAGCGAGCTATCCAGTTTCGCAGGAAGCCTTTGATGCACGTCTCCGCAGTGCATCCTGCCATGGGAATTGCTTCTGTCCACCGAGTGTAACGGTCGATAACGGTAAAGAGGTATGTCATACACTCAGATTCGGGCAGTGGGCCAACAATGTCTACATGGAGAGATCCAAAGCGCCGTTCTGGCGGTGGACGAGGCTGCAGAGGGGCATGGACATGTCGTTGCACTTTGGAAGCCTGACAGGGGTGGCATGTTCGGCACCAGCTGCGGACATCGGTCTTCATCTTGTGCCAGACAAACCGACGTGAGATAGCTCTGAGTGTGGGGCGGCTGCCAGCGTGTGAGAGTCCATGGATGGTGTCAAAGATGCGCCGTCTCCACTCGCGTGGCACAAGTGGCCGTGTATGACCAGTGGAGATATCACACAGCACAGTGAAGTCCTGGAAGGGTACGTCCTCTAGCCGGAGGCTGGTGATTGCTGTGCGATAGGCATGGATCTCATCCGAGGTGGTTTGGTCAGCGGCCAGTTGTCGGTAGTTAATGTCTGGTGAGAACATTGCAGCGATGGTAGGGGCTCTGGACAGGGCATCGGCTACCACGTTGTTTCGACCTGACACATGTTGCACGTCGTTCGTGAACTCTGCCACGAACGAGAGATGCCTTGTTTGGCGAGGGGAGCGGTCTACAGCATTTGACATTGCCCCAACAAGGGGCTTGTGATCTGTGAAGGCTGTGAATGATCGGCCTTCGACATAGTGGCGAAACTGCTTGATGCCCAGATACAGTGCGAGGAGTTCTCTGTCGAAAGTGGCGTACTTTTGTTCAGCTGTGGTAAGTTTCTTGCTGAAGAAAGCAAGCGGGTGCCAGGAACCCTCGCGGAACTGGTCCAGGGAACCACCAACAGCAAAATCTGAAGCGTCTACAGTAATGGCGAGTTTGCCGCCATTGATGGGGTGCTCAAGGAGGGCCGCAGAGGCAAGGGCGGACTTGGCCATGTCAAAGGCAATCTGACAGTTGTCTGACCAGGTAATTGCTTGACCCCTTCTTTTGCAGGCTTCATGCAGAGGATGAAGGTGGCCGGCAAGTCCAGGCAAGAATCGGTGGTAGAAGTTAACCATTCCGAGGAACATCTGGAGACTTTTCTTGGTATTCGGGGCTGGGAACTCGCGGACTGCTGAGACTCGTTCCGGTAGTGGTTTGATACCGGTTGTGGTAACATGGTGGCCAAGGAAGTCTATCTGGGCGACACCGAAGACACACTTTTGTCTTTGGACAACCATCCCACTATCCGACAAGGCTTTGAAGACTTTGCGAAGGTCGTTTGCATGTTCCGTTCGGGTGCTGCTGCTCACGAGGATGTCGTCCAGGTAGATGAAGACGCAGGGGATGCCTCGGAGTATGGTGTCCATGAGTCGTTGGAATGTTTGAGCGGCGTTCTTGAGTCCGAATGGCATACGGAGAAATTCCCACAGGCCGAAGGGAGTAATGATGGCTGTTTTGCAAATGTCTGACTCTGCCATCGGAATTTGGTGGTACCCTCGAGCCAAGTCAATTTTGGAGAAAATAGTCTTGTCGTGTAGATTTCCGTTAAAGTCGCCAATGTGAGGTATGGGATAGCGGTCATCTGTGGTGGCCGCGTTGAGGTGCCTGAAATCGCCACATGGTCGCCAGCCACCGCCTGGTTTGGGTGTGATATGTAGAGGAGATGACCAGGGAGAGTTCGATCTCCGGATAATGCCCAAGTCTTCCATCTTCTTGAACTCAGTCTTGGCTACGGCTAGTTTCTCATCATGGAGGCGGCGTACCCGAGCGAAAACAGGGGGTCCCTTGGTGGTCAGATGGTGCTCTACGCCGTGCAAGTTTTCGTCAGAGGAACGAAAGCGTGGAACTAGTAGTTCGGGAAACTCATTGAGAATGGAGGCCATGTCACTGTCATCTGTCCTGACTCGGTGGATGCCGCGCACGTCTGATGCCAACGAGGCTGTGGTTGGGATGACGGAATAAGAGTAGAGATCGATAAGGCGACATCCTCGGAGGTCGACTGCGAGGTTGTTAGAGACGAGAAAGTCTGCGCCCAGAATAGGTTGGCGTACATCTGCAATGTGGAATGATTGCACGAAGGAGCGGGATCCCAGATTGACTGTAATACTTCTTTGGCCCCAGGTTGAGATTTTAGAGTCGTTTGCTGCGGCGAGCGGTTGGGTTGTTTCACGATGTTGTCGATCAGTGGGGGAAGCAGGAAACACCGACTCATCTGCACCTGTGTCGATGAGGAAGTGTCTGCCAGTTTTACGGTCCCAGACAGACATTGTGTTGCTTCCGTCTTGATGATGATGGCCGACCGCTACGACGGCTAGCGGCCGGCGGTGGCATTTCCCGACCTCGGGATAAGGTGGGCCATGTCACATAGTGCCGCAGATGAGGTTTCACCACATTTGCGTGCTTTCTCCCCAAACTTGGCGTGGTAATAACAGCGTGTGCCTGTCCTACCTATAGGCGGATGTGTGCGTCTGTCCCTGTTACCTGGCGAGACCACCGCGATACCATAGGCCGGGGATTGGGCTGCAAGGACGTCATCAGCGGCTTTGGCGAGGTCAGTTATGTTGGTTGGGGGATCTCGGGCGAGTACGACCCGAACAGACTCTGGTAGCTGCCGCAGGAAGAGGGCGCGGTAGACTGTGGACTTCTGGTCGTCAGCTGTAGTCAGTGAGTTCATGTACCGGAGGAGGCCCGATGGTTTGCGGTCACCCAGACCTGAGATGGCAAGGAGAGAAGTATCTTTGTCAGCTTGAGTGAGGCCAAAGGTGCTGATGAGTAGCATCTTTAATGCGTCAAACTTGCCTCTGACAGGTGGATTTAGGAGGAAGGCCGAGATTTCTTCGGCTGTTGTCTTGTCCAGCCCTTGCACCACATGGTGGTATTTGGTATCATCAGCTATGATGTTCTTGGTGACAAACTGTGACTCTAGGAGGGAGAACCACACTTCAGGGCGGGTGGGCCAAAAGGTTGGTATCTTGACTGTTACTGCTTGGACTACTCCAGCGATATCACCCACGGCACCCACTGCAGGGGTTGCCGCTGTTTGGAGAGCAATAACCCGTTGAGCGATGGCAGTGATGTCGGCAGGGTCCATGCTGGGTAGAGGTTTGTTTCAGTACGCCGGGGCGTTATTTGGAGTTAACTTTCACAACACTGTACTAACTGCAGTTGAGAAGAACTGGAGGCCAGTGTTGGGAGAGAGTGTGCTGAACGTCGGGGTCACCAGTGTAGCTACCTCGTAGGGAGCTAACAAACAAAATCCAACAAGGAATAATTGACAGAACTTGTTGTTATTATATATTGCGATCGAACATATCCTCTATGACCCTTGACCTCCTATGTTGAACGCTACAAGCTGAAGAAAAGTTAGTTCCTCACCTTGGTAACAAGAGTTCTTCGCTTTACTTTTTTTTAATTATTATCAGCTCATAAATTATACTTTAAAACCTTTTGAGATTTGAGTAGAGATTTGAGTAATGAAGTACCAGTAAGTAGGAGTAGCACCTAGAACCCTCTATCAAGCCTCCAACACGAGGAGAAACTAAATATTGCCCACCGATAAACACGCCCTATGTCTCTGGGAATAGATGCGCGCACCAATCTCACGTTTACTTTTCAATTAAGGGGGTAGTAAACCATTTTTCTGAAAATTTTCTTTAAAAAAATTCTTCCTTTTATATCCTACCTATAGCTCTGCATGAGCTGTGTACAAAACTTGGAAGGCTGTTCTGGTTCATAAAAAACGTTATGGAGGCTTTCATGCATGCATTTTGTACACACCTGTGTACTGTATGGGGTGTGTAAATGATGTCTGTGTTATAGTACATTACGGGACGTCCTGAGGTCAAGGGACAAGGGAGCAGGAGGAGTTGCATCACTCTTTCTTTTGGACATGCACTAAAAAGAGTTGGAGATGACATCTGAGCATGGAGGAAATTTTTAAAAAATATATATAGCAAGGGTGGTGTTCTGATGTTCTAATAACATAGTCCAGTCCATGATGCCAACTTCAGGGGGGGACAGTTGCATTTTTTTATTTCCCCCCAAAAACTTATGGTTACCACTTTAGAGCTCCGTAGATTCTGCGAACTTCATGGTATGGACTTGATATATAGCTCAAAAGATAGGTCTCTCTGTGTACTCTCTTTTGATACTAAAATATTGTTCATAGGTATAACTATAGGCAAGTTACTAGACCTAAAGTGGAGGGACCTAAAAACCTGAATGCCTGCAACCTCCACATAAATAACTCCAGATTGCTAAGTGCTAAAAATTTAAAATTAGCACGGGTGGCTAGAGGAAGCCCTACTCTATGTAATGAGTGTTTTCATTAGGCGTTAAAATTTAAGTACGTGGTCAAGCGCGCGGGTGGAAAATGAGTTTTATGGATTTTTAAAGAAATTCATTTTCTACCTTGGCGCTTGACCACGTACTTAAATTTTAACGCCTAATGAAAACACTCATTACATAGAGTATCAACAGCGGTTATATACTAATGTTTTGTGCACTCTATTTTTTTCATCTTCTTTTCCGCAAGTTCTTATGTCATTCGCAAGGTCCTAGTATCAATTGAGAGTCAGCCAATTTCTCCTGGACCGTAGATCAGCTTTCGTTAGGACTACTAACTTCTACCTGGAAGTTCACTTCGCATAGGGCTTCCTCTAGCCACCCGTGCTAATTTTAAATTTTTAGCACTTAGCAATCTGGAGTTATTTATGTGGAGGTTGCAGGCATTCAGGTTTTTAGGTCCCTCCACTTGTAGCTACCCTATAGTTATACTAGTGAAAAATATTTTAGTATCAACAGAGAGCACATCGAGAGACCTATCTTTTGAGCTATATATTAAGTCCATACCATGAAGTTTACGGAATCTATGGAGTTATAAAATGGTTATCACACACAAAATAAGCATGTGGGTCATCCCACCCCCAAAAATGCAACTGTCTCGCTGTATTATGAGTATTATGAAAAAAGTGTGTTTTTGGACTTTCAAAAAATAAGAACAATTCCATTAATAATATACCATTTTATAGCTCTTTCTATGCTCTAAAGTTTGATAGAATCCTTTTTCTTATTTTGTATACTGGTCTTGAGTTATGCATTGATGTTCGACACAGATTTCATGCTTTTTCATTACGAATTTTCATTGACCTCCCAAATCACTTCCAAGTACATTGTGGCAAAACTGTCTCTATCATACTTTACGTATGTGGCTATGTTACACAAACTGTGAATGGGAAGTGGTCACTGACAATCTGTGATTTTTAAGATTTTTGTCGAGTGACAAGGGTAAGGTTCTAAGGGCGTCTATCTGTGGCAAATGTACAAACATGAAAATTCATTAGTAGCCTTCATGTAATATGTCATTTTAAAGCTATTGAACCAGTCTTTCTTTTGATCTAAAAAGGATCTGTAAAGGATGAAAAATAAAAAAGTTATGAACGATACAAATTTGGAACACAGATCTTCAGAAAAATGGTTTACTACCCCCTTAAAGTAAACCACGTTGCAGTAACGACCTTTGCGAGGCTCTTATTCGGTCTATTAGTCGATACAAACTGCGCGTCTTGAAATTTTGAAAAAAAGTCTCTTTTCTGAACATAGCTTTATGACATCACGTTACATTTTCATCTCTAGGTCTTTTTTAGTAATCTATCAAACAAAAACTCTCGCGCAAGTTGTAGAATATAAAAATTGTTTTCAAATGATATATATATTTTTTTATGAAAGGATAAAAAATATTCAAGTTATCATTTGAACGGTTTTTCAAAAATCACTTTGAAGTCCAAGCAGTTTGTAATCACATCCCAGCTGCCAGAAACACCCCCTGTTCACCAGAATACATCCCCTCATTACTAGAATTGTGTGTACAAACAAAATGTTTGACTTTTCAGTCCTTTATTTTTCCTTTATTTTTTCAACAACAGCAGTATCCTACATCCTAACTACAACCTGAAAACCAACAATATATATATATATATACATACACATAAATTAAAGACGCATCAGACTTGTTACATGTATGTTGCTTTGCTAATATTGAATTAGCAAACATAAACACGTCATCATTTGCAGGGCTCGTCGATCCATCGTCACCCTCCACACATGTCTTCCGACACCCTCCAGTAATCCCTGAAAAACAATAGAACACAAACAAAAGTCATCCTCCACTAATTCCTAAGCTTGACAAAAAGACACATAAACAAAAGTATCTTCCAGTAATCTCTGTTTGACAATAGAAAGCAAAAGACACATAAACAAAATAAAAATGTTACAGGTCCCCCATGCCAGGACCATACAATGCTCCGCCCTCCATTGAACTCTGCTGCCTCTCGACAGCAAGCCTGACACTTGTTGCACTCATATGTTCTGTCTTACCCGCTCTACTCCACACAACAGAATTAAACTCATTTTGGTTGTGTATAACCACCTAAACATTTGCACAAAAGATCCTCGGACATTAATTTATCAAAAACCTCCTAACATACATAGCCTTGTCCAGAGGAATCATAAGCCTATCGGTACTGGTGGTACCTCACCTTTAGCACAAGCTGGATTAAACTTACACCAACTCAAAACTCCGTAGGACAATATACTCGTGTTGGGATGTTCCATAGTCGACGAAGAGTGATAAAAAATCGCTTTCACATCGCAAATCATCCCCTCTAGGTTGTCCTTTCTAATTGCTCCCCTATAGTAGGTTTGCATTTTAACTATAGACACACGACTAACCCCCCTAGCACCACCCAAAGACACTAGGACCGTAAGGCTCGACTTCCAACAACCGTTTATGTGCATTTGTATACCCATCACTAATTAATGTGTGTGTACCTAAGCTCTCCACTGAACGCTAAAAAAGTTTTTGTGTTCCTACAACTTCCATAGAACCCGAAGAGCCTTCAAAATTGGCTTCACAATTTACCTTGTGACCCTCAAACCATTCTGTGTAACTTGCTTCTGTTTCATCTTCAGGTCTTCGCACACAAGCTTGACAAAACTTAGACATAAGATAATAATCTAAAACTTCTCCAGTGTCCCAAGACATCACCGCAACCAAGCCATAATTTGATTTGTGGCCCTGTCTAAGTGTGTAACTTGCTTCTGTTTCATCTTCAGGTCTTCGCACACAAGCTTGACAAAACTTAGACATAAGATAATAATCTAAAACTTCTCCAGTGTCCCAAGACATCACCACAACCAAGCCATAATTTGATTTGTGGCCCTGTCTAAGCCATGTGCCGTCAACAGTAATACTAACATCAATGGTGTCTTCATGCCTAACTCTATAAAAATCATGTAACCTATGAGCGGCATCCAACATAATACTCTGTTACTGCATTTGCGTCACTCCATGTAACCTATGAGCGGCATCCAACATAATACTCTGTTACTGCATTTGCGTCACTCCCTATTGACCTAGTATATTTTAAAAAACATGTGGAACCAAGAGGGGGCAACATATCCATGACTGCAGTGATGTTCAGACCAGAATGACTAATTCCAGCAATGCGAGCACCCAGTACTGACTGGATGTTCAAAGAATGCTTCTACAGATACAGGGTTTGAGATGTCTTGAGTGTTACTACAATTTGAACAAAAAGTAAAAATGAGACACCATGCCTGCCCTACGGGCTTCAGTTGCAAGGGAGCTCAGTTACCACATTGAATACACTTATTACACCTTTCTATGACCTCTCTAAGCTTATCTAAGTTTATTATACGATTACCCTTACCTAGTTCTCCAACACCACCAGAGTCCAAAGAGGTAGAGCCAGTAGATCCAGTAGCAACAGCCACAGAAGCAGCTGAACGATCCATGAGAGCCAACTTCTTCCTGGTCATAGTCACTGGTCATAGTCACAAATGGAACTGGCCTCTCTTCAGACATTTGCAATTGATTGCAAGGTAAGTGAAGGTTCACAGAAGGCGCTACCCCACCTACAGGATCCAAGAGACTCACTAACAAAGGAAGGAAACAGCTAGTAACTTTTTAGTACGGAGATAAACATTAAAACTTGCCTACTGTGACAGGCTCAACAACAGCCGCCTGTTTTTTCGACCCTTGGAGACTTATATTGGGATTGATCCCTTTCTTCTTCTTGTCGTCACTCTTCTTGAATCCTTGGCCTTTCTGTTTAAAATGCTTCTCTGTTCTCTTCCCCTAACTCAACAGTGTGAAAGTTTCAAGTGATTCTGCCGTGACCTAAAAAAAACGTGCTCGTCCTAATTAGAGGTTGCGCACTACCCCCATCCCCCCCCCCCCCCCCCCCCCCCCTCCCCCCCGCCTGGCCAATTCATTGCGCAAACGACTGGTAAAGGGTCTCCATGAAATTGGCAACATTTTGATATTATGTATTTTGGGTAGGCGATCATCGCCGACCGCCCGATTGTAGCCAGGTAAGACTGGGAGAGAACCTCTTCCAATGTGAAGTGAAATGAAATGAAATGGAATAATAATGCACTGTATAAAAATGGCTATATCTTCTGATGCACTTGCTCTGAAACTTGTCAGCCCTCTTCCCCCCTTAAGGGCGAAAGAGGGCTGCGTATCGCGTAGTCTCATATAAAGTACCATATCTTTGCTAGATTTATATATCAAATTATAGCTTGCAGTCTGTGCTTTCAAATGGTAAGTCTCTTTTGTTATTTTGTTTCGCCATAATTTTTTTCCTAGCTCATTATAGGCTCTTCCAGTGCGGACCTTAGCCGTTAACGGGTAGGGGGGAAAAGTTTGCGCATGGGCCCCTGTTTTTGGTGGGCCCCTAGGCTTCAGCCTTATGGATAATACGGCCCTGCCTTTAGCCTATTTAAGTGCAGAGGTTGTTACAGTTGGAGAGATTGCACTGTACTGAGGCTGTAAGGTGTGTGTATGCTTAAATTATAATATATTCTTTGTTGAACACTGATCTTGACTAGATTATTGCTAGCTCAACAGCTAGCATCTGCACCACTAGGAAAGAGTCTGTATATATGTAGTACTGTGTAGATCACTTACACTATATCCTGACTCTAGAGATTCCTGTAAATACATCAGGTGTCAGACACACACACATGTCCTGTCCTGTTCATTTGTTATTTGCTATATACCATTGAATTATCACGCAAGCCCCCAAAATGTGGGCAGAAGGTTATAATAAGATAGTGTGATGTCAAATATATACATGATGAAAAAATGACATACTATATATCGCACAGACATACAGTGTCAGTATCAGGATGTGCCTGACACTGCTAGTCATTGAAGATGCATTACTGAAGACTTAATTAACAACTCAGATGGTTGGATTGATGTTTGATGAACTCATACACGGTCCTCACACACACCATCATGATCTAAGTTAGAACCCTACTATCTAAGTTAAACCATATATCTAAGTTAGAATCTTACTATCTAAGTTAGAACCCAATCAAGTTAGAACCCTAATATCTAAGTTAGAACCCAACTATCTAAGTTAGAACACTACTATCTAAGTTAGAACCATACTATCTATTAAGTTAGAACCCTACTATCTAAGTTAGAACCATACTATCTAATTAGAATCATACTATCTAATTAGAGTCCTACTATCTAAGTTAGAACCCTACTCTCTAAGTTAAAACCATACTACTATTTAAGTATTATATTGGAAAATATTGGAATTGAGATATATAATCACTTGCACCAGATTACCAATGTGGCAGAACTATTCCCTCTTGTTGGCAAAGGTCCTGTGGACATGTCTGGAATAAGTGATGTACCAACTGCCCCTCATTCCAATGTTCATGTTGTAAAGATTTGGCATCTCCTGCTGACATCAAGGAGTTAAGGGGAAAAGTTAGCATTTTTTCCTCTCAAGTTCTTAAGAAGCATGTGCCTTGATTGCTGAGTTTGGTTGTGGGTTGGAGTGGCATATCCAATACAAGTTTTACTTTGAGATGTCACAGAAATCTGAAGTTGTAAGTATTTTAGCTATATTATATTTACAGGGCGTGGTATTGCTCTATTACATTATATAGAGCCCATTTTTCCATTGCTATATTATACTGCATGGTATTGCTCTATTACATGATATAGAGCCCACTTTCCTGCTCTATTACATGATATAGAGTCCACTTTCCACTTATTATAAGCATGGTATTGCTCTATTACATGATATGTGACAGGATCTGAGCAAACAGCCCACTTGGAGGAGAGTATTGAATTGTGCTGTAGTGCAATATTAGACAATTACCTTACCAGTCTTTCATCTACCTCTGTGTCAAATTTGACCGCTTGAAACGGCTGCTTTCATGCCAAGCATGGTCTCTTAAACCTTCTACTTCTCTTTTGAGCTCTGCATATACAAAATTGAAGTTTTACGAAATGCGGAAGTGTGGGAATTTCCCGCCTAGATTCCTTGATTCGAAGTGCATTACCACAGTAACAAAATCCATTGTTTTATCTATGGATGCCAAAGCAAGTGCTGAGGATACAGCTAGAGCTGTGAATGCTTTGCTTCACCTCAGTGGTGAGGACCTGCAACCCTTACCTGATGTCATTGAGGATTATTTCACCATTGGAGACTGTGCAGAGAACTGGAGTGATGAGGATGAGGATGAAAATGATGAATGTATATATACTAGCATGGCATTTATAAACCATTTTTAGGTAGTATAACACAGTCATAGAGTAACAGAAATAGAGACAATAAAATAAAATACTGGAAAGGAAGGGGGCTTAATTTTCACAACAACCATGATAGGGAAGTGGGAGACTATAATTATAATGAAATGCATTAATGGGAGTGACGATGAAGAACCTGCGTGCAATATTGGGTTGATGGAACCTCTAGCTGGAGCAGGATCTGAGATCGAAAGTGATGAGGAGGAGGGTAGGAACGACGAAGAAGAAGAGATTGGCAGAGATGAACAAGTCCTTGAAGTACTGACTCAGGTAGAATTTTTAGCAGATGTAGAGATCGAACCAACAGTATCAGACACAATAAAGAAAGAACTTGTTACTAACTTCATGGATGTTGGATGTGGTTGTGAGAGTTGGCATGGAAGAAACTGTTCTCTGCAATTTTCTGTGCAACACACCTGTGACATTCGTTCGCAGTGTGCTGCCCTCTCCTGCGAGCTGGATATGGCCCTGCTTGGACAACTGATGGCAACTTCAAACTTTAGTGAGAATGTGTCCACAGATTGTCGTCAAGTAGGGGGAAAAACTACACAAAATATCACCACGGTCGACAAGTAGATCCCAACATGTTTCATATATACTATTGGTAAAACACGCTTGAAGAACCTGGTCAAGGCCTTTAAGGTAAACCGACTCTCACCTCGCATACATGGAAACATCAAAATTAATGACTCCCAAAACATGCACTTTTGCTTTCTTCTGTGGAATACGTTGTCCGTTTTCTGCTAAACTATGCTGACCAGAATGCTCTTCTTCTACTTGGTTGCATTCCAGGCTATAATTATAGCAGATCAGATATAAAACTTTTGCCATCTAGCCTATAAAAGCGAGGGATTTGGAGGGTATATCACGAATCTGCTGAGTCTGCACAATGTGTTCATGCTGCACTTTCTGTAGGCTATGGCGGTCCCTCCTTCCAGCAATCATAATAATGAAGTCTATATGTCTGATTTGTGTTGGACTTGTCAGCAAAATAGTACAGCAATCCTTCGAGATGCCAACTGTACGGATGTTGAAAATCTGCTACCATACGAGAAGCTGAAGAGCATCTCAGGGTTGTCCAGCTAGAGAGGTCGTTCTACAGTAATAACTGTATAACGACAAGTGATTATTTTTTTCTCGGCATGTGGCACATTTCCACTACCTCACTTTAAAGTTCCTTCCAACTAGAACAATCTTGCTGTGCACTACTCATTCGATTATGCACAGCAAGTCCACTACCCATCTGATCCTCTGCAGCCCGGCCCGATCTTTTTTGTTACTCCAAGAAAGTGCAGCATATTTGGAGTTAACTGCGAAGCTCTCCCTCGACAGATCAATTTCGTTACGGATGAGGCTGGGGACTGTGGAAAAGGAGCGAATGCAGTGGTGAGCCAGCTCCATTATTTTTTCAAACACCATGGCATTGGCGAATATGAAGTTTTCCTCCATTGTGATAACTGCACTGGTCAAAACTAAAACAGCAGTATTTGATGTGGCGATGTTTGACTGGAAGGCACTCAAAGGTAACTCTGTAATTCCTCATATGAAATTTGTGACAGATTGGTGTTTTGGCCTCCTAAAAGCGACACTACAGAAGGACTAAGATTGGCAGCTTGAAAGATATCGCACAAGTTGTTAATGACTTGGCTGTGTGTAATGTTGCTCAACTTGTTTCGTCCGAGGATGAGACAGTTATTGTGCCAACGTTTGATTCGACTGACTTTTTGGTCCCTTACATGAAAAAGGTTCCTGGAATAAAAACGTTCCATCACTTTCATTTTTATTCCTTGAATCCAGGGTTAGTAGCTATGAAGGAACATTCTGAAAGTAATTCTACAAACCTTCAGATTTTGAAGAATCAGCTGTCAACCGGCTTTGATGTGCTTCCTTCCATTGTTGTTCCTAAAATATGTGGTGTCTATAGCTAAAGGGTACATAGATATGTGGTGTGTACAGCTAAAGGTTACATAGATATGTGATGTGTACAGCAAAAGGTTAGATAGATATGTTGTATATATGCTAAAGGTTACATAGATATGTCGTGTGTATGCTAAAGGTTACATAGATATGTGGTGTGTAGGTTACATAGATATGTGCTAAAGGTTACACAGATATGTGCTAAAGGTTACATAGATATGTGGTGTGTACAGCTAAAGGTTACATAGATATGTGGTGTTTATGCTAGAGGTTACATAGATATGTGCTAAAGGTTACATAGATATGTGGTGTTGTCAGGGAAATACTCTCACCTGACAGTGGCAGAACCAGCAGGTGGTGTTGACAGCAGAACATCACTATCTGTGGGATTAACAAAGGGAAATATACATGTGAAAGAACAAGCCTCTCATGTGAACGAACAAGCCACTGATGTGAGCAAACAAGCCACAACCACACCACAGACAACAAGCAAGAACACTCACCTGACTGAGGAGCCTGTGGCATGGGGTGACACAAGTGAAGATGATTGGTCCAATCCAGAGGTTGGCAAGGAGACCAGTAACCTCAAACTGAACTGATAGAAAGAGTATAAAAGGAGACTATGGATAAGATAAAAACACGCTATGGCCTATGCCCAAAAGAACTGATACCTGATTGTTGAACTTTAAGAACTGTTGTAAGAACTTTGTTGATAGTGTTGATTGACACGGTGTATGTGTGAGTCTCTATCTGTATTTAATATCTAACATACTTGTTTCAAGTGGGTAGCCAGTATCTCGGGGAGAGATACTGAGTTTGGCTTGGGATAGGATTTCTAGCAGGTGGCTAGGAATAGGTCCCAGGCGTCGGACGAAAGAGTGGATCTGACTGAGCAGTTAAAGTGTCTGTTTCAGCAGAAGGACGACTTTCCGTCACATTGGTGGCAGCGGTGGGATCTCTAGAGAAGGATCAGAAGAGAAGGATCTCTAGAGAAGGATCAGAAGAGAAGGATTTCTAGAGAAGGATCAGAAGAGAAGGATTTCTAGAGAAGGATCAGAAGAGAAGGATCTCTAGAGAAGGAGTTCTAGAGAAGGATATCCAGGAGTCAAATAGCTAAGGACTCGAGGTAGAGTTGAGAAAGCTGACGGATTACATAGGGGAAAGTGTTCTCTTGTGTTGGGGTTAATTACTACAACCCGAGGTGAGAGGTTGAAGTAGTTGTATCTTTTGGAAGATTGATTGTCAAGGACATTTTGAGTGTTTTATTAGTCCCTCGGGACAGGTGCATATCTCTTTTACTTATCAGTTTAGTAGTTTTGGTGCTACTAATATCCTTATAATATTCGTATTGTGCATATTTTTGGTGGTTTTTGTGCCACTAACGTTTTCTTTTCAGCTCTCTCATCTCTTTGGAAGATATGTCGTATCCAGGTGAGGACCGGCAGACAAGAAGCCAGACGGCAATGAGCTTCGCTACACCAAGGGAAATCCGCGAAGGCGGCCCTCCTGAAGATTTATCTGTTGTAACGCCGCTTCCCTCTGAAGAAGGAGGATTTGCAGGAACGCAAATGATGACAACTTGGCTTCGAGCGGATGAAGCCAGGACACAGAGAGAGGAGGAGAGGATGCAGCGCGATGAACAGAATCGGCGCGAAGACCGCGATCGACAAGAACAGCGGGAACGAGAGGAAAGAGACAGGCAATGCCGCGATGAACAGAATCGGCGCGAAGACCGCGATCGACAAGAACGGCGGGAACGAGAGGAAAGGGACAGGCAATGCAATCAAGAAGAGCGATGGGCAGCGTTGGTGGAGATGATGCGAAGGTCACCTGTCGAGGCAGCAAGAGCACCTCCACCGTGCCTACCCCAATTGTCATTACAAAAATTTGACGAGACAAGGGATGACATGGGAGCGTTTCTGGACACATTTGAAGTGACAGCCAGGACAAATAGATGGCAGGAAAACCTCTGGGCAACCTATCTACGGAGTGCATTGTCAGGCCAGGGAATGGTTGCCATTTCTTCACTCACTACCGAAGACCAGACATCC
Source organism: Cladorhizidae sp. MBARI D1340-BT2 (assembly GCA_028752905.1). Taxonomy (NCBI): domain Eukaryota; kingdom Metazoa; phylum Porifera; class Demospongiae; order Poecilosclerida; family Cladorhizidae; species Cladorhizidae sp. MBARI D1340-BT2. Next base: position 21,367,378 of record JAQNBH010000010.1, read on the forward strand.
TACGAGGTCGTGAAGCAGACTCTGCTGTCTGTGTACCAGGTCACTGAGGAAGCTTATAGGAAAAAATTGTTTGATACGCCGTTCGACTCCGCTAACTCAGACGCGTGGTTCCGCGGCCGCAGCCAGACTTTTGACCGTTGGTTGCAAACCAGTAAGAAAAATATTCATGATTCTATTTTATTCGAACTTACCTTGCAGAAATTACCTCGGTGGCTAGAGGTGAAAATGCGCCAGCAAAACCCTCCCACATATAAAGATCTCCAGGAGATGGTGGCTAGGCATATCAACACATCGGGCCCCGAGCGCAGACTTGAACAAAAAAGGCGTCAGCAAAGTCCACCCCGAGACATCAGACAATTCCGAGAAACCACTGGGAGACCCGCCTACAACAAACAAATGGAGAAAGGTGGTAGTAATACTCAGGTGTTTGGTCCAGCAAAAGATTTAAGACAACTGACGTGTTTTAAATGTGGGAAACCAGGTCATTTTAAGAAAGACTGTAGGGTTAAGTTGGAAAGTGGGAATTGTGCAACCTCTATGGAGAAAAACATACCTGCATGGTCTAGAACCGTAGAAATAAATGGGAAGCCTGTGATTGCGTTGTTGGACACAGGGTGTTCAAAGTCCATAGTTCACCCTAGGTGTGTGAGGCAAGAGGATTACTTGCCCTGGACTATCCCATACAATACAGCCAGTTCCAAGATAGCGCGCTTTCCAGCCGCCAAAGTAACCCTACGAGTAGATGGGGGGAAGAAAGTAGATATGGCAGTGGGAGTAAGCAGTCACCTAACATCTGACATGCTCTTAGGCCATGACATTCCCTTTTTTCACCGTTACCTCAGACAAGCACTCGAAGAAGAGACCCAGAAAGAAGAACAACCATCTTCACCCACTTTCACGACCACTGAGCAGAGCATGGTGACGACCAGAGCCCAGGAGAAGGCTCAGAAGCAGCAGGAGTGTGCTGAAGCTCTCCAACAAGAGCTGGAGGAAGCTGTCGTGCGTCCATTGGCACTCAGTGACAGTGAATGTGAGGTGGAGGAGGAAGAGGATGAACAGGAGCTAGATCCAGTCATAGTGGACGGGGCGAGGGATGAATTCAGCCCAGCTGATTCTCTCTCTTTGGAACTGCCAAGCGACACTAGGATTGATGATCACCCTACACCAGAGGAGGAGATTCGAACTGATACCATCTCTTCAGAACAGCTGAAACAAGAACAGTGTACTGACCCAACTCTAGAGCGAGTGCGGGAGAAGGCAAACAAAGGAGGAAGTCCCTATTTCTGGAAAAATGGTATGCTAATGAGACAACCTTATTCAATACAGGGAAAGGATCTCCTGGTACTACCTGAGATGGCCAGGGAGAAAGTTCTCCGGCTGGCACATCACTCCCCAGTGGCAGGTCACTTTGGACAACAGCGAGTGGTGGAGACCATCAGACGAAGGGTTGATTGGCCTGGTCTGGCAAAGGATGTAAGAGCTATCTGTTTGTCTTGTCCAGTGTGCCAGAGGGCAAAGCCAGCTATCCTAGCTAAGGCCCCTCTTTGTCCACTGCCAGTAATGAGTCAACCTTTTGCCAGAATGGCGATGGATATTTTCGGTCCCCTCCCTAGAACTAAAGCTGGGAACAAATTTGTGTTGGTCATGATGGACTACCATACCAAATGGCCCGAAGCTTATCCTTTGAAAAACAGTACCACAGAGACAGTTGTAGAATGCCTTATTGACTTAACAGCTCGGATGGGTGTGCCTAGTGAGATATTAACTGATAATGGGACCAATTTTGTGTCCAAGCTTATGAAGAAGTATTACCAACTCACTGACACTAGGCAAATCAGAACCTCCCCATACCACCCGGAGACGGATGGTATGGTGGAGAGGTTTAACTCTACTCTTAAAAGGCTAATAAAAAAACTATCCCAGGACGGAAAGGTTGATTGGGATAAGTGCTTACCCTTCATATTGTGGGCATATCGTGGCAATGTGCATGCCACCACAGGTTTTTCCCCTTTTAAAATGTTATTTGGGAAAGAAATGAGGATGCCCCTCGACCAATTAGTGAGATTCTGGGAAGGGAAAGAGGAAGCTGAAGAAACCAGTACACAAGAGTACTTAGCAATCATGAAAGCTAACATGGACATTGTGCATGATTTAGCCAGAGAGAACGAGGAGAGAGCAAAGACACTGCAAAAGGCCCAGCATGATAGAAAGGCGACAGCCCGGACATTCGAGGTGGGAGATTTTGTTTTAGTCTTCAGACCCACTTTAAAGAATAAGATCCTTAATGAATGGCAAGGTCCCTTTATGATTAGTGAAAAGGTCACTGAAGTTACTTATAGAGTGGACACAGGTGCATGTGGGAAGAGAGTTAAGACTTACCACATCAATGCCATAAAGAGGTGGTCTTCCCCAGCCGCCGCAGTGTTCGTGGCAGATGAGCAAGAGATGGACAGCATGCCTAACCCTGAGCTAGACCCAAAACCCAAACTACTCTCACTAGAGCAGAGTAGACAGTTAGCTCAGCTGAAGGAGAAGTTTTGTGAGGTGATACAAGATGTGCCAGGTCTGACCTCATTAGTGGAGCATGAGATCAGAACGGGAAATGCACCACCTGTTAGGTTGCCTCCTTACCGATTAGCACACAAGGCTCAAGAGTTTTTAAGGGATGAAATACAAACCCTACTCTCCCAGTCTATCATAGAGCCTTCGAAGAGCCCTTGGGCAGCCCCCATAGTGTTGGTCCCCAAAAAGGATGGAGGTACCCGGATGTGCGTGGACTACCGTAAGCTAAATGCGGTAACCACAGGAGACCCCTATCCCATACCTCATATAGAGGACTTGATAAATGAAATTGGCAAAGCTAGGTTCATCACAACATTGGATCTTACCAAAGGCTACCATCAAGTACCTGTAAACAAAAGTAGCCGAGAAAAGACGGCGTTTATCACACCATATGGTAAATACCAGTTTAGAACCATGCCCTTTGGGTTAGTGTCCGCCCCTAGTACCTTCCAAAGGCTGATGGATCACATATTACATGGCATCCATACCTTTGCCACAGCTTACCTGGACGATATCTTGATCAGAAGTGATACCTGGCCAGAACATCTCGACCACTTGGACGAGGTATTCAGAAGACTTCAGAAGGCAGGTTTACATGTAAAGGAATCGAAGTGTGACTTTGCAGTCAATGAATGTGAATATCTGGGGTACATGGTTGGGAATGGACAGCTTAAACCAGTAGAGGGGAAAGTACGAGCAGTCAAGGAATATGCTAGACCTAGTAATAAGAAACAAGTACGTGCTTTCCTGGGTCTCTGCGGGTATTACCGTCGGTTTATACCCTCATTCTCTACTATAGCTACCCCCCTGACTAATTTAACCCGTAAAAACAAAGAAAACATTGTTAAATGGTCAGAGGAATGTGAACAAGCCTTTACCCTTTTAAAGGAAGCCCTAGTGAGTAAACCAGTATTAGTAACCCCTGACTGGTCTAGTGAGTTTATTTTGCAAACTGATGCCTCTGACTCAGGCCTAGGCTACGTGTTAAGCCAAATAGACAGTGATGGAGCCGAGCATCCGGTGGCTTATGGGTCAAAGAAACTGTTACCCAGAGAGACCAAATACTCCGCTATAGAGCGTGAGGCACTAGCCATAGTGCAGGGTATTCACCATTTCAGAACCTATCTGCAGGGTACGAAGTTCACGGTCGAGACGGACCACAACCCACTCACCCGACTTGGACACCTAAGAGACTCGCACGGGAGATTAGCAAGATGGGCTCTGGCTCTACAACAGTACGAATTCGCCGTTAAGCATCGAGCCGGAACCGCCAATGCTAATGCGGATGGATTGAGTCGCGACGGGTCGCGAGGAAAGGAAAGGGGAGTGTCAGGGAAATACTCTCACCTGACAGTGGCAGAACCAGCAGGTGGTGTTGACAGCAGAACATCACTATCTGTGGGATTAACAAAGGGAAATATACATGTGAAAGAACAAGCCTCTCATGTGAACGAACAAGCCACTGATGTGAGCAAACAAGCCACAACCACACCACAGACAACAAGCAAGAACACTCACCTGACTGAGGAGCCTGTGGCATGGGGTGACACAAGTGAAGATGATTGGTCCAATCCAGAGGTTGGCAAGGAGACCAGTAACCTCAAACTGAACTGATAGAAAGAGTATAAAAGGAGACTATGGATAAGATAAAAACACGCTATGGCCTATGCCCAAAAGAACTGATACCTGATTGTTGAACTTTAAGAACTGTTGTAAGAACTTTGTTGATAGTGTTGATTGACACGGTGTATGTGTGAGTCTCTATCTGTATTTAATATCTAACATACTTGTTTCAAGTGGGTAGCCAGTATCTCGGGGAGAGATACTGAGTTTGGCTTGGGATAGGATTTCTAGCAGGTGGCTAGGAATAGGTCCCAGGCGTCGGACGAAAGAGTGGATCTGACTGAGCAGTTAAAGTGTCTGTTTCAGCAGAAGGACGACTTTCCGTCACAGGTGTGTACAGCTAAAGGTTACATAGATATGTGGTGTGTATATAGACAAGCTAAAGCGTTCTTCATTCTATCAGCAGAGATGGTATATCTACAATTAACATATATAAATGGTATTAGGCAGAATATTCCACTAGATACATCCATAGCTCATAAAAGCAGAGGGACAGTATATAATTTCGTAGATCATCTAATAATTATAAGTTAATTCACATACAGTGAAAGAGAAAGCTGTAGGTAGCTTCCAACAGTTGTAGAACAAGAATAAAAATATATAATATAATAATTTAAAAAAATAGTAACGTTTTTAAATATCTTTTATTGTTATCATAATTTATTATGTTTTATGTTTTATTTATTTATTTTTATTATTGTTATATATATTATTTATTATTAGGAATTGGACCATGACTGGTGTTAGGGCTTGGAATAATGACTAGGATTAGGGCTTGGACAATTACATGGGTCAGGCTTTGGGCAATGACTTGAGTTAGGGCTTGAACAATCACTGGACCATGACTAGTGTTAGGGCTTGGAAAATGACTAGGATTAGGGTTTGGACAATTACTAGGGTTATGGCTTGGACAATTACTAGGGTCAGGGCTTGGGCAATGACTTGACTTAGGGCTTGGACCATGACTTGACCATGACTAGTGTTAGGGCTTGGAAAATTACTAGGATTAGGGCTTGGATGATTACTACATAGGGTTATGGCTTGGGCAATGACTTGAGTTAGGGCTTGGATGATTACTGGACCATGACTAGGGTTAGGGCTTGGAAAATGACTCTGATTAAGGCTTGGTCAATGACTAGGGTTTAGGGTTCAACAATGGTTAGGTTTCAGATTTGTACAATGACTAGAGTTTATGGCTTGGATAATGATAAAGTTCGGGCTTTGACAAGGACTAGCATTATGACTAGGGTTAGTGCTTGGACTATGACTAGTCTTAAGATTTGGACAATGACTAGGGTTACAGTTTGGACAATGACAATGGTTAGGTCTTGAATAATGATTAGAATTAGGGTTTGGACAGTGTCTAGGGTTTTGGCTTGGATAATGACTAGGGTTAGGGCTTGGATAGGGACTAGCATTATGGCTTGGACAATGACTAGGGTTATGGCTTGGACAATGACTAGGGTCAGGGCTTAGACAAGGAAAAGGGTTAGGTCTTAGACAAGGACTAGGGTTAATCACAGCAGTCTCTCCCGCTGTGTGTGTGTGTAATACAAATTTTACAGATTACAGGAAATGCTACATAGATATGTGGTGTGTATGCTAAAGGTTACATAGATATGTGGTGTGTATGGTGTGTACAGCAAAAGGTTAAATAGATATCTAGCTAAAGGTTAAGTAGACATGTGGTAAAGGTTACATAGATATGTGGTGTGTATGCTAAAGGTTACATAAATATGTGGTGTGTATATAGACAAGCTAAAGCTTGCTTAATCTTTTCCTTGTATAGATCTCGAGATTGAATATCTACAAATAACATATATAATAATGTAGGAAGAATATTCCACTAGATACATCCATAGCTAAATGTTTTTCATAAAACCAGAGGGGCAGTATAATAATTAGTTTTATACAGTGGAAGCTATAGGTAGCTTCCTACAATTGTAGATCATCTAATAATTATAAGTTAATTCACGTACAGTGAACTATAGGTAGCTTCCTACAATTGTAGATCATCTAATAATTATAAGTTAATTCGTGTACAGTGAAAGAGAAAGCTGTAGGTAGCTTCCAACAGTTGTAGAACAAGAATAAAAATAAATAATATAAAAAATGTAATGTTTTTAAATATCTTTTATTGTTATCATATGTTTTATGTTTTATTATTTATTATTTATTTATTTTTATTATTGTTATAATATATTATTTATAATTAGGAATTGGACCACGACTAGTGTTAGGGCCTTAAGTTAGGGCTTGGACCATGACGGGACCATGACTAGGGTTAGGACTTAGACAATGACTCTGATTAAGGCTTGGATGACTAGGGTTTGGGATTGGACAATGGCTAGTGTTCGGATTTGTACAATGACTAGGGTTATGACTTGGATAATGATAAAGTTAGGGCTTGGACAAGGACGAGCAATAGGGTTTGGACCATGACTAGGGTTAGGGCTTTGACAAGGACTAGCATTAGGGCTTTGTCCATGACTAGGGTTAGTGCTTGGACTAATACTAGTCTTAAGGCTTGGACAATGACTAGGTGAGGATTAAGGATTGGATAAGGACTAGCATTATGGCTTGGACAATGACTAGGGTCAGGGGCTTAGACAAGGACTATGGTCAGAGCTTAGACAAGGACTAGGGTTAATCACAGCTACATCTACAGTCTCTCCCTCTCTGTGTGTGTAATATAAAAATTACAGATTACAGCAATTGTTACATAGATATGTGGTGTGTATAGCTAAAGGTTACATATAATTATATATGGTATGTACAGCTAAAGGTTACATAGATATGTGGTGTGTATGCTAAAGGTTACATAGATATGTGGCTAAAGGTTACATAGATATGTGGTGTGTATGCTAAAGGTTTGGTATAGCTAAAAGGTTACATAGATATGTGGTGTGTACAGCTAAAGGTTACATAGATATGTGGTGTTATAGGAGTCCAGAAATGACCGTTCATGGGACTACTAATTTGACAGGAAAGTTTTCATTTGATGTTCAGAACAAAATCATATATTGGTAAAGGGTCAAAGAATAACTTGCATGATTAATTAGAATAATTCAATAAAGTTGGCGGGAAAAGCCAAGCCGCCACAGAGCTCCCCCCAGTGGCTCAAGCCACGGTAGCGTGCAGCTTTGCTGGAAGTCGGAGTAGTCAGCCCTTTCTACTTCGGGCCTCAATGCGTAGTGGGTGGTGTGTGTGGTCATTAACCACCTGAGGGATTTTCGGTTGCTCCTGAGGTAGCTGAACTGGTGTCCGATCAGTTTGCTGTGATGTGGGCAACTCGTGAATGCCGAAATCAGCATCCAAGAACACAGGTTAGAGGCGATCAACTGATACTGTGTCCCGTCTGCCATTGAGATCCAATGTGAAATACTTGGTTGACCTCTCAAGTACTCGTAATGGTCCATCATAGGTGCACTGTAGAGGTGTGCGATGTGCATCGTGATGGACAAACACAAAGGTGCAGCTCTGCAAGTCCTTTGGCATGTATGTGATGCCTTGGTGATGATGTGCTGTCTTGGTCTCAGTCCAGCCATGGTCATACGTAGGAAATCGGACGCTTCTGGCTGAATACCTGACGTTGCGACGAAGAACTCTCCAGGAAGGCGGACGGTTGTTCCAAAGACCGGTTCAGATGGTGAGGATCCTATGGCTTCCTTGGGAACTGCACGGAGACCGAGTAGGACCAATGGAAGCTCATCCATCCATGCAGGCCCAGTCAGCCGGACTTTGAGTGCTGATTTTAACTGCCTGTGAAAGTGTTCCACAATTCCATTTGCTTGCGGATGGTAAGCAGTCGTGCGATGGTGATGCATCCCCAGTAATGTGTTCAGGGCCGTCCAAAGGGTTGAGGTGAATTGTGGCTCCCTGTCGGAGGTAATGTCTGCTGGTACTCCAAATCATGCAATACGCTGAAAGAGAAGGGCACGGGCACATGTAGTGGCTGTAGCATCAGCCATTGGTATAGCTTCTGCCACCATGTGTAATGATCAATGATAGTGAATAGGTAAGTTTTACCTTGAGAAATGGGCAGTGGTTCCACAATATCGACGTGAATTCATTGGAAGCGACGATCTGGAAGTGTTCCATGCTGTAGTGGAATGGTCACATGCCGCTGAACCTTTGCTTTTTGGCATGACACACACATTCTGGCCCAGATGCTCACTTGTTTGTTAACACCATGCCACACAAAATGTGCTGTCATCATGTTCCTCATTGTCTTAATGCCAGGGTGTCCCAGGTTATGGATTGCATCAAAAATAATTCATCGCCAAGCGAGGGGGACAATCGGTCATGGACCCTGGTGGAAGTGTCGCAGAGTAGAGTGACGTTTGAACCTGGAATTGGTAGGTCATTTAAGACTAATCGGGTGATGGCAGTCCGGTAAGCAGTACCTCAGTATCTTCTTGCTGTGCCCGAGCCATGCCCAGAAAGTCAATGTCCGGGCAACCGACTGTCATGCACGTTGTATTGGTGTCGAGATCCACACTGGAGAGGGCATCTGCGACGGAATTATCTCGGCCAGGAACATGTCGCACATCTGTGGTATACTCAGCTATACAGGCTAGGTGCCGTTGTTGTCGTTGTTGTCGTGTGGTCCAGTGTTCCGAGCTGCTGGCAAAGGTAAATGTCAGGGACTTGTGGTCAGTCTAGATATGAAATCGGTGACCCTCAATGAAGTATCTAAAATGTTTAACTGCAGCGTACATTGCCAAAAGTTCACGGTCAAAGTTGCTATAATTTTTCTGTGCCTTGTGCAGCTTCCGAGAAAAGAAAGCGAGTGGCTTCCAGCTATTATCTAGGAACTGCTCCAGGACACACCCTACTGCTAAGTCGGATGCATCCACAGTGAGGCACATGGTGGCCATGCTGCTGGGGTGTACAAGTAGGGTCGCAGAAGCCAAAGCATGCTTTGTTGAGTCGAAGGCTGACTGAAGTTGCACCGTCCATTGAAAGTCTCGTCCTTTAACATGAGACATGCTATGTAGCGGGCCCATGAGGGTGGCAGCATGGGGGACGAATCTATCATAACCTAAGAACTGGGTTAAGGCCTTGGCATCACGGGTTGTGGAAACCGACGAATGGCATCTATTCGCTCGGGTAATGGCTAAACACCCTGCAATGTGACTCTGTGACCGAGAAAATCGATTGTATCGACACCAAACGTGCACTTGGCTACATTGACAATTAGACCATGTTCGGCCAGTCTATTAAAGAGTAAACGTAGGTGACGGCGGTGTTCTCTGGGATTGGAGCTGGCAATGAGGATATCGTCTAAATACATAAAAAGGAATTCCTCGAGACCACGACAAATGTGGTCCATGAGCCTCTCTGCATTCTTGAGGCCGAATGGCATCCTAAGGAATTAAAAAAGGCCAAATGGTGTTATCACAGCAGTCTTCAAGATCGCAGAACGACATTATTAATGTTAATGGCTTTGATATGATTCTATCTGGTATTGTTGCTGAGGTGAAGACTGCCCAATTTTTCTCTGTGCTAGCAGATGAAGCGAGTTGTCACAATATTAAGCATTTGCCCATTTGTTTGCGGTTCGTTGATAGTGAATGTAATATTCGTGAAGAATTTATTGCATTTGTAAAATTAGAGAGGGTTAGGGCAGTTGACATTGCTGATGCAATCATAACATCCTTGGACAATCTTGGGTTGTCTTTGAGTAATTTGCGTGGCCAGGGTTATGATGGTGCATCTACAATGAGTGGAACAAAAGCTGGTGTTCAAGCTAGAATACTCGAAAAGCAACCCAAAGCACTTTACACTCACTGTGCCAGTCATTCACTCATTCTGGCTACTGTGAGTTCTTGCTCTGTTCCACCCATCAGAAATTGTATAGATCAAATTAAGAGTCTCGTCCTTTGGATAAAGCATTCTCCCAAAAGAAAAGGACTGTTAAAAGCAATTGTGGCACGAAACAAACAGAGGTCAAGTCGAGCCCCTCTTCTTAATGTCTGCATAACCAGATGGGTTGAGAACATAGATGGTTGGGAGCGCTTCTCCTTAGCTCATCCATTCTTAATCCATGTATGTGAAGTGATGCTTTATGGGGACATTGATTTTCCTCTGTTTAATGATCGGTGGTCACCAGAAGATAAAAAGAATGCACTTGCCCATATGAAAACCTTGGAATCTTTTGAGTTTCTTTACTCAATGGTAACGATCTATCATTCCTTAATTTACCTGAAAGAAGCAGTTGTTAAAATTCAGGGGGGGAAACAAGATATAGTTTCTGGTGTATCCACAGTCATGCAATGCTGTGAGGAGTTGAAGACAGTGAGGGAAGATATTGACAGCTATTCCAAGCGTATTTTTGATCACAGCAGTGGAATTGCAGAACAATCTGGCATATCTGTATCAATGCCTCGTATAAGTCAACGGCAGCAACATCGTTCAAACCCACAATTTACATCAGTTGAAGAGTATTTCAAGATAGCTATTGCAATTCCATTCCTTGACCATCTAATAACTGATATTTGTTCGAGATTTACAGCTCACAGTAAGCGAGCAGCTTCCCTTCAAGGGCTTTTACCTGCAAACATCAATTCTTATTCTTCTTTCAGTGATATTAAAGAGGCAATAGATTTCTACTCTGATGACCTTCCCAATCCAAATATAATCGATGAAGAACTCTGTCGGTGGAAGTCAAAGTGGTTGCTTGTTGCAGAAAAAGATCGTCCTGAAACTTTTAGTATTCTCTAAAGCAGTGTCCTCAATCTCTTCCAAATATCTGTATATTATTGAAGATCTTTGCTACCATCCCTTTGAGCTCTTGTTCATGAGAAAGATCGGCATCAGCTCTCCGACGACTACACAATTATTTAAGGTGTACACAGACAGTAGAACGTTTAACTGCCTTAGCATTTATACATATGAACTATGAAACCACGATAAGTATAGATAACATTTGCAAGTTTTTTCTGCAGAAGCACCCTCGAAAATTACAGAAGGCTAACTTGCTATTTGAGTGACATGATGATATTATTTACCATTTGAGTGATATTGTGAAATTGTTTTTTTGTGGTAATGATTAATTATTTGAGGACCAAATTGACTCTCAGAGCACCTAAAATACAGGCCTGGGGAACATACCCCTAAAACCCTGCAACACGATTTCTTGAATCACATATCAAATTGTGCACCCCCTTTTCAAAAGTCTGTGTACGGGCCTGGTGTGTACAGCTAAAGGTTACATAGACATGTGGTGTGTACAGCTAAAGGTTACATAAATATGTGGTGTGTATGCTAAAGGTTACATAGATATGTGGTGTGTATAATAGACAAGCTAAAGCTTGCTTAATCTTTCCTTGTATAGATCTCTATCAGCAGAGATGGTATATCTACAAATAACATATAATAATAATAGTAGGCAGAATATTCCACTAGATACATCCATATTCATAAAACCAGAGGGACAGTATATAATTAGTTTTTATACAGTGAAAGCTATAGGTAGCTTCCTAAAACTGTAGATCATTTAATAATTATTAGTTAATTCACGTAGTGAACGATAAAGCTGTAGGTAGCTTCCAACAGTTGTAGAACAAGAATAAAAATAAATAATATTAAAAATAGTAGCGTTTTAAAATATCTTTTATTGTTATCATATGTTTAATGTTGTTTATTATTAGGAATTGCACCACAACTAGTGTTAGGGCTTGGAAAATGACTAGGATTAGGGCTTGTACAAATAATAGAGTCAGGACTTGGGCAATGACTTGAGTTAGGGCTTGGACCATGCTGGATGACTAGTGTTAGGGCTTGGAAAATTACTAGGATTAGGGCTTGGACAATTACTAGGGTTAGTGCTTGGACAATTACTAGGATTAGGGCTTGGGCAATGACTTGAGTTAGGGGTTGGGTGATGACTGGACCAAGACTAGGGTTAGGGCTTGGACAATGACTCTGATTAAGGCTTGGTCAATGACTAGGGTTTAGGATTGGACAATGGATATGGTTCGGATTTGTACAATGACTAGGGTTATGGCTTGTATAATCATATAGTTAGGGCTTGGACAAGGACTAGCAACAGGGCTTGGACCATGACTAGGGTAAGGGCTTTTACAAGGACTAGCATTAAGGCGTTGTCCATGACTAGGGTTAGTGCTTGGACAATCACTTGTCTTAAGGCTTGGACAATGACTAGGGTTATGGTTTGGACAATGACAATGGTTACGGCTTGAATAATAGGGTTTGGACAATGTCTAGGGTTTGGGCTTAGACAATGACTAGGGTTAGGACTTGGATAAGAACTAGCATTATAGCTTGGACAATTACTAGGGTTATGGCTTGGACAATGACTAGGGTCAGGGCTTAGACAAGGACTAGGGTTAGGACTTAGACAATGACTAGGGTTAATCACAGCAACATCTACAATCTCTCCCTCTCTGTGTGTGTGTAATATAAATATTACAATTGTTACATGGATATGTGGTGTGTATAGCTAAAGGTTACATAGATATGTGGTGTGTACAGCTAAAGGTTACATATACATGTGGTGTGTATAGCTAAAGTTTACCTAGATATGTGGTGTATTTTGCTAAAGGTTACATAAATATGTCATGTTCGTAGTTAAAGTTTACATAGATATGTGGTGTATATGCTAAAGGTTACACAGATATGTGGTGTATATGCTAAAGGTTACATAGATATGTGCTAAATGTTACATAGATATGTGGTATGTATGTACATAGATTTGGTGTGTACAGCTAAATGTTACATAGATATGTGGTGTGTATAGCTAAAGGTTACATAGATATGTGGTGTGTAGCTAAAGGTTACATAGATAATCGTTGTCCAATGAGCGGCGATGGTATCTGTACAATCAGATCAGGCCGTTTTGTCCAGACCAAGCCAAGGACATCACTTGCCCTCTGCCTGACGAACCAAGGCCCACCAGTAGAGCTGATACTCATACACTCTCTCCAACTCTAGACACCAACAATATAAGTGTCCCACCACTGGCGAAGAAGAGGCATATCGGCTGCACCATCTGCAAACAAGCAGGACATAACAGCAGAACACGAAAAAAGAACAATTAAACTTGCTTGTGTACAGTTCACTTCATAACCATTTTTATTCCCTTTTTAACTTTTATACATTGTTTGATGTTTATTTCAGTACCATCAAACTTTATACACTAGATATAATAGCAAGTCCAGGGGCATACACAGACTTTTGAAAAGGGGGGTTATGTATATATGTCGGATGTAGATCATGTAGCCAAAAGCCATGGTGAGGATAGTGCAAGAGGGAAATATATATGCCCTATCCAACACAAATCGCGGAAACTCCAAAAATATATACAGAGATGAACCAAAGTACATGAAAGCTGACGCTCTCCTGGCATTCCAACACCAGAAGTTATTTCACTATTATGGGAAGTTTCTGCCAAATTTATCATGGCTTGTAATGCAGGTATAAACAAACATCATGGCTGGTAGTGCAGGTATATAGAAACATCATGGTTGGTAGTGAAGGTATATACAAACATCATGGCTGGTAGTGCAGGTATATACAAACATCATGGATGGTAGTGCAGGGATATACAAACACCATGGCTGGCAGTGCAGGGGTTTTATCGCATCTTCTACTTTTGATTTGTCCTGGGAATGGCTCACAGAAGAATTCGCACTGCTACCTTCGCTCGAAGCGTAAGTGTAATACTAGGTAGAACTCCAATGGCTTATACCTCTAGTACCTATCTGTGGTAGTGACTCAGCCTTTACTTCAGTCTAGTTGTTGGTGTTGAAGCTAACATGTTTAGCTCAAGATAGAGAACACTGAGAGATACCTATCTTGCAAGTCCATTACAGTGAAGTGTGCTGAATATATGGATGTTTGCTATCAACAGCGAGCACAGAGAGAGACCTGTCTTAATAGCTATATATCAAGTTTATTCAGTGAAGAGTGGAGAATCTATGAAGCTAACATCAGAAACTCTATCTAAGAGCCAGTAAAAGCAGCCAAGGTGAAATAATGCTATGACTTGCTGTTTAAAGAATATCAAAATAGCCTCAAGTTTCTTCAGTGCCATTGAGAGAGAAGGAACTATTTTGGTTGCATATTTTTTGGCTGTCTCTGTTTGATTGTATTAGTTTTAAGCATATCAGGGTATTCAGTAAGCAACCTTAAAAATATATATACAAAATTACTGAAATAATAAGCTGGCACATTGAATTCTGCATGGATGTTGTTCTATGTAAAGTTTGCAAACTGTATCGATATTATTATCCATTCCATAATTAATGCTAAGGGACTGAGTCTTTCCTCACTCTGTGTGGATCTCAAGTAGTTGTTTAAACGTCGAAATGGGGAAGCAGATCATTCACAAGCTGAGTGGGAGTGTAGCAAAAAGCTTCAAAAGGATATAAACATTTGGAAGGGTTTTGGGACAGCAGAGTTTAAGCGAATCACTCAGAGTTTGAGGACGCTCATCTGGTAAAATTTGTAGCCACCTTAACTTCCAGCGATGTAACTCTTCATCAAGTGTACTCACATTTGGTAGATCTTCAGAATAGAAAGTAACAGCAGGTTCAATATTAACAAAGGACGAAGTAGTGATATGGCTTGGCAAGAGGTATAGCAATGAAGTTACCTGGTTTTGGTGATTGGTAAATCTTGATGTAATAATGTGGTCAAGAAAAGGGATGACTACAGGTCAGCTCATTTAAAGTAATCCTCAACTATATTAGTTTGTGTATTCAGATGATGCTGCTGTAGCTGAGTTGTGTGTGGCATCGAAATAGTGATATTGGACTGAACTGCCAATCTAGAACTATGCCGAAGGATACGCTGTGAAAAATTATCAACATCTGCTCTCTCTCTTTTCAATTCATTGCAACAGTCTTGTACTATTGTCACTCCAGAGATAAGGTCTTGGCACTTTCCTTGTAATTTGACACAGCTTCTTTAATATAAAGAAGAGACCTAAAGAGAGTGACTAGGGAATACAAAAATGCAAAGGACTCCAACATTTTCATGTATGCAAGAGCATTTTTCTTATCATCAGCAGTCCAACCATCATTAAAGTTCAGAAATTCACTAGAACTATCTCAATTAGAAAAGGATGATATAGACAGAAACGCTCCCAGCCATTGATTTTTGATTTTCTCTACCCATCGAGTAATGCAAAAGCTCATTATTGAAGACTGCTTTGCACCAATCTGAGACCTCTTCTGAATGATTGAGGCCCTCTCTTTTAGCTAAATACTTAATCCATAATGTGAAACCTTTTATCTGATCTACACAGATCCTTATAGGCGGAACAGAACAGGAACTTAAGATAGCCACATTAATGGAATGACTTGCACAATGGGCGTAGAGCCTTGGGCTGCTTCTCTCGAAGTAATGCCTGCACACCAGCTATCTCTCCATCGTTGAGGCCCCATCATACCCTTGCCCTCGCAATTCACTCAGTGATAAGCCAAGCCCCTCCAAGGTCTGTATAATGGCATTTGCTATATCAGCTGCTCGGACTCTCTCAAGTTTTACAAATGAAACAAACTCTTCTCGAATGTCACCATGGCCATCAACAAAATGAAGGCATATGGGCAAATACTCTACATTGTGACATAAAACCTCATCAGCTAGAACGGAAAAATATTTTGCTTCTTTTAAATCTCAGATATTGTTTTGGCAAGAATCATATCATAGCCTATAATATTAATTATTTCATTTTGAGTCCTTGGTGATAAGTGTGTTGCATTCTTTGCCTTGGTACAATAAAGATGCTCATATAAAATGTTGTCGGTCTCAGCAAAAGATTTTAGCAGTGCTAAAAAGTTGCCAGGATTTTGCAACATCCTCTAACTTTCCACGAAATGCAATACCCTGTTTGCCTATGAAAACAATTGCTTGTACAATTTGCCTCAATATTGCCTGTTTTCACTTATTTTCTTTAGAACAGCAGTGCTTGTCATTACATCTACTCGTGATGCTGGATTTTCAATTGTACATTTAAATGCATCTGCTTGCTGCAAACAATCATGATGGTATTGAAGCTTCGCATGATTACTCAAAGTGCAAATCATCTTGATCCAGTTAGAAAAAGGCTTAATTACCAGATAACCTTTATCTTTACGTTGGCTAGAATGGAAGAAACAGAGCACAAGGCGCACAGAAGACACCATCTACCTTAGAATTGTAGACTAGCCAAGGATATTTACTGAGCCACGATATATTAAACTTTCGGTGATAGCCATGTGATAAGGTGCCAGGAAGGACACTAGGCAATGGTACATCGTGGTGACATAAGAAAGAGTATCTAGCATCATGGGAAAGCTCATTTATTAAACAAGCAGCATCAGCTATTGGGAGATAATAAATTTAACAATATCATACGATTCTGGTCCTTTGTCACTTCCACTTGAGCCTTCATTAAGTACAGGAACTTCATCTTCTTGAGAGGTTTCCAGAGTGGTACTGATTTCAGAATGATCCAGATCAGACTGAGGTTCACTAGAATCTGAATAAATGAGATTGGTATATAATTATATATAAGTGTACAGGCTTCAAGCTAAATAGCTAGCAATAATTTCTTTTATCTTCATCCTCAATGGCTGTTATTTTGAAAAATGACCTGATGTCCATAGATTGTCGTTGCCTCTTCATGGTTGAGTCGTAGCTCACTAGTTTCACAACTACTATTAATGTTGACTACATGTGCATCATGTCTAACTGTGCAATGATTAGCTCAGTAATTTTTGGTTTCCACATTATTTAACCCTTCAATGTGGAGAGTACCCGAAAATGTATACCCCCTAAATGTGGAAAAACCACTATAGTGGCTTTAATTAAGCATGCTCAGTAACTATTGCACACTCAGCATTTTTTGAAAGTTTTGGCTACCATTTTGTAGAACACCTCATGGTGCAATCAGTGGACTTTGTTTTGTAGCTCTAGGTTCTTCCTACTCCAAGTTACAAGTTAGCATAACTTGACAACAATCACAAGTTGAAATCACAAGTAGATTACCAATCTACATATTGTATGCCGTTATATGTTACATTTTAACAATTTCGTTTATGTGTATCTGATGTTAAAATGTTTGAAAATTTATGATACTTGGTCACTGATGAAGTCTTATGGCATGGATTAAGGTGTATGTGCATTAGAAAAAGCGCAGCGAAAATTAAAATGTTCATCCACATTCAGTAGCCGAGCCACTATAGTGGCTTTTCCACATTAAAGGGTTCACTATCAATGTACCTGTGTATAATTAAAATTATATTAATGAAATGTGCCAGTGCCTGAAATGGAGGAGAAAACACACACACGACCACATTCCAGTGATTCATTAAAATAAAGGGAGAAACCCCAGAAACCCCGCCCCGCCCGCCTGCGTACGGGTAGATTCACTTGAATTGACTTTGAGTAGCTTTAGCTATGGCTATAAATTTCAGTTTGACATGCTTATTTATCGCTCTCGTTGTTTTGCAGGTTACTTACTTTACTAGTATGGTAATATCTTCTCTCCACAGTAGGAGAGATCCATTAGAGTACTTTCTGCCATTTGTTGTGAACAACAAGATTATACCACCAGTTCAAGCGAACATGGATCTACCTATTGTTGCTCGCAAAGTATACTATGACAACAGAACAGTTGGGGGGAAACCTCGTAACTTGGTGTGCATACTGGCTGAAGTTCATAAGCTCTTTTTGACGAAGAAAATCGCACTTTCATGCGAGCTCAATGGCTATTCGGCTCAACAAGTGGAAATAATAGAAGACCCCATTGCTGGCTGGATCATGAGAGAGTTTAAAAATGTCTTCAGTTGGTATTTTGCTATAATCAAATGCAGTGGATTTCCGTATGAGGCCATCACTAATGGAAGTTTTGCTAGTGTGCTGTACAATAGAGGTGGAGTCAGTTTTGCTTCAGCTGAACATCCACTTTATCTCTCTTCTACTCCAAAGGACATGGTTACTCCATTGAAAGGAGTTAACTCTGTGCTTGTGTGCACTACCTTATTTGGTAATCCACCCTGTTTTAATGAGTGGCTCAAACACCAGAAACTTCTTGGCATAGATAGGGTGCATTTGAATGTAGACAAGAGCTTTTTGGAGAATGCCACTTTAGTGTATCCATTCTTGAAGGAAGCGTTAGATAGTGGGTTTGTGTCTATGGAAGTTTGGGAGACAAATGCTAACGTATTTTACTACTCACAGAGTTTAAAATACCAAGACTGCATCATGCGCTATCAAGGTGTGTTTGACATTGCCTTAATGATAGACAGCGACGATTTCTTCATTCCACTACAGCCTAATGAAAAGGACATTCACTTTTACACAAAACTGATCTTTAAGAATAGCATGTTAGAATCTGTGCAGATACCTTGGAAGAGGCTTCCTTCTGAAATGTCCCAAAACTTACTGGCAAACTTGAGAAATGGCGGCAGTGCCATGGCTAACACATTGAAATCACCTGTTGGTGAAAGACACAAACATAATAAAGTAATGGTCAGACTTTCTGCTGTGGAAGTAGTAACGATTCACTCGTCTTCATCTCTGCCTGGCTTCATATCCAATCGATATGTAAACGAAGAGTTGATGTATATTGCTCATATTTAACCTTAGGAGAGAAAAGAATGTTAGTTTATAACATGAACTATTCTACAGCTCATGGATTTTGGCTATCAATAAGACAGTTGCTGGAGCATAGCAACCAACTGACATTACTGCACCATGAAACTGAATTATACAGCAGGTGTGATATGTGTACAATTTAAAAATGTGTATATAATGTTACATCATACGTGGTTATGTGTGTGTTGATTAACTACATCCATTGAATATAAACTTTGTGTGTTACTTCTCACTTGCGTCCATCCGACCCACCCCTGATGTCTTTCTCTTGTCAGTCATTTACTTTCAGAAGTGAATCTTTCTCCCAGGCCTGATGAGAGAGTCTGTCAGCATTGCTATTTACTGGTGTTGGTCAGTGACTCAAAGTGAATTGGAAAGGTTATAGGCCCAATGCCCACCATGTTAGTCCTGTCAGTGAAACCTCTGACAGGTAGTTTCCTGGCTCCTGCAAACCACAAGATGAATGGGGAGAACGTGGCAAACCACACCAATGCAGAGAATGTGGCAAACCACACGGATGCAGAGAACGTCGTGGCAAACCTCACGGATGCAGAGAACGTGGCAAACCACATGGATGCAGAGAACGTGGCAAACCACATGGATGCAGAGAACGTGGCAAACCACACCAATGCAGAGAATGTGGGAAGATATCAACGATCGCGAGTTCGACCTCGGGAGGAGAACACAGATGACGAAACTCTTGCGAGGATTCGGGAGCAAGCTCTTGATAAGTTGCCACGAAGTCACCTTGTAGACAAGTGACGTCAAACTGAACAAGTAGCTCGTAATTATAAAAGGACTGAACTTTGTATACTATAGAGAGAGGGCGTTAAAAAGTGAGAGTTGTCTTTATTGAGTATGAATTGTTATTGAGTAAGAGCACTTGATTGATTCGTTATCCTTGGGATATATTAGCACTAGACTCTTGCTAATCAGCGACACGGCAAAGGTTGCTGTGTTTGTTGTTAGGTCTGAAGAGAGGTTCTAGCCAGGGAGGTTAGAAGAGGTTCAGGCGTCGGACCGGGAACTTGGATCTGGCAAGAGCAAAGCGCATCTTGGCCAGAAAGAAGTTTCGGTTACATTGGTGGCAGCGGTGGGCTTCTCAAAGAGGAGTATCCCAAATTTCGGTTAGGTCAGGATCTAGTTGTAGGTCCTTAGCCGAGTAGCTATCTCAGTATACTGAGAACGGTTCGAGCATTGTGCTTACGGGACCTGAAAACCCACTCTGACCAGTTAGGCTTGTCGTTGTTTTGTTTGCATATTTAAGTTTTATTTATTATTAGTTGGCATTTTGCTGTCAACGACTCTTATTGTGTGTCTGTTGGAGATGTCTCGACCGGGAGAAGACCGCCAGTTGCGGAGCGATGATACACTAGAGACCCCCGAACGTCAAGAACAAGGGAAACTGGACAGATTCATGGATCGTTGGGTGGAGATGGAACGGACCAAAGCTGAGAGGGTGGAAGAGCAAAGGCAGGAGGACCGGAGGCATGCAGCTGAACAACAGGATAGATGGATCCAAGCGCTGACTGAAGCCACCAGACCCCCTATACCTGCCCCAGTAGTAGTTCCCCCTCCCAGGCTGACCATGCAGAAGTTTGTCGAAAAGGTGGACGACATGGGTGCTTACCTGGAAACATTTGAAGTGACAGCGAAGGTTGGAGAGTGGCCTAGAGCACAATGGAGTGCCCACCTAAGAAGCTCATTGTCAGGACAAGGTCTGACCGCCGTGTCGAACCTATCTGCTCTAGACCAATTGAACTATGAAGTAGTCAAATGGACTCTCCTGGCGACTTACCACATCTCTGCAGACACTTATCGGAAGAAGACATTCGAATATCCTTTCGACTCCAGCAATTCCGACCTCTGGTTCAGTACGTACCGACAATCTTTCACTCAATGGATTGAATCGACGGGAAAGACAGCATTTAACAGCTGGAACAAGAGCGAGACCAGCCAGTCACACATACATTAGACCCGGTTGACATTGTAAGTAAAGCGGAAGATGACCCAGAAGTGACTTCAGATGACCAAAGGATGGATTCTAGTGACATGAATCCGGAACTACTCGAGCCAAATGAGATAGGAGCAGAACAAGAACCAGATGACCCAGATCCTACACGTGACATCACGAATGAAGAGCAAAATGTTTTTGAGACCATTTCAGCAGAGCAGCTGAAGCTGGCCCAACAGACGGATTCCACGTTGGAGAGGATTCGTGAAAAGGCAAGCGAGGAGAACAGCCCCTACTTTTGGAAGGATGGGATTCTGCTTCGGAAACCGTACCAGGACCAAGGGAAGGATCTGGTGGTTGTCCCGCAGTTGGCTCGGACCGAAGTGTTGCAGTTAGGGCACAACTCAATGGTGGCTGGACACTTCGGTCCAGAGAGAACATTGGAGGCGATTCGTCGGAGGATGGATTGGCCTGGCCTGGCAAGAGACGTAAGAGAATTATGTATGTCTTGTCCTGTGTGTCAGAAAGCAAAAACAGCTGTGTTAGCCAAAGCACCTTTATATCCCTTACCCATTTTCACCGAGCCTTTCCAACGCATAGCAATGGATATTTTTGGCCCTTTGAAGAAGTCTAAATCCGGTAACAAATATATCTTGGTTGCCATGGATTACACCACAAAGTGGCCAGAAGCCTATGCCTTGAGAAACAGCACTGCTGAAACTGTGGTGAATTGCCTAATAGATCTGACAGTCAGGGTAGGAGTTCCACAGGAGCTCTTAACAGATAATGGGACAAATTTTATGTCGAAAGTAGTTAAACAATTTTGTGAGACTACGGGGGTACACCAGATTAGGACTTCCCCATACCACCCAGAAACGGATGGTATGGTGGAACTTTTTAATTCTATATACCCTTAAAAGGCTTTTACGAAAACTGACACAAAGCAGCAAGGTTGAGTGGGATAAGTGCTTGCCTTTCATCATGTGGGCTTACCGTGGTAGTGTGCATGCCACGACATGGTTTTCCCCTTATAAGTTACTGTTTGGCAGAGACATGAGAATGCCTATAGATGAACTTGTGAGATTCTGGAAAGGGAAGGAAGACCAGTGTGAGACAGATGTGACCGAGTACATTGAGGTCATGAGGTCTAACATAGAAGTTGTAAGAGACATTGCTCGAGAGAATGAGGAGAGAGAAAAGAAAAAGCAGAAGTTCCACCATGATAAGAGGGTAGTGGAAAGAAACTTTGAAGTGGGTGATTTTGTTCTAGTGTTTAGACCAACCCAAAAGAGCAAAGTACTCAATGAATGGCAGGGGCCTTTTGCAGTTACAAAAAAAATCACAGAAGTGACGTACCAGATAGACACTGGAGCCTGTAGGAAGCGTCACAAGACGTTCCACGTAAATGCTATGAAGCTTTGGACTTCACCAGCCCCTGCAGTCTTCCTGACAGAGGAACAGGAAATAGACGACCCATTCGAGTTGAATGAGGTAGAAAAGTTACACACACTCTCTCTCTCTCAAAAACAAGCCACAGAGCTGGTACAGCAAACGCCAATGCTGATGAATTGTCTCGTGACCAGGGCTCACGATCAAAGGAAAAGGGAATGTCAGTGAAACCTCTGACAGGTAGTTTCCTGGCTCCTGCAAACCACAAGATGAATGGGGAGAACGTGGCAAACCACACCAATGCAGAGAACGTGGCAAACCACACGGATGCAGAGAACGTGGCAAACCACATGGATGCAGAGAACGTGGCAAACCACACCAATGCAGAGAATGTGGGAAGATATCAACGATCGCGAGTTCGACCTCGGGAGGAGAACACAGATGACGAAACTCTTGCGAGGATTCGGGAGCAAGCTCTTGATAGGTTGCCACGAAGTCACCTTGGAGACAAGTGACGTCAAACTGAACAAGTAGCTCGTAATTATAAAAGGACTGAACTTTGTATACTATAGAGAGAGGGCGTTAAAAAGTGAGAGTTGTCTTTATTGAGTATGAATTGTTATTGAGTAAGAGCACTTGATTGATTCGTTATCCTTGGGATATATTAGCACTAGACTCTTGCTAATCAGCGACACGGCAAAGGTTGCTGTGTTTGTTGTTAGGTCTGAAGAGAGGTTCTAGCCAGGGAGGTTAGAAGAGGTTCAGGCGTCGGACCGGGAACTTGGATCTGGCAAGAGCAAAGCGCGTCTTGGCCAGAAAGAAGTTTCGGTTACACCTCCCCACACGTCCTTCATGGTCATGAGGTAGCGTAAAGAGCTGTGATCAGTTATCACCTGAAAAGGCACTATTGTTATGTTCACTAAAAGTGTTTGATTCCATCCACCATGGCCAGACATTCCTTCTCCACTGTTGCATACTTTCGTTCTTTCATTTTCAACTTCCTCGAGTAAATTGCTATAGGTCGGTCACCATTCTCTTCACTTGCCTGGCTCAATCCCCATGTCTGAGGCATCTAACTGGAGGATATTCTTTGATATAATTGTCTGGTACATGGGCGATGGGGTCAGAAGCTAGGGCTAGCTTGAGTTTATCAAATGCATCTTGATGTTGCAATGTCCATCCTAGCTTGTCTGGGCATACTTTTTTGGTAAGGTCTATCAAAGGTGCAGCAATAGTTGCATAATTCGCTTGTATTACACTGTGGGGCCTATAAATGCCCAGATGTCCTTCTTTTTTCATGGTCGAACGAAATCTCGGATGGCCCCAATCTTGGCTTCTTCTGGTCTGTCCTGGTTTCTTCCCACTACATGATCCAAGTAAAGTCACTCAGACACCTGTAAGTTTGGTCTCAATAGGTAACACCTACGTCCAAGTCCTTATATTATATCTCTGAAACCTAAACAGACATGACACTAGAAAAACAAACTTCCTCATGGTCATGGCATGAAGAGTTTCATGTGGGCTTGATTTGTGACTATATAGTGCACATCAAGTAACTCTGGCTTAGTGTACGATTAATTCGATGAGATTGGTTAAAAGCAGTGTAATGGAGGTGCTTGATTTCATTAGAGAATCTGGCAAACTCCAGAGCCTTTCTTGAATTTGGGAATACACATTATTACTGGTTCATCTCGTATTTGCCACCCAAAAGTGATCCAGTGTGTACTTGAAATGTCAGAATTAAGGATTATGAAGCCTTATGATATGCACTTGTTGGCACATGATTGACAGTAACTATTCTGCGAACATCCATTAGCCAGAAGCTCGGCAAATCTTTCGGTAAACAGACAATTGCAGCAATTCTCTTGAGTTCTTAAAATAAATATTCTCGTCAACGTTTTGATCATGAAGTGCCTGTTATGACTGCCTGTAAATTAGTATGGATATCATGGCCTACTATGCTACATAAAAGAGGGGATCTCCTATATTGGGCACCCTATTTCATCACATCATAATAATAATTGATGTACCATATACTTCTAGGAATAGGAAACCCAGATAATATATATGGACATCTGTTACAGTGTTGTTTATGCTATTCCACCATCACTGCACTGAATTTCTTAATAATGCATGCCATATGTATGGCTAGATATTTTTTTATCATTTTACTGTGGTATGTCGTGCACCATCTGATTTGTTTGGTTTGGTCCCTCTGCATTGGTTTTTCAAGCGGGCACTGGTCAAAACACACCACAGTTATTATTACATCACTGGATTTGGTTGCGCGGTAACTTTTAATTACTAGATATGGAAGAAAAAAATTCTGCCACGGCGCAATATCGATTTGGTCTTAGCTTACCTCGTTGTCGCTGCTCTTCTGAAAGGTAGAACATAATATTGTAATCTTGGAAGTTAAAACACTTCTCTCTTTATCTAACAGGTCTCTACTGCTCATCTATAATTATATATAACTCGAAGGAAAACGTTGGGACAAATATGAGTACCGTAGAATACGTACTCAGCGCCCATGGGCGCTCAACCACTCGCCTCTGGGGGGTGGGCGCTAGCTCCAGCATAATAATGGGCGGTTACTACAGCAACTCAGTTGTTGTCATTACCCACCGGTGTCATGCCAAATTCTTCCCGTTGCCAAATTTGGCCTCTTTGACCTACAGCGCATGCGTCAACACGGATTCGAGCGTAGTGGGAATAATATGGCATGTTCTCGAGCTAAATTCTTCCCGCCTGCTAAATTCTTCCCCATGTCATATTTCCCCTTTGCACTTAATGATTTATTGAGCATTATTTCAATTCCAGCATATTTCTGCAGGGTAAATCTACAATGTAAAAATTTAGATATTTCCAAAAAACATTTTTAATAAACTTTGTCAGAGTATAAGATTAATTCAGGTCTACTGATGGAATTATTATAGAACCTACTCCTTAACTCCTTACCATTGGGTATCTAAACTAAAATTAGTAGCTAATGATAATTATTAGCAATTCTTTTATGTATATCTAGGGGGATCTGGTGGTTCTCCCCCAGGAAATTTTACACTCTCAGATATCAATTCTGGAGCCTTCTAGACCAAAATTGCATGTGTGTCCTGCGCATAAGCGAGAAGTATAACGATTGGATGATTGAAGGAGGGCCTATGTCTGCACCCTTGATGGGTGGGTGTAAAAGGAGAATATTCACTACTATAGGTGCCATGCTTGATGTAATGCTCCACCTTCCTTAAATGTACTCCACAGTTTCTCTGTTCGCTCCATCTGCAAATGCAGCCAAAAGTTGATACACAGGTAGCTAAGCAATCAACACTGTCAAAAAAATTGATACACAGGTAGCTAGATATATAGCTAGGAGCAATCAACATGTTGATGAGTAACGCACGCTAGGAGAAATCCAGGAGGATAAATTTGGCAAGCACGCTGTCAAACTAACGGCAGGAGAAAACCCGTATCTGCGCATGCGCAGTAAGTAAAAGAGGACAAATTTGGCTAGGGAAGGATTTGGCATGACACCGGAACCAATAATTTGCACACGGTCTTGGGGCGCGGTGCACTCACGCAATACAGTGGTCCCTCCGTATTAAGATCCTCCCAAGTAAGACCACCTCCATTATAAGACCACTTTTGCTTGCTCCCGGTTGGCTGGCTTTATTTTGCCCCTCCCAAGTAAGACCCTCTAAGATAAGTCCACCTCTCTTAATAAGACTACTTGGCTGGGTCAATATCCTCCCAAATAAGACCAAGCACCCAAGAATACATTGAATTTTTTAATTTTTTTTAAGATCTACCTGCCATTAACTGTGAAAGATCAGGAACTGGTACATATTTACATCTGCATTGATCCAAAGAGGGACCTCGGCATCGAGTATGAGGCACAGGTCAAGGTGTGGGATGAGCGCTCCCATCTGGGAGCAGTGGCTCAAGCGCACCAACAATAAGATGCTTGCCAAGGGCCGGAAGATCATCATCTTCATTGACAACTGCTCAGCGCACTCAGATATCAACCTCAGAAACCTCAAGTTGGTCTTCCTGCCCGCCAACACCACCTCCAAGCTTCAGCCTATGGATGCTGGCACCATCCAGGCCATGAATCTGGTCTACCGGAAGCAGATGATCCACTACATTCTCCGGCTCATGGACGACGCTGTGAATGCTTATTGTGGTTGCACTGAGCAAATTAGCTCGCTTGTCAAGAAGGTGGACCTTCTGATGGCGATCCGCTGGCTCAAGAAGGCCTGGGGTGACCTCCACTTGTCCACCATCAAGAAGTGCTTTAAGAAGTGTGCCTTCATTACCACCACTGCCCCTGCTGCTGAGGTCGAGGAGCTCACCATCTCTGCTGAGGATACGGTTATCAATGCACAGCTGCCGGAGGGTGTGACACTGGAGTGCTACGCCAACATCGACAGCAAGGTGCACACCAGTGAGGACCACTATAACCCTGCCTCAACCACGCCCTCACCACCCCTGCTGACTGCTCCCCTGAGGAGCCTGAGTCAGATGATGAGGAGGATGTCCCCATGCCCACTCCTGTGACTGTGTCAGAGGTGTTCGAGGTGGTGTGCAAGCTGCGTGACTTTGCCACTCATCGAGGCAACCCAAGCTTGTGGCATGTGCTGATTCTATCGAGCAGATGGTCATCCAGAACAGGATGGAGCGGACTGTCCAGTCCAGTATCTCAGACTTTCTGTGTCCTAAGTACACTGCATGAATCTAATGTCCAATACATATATCTGTACAATGATAACCAATGTCTTTCTCAAGACACACCCATAATTCCAAATGAGAATACAGTATCTTGTTTGGGGAACTTGCAGTTGGTTTAATATTATGAATGCTTGTACACTACACAATAAAATATATTGAGAAATGCTTTGTGAGACCCCTGGAGCGATATTCCCAAGTAAGACCACCTCTCTAATAAGACCAGTTGGGAGTGCTCCCTGAGTGGTCTTAATAGAAAGAGAAATTGTCTTGGGAGAAGTTGGCAGGCGTATGCACTGAGATCTCGTTCTGGTATAGTGCATGCAGGCAGTACATATTTTGCCAACCCATATCATAATGATTAAAATTTCAATCACAGGATTCATAACTCTGGTTAAAAAGAAGAACCCTGGTGTAATAACAACACACTGCCTCATCCACCGTGAAGCACTGGCATCAAAAACCCTCCCCACAACTCTCAAACAGACTTTGGGGGCAGTCATCCAAGTATATAAATGATAGTTGTCCCTTGTTAAATGCTGATGAGTGTTGAGCATGCTAAAATTTCCTTCAACACTTTGCACAAGTAACACTTTCTTCTCTACTAATTTAGATCGTGAATTACATCAAGGGAAGTGCACTCAAAACAAGACTCTTCCGCCAACTGTGCCAAAATATGGATGCACAACATCGGGTAAATATACTTACAAGGAGAAAGCTGGTCCCTATCATCCTATGTAGGACCTTCTCTACCACACCTCTGTTCGTTGGCTATCAAAAGGCAATGTTCTTGTACGTGTCTATGAACTTGTTGGAGAGATTGAGACTTTCCTGGAGAGCCATGATGGAAAGAAAGCTGAGGTATAGATTGATTGGAAAATCCAATAACTAATAATCTGATGTTAATTCACTTTGATAGGACTGTGTGATCGCCATTCAAGTGCCAGACTTCAAGTGTCAACTCAGTTATCTGGCACATAAAATATTTGAAGCTTTGAATAGTCTGAATCTCAAGCTCCAGGGTCAGAAAACAAACATCATCATGAATACTGACCACATCGCTGCTTTTCTGGCCAAAATTTGCCTCTGGGAAAGGAAGCTGGACAACGGAAATATCTCTGCATTTCACCGCTTGATGGAGGTTGTGGGGGAGGGAACAATCACAGACGAGCTAAAAGAGAACATCAAGGAACACCTGTCAGGTCTAAAAGGAGAATTTGTACACTACTTTCCTGGGATCAACACAGAGAGCACAGAGATGACACTTACAAGAAACCCCTTCAGAAGTTCTGTTGATGACCTCCCTGACGACATTCAAGAAGAGTTCTTGGAGCTAGTTAACAACAGTGCAGCTAAGGAGGAGTTCCAGCTTTTAAGCCTCTCTGACTTCTGGGCCAAGATGCTGCAAACATACCCGAAAACCAGTGGCTTTGCTCTCAGAGTTCTTGTTCCATTCTCATCCACATACCTCTGTGAGAGTGCTTTCTCGGCCTTTCTAGTCATAAAATCTAAAGCAATGAACAGGCTTGATGCTGAGGATGACCTGCGCTGTGCCCTGAGTACAACTGTCCCTCAAATTTCCAAGCTTGTCTCTAAAAAACAGGCTCAACCTTCACATTAATATGTAGTCTTGGGATGGCTATATAGTCCTACTATAGTTTCATGCTAATGCAATCATCAGGGACATGAGCAACTGAGGGTGTGGGGCAGGCAAGTGGGGTGATGCTGGATGGGATAGGTTAATGAATGTGATAATTCAAATCCTCTTGAGGAGTAACTTGTTCTTGTGCCTACAATTTGAAAGGAATTCTGATTGCTTGTTCAATGATGTTTGGCTGTCGGAGTAGATGATGTGGAATTTTATGCATTGATGAAAAATTCCTCATCATCTACTCCGACAGCCAAACATCTTTGAACAAGCGATCAGAATTCCTTACAAAGTGTAGCACACAAGAACAAGTTTCTCCTGAAGAGCATTTGAATTATCACATTCATCAACACCCATTCATTAACGCCCATCCATGGACTTGCATCACCCAACTTGCCTGCCCCATCTCATATATGCTGCTCACTTGCCACCTCAGTTGCTCATTGTCCCTGATGATTGCACTAGCATGAAACGATAGTAGGACTAGCCATCCCGATACTTTTCTATCATTACTATTAACAGTGGGGTAGGAAGGAAAAAATATTGGGGGGGCAGATCCTGATCCGAGATAGTTAGTTATATGCAACATGTTTGAAGATTCTTTATAATTATAGTATATAATAATTATTCATAAATGTCCAAAATAGTTTATACGTGTTTCATTAGTTTCAATAAATTCTTTCATAATGCTGTTCAGATCAAGTGCATCAGTTCTGTCCCGATGTATGTTGAGCATCATGCAATGATTTAAGCGTTGCTACATCATCGAATTTCTCAGGTAGGTTTTGATACGCTTTAAGAGAAGAAAAGTTGCGCTCTGCTGAAGCTGTAGTGACTGGAATGGTTAGATATAGCTTAAGTAGCTTATACACTTCTGTAATAATTTTTTTCAAACTGGGTTGCTTGTTAAAAACATCACAAATGGCTTGTATTCGTGTCACTTCTCTAACTGGAATTCCATCCATATTTACAGATTTGATGGCATCTGGAAGGAGCTGAAGGTGTAGCCTTAACTTCTGCATGTCAATATCCCTTTGGTAAAGATCAACAATTTCATCAGACAGAGTTACTGGTTTGCCATGAGCACTATCAATCAGCAGAGTCTCGATGCTTCTCACAAAGAGAAAATTCTTCTGTGTGAACCATTTTTCGAGATCTCCTTTTATGCTATCGATTACTTCAAAATACTCTTTTCTGTAAAGGTACTCTATAGAACTAAAAGCATGCTCCTCTGACCAATCATTTAATCTCCTTGGAAATCGTCGTTGCCTAGGTAATACTGGTTCATCACACTTGTCTCTTGCTTCTTCTTTGACAGCCTCAAAAAATGTTTTGAACATTTCATCATTTCTGTACTTGGTCAGAGCGT
The DNA here is from genome assembly GCA_028752905.1 of Cladorhizidae sp. MBARI D1340-BT2. Classification (NCBI taxonomy): domain Eukaryota; kingdom Metazoa; phylum Porifera; class Demospongiae; order Poecilosclerida; family Cladorhizidae; species Cladorhizidae sp. MBARI D1340-BT2. The sequence continues at coordinate 21,397,252 of JAQNBH010000010.1, forward strand.
GAATGGTGACAGCAAAGCAATCATCAACAGTAGTATTTACTCCTTGGAGTGTAACTGACAACTGTTCTGTAATACTAAAAATTAGTATAGAAAGCTTCAAGCCAAAGTAGGTTTTATATTTGTCCATAAGTGCTATTATACCACTAGCTCGCCTAGAGCAGTCATCTGAACCATGTGAGGATGCTTCCATAGTTACTTGAAGTGACTCATAATTATCAAGAATTGCTTGCATTGCTCCAGTGCGGACTGTCCACCTAGTTGGGCAAAGACTGCGAATTCCTGATTTAGGTGAGCCTTCTTGCTGCCTTTGAACTTTTTCAAATACTACTTGCCTCTTTGGTGAATATTTTATCAATTGGATGACTTCCATAGCAAAATTTAAGGCTTCCTTTATACACTTGCTATTTCTGGCAACATCTTGTACACACAAATTGACACAGTGAGCAAGACAGTGCACATAAATAGCAGACCTGTTTCCATCTTGAAATCGTCTGGCAACACCACTAATATGACCCTGAAAATTCCTTGCTGCGTCATATCCCGGATCCCTGCAAAGCTCAAAAGGAATGCCTAAAGAAAGTAAGCAATGTTTCAGTGACAAGAAGATACATTCAGCTGTAGTGGCATCAACTTGAATGAGGCCAAAGAAATCCTCATTAATCTCATAATTTTCTGACGCCCATCGCAGAGTAATAACAAGCTGTTCACGATTGGAAACATCCCTAGTTTCGTCGGCCAAGAGCGAAAACCACCGCTGAGGAAGTAAATCGACAATCATTGAACGTAACACTTTATGAGCCATTAGCTGAATAATTTCATTAATTATTTCTGGGGACTGATATTTTTTGGCTTCTACCCAAGCTTTTTCATCGAGCACCTGTGTTATAACCTTGTTTAATACCCTAAGGTTATAGTTCTTTCACTCTTCAACGACCGTGAAAGTCCTTAATCAACTAGTAAACTAACAACCGAAGACAACAGACATTATAAGAAGACATCTTGATTTCACTATCTGTGCAACACACGTGACACACTAAAAACGTTTATTTAGAGTCCGGACTATTGAATAATGTCATACAATTCACTTAATTATAACAACCTGCTTGAGCATAACAGTCAAATTAGAGCCACCAGCATGGTCATTTCTGACAGAAATACCTTGTCGTTATAAATAATGTAAAGTAGAAAACTGCTTCATCAGACTATGTCTCCTGCTAATTTGGATACTATCAGCTTGACTTTGAAGCATTTCAGACACAGGTGTAGACCTTGTTGAAATATGAGCTGCTATAGCATCCCTGTGAGCACACTCATGCACTTTAAATCGTGTAGTGGCTTTTTTCCAATTAGAATATCCAACTCTACTAAAGCTGATTGGGCTTTTGTACTCATAACTGTAACCCCTGATTTGTCTGCTGCTTGACAGTATATAGTAGCAAAATACTTTTAATGATTCGGAGCAAAAGTGAATCCATGCGAACGACTTGTATATACCATGATGAGAGAAAGTGCCTTTTCTGAAGATTTCTTCAAGAACCATAATTTTTTTCTGTTTTGGTTAGCAAAGCTTCATCAGTTGGTTGATTGATTGTCCCTCTGGTATAACACAAACTATTACACACAGTTGAGGTTCTGGATGAAGTGGTGATGCTACCAGTAATAGACTCACTTATGTCAGTATCAGAACACATTTCCTCAGCACTATCATTTGAATCTTCTTTGTCAACCTATGTCAAATTTAATTTAACATCATAGCAATAAAAAGGGACAACTTAGCAATAACTACTAATAATTATAGCTAACTTGTATACATACCTTCAAGTGGAGGTGCTTCCACTGAGGGACGAAAGAAGGACTTGATGCCTAACTGACTGTTGTCTATTTTTCTTCTTTTTTCAGTCATATATAGTCACTACTACAGCCATGCATAGTGCACTAAATAGAACATTTTAGCTGCACTGCATTAGTGTACAAGTGTTAGTCACATGTAATAGCTGTTGCCTGTATATAGTAGTATCCTAATGTTTTTATGGAGAATAGCGTTAGCCACAAGTGTATAAAAGTGTTAGCCACATGTAATAGCTGTTAGCCGCTATGAACATAATTTTATGGAGAATATATTGGGGGGGCACTACCCCCCTGTTCCTACTCCACTGCTATGTATATCTCAGTCAAAGGAAGAAAATGTTACTTGGACAGCTTCTTCCAGCCACTCTATATTGGTTAACTATTCAAAGATGCTTTGGATCTTCCAATAAAGTTATGAACTTATTCAAGGATTCTTTGGATCTTCCAATAAAGTTGTGAATAGGCAGATGTTCAAAAACAATAATAATAGTAAAAAAACTTTAAACTTGGATCTTCTAACATCACCGACCACACTATAGTGGATGCTACATAGCCACATACAGTCGTGCATGCACTTTTTAATTCGTGCCCTCATCCATAGGTCCCAGTTGTTCATGTTTCTAACATCGTCTCTTTTCCCCCCCACCTTCACAACTTGAATACCACAATCCATTTATAACAATATTAGTACATACCAACAAAAAAAAGACTCCAAATTTTCCAACCATGGTTACTAATAATATCTTGGCTACAAAAAAGATACCCGGGTATAGAGAGGCAGATAAGCAGTATAAAAGGACCGCTGGCTGCAATATAGCTGGGCCACGTGGTGTATTCATCAGTGGGTATATCTGTTGGCTAGCAAACTATTGAGCAGTCAGTTGGTTTACGAAGTGAAAAACTTGTTCTTCTAAGCTATTCTGATAAAGACACCTCCAACAAAATTGCTATATAGTCTGATTTAAAAAAGGCACTACCTCCAACAAAATTGCTAGTCTGATAAAGACACCTCCAAGCTAGTCTGATAAAGACACCTCCAACAAAAATTGCTAGTCTGATAAAGACACCTCCAGCAAAATTGCTAGCCTGATAAAAAAAGGCACTACCTCCAACAAAACAGCTAGTCTGATAAAGATGCCTCCTACAAAATTGCTAGTCTGATAAAGACACCTCCAACAAAATTGCTAGTCTGATTTAAAAAAAGGGACTACCTCCAACAAAATTGCTAGTCTGATAAAGACACCTCCAACAAAATTGCTAGCCTGATTTAAAAAAAAGGCACTACCTCCAATAAAATAGCTAGTCTGATAAAAGACACCTCCAACAAAATAGCTAGTCTGATAAAGACACCTCCAACAAAATTGCTAGTCTGATAAAGACACCTCCAACAAAATTGCTAGCCTGATAAAAAGGCACTACCTCCAACAAAACAGCTAGTCTGATAAAGATGCCTCCAACAAAATTGCTAGTCTGATAAAGACACCTCCAACAAAATTGCTAGTCTGATTTAAAAAAAGGCACTACCTCCAACAAAATAGCTAAGACACCTCCAACAAAATTGCTAGTCTGATTTTAAAAAATGCACTAAACTCCAATAAAATAGCTAGTCTGATAAAAGACACCTCCAATAAAATAGCTAGTCTGATAAAGATACCTCCAACAAAATTGCTAGTCTGATAAAGACACCTCCAACAAAATTGCTAGCCTGATAAAGACACCTCCAACAAAATTGCTAGCCTGATAAAAAAGGCACTACCTCCATTCAATCTGCTAGTCTTATAAAAACACCTCCAACAAAATAGCTAGTCTGATAAAGACACCTCCAACAAAATTGCTAGCCTGATAAAAAAGGCACTACCTCCAACAAAATAGCTAGTCTGATAAAGACACCTCCAACAAAATTGCTAGCCTGATAAAAAAGGCACTACCTCCAACAAAACAGCTAGTCTGATAGAGATACCTCCAACAAATTCGAATTAGTTTATCTTGTGTATCCCGTGTCTGGGCTGATTCCTTGTCTTCTTGTGACTATGTCTGCATTAAGGTGTTTGGACTTAAGAAGCTGATTGAGATAGACTAGATGTAGATAGTAATCTCTTCCTTTATGATGCGAGTACAACCCCTTTTCAGCATTGCTAGGACCCTACACATTGACTCACTGTAGTAAACTTTCAGTTGGTTCCTATGCAATTAGCAGATTTAATCAGCTTTTTTCAGTGGTACACACCACCAATCCTGGCTAGGGTGGTGTTCGGCCAAGCCAGAGAGATGAGAGTTTCGTAGTTCTCACCTGCTTAATGGCAGGTACAGCCATAATATGTCTCGCACGGAAACATTGTTTCCCTCATAGTTTTTTGGTTGTTCCGGTATAGGGCTTGTCTCAACCTACATCGCATGTCATCATAGAAAGTTTTCAAGGAACGGCTGTTTTTTTCTACAAATTTTGGGGCTTCTTTTTCCTCTCCTTCACTAGTTTCATAGACTCATCCCAGCATGATATGGACTGGCAGGGATGGTGAGCACCAAAAGTTGACACGAAAGGGCGAAGATGCATGGAGTGCTGTTCTGTAGGAGAACAAGGATTTTGGAATAAGTAGATTCCAATTCATTTCGTTTTAACCATCTTGGATACCATCACCTCAAAAGTACAATATATGGTTGAAAAAATTAACTTGTTCATTTCCTTGTGGGTGGTAAGCTAATGTTTGTTTGCATTCAATCCCTAAATGCTCACAAAGGACTGATGTCACTTGGATGGTTAAGGTTGCTCCGTGGTCACTGTGGAGGGTTGATGGGACTCTATACGGCAAGCAATCACATCCACCAGTCTAGTAACAAGTGGTTCTGTGTCTTGATCTGATGGAGAATCTTACTAAATATGTTGGTCATGGTACTTTCTTCCTCTAGAACTTGTGTAACGACCCCATAATATCTAATATCCCAACATAGCTTCTACAAAAGGTGGTTGGTCCCAAGTGGTGCTTGTGGGCCAGGTTGAGTAGGATTGTGTTTCTAACATTGCTAACATTCACATACCCATTTTTCAATATCCGATTCAAATGCAAGCCTCTGACACACCTTTATATTTTCTGTTCTGCGCACCCCCAGGTGTCCAGCCTGATCATGGTTATGTTGGAGAACTGCCTTTGTATTGTTAGGTGTTACAAGTTGTGGTTGTTGCTGATGATAATAATTCTCGAAATATCTAATTCTTCGGAGAAAGGCTCGTTTTAGTCCAGGGACTGGCTTAATTTGTAGGTGGAGGCTTTCCTTGAAGAAATACTTTAACAATAGTCATATCTGGCTAGTTTGCCTCTAGTGCTTCATATCTGCTATGTTTATTTTCATTTGTCTGCACATTCAGTTGTTTATCATTAGCAACCACAACTTCTGCTGATATGACTAATTTTTTATGGTAGCTACTCACATGACAAAGATTCATAGCATACTGACACAGCAGCATAAGAGTCCAGTACAATTGTTTGAACATTTGCATAGAATATGGCATTTACTCTAGGACTTTGAGTTGGTTGGTGGATATAAGTTACTTCCTTGACGACCCTCTCGCCCCAGCAGTTAGTCAGTGTATTCTAGACTAAATGAGAGAAATCATGTTTGAAGTGTCCTAGTCACCACACTTCCAACACCACACTTCCAAAATCGTTGGTGCTCAGCTGGGGCACACCTTACTTGGTTCTCCCTTTGCTGGTTTCATGGAATAGCATACATTGGAAGTAACCATGGCATATGTTGTTTGCAGTCTCGTTTCCAGAGCCTCAATATTCTTTGTCGTCTGTTCTAAGGTCTGATGTAATGACATCACTAGTTTGGGGTCTTACAATGGTGATCACAGTAATACCTACAAAATTTCCTTAGTATCCTTAATGGCTTGTTCAGAGTTTGTTGGTTTTCCTCGTCACCGCATCTGCCAGCTCAAAGCAACTTGTAATCCATTTAGGAGATATTGCAAAAGTATTCCTGCTTCATCTGTGTAGGTCTATTTAAAAAGTTTCTTCCGATTATTTGCAAAGGTTTCATCTACCTGTTGAGAATGACAGCAGGGGTCTTGAATAAGCCCTGCTTTTGTCAAAGGTCAATTGATTTAGATAGGCTTTGGTAGCCACATCAACTTCAACATAGTAGTCCACTAGTTTTCCTCGGAAGATTGTTGGTGGTATAGGATCGAGGCCTGCTTCTCAGTGTTTTACTTCACAGCAGAAACTAGTTAAAATCTAATCCATGCCCTAGAAAAAAAATTGTACTCAAAACTGCATGCCCGAATTCCTGGTTGGAAAGTGCTAGACAATATGGCACTAGAACATGAGTGCATTGTCAAGTGTGGAAAATGAACATTCTCAACTGGTTGCCTAAACCGTTAGTACATTGGTTGAAAAAATATTTTAGAAAAACATTTTCCAGCCAGTGTGCTTGACAATGATACAAGCTTGTCTATGCTGCAAATTGTTTGTGGGCTAGAAGGGATAGTCCAGTTGTGGAGTGGGATTGTGGGTTGTGGCTGAGGGGGATTGTTTGCATTCTTGGGTGGGTATATTAGTTTCAAGTTCCTTTATTGTTAAGTCCCTTCCTGTGATGTCACTACATAAAGGAACCATCCACATGCATCATATACTCGAGGGTTCGCTTGTTGTTGGTATATGCTATATACCTTCCTGGTAAACCTAGTGATTTTTTAACTAACATGCAGGAAGTTTTAACCTGCACAGAAATAACTGTAGTTCCTGGAATTCTAATGAAGTTCTACCACGATATCTATGTGAATTCCTATGTTCCTGGCAGTGAATGGTAGAATGTAGGTATATAGACTGTTATCTATTCTCTGGTTAATACAGTTCCTTCCTTTGGTGTCCACCACAACACTAATAATGCATTTCTCTATGTGGAATTCCAGCTAATTCTCTAGAAAGATGGAGCACTGATGATGCCAGCAAGCGTGATGGTATTAGTGCATTTCTTCAAGATACCTTCTATATGATAGCTTTAGAGCCAGCTAAAGAGCATTAATAACTTGATCATTGCTCATATTGTAATCAAGAGTTGCTTAAATAGTTGAAATTTGTCTGGTTTCTGGAAACCATGGTGGGAAGCTCTAAAGCACTCTAAAGTCACCCTGTTAGGTCATATTGTTAGTATTGTGAACATGGTGACCTATGACCTTGCTATAACTTAATAAAAGCAGTGACAAGTACTGGATAGGATTTTGTAAATGGTTTGCAGCCTCATCTCGTGACCCATACACTTTTGTGAGCCACATTCATGTGTGTCTGCTCATGAAGCTATCATGCTGTGCTCAAAAGCTAGTGCTTGTTAGTTAATAGGGCCAGAACTAACTAGTCTTTCCTGCCAGAGATATAGAGTACACCCTTGGCCTGCAAGACTAGGTCAGGTATTAGATGGCATGGTTCTTTATTCCATTTACTAAGACAAGGTGAAATGGAAAGGAGATAATCAATGGGTGTTGACTTCGTTTATTGCATGCCCCATCTAGATTGAGGAATCAACTTACATGACTAAGTTGTCCCAATTATCTCGGATAATTTGTCATTCGGTCCCTGATGGCTCAATACGCTGCAAGCATATTTCTTAGTCTCTGGTAGGTAATCATTTTGTTTAGCATTTCCAAACTACTCTGTTATCCACTTCTCTAATTACCAAGCTTATCTTGATCGTGTGCTAGACTTGGCAGCTGACACAGGCCAACATTTGGAGCATGACATTTGGATGCAGTCACTGCTGTGCATTAGCATCTTTCTACCATTCTTTCTAAATTTCTGAACCGCAGATGAAATTCACTAAACATTATTAGCTTTCCCTGTGGTTAGTGTCATCTTTAATGAATGGGTAGAGAGTTTGTCCTTTTCCCCCAGATTAATATGCTTCCATGAAAAAATCTCTATTAATACATTCTGTTCTGATACTGTGTGTTTGCCACGTGTATTTTACAATGGTTATGTCCAACCGCTTGTCGCTTGTACCCAACTGATGTTGCATAAGCACATATTGGTTTATAGCAACCAACATCCTGCTAGGACATAATCATAATAAAGTATGCATTTACCTGTGCCTAAGTTAGTGCAACTTCCTTCTTATTGAGTGCCTTTTTAGTTGAGTGATCAGAGAGAGCAAAATCAGCAATATGGTTTCTGCCTCTGATAGCGATAAATTGGTAAAGGGTCATCACTGAAGCTTGATCCAAATGTTTCAGCATTCACAAATAAATACCTGCTAAGTAAACTATTCGAGATGTTTTGTGGCTAATAGTGATAGGATCTGAGAAAAGGGGTCTTATGTACAAAATAAAAATACCAGGTGAAAGGACAAAGCAATTCCTATATTTCGGAACTCAAATCATCATTTATTTCCATTCAGAATAAAAGTTATGAAAGCCTGAATGCTAGACGCTTGAAGCATTCATTTTAAGAAAGACGTGTTTTAAATTAATGGCTTCTGCAGCTTCCTGTGCACTTGATGAAGCCATTCCTTTGATAGTTCATTAACCACGCTGCCACTATAGCAGCTAGTAGGAAATCTCCCCATTTTGTGGGTGTTTTCCATCTTTCCGCATATGCGGGCAGTAATTTTTCCGCGTTACATGGCAATGCAGTTCCGTTACATGCGTAGCACAATTCTTGACCACCAATCTTCTAACCTCACTCTTGCCTACAAAAAAGGAGCCTTCAGACTTCACACAAATGTAAAGGAAAGGTAGTAGATGCCTGTAGTACAAAAAAAGAATCCTCATCGCGTAATTATTTAATAAATGCATATTACATATAATTATATAAATATATATATACACAAGTTTTTATGCTATACAATAAACACAAACCTGATTATTATACAGAAGAAAATTGTACTTTACCTTGGTGAGCAAACTAATTTTTTAAACCGTCCACCTACACCTAAAATACAAGTACCACAAAACCATTAACTTTGTTTATATTTGCAGTGATGGTGGAATCTCAGATACAAGTGTCATGCTACAATCATGCAAATTGTTCGCAAGGTTCTCCTCTAATGAGCACCCTCAAAGATTGTTGTGACCACCGCCTTGATCCACCTGGACTAGGATATACTATTCCTGGAAATGAGGGTTGCAATGTCTGCCCCGGAGGCAAGAGATGAAGAGGTGTGGTTTGAGCAAGAAATGCTATTAATGCAGTGGGAGTAAAAGAAAGTTAGCAATAGTCTGTAATTCTCTAGCTTTTAAAATTCATGATAACAGTTTATTTATAAGATAGAGTATTGTACCACAGCATGTAGAAGTGCAACAACAATCCTCCTTGCTGGTTCCATCACTGTTCTTTTTATCCGCATAATGTATGTGCATATTTTAGAATGTGTTGTGAGGCTTACTCTTTCAGTTTGAATTGGTAGAGTTAATAATTTCACTTCAAATCTAACTATTGAAATTGAACTTTCAAAGATGAGTACCCATGAATGTTAAATGTGTGTTGGTCTTGTGAGATACATCCAACACACTAGAGGATTTCCTCCCATCTTAATCATCTTTCCTCTTTTATCTCTTCCTTCACTGAAACAATTCGTTGCTGAAACACAAATCAATTATACCAACACTTGTGCACTGATGTTGTGTAGTAACCCACGCTAGAAAAACAGAGCAATGTGGTACCATATCATGAAAATGGTGCATCTCTATTGTGGGAAGCATATTGTAAACCATCCATGAGGTTTTCATCTAACTAGTGTGGCAACTTTGACTTTTGACTGGTACACTATACCTGGAAGCTTTTAACTCTTTGTTTATCAATTTAAAGGGGCACAGACACATTCTCCATGTGTATTTGAATTCTATTTCCTGCAGTATTAGTAAAAATAAGGCTAGTTTAGTAACACAGACAGCATCCAAGTTTATTTCAATTCTATTTCCTGCAGTATTAGATAAAAATGTTTAAAAAGATACAGGCAAAACTTTAGGGTGATGTTTACATATGCAGGTAGGTTCATTTGCATTTTGAATTCTTGATCCTAATATTCAAGTTAGTATTAGTGGCATGTGAAATTAGTTCTCCCACATTCCACATTGATATTGCATTTGATATGTGGGGGTGTTTAGGTGTGCACTGTTGAGTATGGTTATCTAGACAGTTATTTTGAGCTGAGGTGGAGATCTCCAAGTATAGTTCAGCTGAATAACTTTAGAAGATGCCAGAATAAGATAACAAAGAATAAAATGCAGAATGATGGTGCTTCCATGGCTAGCCTTGAATGTGCAGAACTACTTTTCTACTAACAGCCAAGTGTCTCTCCTCTGCTCAAAAGAATGTTTAGTGAATTCTTGGTCAGTTGGATCTAATTCTACCACATGAAGATGTGATAGCTTACATTGTAATAAATTCATCGGGGTAACTAATACCTAACTAATACCTAAAGAGGTGTCCCTACTAGTATTCTGAGAAGGACCTAGATCACTTCCCCAAGCATGTATGCTTGTAGCTAGGTCATCACTTGGTCATCACTTCCAGGGTTTCATACAGGATTTTTCTGTAGGGGTGCGGGAAATCACAACTAAACTGGGACATGCTCTTTTCATGACCACACCCACTTTGATGCCATGTGCTGTCTTTGAAGTGAAACCATTGTAATGACTTCTGTAGTTAAAGATAATGTAGTATTGCATATTCTTTCATTTTGGATTCATTTCCCTACTGAATAGGTAGTATTTATTGATGTCATTCCAGATAGTAATTATTTTTACCTTGTTAGGAAATCTTAAGCTCTGTTGATCATTGTGCTTTTGTGATTATAAACATGTGAATTGTGTGTACAAATCAGAATTAAAATTTGCTATCTTCTAACTATACTACACAACATGGTTATGTGAAAGAGCTATAAAAAATACTTTTAAAAATCTTGAAGTGACTTAGTAAAACATAATGACTTGGAAGTTACAGGGGCATCCCGTCAGAAAAACGCCTCAATCAATTAACCGATTGCACGCCGTATTCCTAGTACCCGCGGGCAAATTATTCATGAATTAAACGAGGTATTTTACTTATTATTTTTATATCTTCAGTTCTGCAGGGACTCCACCCATGAAACTTGGGTCATATTCAGCCACATGATAGCTCTACTTCCTGTTAAAAAAATCGAGCCTTCCTTACCAACTGGGCAGAACTAACCAGCATTAATAAAACCTTGTCATCTTCTTGGGGGTGAATATTTTCATATTTTCACACTATTATACACACATTATAATGCCAACACAAGATGGAGCATCTATTTACAAACCCTCTACCAGCTGCAAAGCCAGTGGGTTGTTTTCCCCATCAAAATGCTAACACATAATAATACAAAAAACAAATTATAAGAGAGTGAAAATGCTAACACATACTAGAATAAAAACCATAATATAAAACACAATTATGTAAGGGAGTGTCTTGGGTAGAGCTCCAGTCTTGCTGTCACGGGTAGAGTAGAACTTGCTCAGTCTTGGGTATAGCTTGCTTGGTCTCCGGCATGATATTTCACCATGTTTTTATTCTACACAAACATGAGATACCAGGATAAGAATAACACTTGAATACTGGAGAGACGAGAGAAGTAGACGAAGGGACAGGGAACGAGAGAAGTAGACGAAGGGGCAGGGAACAAGAGAGAAGTAGACGAAGGAGCAGGGAACAAGAGAGAAGCACAGAAACATTAAACATTACTGATAGTCCACCAAGGTATGTGGTATTTACGAAAACAGTCACGGCCTGTTGATCCACCACACAAAGGAACCTTACAAAAACAACACTGGGACCTTGCCTCATGCCTGTAACCTTTACTAATGCAAACTACACAGCGCTTCTTTGCACAGCACTGTGGGAAATGACCTAGTTTTAAATTGAGGCGATCTAGCTGACTATTTGCCTGACTACAACGTTGACCTGCACGCTGCCAAGAAGAGAAAGAACCAATCAAAGATTTAGCTAGAACAATCCTAGCTTCTAGATAATTACCCTTCCTTACTGATATTGGAGCTCGGACAGAAGAAAACAAAATAAATGAATTCAATAAACAAGCTTCTATCAAATACGAAAAAACACCTTTTCCACCATCTCCTAGACTTTCTACCCAAATTATAGTAGCCTATTCTCTGATCTGCTCTGTCCACACCTCTCATCAATGACGATAATCAGGCAAACATGGGGGACATGGCAGATCCTCTCTAGAACCATCAATTTCCCATTATATCAACATTCCTACAAAAGCTTTCATTTCCTCTATATTAGTATCTACCCATGGCCTGGAGAGACTAGCCATCCTAGAAACGTAACTGTTCGTCTCTGCTACTAGGAGTTCCCACACTTCAAGAGTAAAAAAAAGGTAAAATGCATCTAAAAATGTACTTGATGCACCAAGCAATGAAGAAGTTGGACCAGCTGTTGCTGTATAGTCCAATTTCAAAGGAGTTGGCTCCTTTATTTCCCACTTACCTGTGACCTCAGTTAGCCTAGAACCAGTGCCAGATGCTTGGGCAGAACCAGTGCCAGATGCTTGGGCAGAACCAGTGCCAGATGCTCGGACAGAACCAGTGCCAGATGCTCGCACACGCCTATAACCTTTGGCCCGCCTACTACCAGTACCTTTTGGAGGACCACTAGCAACACTTACGACTCCACTACCACTTGAGCTGCTTCCCCCTTGGCCAGTACTCCCTCGCCCGCCTCTCCCTCGCACAACTCCAGCACCAGTCGTGTTCCCACGCCCTGTAGAGACTTCAGGCAAGGCTTCCTCATCCTCCAATGTAACAAAAGGAGTCATAGATGCCTCATCTCCACTCGCATCATCTGATGCTGTAGGAAAAGTAGTGGGGAGGGTGGGAAAAACAAGATATATATATATATCAAGTTTGTGGTCAACATTTGAAAATTCAAATTCAAATGAAAATCAACATCAACAACTCAACAACTCCAACCTACACTCTTAGCTATAACTTTTTTCCTATAACTATCCTGTCTGAATTTGGAATACCAACAGAATAAGCTAGTATTTGGCAATAGTACACTCTCAGTTGACTATGGTAAACAAAGGCTATGAAGCGCTAAGGTTAGAAGAAACTTACAATCGAGAAGTCCATCCAAGCGCGCCTCTTCTCTTAGAGCAACTGGATCCAGAGTGTTTCCTCGGTATGCATAGATGTCTTCACCTTCTTCCCCAAATGAATCTGACCCAGAATCGCCAGAATCGTCAGGCTAAAAGTTGAGAAATAACGTCACAGGAGAGCATCTTTGAGCAGTTAAAAAAAAAAAGCTCGACCAACAAAAATGGCGTTCAATCGCAGGATTTTTGTTGCGCACGATGCATCACCCGGAAATAATCATTTTTGTGACGTTCTCTAGTCTACTAGGCATGTGCAGAACCCAACCGGGGTTGTTAGCTCATTTTATATATTTTTGTGTGGCGAAGGATGTAAGGTCTCGCGCCATATATGGCGCTTACGGCGTTTAATCGGTTAACTTCCGTATACTTCCGCGTGTATCTTCGTGGTATTCAATGACGTCATAATTACATTTTTGGAGAAAGACGGATGTTTTGGTGCAAGTTTACTTCGAGCACTTCGGGTGAAAGCGCTACTCAAACGCCAGCTAAAGTGAGGAGAAGGGTCTTGAAACTCTACATGTAGCTGAGGTAAGTCTTAGTATGCATAGCTAGATAGCTACTAGCTGTGGTCGTAACTTTAAAAAAATAACAAGCTAGCTAGCTAAACTGTATTTTTCCCTAGGTTGCTATATGCTATAAGCTTTGGGATAGAGACTAGCATCTATAGCTTACATGATTGTCATTGGTTAGTAACTAGCAAAAGTAACTAGCTAGAAAAATAGGTAGCTAGTCCTCTAGCAAGCAACTGGTCATCTAACTAGAAAATTAGCTAGCAAGCAGTCTAGTAGATAGCAAGCAATAACTACCATACATTACTAGCTATGAGGCAGGTGGCAAATAATAAAGTCAGTGTATTATACGATGATCTTCATAACCCCCATTCCCATCATGTCCACAATCCTCAGTATGGTGACCTTCATCCTCCATGTGGCAGCCCCAATCTTCCTCCAAGCTTGCTAATGTATGTTGTGATTGTAATGTCCATGTGATTGTAATTATAAGAATTGTATTTTGTATGTCTTCTTACTGCAACATTCCAACTCATCAAAATTCTCTTCATCAAGCGCATCATCAAGAGTGGGGAGAGTGAAGTAGTCTGCAATACCCTCCAGCATAGATGCCTGGTCCTGTGCATCCAGTTTCATGACCCGATTGATAGTCAAAGCTATCTCATTAGCTTGTTCTGTGGACATTATCAAACCTTTTGAAAATTGCACTGTTGACCCTTTCCAACTATAAACTATGAAGGTTCTAACTGCTGTAACTTCTGAGTGATAGGGATTCAAGGCTTGAAATTTTCTGACCAGTTAGGAGAAAGACCCTAGATAACAAATACAAAAAAGTCAAATTTCCTAGTGTATGACAATAAAACTTGTATTATTGGAAAAGTACTATTTGGTTATAAGGCACGTTTTCGCAGATCCTATCACATATTGTAATGAGGTAGAGAAGAGAGAAGGCCAAATTTGTCAAAACTATGGAAAACCACCAGCAAATGCCCGTGGAGCTTGGACATCACAAGGAGACTGGACTGGAACCATGCTACTGAGTTCTCAAACTACACAATTATTCCATATGCATAAGGATGCAGCAAGGGTAGCAGAACGGCCAATTTTTGTTGATCTCCAATGTGCTGCAGCTGTAAGGAGTGCCAATGAAAAGCAAGCACATAACACAGCAAAACTTCTAAAATTGCTGCGCTCGGTCTACTTCTTGCTCAAGTACAGAATTATTCCACATACTACTCACCTTTCAGGATCTCCTAGCTCATACTGGTGACGAACTTCTTCAGCAGTACATTAATGGGCCTCCTGCAAATGCACAGTACACCTCTAAATTTTCTGTGACATCTGTCATAGAAGCTATTCCCACCTGGATGGTTAGAGAGCTTTTGGTTAAGGAGAGCCCATACTTTTCGATCCTTGCTGATGCATGTGAGGATATTAGCACACAAGAAGAACTTTCTGTATTATGCCGATGGATTATAAATGTCCAGCCAGAGAAAAATTTCCTAACAATCCTACACATTCTCGCTTGTGATGCTGCAACCATCACAGAGTCACTGGAATCCTTATTACCGCAAATTGATTGGCCAAGGGTATAATGGTGCAGCGATGTTTGCAGGAAGTAAAACTGGAGTACATGTAAGGATGCGGATTCATGCTGCACATGCCATGCACATCCATTGCTCTTGCCACAAGCTACAGCTAGCAAGTTTACAAGTAGCTGAACGTGTTCCTGAGATAAAGAAGATTTTTGGCTTGATGGGAAATTAATGGAAACTCTTTTTAACCCTCCCCCAAAAATCCAAGCCTTAAAAAAAGAAGTACAGGCTGGTCTCAGATTGCCTGAATTAAAGATCGTGAAGCCTAGTGATACGCATTGGCTTTGAAATTAGAAATGTATGAGAGCAATTCAAAAGGACCTTCCTATCTTATAACCATACGAAACCACAGGTCATTCAGAAGCATTCGGCTAAAGTACACATCTTGCTACCTTTACTGCAATTGCCGGTATTGGCAGAGGTTCTTGACATCTTGGCAAGAATTAATGCTTCCATGGAAAGGAAAGTGGCTGATTTCAGTCAGTTACAGTTTTTATTGACTTGTACACTTGATGAATTGAAGTCACTGAAGAATAAAAAAAGCAGAATGGTGTTGTTCCACTAAATTAACTTGTACAAAGTTAGAGACCAAGTATGGCATAGATATTGGAAGACATGCTTCTGGATCAACCTGTTCAAGATTAATGTCCATCACCAATACAAAGGAGTATCTTGATCACATTGCCATACATTGATGTTTTAATTGACAACATCAAGGGGCAATTTTCTGATAAAGCAGGTCAAACGCTAGTTGTCACATCCAACTTCAATCCTACCTTGCTACCCTCAGAAGAGTCCTTATCTTCCTATGGCCATGAAGCGATTCAGAATTTTGGTGGTTTCTATCGTAATGAAGCCTAGTGAAGTACAATGGTGTAACTTATTACACATCACCTCTGTTACTAGATCCAGAAGAACTTGTGTCTGAATGGAAATTTTTCAGGAGGGCACTTCGCAAAGAAGAGGTGATAATGCATTCGAAGAAGCTAGAAAAACTGCAATATGTAATTCAGTCAATGGAAGCTACTGAAGCACAAACCTTTGCCTTTCATCATATAATTTTGTTCTTGCCAATCGGGCTGCAACAGTGGAGCGTTCTTTCAGTAACATGAAAATGATTAATACCAGGCTTAGAAATTACCCATCTGATTGTAACCTGTGTAGGTTAATGAAGATTGCCATAGAGGGATCAGAACTGATTCGAAGGATAGCGCTGTACGCATTTGCCACTCAGACTGAACTGGATATAGAACGATGTTCATAGAATAGCAATGCATGGACAAGTGAGGAATGTGTAGAGAGCATGCGCTAGGTAAGGGGTCGTCAAGTTAGTAAGGGCGTGTATAGCATGAGAACACATCAATATGAGTTAGGCTGCTGGCTCCATAGTTCTCTATCCCCCCCCAAGCAGAGGCTAGGGCTCTGGTGATTAGTTTCTCTGTTTGTAGCCAAGCCTGTCGATTGGCTTTGGGCCTCTTTTGCTCCTGCGTGGTACAGAGTGGCTTCCAGGAGGGGGGTTGGTGGGAGGGCCAGGCTGCGTTGTGGCAGTGGAGTGGGTCTGGCTGGTGTTTTGGCCACCGATGCATAGGTCGGCTGGGGTTGGGTCTTTGGTGGAGCCGAAGCTGGGGGTGGTAGTGGCGCCGGTTGCTGCGGATGAGGCGGACTTGCTGGGCGTGGCAGTGGGCGAGGATGGTGATCATTGTGACTCGAGTCTGCAGTCGGTGGGGTCGTCGCGGTACTGGTCGGTGGCTGCATAGGGGCTGGTTGCCGATCCTGTGTAGTGACGGGGGTTGGGGTGGTTGATCTGGTCGGTTGTCGAGTGACTGTGAACGGGTTGGGCGAGGTGGTGAAAGGATTAAATCGCCCGAGGTAGCGTCTGTTCCGTGTCGTGAGCCGTCCAGAGCCGTCGGTCCGTACTGCGTACTGGTGATATTGTAGTACTTCCACGACCGTGCCAGACTTGTCCCACTTCGTTGGGTGACGTCCAGTCTGATTTTGGATCATGACTGTGTCGCCACAACGGAGTGGGGACAGACCTTGGGTGTGTTCGTCCCATCTGGCACGGCCGGTGACCTGGCGTCTGGACAGCGCACGTTCACGGAGGTCCAGTCTCGATGTCCAGTCCTGGTGCGGGCGGTAGGTGGCAGGGAGTCCAGGGAGGAGGTCTCTGGTGGCCCTTCCAAAGAGGCATTGTGCCAGGGACATGCCAGTGTCGGAGCTTGGTCCGTTTCGGTACTGTAGAAGCGCCAAGTGAAAGTCGTCTGATAGGGTGCCGCCTGGGCCTGTGTTGCCGGCGATCAGCCTCTTGGTGGTCTTCACCGCTGTCTCAGCCCGGCAATTTGCGTGGGGGTTGTAGGCGGAGGACGTTCTATGGTGTACACTCCATGAGGATAGGAAGTCCCTGGTGGTGTGGGAGGCAAACTCTGGGCCGCCATCAGAGGTGATGCTCTCTGGAATGCCAAAGGTGGCAAAAGTATCTCGTAGGACTTGGCAGAGGCCCTCTGCTCCGTTCGTGGATCTGGTGACGACCGGCCAGTTTGAGTACCGATCCACCAGCACGAGATACGCGAACCCTCCGTGGTGGAAGTAGTCCGCGCACATGTGCTGGAAGGGGTACTGAGGGTCGGCCGGTGTCGTTGATGGCATGGCAGGTTGGGACGGGGCGTTACCGTTGCAGGTGGCACAGTGTTGCCTGGTTGCAGTGATTTCCTTAGACATGCCTGGCCAGTAGAGTGATGTCTGTGCCCTTGCATACATGCTGGTTGTGCCTTGGTGGGCGGCATGGAGGGCGTCGAGGCATCTTTGGCGGAGTGCGAGTGGGATGATGATCCTTTCACCTTTCACGAGGACGCCGTCCACATTTGTGATTGTATCAAGAATGAGGAAGTATTCCCTAATGATGGCAGGCATGTGGTGCCTTGCCTCGGGTGGACCGTCTTCGATGACTTCGGATAGCAGTCGTAGTGCCGGGTCAGCTACTGTGGCGACTTGGAGGGTTTCCCATGTGATGGGTATGTGATGGACGGCGGCACACAGGGCAGTGGCGAGTTCGTCAGCGTCCTCTGATGTGGTGGAGAGCGACGCGACGTGGCATTTCGGGATGCCTGATGGGTTCATCCTGGATGTGTCCGAGTGGTTGTCATCTTGGAGGTAGAGCTTCGCTGGAAGGCGGTCACCAGATGGGTGGCGGGACAGAGCGTCACTCGTGTGGTTCCGTATCCCAGGAATGTATATCATCTGGAACCTGTAAGGCAGTGTCTTTTCCTTCAGGTTTCTGAGGCGGGTGTTATGGATGTCCTCGAGTGAGCGATCCCCAAAGATTTTGAGTAGTGGCTTGTGGTCCACTGCAATCTGGAGATCACTGCACCCGAGGACGAAGTGACGTGCTTTCTCGAGGGCGTCTGCCACTGCGAGGGCCTCCCCCTCGATGGGGGCGTACCTGGACTCAGCGGAGTGCGTGAACCTCGAGCCGACCAGCACCACTTTCCATCCCTCCTGGCAACAGAGGATCTCGCGGGATGGGCACTGGCAGTGTTTTTGAAACAGCCAGTACCCAATCCCGTCTTTGCTCCAATCTGTCGCCAGGCATGTGGGTCGACTCTTGTCGTAGATGGTAACTCCTTCAGCAATCTTTTGGCATATGGTGGTCTTGGAGAGGTCGAACGCGCGTTGTGTCTGCTCGTTCCATAGGAATGGGTTGGTGGGCTTCAAGAGGTCCCGGAACGGCTGCATTGTTGGGGCCATCGAGAAGGCGTACGCGACCTGGTTGACTAAGCCAAACCAGGCGCGTACGTCTGTGATGTTCTTGGGTGTAGGGAAGCCGGTGATGGCCTCCAGGTACTTCTGTGATGGTCTTACTTCAGATGGGGTGATGGTGAACCCGGCAAATTCCACCTCGTCCTGCGCAAAGTGGAACTTGCGCGGGTTCAGTGTTATCCCGTTCCGTGCACAGATATCTAACCATTCTGTGGCCTGGTGGTATGCTTCTTCGATAGACTCGCTCCAAATGAGGGCATCGTCGATACACTTCGTTTTTCGGCTAATGTGAGATACAATCGCATCGTACCGTGCCGTGTAGGCGTCCCCTGAGGCGATGTATCCCTGTGGGGCAGAGCAGTAGCGGTATCTTCCCCAGGGGGTAATAAAGGTGGTGAAATGCCGGTCTGCTGGTGAGAGGGCTACCGAGTGGTAGCCGTTCCAGGCGTCAAAGATGGTTTTCTTCGTGTTGCCTGGGACGGCTCTGGCCTGGTGGAAAGGTGAGGTGCAATGGTGTGTCTCTCTTGTGGCATGTTTGTTCAACTCCTGGAAGTTGATGGTCCGCCTCAGGGACCCGTCCTTTTTGGTGCATATCACCATGCAGTGGCACCAAGTGTCCGGGGTCCCTAAGGGGACCTTCTCCAAAACTCCAAGGCGGACGTCACGGTCCAATCCAGCCTTAACCTCATCCTGCCAGTGGATGGGGACGGTGATGGGGGTGTGGCATGGTTTGGGGACGGCGTTGGGGTCGATGCTCAATGAGAGCGGAGGTCCGGCCATCATAGGGAGGGGCTGATGCTCACAAATGTTGAATGAGCTCGACGCATACGTCTGTAGTAGGTGTTGCTCGAGACGTGCCCTGTTCTCCGGTGTGGCTGGGTAGGGAAGGCCTGTGGGGCGGGGCGGGGGCGGTGATCTTGTAGGGCAAGAGCAAGGTCGTCTTGCCTGGTTGATCAGTGGGGTGTCATCGCTAGTCCGGGGTGGGTTGACTCCCGGTCACCTCTCTGGGGGCATTGTAGCGGTACTTGGGGCTCTTGCAGCGTCTCCATACGCACTCTTTAAGGGTCTCTCTGCTGGTGGTGTCGGTTGAGTGGTCTGGGAGATCTGGGCAGCATTGGGGCTGGGCCTGTTGTCTCGGGTGGACGGTGATCCGGACGGGAAGTCTCTTGGGATCATGTCCAGGTCGGCCAGGGTGGCCATGCTTAAGTATATCTGGGATGCCTCAGGACTGAAGTATACCATCTGGCGCGTTTCCTTGCCAGATGGGATTTTGAGACGCAGCAGAGCCGCCCCGAGGATGGGGAGGTTGTTTCCACTGGCTGACTTCATTGTCAGGTTGACAGGGATGAGGTCGTTTGGGCCAAGGTGCAGCTTGGACATGAGGTCCGGGCCGGCCAGGCAGCTCTGGCAGCCGGTGTCCGCGAGTGCCGTGGTGCGTATGCGTCTGGACTCTTGGGGCAGTGTGTGGCCATGGTTCCTGAAGTCCTCTGCATGGGAGGAGACTAGGATGGCGATCACGGGTTGCGAGGGAGAGCGTTTTTGTATCCAGGATGAGGTGTCACTCTGCCATGTTTGGTGGGGCAGGGTGCCTTCTGACATTCCCTGAGCCATTTCGGAGAGGGCGGATTCATGTTCCGTTCGCTGCCAGCATACTGAGGCTGTGTGGTGCTGCCTGCCACATGATGTGCAGGTGCTGCCGAAAGCCGGGCAATGGATCCGACGGTAGGCAGTCTTCTCTTGCTCGCCATGCCCGCGTTGGCCGCAGTAGGTGCACGGTCCTGATGGTTGTGCTGCCTGGGGTCTGGGCTTCCGTTGTTGGCGAGGTGGAGTGTTGCCACGTCCCCTGGGTGGGGTGGGGAGTTCACGTTGAGATGGTGGGCGTTGTTGCCGCCTGTATTGTGACGTCACGGCATCAGCACCGTGGTCGTCAAGGGCATGTGCGTTGTTAGGGGTCGACATCGTCATGGCTGATTTCTTCCCCGCTGCTCTTACTTCAATGAAGCGGATGGTGTCCTCTACGCACATGTCCTGGTCAGGATGCTTGAGCAGATCTTCTTGGATCTCTGCATCCGCCAGGCCTATGCAGAGTTGGTCAGCCACCCGCTCCTCGCCCTGGTTCACCACTCCATCACAATCGGGGCACTTCTTCAAAAAGCGACATACCTCAGCTTGTCCCCGGAGGCGTGCAGCGAATGCTCGGATGGGTTCAGTACGGTCCTGTGTCATTCTTGATAAGGCTACGCGAGCCACCTTCGTGTTCTCGGCCGTCACTGCGAGGGATTTTATGGCTGCAAGTAAGTCCTTCTCTGTCATACCCTCAATTGGTAAGGGACCAACCGTATTTCTGGTGACATCGCGCCTGAGGTTAGAGTCGCAGCACTCTAGTAACTGTATGGTAAGGTCCTGACCTGTCAGTTGTACTGATGTAACGTATGATCGCCATCTCTGTAGAAAGTAGGTCCAGGCTTCCGTTGTTCACCCTGATGTTAGTTCTGGACGCTTCACCGGAGCTGGTTTAGCTCTGGGGTTGGTCCGGTGGTTCATGGCGTGTGTGGTGAGGAGGACAGGTGCCAGGGCGGTGTCTGTTCCTTCTGGGATCGCCCAGTCGCATCCATCGAATGGGCAGGGGATAGCCATGATGGGTGGGTGGGAGTTAAATAGAATTCGCTCTTCCTTTTACTATCGAATTGTTGCTATCAGAGACTAGCTATCAGAGACTAGCTATCAGAGACTAGCTATCAGAGACTTTATGGTGCATATCAAATAGAAATAGAATTCGCTCTTCCTTTTACTATCGAATTGTTGCTATCAGAGACTAGCTATCAGAGACTAGCTATCAGAGACTAGCTATCAGAGACTAGCAAAAAGACTTGTCCATGCATCGAAGGATAGCGCTGTACGCATTTGCCACTCAGACTGAACTAGATATAGAACGATGTTCATAGAATAGCAATGCATGGACAAGTGAGGAATGTGTAGAGAGCATGCGCTAGGTAAGGGGTCGTCAAGTTAGTAAGGGCGTGTATAGCATGAGAACACATCAATATGAGTTAGGCTGCTGGCTCCATAGTTCTCTACTGATGAACGTGAAATTCTTGATGTTTTTAAAGAAACTAATAGAAGAATTCATCTTTATTTAGCTGCACTGAGTATATACTATTATAATACACAAGCAATATTTTGTTTTCCTCTAGCATTTAATTATAAATTTGATCTAAGCTTGGGAGGAGGGGGGGAGGGGAACTTAGGTTGAGGGATATGCCCCTCCCCCCACCCTCCCTGTATGAAACCCTGACTTCTCAGAAGTAGCTCTTGTGTCCTCTTTCCCCCTTTAAACATAAACCATTAAGGATGTACCAAGCATGCTTAAAGTAAAAAGTCCTTTTCAATGGTCAATGATTTGTTAAAAATATATGCAATAAAAAACCCAGTATATGTATTTGTCACCAGAAAATCCTCACTTAGACTTATTCAATTTCATTACAAATAATAATGCGAACGTGACTAATTTCCCAGTTTTATGACGAGTAGCAACATCATGATATGTATTTTTATTTTACTGAAGTTATGAAAATATTTCATAAAAAACATAATTAAGTCAGTATTCCATGAAACCAAGGTATATATAAGAGTACCTGCTCCAGAGACTATCTGTGGCGGTCTAGCGGGGGAACTGCACATCTGTACTGGGAAGCACAGGCATCTGACACCTCATCATAATTATTGTTTTATGTTATTAGTACTATATAGCTAATTATATTTAGTATATATAAAATATAAATAAAGGAGTTTGGAAAGGTTGTTACAAAAATTTAGTATGATCAATACACTTTACCAAGTGACTATGCTGAGTTTACTGGCGGGTGCAAGTTGCATGAAAATGGGGCTGGAACATTGACTGCATTCTAGTTTATTCCTAAGCAAAGAGGTTGAATTAAAGATTAAAATAATGACAATGTTTGACAATGTTGGAACTGTAGATAATTCACAACTCACAAAGAGGGTTTCCATGGAATGATATGACAACATCAAGCCATAGATATTCTACGTATGTTGATTGTCAAAGAGAACTTCAGTGGAAACCTTGTGGATATGTCACTTTTTGTGGCATAATTCATCGGGTATCGGCAGAAACATATTACTGGCCAAGCATAAATCAAATGCTCTATGGCCATAGTGCTAGAGGAATAGACACTGAGAAACTATTTTATGTTTGCGGGAAAAAGTTATCAGTGATTAAAGTTCTTGGCCAAGCCAGGATTTAGGTCCCAAAGCTTGTTGGAATTTATATTGTTGCAGGAAAAGAGGCAGGAAAAGAGCAACTGAATACTTGGCTTTCTGTCTCTTTAAATCTTTAAATTTGGAGCTCTACTTAGGAGCTAGCTATAGTACTACTTTGATCTAGTTTGTGACTTGCATTTTTTTTAACTTGTTTATTAAGATACTAACTTTGTTGAAGCAAATTTCCAGATATAATCGCTTAGTTTTAGCCTAAAGTATCTTCTAGGGTAGGCTTAGATTGATTTTATAGCGAGTATCAGATTACATTATGTACATTTTGGATACTTAAGTTCATGGGTGCCCAAAGGTCTTATAAGCTTTGCTCAGGTGAAGTGTTTACTAATTTAGCTATTTAGTAACTTTTATTCAGTATCTAATACCATTTATCTAGCAATAGTAGTCTCCTGAGCCTAATTCTTCTAAAGTAGCTGATATCTTGATCAGATCCAGGATGTGTACTCCCATTATCAAGAGGACAGATCCTGGAATTTGTGAGAAAAACAACAACTGCCCACTCCATTCAGAAAGCTGCTAATGTAGATAAATTATCACTTGTATAATTTCATTTTCATCACTGGTGCTCAATGAGGCAAGTATTTCCTATATCACATGTGCATTGTAAAGATAATACCTGTTATGTTTATAAATTATTCTTGAGTAGTGACCATGGTTCCTATTTGTTTAAGTCCAATCAACCTGCAATTATTATTGGAAGAGGTTTTCTATTATCTAATTTCCAGATTGGGTCCACCTTAACTAAAGGACTGTAGTTTGTACCAGCAAGGCTTATTGAGGTACTTGTACAATGTGTAGGCTAAGCTTACATTGATTGCATTCCTTTGTAAATCTGCACAACAGGGCAAATATAGCACAGGCCATGGTATGGTATTGCAGTTTGGTCAACAACATGTGCATCATCAGTCCATAAGTCAGTAATCTACCTGTGCATTCTTGTTACATAGCTAACCTATACATGCTCTAGGATCTATAGCTAATCTTTATATCGTCTACAAGTTCATCGCTATAATTATTCTGCCCAGCAACATCCAGCCTCCTCATCTTTGATGTTAGGTCCTTTGGTTCGTCCATCCAATCCCTTACCAGACGCTTGTTCACCCAAACTCTCTGTACTTTGGATACTATTCTGCTCTACAAATTGAACTACTGGAAGCTTGTAGCCTGTAATACAGTTCCTCTTCATTGACATGCTGCACTTTTTCGGTATGGCTTTGCTTCTGCAGAGTTAGAATTGAAGGACAGTTCCTAAGAACAATTGAGACTGAGTTACGTGTTTACAATAGGAGGAAAAGTACATTGGGAGGGGCAATTGTTAATTCTGAATATACCATACATGTACACATACATATTATATAAGCTGTGCATACTAGCCATACAATCATTAGAGGATGAGTCAGAGTTACTGCTCCGGTATTCTCTACTTGGTCCTCCCTCAATCAGCCAGTCTAACTACCCATTGTTACAAGTGCTCTTCAGTACCATCCTGTGTCCTACTTGATGCTGCCAGCTATATATATATATATATGTATTATGTATATCATAGACTACTAGAACTAATTGACTCAACACTGCCTAAAAGGGCCCCGCCTTGCCGCGCCGTATGGGGCTGACAAATGAAAAGCTATAATATTATTTTGGCTACTTTTTCCCCCTTCTATTTTAGTTTTTGTTAGCTATATATTCATTAACTAGTTATGTATTTGTTAGCTGTATCTAGCTGGCTATGTATAGCTGTATCTAGCCAGCTATGTGTAGCTGTATCTAGCCAGCTATGTGTAGCTGTATCTAGCCAGCTATGTGTAGCTGTATCTAGCCAGCTATGTGTAGCTGTATCTAGCTAGCTATGTATAGCTATCTAGATAGCTATATTTCATGTAGCGATGAGCAGCGCTACTTTAGTTTCAAATCTTCAAATAAAAGACTTTTTTCACTTGCAGACGAATTAGCAACTTACATTTTCAAGTTTAAGAAATTTTCCTCATCGTACAATCGTACAAGCTTCGTTGGAAAAGTAGTTGCATCTCGGGGCATAGTCTCCACGCAGCGAGACCCTTTACCGATCGATACCAGGCACGTTTTTGAAACCCACTTTTTGTTTCTGCAGTAGCCACCATACCAGAGCAGCTGAACAGCTGAACGATATTACAAGTGAAGATTTCAACTTAAGGCATGGGAAAAAAGTGCCAGGCAGTTAATTGCCGTTCTGGCTATGACTTAACGAAACAGGACAAGGAAGAGGGCGAGGTGCCAGAGCCCAAGAAGTATACAGTGAGTCTTTCCTGCTAATGAGGAGATCAGGCAGAAGTGGGTGAAAACACTCCACCGAGAGGATTCCGTTGACACCAAGCATGGAGGTGTCTGTGACAAACACTTTCAGCCGAGGACTTTGAGGCCACACAGGTGAAAAAGACTGGGAAACGTAGGCGTCTCAAACCAACTTCCATCCCATCCCTATTCCCCAAGTACCCTGGCTACTACAGTCATGTCCCAGTGGTACAGCCCAGACCCACCCTGGCAGCCATCATGGAGGTCAGACACCAAAGGACGGCGGAGTTGCTTCAGCAGCAGGAGGCAGGAGGTTGAGCTGATGGCAAATGACTCTGTCAATGATGACTTTGCCGACCTGTGGGAAAAGATGTGCAGGCCAGGCTTCTGTATCGACCATGGTTTCAGGTAAATGTAATTTAAATACTGTGGCTAATGTACCGGTACCGGGTTTGAACATTTTGGTCTAGTCCCGGTTATGAATCTTGACCTTATGAATTTTTTATGAACCTTGACCTTTTCGGTTATTCCCCCCCCCCCATTTTTGTTGGCCTCCACAGCCCTAGCCCAGAAGGGAATGTAAAATTACTAAAAAGCCAAAAAAAATTTTTTTTAACTCTTTATTCCTAAAGTCTTATAGCACTACAGACAGACTGTGCACTACGTTTCAATTAGACCCAACAGACACAGAATAATAGGTAGTCTGTGACCCAAGCAATTTTTTTAAACACTTACTGCAGATTTGAGATCAAGAGGGGACCTGGCGACAACCACCACCAATTCATCTGCTTCACCATTGACAAGCTCAATGCAGATGACGGTGGACGAGTGTCCGCAACTTCCTGCAGGGCAAGGCCATCATCTGCAAGCATGCCCTCCTGTGGTACAGCGGTTACGGCATCAAGGAGGTGCAGCAGGAGATGTCTGGAGCCAGGCAGGCAATGAGGCAGGAGGACCAGCAGGTAATGGACAGCTTCGTCAAGAGCCTTGTGGCTGCTGCCACAGGTGAGGAAGACGCACCTGACCATGCCAAGCCTGCCCTGGGACACATTGCAGGCTATCTGGGATACCAGTCCACCAAGAAGAAGGACTGTGATGACTGCATCAACTTGTTGGTGGACAAGGAGGCTGGTGTCAAGGACCCAGTGTTTGACACTGACGAGGTGGATGAGGAGTACCTGTGGATGACCAACACCTTGAACAGGGGAGGACTCAAGGCACCCACCCAGCTGGCTGTCAGCCTCACAGTTGATGTGAGCCAGGTGTGGAGGCACATAGTTGGTGACCCTGATAGGAGGGCAAGCTTCCTTGCCTGTGACGGTGCTTTGAAGGTCTTCCAGGCTGTTGTGAGTAAGTTTATTTGCAACTACCAAGGATGCCAGAACGAGGCATGTGACAGTGGACACTTGTTGGTAGAGGAGTTGTTGCCATTTATGGCAGGGTCCCTGTTCAATTGCTTTGGCAGACCTTTCCAAGGATACCATGTCTCAAATCCGAGGAGAGAAGGCACAGGGAGACCAGGAAAAGGCAGAAGCTACAGAGTAGCACGCTACACTAGCGCATAGACAATATAACTAGAATAATTAACTATACATAAGCAAGTATGTTTGGTGCTTTATTTCGCTATGTTGAGTGCGAACAATTTTATGACGAGTCTTCTAGAGAGATTAAACTACACTATCTAAGCTATATACATTTAAAATGTGATCTAAAAACACGGATTAGAACCAGAAATATATAAGTTTAAAGATTTTTGTCCGAGTTCCGTTTTTAAGCCCCATATGGCAAGGCCCTGTTGGGGAGTGTTGAGTCAATTAGTTCTAGTAGTCTATGTGTATATATATATCTGTCAAAAGTACACTTTCAACTGTATGTGTAAAAATTAGGTAGGGGCTATTAACTGGAACTGGTAACTGAACAACTTCTGTCTTGCCAAAACTCCACAATTAATGGTGGTGGACATTTTGATTAGTATTTATGATGCCTAGTAAGGTGGAAATTGCAAAGAATAAATGTGTCATCGATCAAGGCTATCATCTGTTGAATGCACAACAGATTGTGTCTTTAATCTATGCATAGCATTTGGTATATATGGTCACCGATCTATGCTCCATCTAATAATCAATAATAATTATAATGCATGCTTTGTATCTGACATTAATTTTGCTCTCAAAGTTTAGCTATAGGGTTTTATTAGGTGACACAATTGACAACAATTATAAGAGATAAAGATCATTATGAATAAAGATCCTTATGAATAAAGATTACACTACTAGGAATAATGATTATATCCCTATAAATGGTGATCACTTCAGCAACACTAACTTAGTGTAATATAATTTAATTATTTATAATGTATACAACAGTTCTACATCAATTAACATGTTTAGCATTGTAATCCAGAAGATATTATTGCATTGGTTATTAATTTCATTAAATCTGCAGCGACGTCCTATCAATGGGTGTTTGGGAGTAGATTTAGATTTACTTGTGAGAGGCTTAATAATTGTGGATATAGAGTGTATGAACCTGCAGTTGAAATTGCACACACTCATATTAATGCATTCTGCTTTTAAAGTACTTGGGTATGAATGAGGGGATTTCTGTAAAGGTTTTCTAAATAACGATATGGCTCTGATATGTCACATATTTAGTACAGTACTGGGATTACTGCTTGTTTTGATTTATATTTTGCAGAATTTGGATTCTTTGATATGTCATTCTCTGGCATGGAACGTGGAGAGCCTTATATGGTGAAAGTTGGCATTATATCAGAAAGTTATTCTACTTTTGTTCGTCTAACAATTTCTCTGATGATGATCACACACAGCCGGTAGGAAAACATTCATCAAAATAATTATTAATAATTAAGATATTGTCCAATGCCCCGAGTAGCCCTGAGTAGTAATTATTCTAGACCCTTTATTCAGAATTGATAAATTTATGTGGTCAGTTTTGAATTATTCCCCCCCCCCCCCCCCCTGAATATTCATCCAGAAGTAAGTGTAGCTTAATAAGAGTCTTATTTTTGTCCCACCATAATTGGTGACATCGGTATGTGCATGTTTGACATAATATAGGTGAAAGTAATATCCTTGTTCCCTGCCATTGTGAATACTATTAGCATAATGCTTAGTAATGAAATTGGTCCATGTTGTTGTTGTCATTGTCATTGTTTTTTGATGTTGTTGTTCCTGGCCTTCAAATTAAAGGATGTTGCTGTTAGTCAAGCTCAAATAAT
This sequence comes from Cladorhizidae sp. MBARI D1340-BT2, assembly GCA_028752905.1. NCBI lineage: Eukaryota > Metazoa > Porifera > Demospongiae > Poecilosclerida > Cladorhizidae > Cladorhizidae sp. MBARI D1340-BT2. The sequence continues at coordinate 21,425,892 of JAQNBH010000010.1, forward strand.
GGAAAATAAATATAGTTGAATTTGACATTATCATACCCTTTGATTTCACCACACCTGCAATTTATTAAATGTCTATCATTTTGTTACAGGTTCTGATGATGTGATTCTCTCTACTACTAGCTTAAATCTGCTACCAGATCAAGACCATCAACTAGTTGTATTCACGTGTATAAGGGATATGGTAGCACAAGAAGAAGATGAAACATTCACTCTTAATATTGCAACTATACCAACCTTAGTTGGATATGTTACCAGACTTGTGCTGCATGGAAGAATATTGGATAGTGACTGTAAGTTAACCTTTTGCCTTTTGGCTAAAGATAATGGAAAGTTTTCACAAAGCTTAAAGTTTGTATACTTGAAATGCAAGATGATAATTTTGCCACCATCAATATTCCCCTTCAAATTAAACAAATATAACTTGAAGAACGCTAATAATATGTGTCAGTTGACCTGGTAAATGTACTTTTTAATGCATTAGGGCTAAACTATATGTTTAGTGCTGAGAGCATACTATTTACACAGGTGAGTATCAAGTGTCAGAGAATAGCAGATATATCCACATAAACAACAGAACTTGATATAATTTACCAAAAAGCTATAGTAGAACTCACATATTGAATAGAGCTGTTTTTAAGCTTTCAATTCCACAGTTCCTGAACTGGTAAGTTTCATAAGTCTCCTCATCACCGGCTTTGAAAAATACCAAATGCCCACCACAGCTATGGTTTATAATTCATAATATTCTGAAAGGGAAATTAATTTCCTACCCTACTAGAAGTTTGATGGTACTAGCTAGATACAACCAAAGTGACTGGTTATCCTAAACTATAGCAAGCTTGAAGAGAAAAATGTCTTCCTAGTGCATTGTTTACTTTATAGTTGCTTGTATATAAACAGAACTTGCATGATAAAGTCTATGAAGAAAGCCCCTTTTACTTCTTTACGTGGCTTTGAAATGGAATTGAGTCACACAAAGGCACTGAGTCATTTCAATTTTTCATGTTTGAGTACTAGTAATCAACTACTAAAACCCTTTACTGCCATTTAGTTTCATCTTGATCGTTTTTATTTCATGAAACAGATGCATTGTTCGGGTTCTCAGAAAGCGATTAGAGGGAGGATGAGAGGCCGAATGCAATGGTGCCAGTAAAAATATTCAAGGAGAGGAATGTGCTGTTAGCCAACCCAGTCACCTTCAGGGTAACTCCACTGACTGTTACTGCTGCATTGAGAAGATCACTTAATATTCCTGGTTATGCACTGTTTAGTACACCTGACTCTCCAATTCAAGCTAGTAAGAAGATATTGCAATCAGGTATCATGTATTATGGTCATGCTTACGGGCTGTATATTATGAGTGTGAATTTTCCATTTTAAACTTCATTTTAATTTTAGATTCAAGAAAGCATTTTGAAATAAATGAACCACTAAACTGTTCAGTTGGCAGCTTCCTAGTTTTTCAGCAGCCCAACATCCACTAGAATTTCAGAACTGCTTCCAATAATTTCAATAAAGAGAAGAGGAGGTAGATTGTGGGCTATAGACTAACACATTATTCTATTTAATGTTCTTTAGTTTGTCTGTAGCACTCGTATCAAATTAAGTGGATGAAGTTATTAGGTGAAGCACGGTCACCAAATGAAGATTTCCGCCTCTAAAGCATCACTATTAGTGCTAGTAAGCTTATTATACTTTGAACTTTAGCTAGTGCACCATTAAGGTGACTATTACATATTACATGAGATTGAGTGATCATCAAGCACATCTTATTTTGTCACCCTAAATGAGGACTAGAAAAGAAATAATGTGTACTAATTTACCATATCAGGCTACGAATTGTGTTTTATTTGTAATTTTCAGTAGAAGCAGATTTCAATGGCACTGTTTTTGAGGTTGTCTTTCCTGCTGACGAGGGTACAAATACAGTTGATGATGTTGATGCTTTCGTTCCTGTTGTGGACGATGAAATTAATGAAAATGAGGAACAGTTGTTTATTGTTCTGTTGGAAGTAGTTAATGCTACTAACCAAACATTATTGGACACCACAACGCATAATCCCACTGTCTGCAGAATTATTGATAATGATCGTAAGTTATGTACTTGCTATGGCAGTGGTCAAAATTTTCATTCGATTCTAGATGTATTAGATTCTAGATGTACCATTAATATATATATAATATGTATAATAATAATATGCTACCATGGATATATACATTTAGTGAGTGCGTGTACATGTTTACCAATAAACTTTGCTGTCTAATTTCAATTTAGAGTGTTACCTAGCAAGATTGCTTCTAGACCGACTCTATTAGAAAAATACCACACTGTATTTGCTAAAATGGCCGGATGGCAGTGTCATCATCAACTGGTTCGATGATTTTTTAATATTTTTGAAATTTATTTTTAAGGAGGTATATATATATACATAGCCATAAAACAGATTGGGACAGGAGTATTGGGGGGATGCTAACATGGAAGATTAATGTTGAGGTCAATATTTGATGCGGGGTATGTCCTTAATTTACATTTTGTGCTCCTCTGCTAGATAATCCTCTCCCAGGCAATAACCACTTGCACAAAGGACCCAGGGAGGGTGGGACCATTGGGTATAGGGATAACTCTACAAGGGAAAGGATATGGCAAGGTTTTGGAACTGTAGCCACTCCTGCTCCTTCTCCTGCTCCCCAAGTTTTAAAACCAATATATTCACTAAACCAAGGCAGATAGAACAATGGACTAAGGGTAACTAATGAACTAAGGGTAACTAATTAACTAGGGTAACTTGATCAGATGAACAATAATGGGCAAGGTATTAGGCCTGTAGGCCATGCCCCAAGGCCATGACACCCTTCCAACTTCAAAACCACCTTAATACCCATACTAGATTAGGACTGTTACAACCATGTGGGACTAGCAGTAACTCATAGGATTAAATTATATTACATTTTGATCTTTTATTGTGCATAGATAAGTTGTAGTAGCCATCCATTTTGACCATAATTTTTTAGAATTTGAAAATAAGTTTGCATTATTTTTTACATGGCTTTTTGGTCCAATACTGTAGCATGAGCTGGCAATCTTATTCTTAGCTTCTCAGATGGGTTTTTTCAGAAGTCAATCACTTATTGTCTTGCAGTCAGATAAGTCAGTAACCAACGATTCATCATGCTCTATGAATATATAAGGATGTGAAATTTATTCATATGAAAGGAAGGTACATGTTAGCACAACAAGTGGAAGGGCATCATTGTGATAATGGCTATTGAGATTGGTGTTGTATATATCTTGGTTGACCAATTAATTGTGTTGAAAAAATATGCTGGTTCCAATAGGGATCAAGATTCATAGAACAAGTTGCATCAGCATGCATGAGATGAAAAGAGTAACATTCCCTTGAAGTTACCTTAGGGATGGAATAGGGAAGTCAAGAAATGGGACCAGATTTGGGAAAACCAGTATAAATGCTGTTTTTATAATTAAACATTGGCACCAATGATTACCTGAAAGTTGTTGATTGTGTGCCTAGATATAAAAGGGTTAACCTTCAGCCAACACTAAAAAAATTATTTTTGCATTTCAAACCCACGATAATTAGAACTTCACACCATTTCAAGGACTTGTGTGGGCCATTTATTTCTAGCAGTGGCTATGTCTTCTATACAAGTGATCTCTGTAAATCATCAAAGTAGAAAGCACAGCAGCTGAAGAAAGGGAGGCCTCATTTGTTCACTTGAAGCCAGCATAGCTTCATTCATGTAGATTGTAGGATAAGTGCATCAATCTAGTTTAGTATAAAGACTTATTTTGTCCCCTAGAACTAGTGCCTGAGCTTGGTTAATAAAACAAGGAGAGTTGTAGCACAAAAAATAAAAATAAAAAACAATAAACAGTCTATATCTCAATAATTGTTCCATCAGGTTTAGACTATTTTTCACCAATCTGGTAACAAATATAGCACAGAGTCCTCAAACTATTAATGGATAATGAGCAGCCTACATTAGCTACAGTGGGGGAAATAAATCTTAGCCATTGTCAATGTTGTAGTTTGGCTGTTTTAATTGTAAGTCCACAGAATATTTTTGTAAATACAATGCAACCTGGCTAATCTGTACCTAGGGATATTGGATTGGTGAATTTTTGGGGAATCCTCAAACTGTATAATTTTGTACACTAGTCGTAATAATTTATACAGCACTACATGTGTGCATGTAACAACAGTGCATTAAATAAACTAAACAGAGAAATCTTCAGTTAACTTCTTCTGAGTAATGGTGGTGAGTTGGTTCATTGCTTAGTGTAGAGTCTACTGTAGGCTGAGTTTTCAACAGTATACACTGTATTGTAAAATTAATCCCTTAGATAATTAACATATACGGACCACAAAACTTGTACACACACCACAAATGGTTGCTCCTGTATGTATTGGGTAGAACCACTAGGGAACTGACAAGTTAATGAGCTAATCTCCTTTCGGATTTGCAAGATTATCCCAGTTCAGATCAGGTTGCACTGATGTAATAATAGAAACTTTAGCAAGTAATATAAGAAATGAGTTGACTTTTTGTATAAATCTTGTCAACAGCTGCAGGAATTAGGGAGTTTTTGGTGTCTGTTTTTCTTATTTATTGTTTCCAACATGCATTCTTCAACTAATGGTTTTTCCAAATCAATGAGAGTTGTGGAAATATTAAACCTCTCAAGTTAAAATAGTCTGGCTACAAACTGGAGACAAATATTGTGGCCAGCAATTACACTCTTGAAGGACTAGTCAACATTGCCGATTTAGAAACAGATCCATATTCAAACTTGCATCCCAGAGCGTTCATGGAAGCAACAAAACCCGATCCTGTCAGAAGTGTCATTGATATTGATAGAGCCAGCAAATGGAGGGAGCTTGCCTGTGAAGTAGTTGTTACACATTCATATTACACATCAAGATCAATGCTATCAAGATTTCTGGCTTGATTGCCATGTCTTGATTCTCAAGATTACATGTGAAACCATGCTCATCCTCCTATTATTGTGGTGTTGCTATTGTTATACTTAGGTATTTGGACATATCATGAATCATGTCAATTTTTTGTGTGAAAGGCATTGCAAGTGTGTGTGTATGCATTAAATATTTCCACGTTTGGCCCTGAAAAGACTTATGTATTTCATTGGCAGAAAGATGATTGAAAAGAGAAATCTCAAAGCATTTCTTTTGGTTTGTAGCATGTGCATGAATTAGTAAAAGGTAATAAGTTTCTCTGCTCTTGAGTTTACAATAAAGTTATATGAAATGCTGTGTCATGAAATGTAGGTGTCCTTGTACATGAATACACTGTTTCTTTATATTTGAAATTACCTCAAACTTCCGAAAGCCTTTGCCGATACCTAATTAACACCCCCATTATATCTATCATGTAAGAAAGATATCCTAGTCCATCCACCATAAATACACTTATTTCGTATAGAAGGGCCAACTGTGCTAGCTAGCTGTAGCTATATTATTGGTGAGCTACAAAGTAGTTGTTATAGTAGTTTTAGAGTAAATATTGCATATCTTTAATGAGCATGACAGAATATTTATGTATTTGTGTGTTTCTTAATAACTACTCTAAATATATTCCAGTGCTGCCTTTGATAAATGCATTTAACAAGATAAGTTATTTTTATTTCTCTTTTATTACAGCTATTGTTATTGGATTCGAACATCCAACTTACACATTTACTGAGCCAGAAAGTTTCCGTCTGATTTTGGAAGTAATTTTGGAGAAGGAGAGCAATCGTGAATCAGAGCAGACATTTATAATTGCAGTTAGTGTGACAAATCTAACTTTGCCCGATGTGAATCCTGCAACTAGAGATGATTTTCGCATTCCAGGAGGAGTTGAACCAAATCAATTTCTAACAATATTATTTCGTCCATTTGAGCCAAGGAGAGTCTTTCCAATTTTCATGTTCCCTGATAAAAATGTTGAAGGAACAGAAGGATTTCTTGCTTTTTCCTCACCAAATGAAGGCTCTACTACTTACAGGACACCAATAACATTATCTACAGTCTTCCGTTCTGCAACGATTGTCATAGAGGATAATGATTGTAAGTTTTTTTGTTGACATAACTAGGTAGCTATACCATTATATTAATATTCTATACTACTACTACTTGTGTAGTACTAATAATACCACTACTACTACTAATACTACTACTACCACTTCTACTACTAATACAACAATAAGTAACTAATCCTATTAACTTCGAATAGTGCTACTTCTACTACTACTACTAATACAACACTAATACAACTGTTCTACTACTATTACTGCAACTATTGGCTACTCTTAATCATCTACTACTACCACTACTACCACTACTATTACTACTACTACTGCTGCTGCTGTTCTACTACTACTACTACTACTTAACCACTTCACTTTCATGCTCAACTAAATAATATTTTCTTTTAGATGCAATTATTGGATTTGAGAAGGAACTTTATTTTGTAAATGAGTCCGCAAAATTTCTGGAGGTATGTGTGGAAGTCACTGACCCTTCCATTTGTGAACCACTGAGTCGGCCTATAGTGGTGATGTATAACACAGTGAGAGGAAGTGCAGGTAATATAATCTCTCAAGTCATTCAATTTATCAGGCTCTACATGCTCTACATTATAAAACTACAATTATCATGATGATAGCAGGTATAAGTTAGCGATTCATATACTATTAATTTAGGCAGCGATTAAAGGCAGATCTTTTACTCTCTCCCGCTCTCTCTCTTTATTAGCACACCATGCTTCAAATAAGCACTGTATTTATAGATTTTACAGTTATAATCTAGGAACCCCCTTCAAGGAATTCTTGAAATCTGTTAATATCTTTTAATTTTCACTGGGAATGATTTTCTGGAGATGAGGGAATCTTGGATTTTGATTGGGAGGATATCAAACCACCCCGCCTCACTCCCCACCCCACCACCCCTCCCCCACATACTCACATAGCACACAAACATATTACAAAATGCTGTGTTGCATAGTAATTCTAGCTAACCTCTTTTCTAGGAAAGCTGCATCTAACCCAACTAAAAACTACCCTAGTAAATTGATTTTATGCAGGAAGCATTAACAAAAAATTTCTCATTTAGGCGTATACAAGAATTAAATATTTTTTATGCTAAAAGCACCACTTGATTAATTTTATATGGTAAAACATCATTAACTTGATTCTCATATATATATGCATATACATGGATACACTCGATTTTTGAATGGTAAATCTAACGTAGTTGCTTGTTTCACATGTTTGCTTTTGTTTACTTTTGGTTTTGGTTTTGCTCATATATTTTAGTTAACATAATGGCAAACCAACGAGAAGAAATGAATTACTCCTATTAAACTCTATTTTGTATACTACACAAGCTGGCAATTAACATACAGTACCTTGATGTTTTTTTAAAATTAGTGCTAGCCTAGGATCAGCTATAGCCTTCTTAAAAGACTTGTGAATAGGTACACAAGGAGAACTAATGAACTAACCAAACATAGCAGCCATTTTTTCTGATAAAGTACGTGTGTATATATTATTGTATAGCTTTAACTGTTCACCGTAGATACCAAGTGGCTTTTTCTATAATAATGCCCCCCGCCCCCCCCCCCCCCCAACAAAAAAATCCTACATTAAAAAACAATGTTTTTGTGGTGCCGGATAATTATCATTTTCGACTTGCTGAAGTTGAAAGTAGTGATGACAAAGCAGAGAGATGCTTGCCTACAATGGACAACAAACCTGAGAACACTCTGAGTGATAGATTTACAGCCCAATTTTTCCCATGCTAGTTAAAGTTGTGCTGACTTGCCTATGGCTCTAGATATGGACTGTGGTGATCGGGAGAACAGGAATGCTTAGCTTTGTTTGTAAGCTAGCTTAGTATATCTTTCAGAGGCAAAACCTGAAAATTTAATTGGGGGGGCTCTGGAAAACTTTATGAATTCTAGATCAATTTTATTAAACCGTGCCCATTTTTGAAAAGCCATATGAATGAAGTACAAGAATGTGTAGAGTTCATTATTATTTATTGTGTTAGTAAACATGGTAGAGCCATCCTGTGAAGGTGTTTCTTCACGAAGGTTGCGATAAGATTATTGAATTGTTGAATTTGAGATCTTGGACCATTCTATGGTAAACTTTGGAGCAAATTGCTCTACTGACATTTAGAATGAATATATGTTTTCAGCAACTTCTGCCGTCTGTTGGCTCTTTCTGTCTCACAGGTAGTGATAGTGTGGATGTATAACTAAAAATATTTTATTATAGGTTCATAACAGCATAGTGAAGATGCTTGTAAATTGTCAGGCCTGTAATAAGGTGATATTGACGTAAACTTTATTGTCCATCTGATAAATTCTGTAAAGAGCCATTGACGAGAAGGGAAGTCAGACTTGTACAGTTCATCTACATCTTTAATGCAGGAGGAGATATAAGACATAAGCAGGGGACCGAACTAGACCAAGCAGTTTACTCTTTGTCAGTTAAAATTTTCTTTCCATTTCTGTGGTTATGTGATTTAAGAATGGTATAGAAGTGGATAAAAGTTATATAACACTTCTCACGATATAATAAATCTCAACCTAGGCAGCACATTTCAACTGGTAAGGTTTAATACAAGTGTGCGTTAACTAGAATATTATGATTGTTAATTAACTAGTGTACACGGAGGTGTCACAAAGGAATGTCCAAATCATGACGGAAACGAGGCAGGAAAGTCTCGTCGAAGTCTGGTCGCTACAGTGCTCCCCCCCAGTGATCTTCCACGATGGAACAAAGGTGAGCTGGAGAATGAATAGTCCGGCCAGCTTTGGTGACATAACCAGAAGCAGGTAGCCTAGGTGACAGTGTGGAGGGCACGACAGGAGGTGTAGTCGGAGAAAGACGGTGCCGAGGTGGAGCTGATGTAGCCAGAGGATATTGGGACCGTGGTGTTGGTGACGGAGGCAGAGACGGTGCCTCTATGAAGGCTGCTTTCAGACGACCAATGGATATGTTATCTGTATATACGTGAGCCAAGATCCACCTTGAAGAATTTGTCAGACCTGTGGAGTACACCGAATGGTCCATCATAAGGTCGCTGAAGTGGGGAGCGATGGGCATCATGCCAAACGAAAACATGTGTGGCAGACTGTAGATCATAGGGCACATGGAAGGCATGTTGACCATGAATTAATGACTGGTGAAGGTCTCAGCTGTGCCATGTGCTGCTGTAGTTGGTAAGCAAAGGTACCTGGTGATGTCATATGTGGTGCCTGATGAATGAAGTCTCCAGGGAGATGAAGATTAGTGCCATAGACTAGTTCGGCAGCTGAAGAAGGAGACTGATGTCCATTGGCCATGAAGTTGCTGTTCCAGGACTGCACCAACAGAAATATTTGAGGCATCAACAGTGATGGACGTTAGTGCTCAAGGATCAGGGTATGCCAACAGAGTAAGTGTTTGTAGTGACCTGCTTACTTTTGATGAAAGCAGCCTGACATGCATGTGTCCAGATCCAGGCAGTATTCTTCCCTTTGAGGAGCAGGTACAGTGGGTGGAGGATTACTGCACAGTGAGGATAAAAGCGTCGGTAAAAGTTAATAAATCCCACTTATTCTTGCAAGGAAGTCTTGTTTTCTGGAACAGGAAAATTGTGTATAGCTTCCACACGATCTTCCAGAGGGGCAATGCCTGTGGAGCTAACACAGTGGCTGAGGAAGTCGAGAGAGGAGACACCAAATTGGCACTTGTCAGGGTTGATAACCAGCCCATACTGAGACAAACATGTGAAGAGAGTCTGCAGGTGCTGACATGCTCTTCAGGTTTGTAGCTGGCTACCATGATATCATCCATGTAAACAAATACAAAAGAGAGCTCCTGGCAGACCTGATCAATAAAATGCTGGAAAGTCTGTGCTACATTCCGGATTCCGTAAGGCATCATGAGATATTCATAGAGACCAAATGGTCAGTCTTTAGGATGTCCTCTTGGTGCACAGGAATCTGATTAAAAGCTTGGACAGGGTCTACCTTGGAGAAGATTGTGGCTCCACGCAGTGATGCTCCGAAGTCTTGGATGTGTGGGATGGGATATCGGTCAGGTGGGGTGATGTCATTGAGGGCAGGATATCACCGCAGGGACGCCATTCTCCTGACTTCTTGAGCACCATATGCAGTGGTGAAGCCCAGCTGGAGGAAGGTTAGATGATACCAAGCTGAAGGAGATTGTTGAACTCCTTCTTAGCAGCAGCCAGCTTTGCAGGGGAAAGTCGACGAGTGTTTGCGAAGGTTGGTCTGCCAGCAGTAACAATGTGGTGATGGACACCATGTTTTGGTGTCTTGTCAGACACTTGATGAGCAGTGAGTTGGGGGAAGTCTCGGTGGAGTGCTTCAAGGTCAGAAAGGTAAGCAGGAATGCTGCTGCAGGGTGCCTCTGAGTCATATAGTCGGTGGTGCTTGAGGTCGATGAGCAATCCATGCTCATAGAAAAAATCTGCACCAATAATTGGATTGCTGACATCGGCCAGGATGAAAGTCCAGTTAAAGTTCTTCCTGAGGCCAAAGTGCAGAGATAAGGTGCATTTGCCAAAGGTGGGCTGGCAGAACCATTCGCAGCCCTGAGAGGGAGTCCCATCTTGAGTGTCTGACGGTCAATACGTGTTGCAGGAAGCATGCTGATTTCGGCACCAGAATCGACCAAGTAGCATTAGCTGGAAGTGCAGTCAATACAAACAGAAGGTGACTGTTATTTCCCAATCCACAGGTTGCCATCAATGGGCGGGGAAAGCATTTCCCGACATAGAGCAAGGTTTTTTGCATTTGGTGGCATGCTTGCCAAATCGGGCATGGTACCAACAGAGTGTAGCGGAAGGGGAGGTGGTAGAGATAGCTGAAAAATTGCCAGTTTTCTGCTGCAAGGAGAATCGACATGTAAGGTCTTTCAGCTCAGAGCGGAGAGAGGCAATTGTGTCAACATTGGCAGTGACAGGTGCGATGGTGCTGAAGGGCCCAGATAGAGAGGCTTCTGGGGTGACTGCAATGAGGCTGTCAGCAAGGGAAGCGAGCTGCTCTGTACTTTTGTCGGGGTACAATTTCAAGACGAGCTGGACTGCCACGTGATAAATATTTCTTGAAGGATTGGGTCGTTATCAGGTTTTGTCCGCTAGCTGTTCGATTAGTCGAAGTAGTTGTGAGGGTTTCTGGTCGCCCAGTGGCTCCAGAGAGAGCAGTTTTTGCATCTTCTGGTACTCTGTGAGGGATGTGCATGAGACGAGGTGCTCTTTCAAGGTGTTAAAAGGATCAACAGCCGGAACAGTGACAATAAAATGACGTACCTCACTGGCAATCTCAGGTGCTAGGGAGCCAGCTGTTGAGTTATGCCCTTGGTAGCAAACTGTGCCTCCACCTGGTGAAACCAAAGAGTTGTTTCTTCATGCCAAAATGGAGGCAGTTTAAGTGAGACAGTATGGACAGCAGCGCGAGGCTCTTCTAGAGCCATGTAAACTTGCTTGTAAGGCTGTGTAGATGCTACACAGGCATCGTCGGGGTCACCAATGAAGTGGATAAAAGTTATATAACACTTCTATAACACTTCTCAAGATAATAATAAATCTCAACCTAGGCAGCACATTTCAACTGGTAAGGTTACATACAAGTGTGCATTAACTAGAACATTATGATTGTTAATTAACTAGTGTACACGGAAGTGTCACGAAGGAATGTCCAAATCATGGCGGAAATGAGGCAGGAAAGTCTGGTCGAAGTCTAGTCGCTACAGTATCATGATGTTTTGGTGGTAGTACAACTCAGGGCTATTTATGTGCAGGAGCATTGGTACCATGTATTTGTCTTAATGTGATCCAGGTAATGTTATCAGGAATGTTAACACTGTCAGCAAAAAAAAATTGTGTTTATATCCATGCAAGGACTTCTGTTTCATAGACAACAGTTCTAACTATCTCAATATGCAGAAATAACATTATGAGTCCTCTTTTGAAGGTTGATTATTACATATCGGAACTACTAAAGATTCTGATTGTAATGAAAAATGAGTTTCAAGAAATTCAAAAGTTTGGTCTCTGAATCCCAGGACTATTCGCCATCCACTTTGAACTAATAGTCTTGACAATTGCAATATCGAAGTCCAAATGGAAACCTATCCTCTGAACCCAGTTGTTCAGCACGAGTATTTGAGTTTAACGCAGGTAAAACTGCTTCCTAAAAAAATGCTTATGCTATTATGCTATGGGGAATAATTTAAAAACTTTACCCAGGGAGCGAAACCTGATTTAAAAAAACAGACATGGCATGCTGTAAAAGATTTGCTGGCAAAAATCATATGTATATATATGTATAAACAAAATGTATATGGACAACCTTGTCAACAAGCTACTGGAAATCCGTAGAAAGCCTCTGACCATATACATGAATATCTCACCTTTAGCAGTAATCAGTCACTATGGTTTATCTGTGTTCCTTGAGAATGTTGAAGGGAAAACTTAATTCCAACTATTGTTAATACTCTCTGAACAGTTTACATCTCAATATCAAGGCATATTTTGGGGGGAAACAATAAATAATTGTTCAAAATCCACGCTCAATCCTGGATTAATTGTTTTTGGTGAATAATGTATGTAGCTAATAAAAGACACAAGTCTAAACTAAATTGGTGCTGTTAGTTATCGCTTTCGGATTCACTCCCGCTGTTGAAGGTGGCAGTGTAGTGGGCACGCCAGCTGCACTTCTTTCAGCACTGCTGGGTATGTTGGAGATTCAGGTATGAGTAAGTACCCAATCTTGCTTGACTTGTGGTGTAGTAGCAGCTTCGCACAGAATACAGAAAATCCAGGCAAGCAAGCCTCTCCCTCATACGACACGTCTAGTTGCTGTGATGTCTTGACTTGTCGCCCAAGATGCCAAACAAGTATCATCTCCTCTGCAGTGTTGTCAGATGGGGTTTCCAAACTTCCTCCTATCACTGGTAGAGATGTGGCAGGCAGGAATTGCCAGCAGTGGGAAAATTTGATAGGGTCTTCCATTTCTCTGAAGGTGCACTGGAAAGACTGATATGCTCAATTTGTCTGGTGTTGTCACTTGATTCATCTTGCTCTGCATTTTCAATGATGATAGCGGTTGTTGCATTGAAACTGCCACCTTCAAGTCTTCCAGTCCAAATTGCATGACATGGAGGACCTCATCGCTGTAGACATATTTTCTGGAATAGTAGATCCCTTCACATGCATCATGTTGGCACTTTGTGTAGTCAGCTGTCATTGCAGACGATCATAGCTGATACCCAGGCCAAGTCTGTTGTTGAGTGTTATCATGGCCTTGCTACGTGTCTGATTGTAAATGTGGTAGGTTGTGGCACTCCCCAGTGCTGTTGGTGCCCCAGCCACATGTTGTACGAGCTGTTGGGACACTATAAGTGCCTTTTCCCTAACAGACTTATCAACAAACACTCATCCTGAGCTCAGAGGCTGTCTTTGGGGTGTTATACTTGGTCTGTCACAGAGCAGCATGGCTGTGAAGTTGAAGAGATAATCATCTTGTCAGCAGCAGCATATGGAATTTCAGTTAACTGCTCTTGTTGTCTCTCCTTCCTGCATGTCTTGATGTCTCCTCTCAGTGTTTTGGCTGCCCACAGTATAATCTGCTGTGTTCATCAATTTCGCGCTCTGCTTCCAGTTACCACAGTTTCTCAAGAGCATCACCGAGTGGTATGGAAGATGCACAGATGAAGGGCAGATCCACTGGTTTGGTTGGTGACAGAAATGCATTTCCCAAATTTCTGCTGCAGTTAACATTTCAGTGATATTGACCTGTACATGTCTGCAGTCTTTACTCCTAGCTCCCGGAGAATCATCCGGTAGTTGTCCCGCAAGGACTTGATCAGGAAGCCACATTTCTCCTGAAAGGAACAGCGATATTTCTAGCTGTTTCACCAGATGAGTCAAAGCCACATCATACAGATTCTTCTGTGCAGATTTACCAGTCGGGACTCATGTTGCCTTGAATGCATTCATGCATGGTATGTGATATGATGTCATTTGCGACCATGTCATGTCCTTTGCCCAATCAATCTTAGCAAAATGTCCTCTCTACTCAAGTTCTTGGCTTTCTCAACGATCGCCTGTTGGCTGTTTGCTGTTGACACCCTGGCTGTAGGTGTCTTTCCTTACAGCCACCTTTTGTTACATATGATGCATGTACTCTTGGCATCAAATGCTGCTGTGCGATGCCTGCTGGGAATGATGGGACATTTTGGTTGAGGTATTGCATTCTGGCTGAGCCAGCATTGTGCAGCTTGCTCCTAGATGCCTCTTTTCTACTAGTCTGTAGCTCTTTTCATTGATGTACAAGTTTCTGCATTTGGCATGCACTTGGGGGACTTCTCTGCCACCCATGAGTCCTTGGTACATCATGGTGCACCCTTCTGTAGGTCTCGTCCTGTCGACAGGTCATGGCTACAAGAAGTTTTGGGGCTGTTGTTAGCTGAATGTTCAACAGTCATTTGATTGCAGGTCATTGGCATATGACACACTTGGTGTAGTTTGTAAGCATGTCTTCGCACTTTCTCTTCAGTCATTCCAGAGACACGGTTCCCTCCAGCACTCCTTTCCCTGTACAACTAGTCATCTTCTGTCAGATACCTACAAGATAAATTGATAATGGGAGAAAAAAGTTATTTAGTGGAAATTTATTTGAACAATTTTGCTATGGTTTCTGGCTCATAACTTTGATAGCTACTGCTGCATTTTCTTGTACCTACTATGATTTTTTAACTGCTATACTTAACCTGCTGAGACTCGATACTTTCTGCACTTGAGCCAGGAAGTAGGGGGTTGCGATAGGCCACTAGCACTAGCTGGCTTAATTAATGTACTTACCTAAACCAATGGTCAACTCCAGCTCTAGCAATCGCCTGCCAATTCTTCTCAATATAGGAGCTAAACAAATACAATGTGGTAGTGGGCTTTAATTCAACGATGTACAATGCTAGTAATTAGCAAGATGCCTTGACTATTCGTAGGTACAAAGATTAATGTTGCTACTGTAGTCAGTTGGTACAAGTTATCATAATTACTTATTATAGACTTTGGGGTTGCTAGAACTAAATTCTATTCATGGGACAATCATAAACCACAATGACTGATAATGCCAAAAGTGTGATATTCATGTACAAGGGTTAATTTTGTTCAGAGGCTTCCTACAGATTTCCAGTAGCTTGTTGACAAGGTTGTCCATATACATTTTGTTTATATATATATATAGAGCCAACCTTTTATACAGCACGCCATGTCTGTCAAACGTATTTTTCCCCCTGGGTACTTAACAATTTCGGAAGTAAGACTATTGGCATTTCTAATATTGTAAATTCAACAAGCTTTCATAATACAAATATTTAACTGTTGACTGTAACTATGAGCTAAAGGTCAGACTTGACCGATCCTTGCCAGAACACACTCATTCTACAGGCAGCAACACCATAGCCTTGACCTATACTGAATGCAACATCTATGTTGTGAGTTTGGAGCCAAGGAAGAAGAGCAGTTGAGATGGAATACATTCTAAAGTAAAAAAATCAAAAAAAAATTCTGTGATTGGTTTGGCAACATCAACATGTCTTATCATTACTCCAAATGAACATAATCTGTTTCTTCATCTGCTAATATGGTGAAGTACGTCCTTGATATCTTTTAAGTATTGTTTTAACTTGTCTGGAGATCATTTTTATTTGGGATGGTCTTATAGGATTACCACCCCCGAGGTCACTTTTTCAGATGTGGCAAAGCACCTCATCTGCCTTAGCTCTAATGTGGACCAGGTCAATAGAATTATCTTTATTTTGATTCTGTTGCTGAAAAATTATCTCTGTGATCTTGAAATGAAAAACCTTCCATTGCATAAAAGCAAACATACTCCAACAGTGATTTCACCACCATCGTATTTTGACCCACTTTCTCTTCACTTTACATGCAGAGCATACAAGCAACATTCTTGGTTGAGTAGCAGAATGCAAACCTCTGAAAGTAACCGTTCTTGTCATTGAATCATGATTGTATTGATCCTTTTCATGGCTAAAGCATACTTAGTCAATACCTGAAAAGGCTTTAAAGAGCCCTAACCTTTGCTGTCTAATGTTGCTTGGAGCAAACAAAGCACAATCTTTACAGTAGATACCATCCTTAAAATGCTGTAAGGATATCATGGATAATGTGAAACCCACTCAGCTTTAAAGCAGGATTGATGCTACCCAACTTCTTAGCAGATAAATTTTATTATGTAGAATCTGGAATGCGATTGACAATGTTAGTTTAATGCTTTTCTGGTAGGTGATTTAAATTACCACATTATAGCAAAATGGCAATATCCAATATATACAACAGGATGGGAATGAGGAGGAGAGAATGAAGAAGTGAAAGAGAACATGCCAAGCTTGAGGAGCTAGGTTCTGGCACCAATTGAGCGGATCCAGTTTGAGGGGAAATGGCTCTAGATATGATAAAAATAATAACACTAAGTCTTACAATTTTTTCTGAGGACTTCCTTTTTTTAACCAAGTACTCTTTTCATGGCCTTTGCTAGCTTGGGTTTCACCATAGACACAGTAAGATGCAGCTGCTCTAGTTACATAAGACATCTTGTATGAGCGGGTCAGGTCTAGACAGTTGTGCAGCATGGTGTTCACAAATATAATTGTGGTATGGGAGGTGCTTAGGCTTGGAGACTTAGAGAATCAACTGAACTTGCAGCGCCAGCTAAATAATGGAGCACAAGAATCAGTGAGGGGTATGAGTAAGTTAGCTAGATGATAACAATTTCGGGCTGGAGGGATGTTCTTAAGAACCTAAAAAAAACCTTCTGGATTTATTGTTTTTCTCACGAGTATCGATATGAGCTAAATAGCATTTACCCGGGTAATTGGCAGGAACTAGCCACTAATAAGCTAGCTAATTACTTTTGTTACTATATGTAGTTATACAGCTTGCACTAGCTAAAGGCTCCACAAGCTGTAGCATGACCTGCAGTCAGC
Source organism: Cladorhizidae sp. MBARI D1340-BT2 (assembly GCA_028752905.1). Taxonomy (NCBI): domain Eukaryota; kingdom Metazoa; phylum Porifera; class Demospongiae; order Poecilosclerida; family Cladorhizidae; species Cladorhizidae sp. MBARI D1340-BT2. Next base: position 21,442,939 of record JAQNBH010000010.1, read on the forward strand.
TCCAAAGAGGAATCTCTAATTAGTCATGTCTCCTTCACAACTGGCATAAACTCCCCCTCCCTCCTAATTGTGTAATGTGGGTGGCTGCACAGTTCACTGGCTAATCTATCTGCATACCGTTCCTGCTGAAACCTGCTCCCTCCTAGTGCTGCATATAGTGTTTGTTTGCCTCAGTGACCTGTAGCTTATTGTATTTGCACTCTAATATATGAGCAGCTTGAAAAGATTCCCCCACCATAATATATATTTTTATGAATAGAATAGTTACAAGAATCATAAACCAGCCACGCACCTTTCTTCCTGTCTTATAATATCAAGATTCATTACCATCAGTGTCAAGTGCAACTTGTCCACGGACACCATCAGTGGCTCAAGATGTGGATCTCTCTGTACCATTTCTTGTTGCACCTTCTCAATGTTCTCCCTGATTGTGGAAGAATTAATTCGAATGGATACGAAAGCAGTCGGCTCTCTCCTTTGACCTGTTAAAACAACAAAACCAAAAACCTAACATATAGGCAAATAAATAAATGTGTAAAACAATAATGCTACATTGGGGAGAAGTGACGTGCAGTGCTATATTATTGGAAACACTCCATTACCCAAACTTGTACCATAGTGGTCATGTGTAGTTAGCCTGCACACAAATACTTGTGATAGCCACCTACTGTAAACTCTATTCTCAACCAGATGATGCACTGCACCCAATAGCTGTTACCTTGTCTTTACTGTCTTCGTTATTGCAGTACTTCACTGGCAAGTGCTAGGAAAGTATTCATTGTGCCATCTGCATTAGCTTCACCGCCAGGGCAACGTATTTAACAAAGCTTTGAGGCAAGAATTTTACTATGATGACCAGGCCTTTTACTTACCACAATTATCTCTACTTGTCCGTATATTCCTTGATGAGCTTCTGCTGCTTATTTTAAGGGAACTTCTTGCCACTTTCCCAGTCTTCTAATGGCACAAGTAACCACAGCCTATTTAATTCCAAAGCACTTTCCGACATACCCAACCATTGTACTTCCGGGTTATGAAGGACGACAATAGCAAGCCTGTTGCAAGATTTGTTCCCTTCCTTAGCTAATAGAACTTTTCTCGAATCAGACTGCCATCTCTTGAGGAAGATTAGGAAGGAGCAAGTGTTTTGAGGCAAACTTAGAAGAAGCTAGCAATGGTGCCTCTTGCAACCTTGCATTTGATCTCAATCATCGAAGGTGTGTTTGTCTACACAACTGTTTAGACATCATCCACGGAGAAAAGTGTTCTGCCATCAATGCCCTTCCCCAACAGCATCAATATATATATATATCTTGGCAATTTTCAGCTATATCTATAATTATAGTAAATTTGATGTACTTATTCTCTAGCTTACTGGTCATTTGACCATTGTAACAAACTCATTAAGAAGGTAGCTTCAATATTATTGAAACACTCGCTCCTTGCCATGTAAGTTCAGCATATTGGTTTAGATAATTACACTTACCATGGTACCATCGGATCGCAGTGAGAGTAATAAAAAAAAAATTAAATTTAAATACACACCAAAAAACAAAACAAAACTTAAATTCACTAGTCCCTAGCAACCATATATTATGGGATATGGGATAGCAGTATAAACAATGTGGTTAGGTTTTTAACACAGACCAGGAGTGCAACATAATTATGTGCAAGTCTTTGGGTGGCAAAACCTAAAGGGTGCAGGAATGAAAGCAGAGGCAGGCGTTCTGGCCTGCTGTGGTAAGAGCCTCTCTCGACAGGTGGGGAGACCGTGTTGACCAATCCTGTGCCATGCTGTGGTGGATTTGAGTGGAAGCATGCCCATTGCAAACCAAAACATGGTGAATTATGCCTAAATAGGGGGAAACTCGTGAAAGCTAGAACAATTCTGACTTGCAAATTTATTGTCAAATTTGGGTAAAGGGGCAGAAGACTAATTGAACAATACAGTAACTGGGTCCCCCCCCCCCCACATTTCCCTCAGGATAGCTGGAGCCTGGTGCAGTAGGTTGGACGAGGAATGCTGTGAGTCATGGTGGGCCATTTTATGTAAGCAGAACTAGTGATGTGGGACGAACTAAAAGACGGTTTAAGGAGACCGAATCAATGCTCATTAGATCCCATGAAATTATAATAACCTTCTCAATAATGAACTTGAAATTACATTCTCTCGAACTTGTTTTAGAAGTTGGCTCAAAACAGAATCGTGAGCACCAAGCATGACATTAGAGGCAAAGCCAATAACATCAAACCATGGAATGCTGCGAATCAAATTCAGTTCCATGGCATCCAACAATGCTAGTGCTGTAGCAACATTGCATACATGCATTGCTAAAAGTCATGTGACCACTTTTCACAATTGTTTATCCCAATAACTTAAATATAATTACAAAATTCTATTTGTCCCACTAGTCATTCTCTCCATAACACAATATAGAGAAGGGCATTCTCGAATTACTTTTGAATTATTTGCTGCTGCTAAACCATGCTTGATGATGGCTGTGGTTGTTGTTCTTCCTGAAGCATAACCTAAACCAATCTTACTGTCTGGGAACATAACTTTACAAAGTTTTGTGAAGTGATCATCGGTCAGAAAAGCAATATTATGCTCAGCTATAAATGTCGTAAAATATAGCCAGTTCTGCCTTGTTACTTGATTCTCCAATGTGCTTGAAGACTAACCTTCCATATTTTTCTCGATACCTTATATTCTTTGCTTTCATTTGCTTTCAATGTGTCTTTTGCTTCCAATGTGACATTTAACGTCATTAAACCCTCCACTACATGCAGAATATTCACACAAACAAAACTTGCGGTGGACAAAATTAGGCCCCTTCCTGCTCATGATATTATAACCTTTCCACTCTGGTTGCCATCCACTTGCTCTTTTGTGCCTCTTGGACTTAGGAGGAGAAGTAGGACCTACCCTTGATGCCATAGCTGTTCCAGAGCACTACAACAGTTTCAAGAAATGAACAGTTGTTTACAGCAGGCAGTGATAGGTAAGGTATGGCCTATGCCCATTTCGTAGTAGTGCACCAATGGTCAGTTACTATTGTTCTTCAACCTCAGGGTACAACTTCAGAGCAACCCACTATCACTGCCAGATTTAATAAATAATTGTGGTTACCATTTTATAGCTTCGTAGATTCTGTAAACTTCATGGTATGGAATTGATATATAGCTCATAGCTCAAAAGATAAGTCTCCCTGTGTGCTCTCTTTTGATACTAAAATATTTTTCATAGGTATAACTATTTATAGGTATAACTAAAGCCAAGTTACTGGACCTAAAGTGGAGGGAACTTCAAAACCTGAATGCCTGATTTTGCCGCATAAATATCTCCAGATTGCAAAGTGCTAACGATTTGAAATTAGAACCAGTGGCTAGAGGAAGCCCTACTCTACACAATGAGTGTTTTCATTAGGCGCTAAAACGCAAGTACGCGGTCAAGTGCGCGGGTGGAAAATGAGTTTTATTTATTTATTTTATTTTTAAAAAATTCCCCCCAAGCCAACAAATACAATAGACATTACGTTATAGAGTTCAATGGATTTCACTGATGTAGTGATATTCGACCGTTGATTGGATTGGTGATGTTTCATGAATGGGGTGGCCTGAGGTAGATCTAGCACCCCTGAGACAAGTGATGCTAAGACAGGGGGGTAACTTCTGGGGGGGGGCTGGGGGGCCCATGGCCCACCCAACTTTTGGCCAAAACAAGTTTTCTAAGGGAGTTTTTGCAAGCTGTTGAAGGTGTTGACTAACAAGTTATAGCACATTCATAATTGCAATTGGTGTGAAATATGCTAGATAGAACAATACCATAGAACAACACCATAATATTGGTAAAAAAACAACTTTGTTCCCTAATCGGTTCAATACATGTGACTAGTTAGTGTATGTCAGGAATAACAGCCTGACAACTCAACCACCAAACAAGCCTCAGACCATACCATGGAACTAACACTTTAGGTGTGAGGATCATTTTAGCTGTTAGGATCATTTTGACATTTATATAGTTCATGTATTTCATTGGTTCATTTTGATTTTGCCATGACAGCAGTGGAGTGCCTATATAAGTAAGCTCTCCACTGCCTTATGTTGAGTTCTGCTATAAACCTAATGGGCTGTTAATCATTATTCGGAATACTGAGCAATATAAGAGTGAACCCTAACAGTGTAGCAGGCCATATATTGCTAGTGCTGCTGCAGAATGAATCATGCCTAAAAGACAAGCCTCCTTGTTAAGTTTTTGTCAAAGTCCAACTAAGAGACAAAGGGAGTCTGAGGAGAAGGCTGATGATCAAGCCCAAGGATCTGATAGCCAAGATGTACAGGTTGAAGAAAACCCAGAAGAATCTGAACAAGTACATCTGTCATAATCCATCACATGATAACAACATTAATCCTCTCAATTTTTATGTGGCATCTCAGCCTCTGATGTCAGTGAATCCTTATTAAACAATCATATATTGACAGACCCTGTTGTTGTAGTTGTTTTTGCAAAATTATAGACTTTGACTCAAGCTACAAGTACTTTTGATATCTCTCAGGAGCAGCAACAAGAAGCCAGTAGAATATCCCTGACTCTGGATACCCTTCCTCAAGTTCCCTACCAGCCAATCAACATCAAATACCCTATCGCAGTTTCAGTCAAGATGAAGGTGGTGGTGATACATTGCAAAATGTCGTTGATTTCCTCAAAAAGAACAAAAGCATCTGGCCCCTCATACCAGAGGTCATGTCTTTGGTCAAGGTTGTTCTGGTTATGCCGGTAACTAATGCAAGCTCTGAACGAGCCTTCAGTGCGCTGAGAAGGGTGAAGTCTTACCTTCGTACAACAATGTCGAACAACCGCCTCAATCATCTCATGACATGCACAGTGCATAAAGAGCTGGTGAAGGAACTGAGCCTCAAGCAAGTGACAAATGACTTTGTGGATAGAGTAGAGAGGCGCTCATCCATCTTCGGCCACTTTTCCATTTCTTAGTAGATGTGAATGATAGTCTCTTTCTCTCTCTTAGATGTTAGTGATAGTATACTGTTTGTCATCTGGTTATGTTATGTGTTCGGGTGATTACTAAATTGATCAACACTAATTTACCCTAAAGCCTATTTTTCAAAATATCCTGGATGAGTATCTAGAGACACCCCTAGAGTAAGCAGCTTTAATACTGCATTTGGCCCCCCCAACTTTCATATGGAAATTACCCCCCTGTAAGAAGGACAAATGAGTTTTATGGATTATTAAACGAAATTCATTTTCCACCCGCGCGCTTGACGACGTCCTTACATTTTAACGCCTGCTATTGATCCCCCCCCTCTTTTTTTCCTTCCTTTTTTCCCCCTTTTTTATTTTCCCCCCCTTTTTTCCTCTTCTTTTTTTCTCTTTTTTCCCCTCTTTTTTTCCTTTTCTTTTTTTCTTCTTTTTCCCCCTTTCTCCCCCACTTTTTCCCCTTATTTTTTTCTTCCAGATTCCTTAGAACACTCATTGTGTATGCAGAGTAGAGCTTCCTTTAGCCGGTGCTAATTTGAACTCGATAGCACTTGGCAAAATCTGGAGATATTTATCCGGCAAAATCAGTCATTCAGGTTTTTGAGGTTCCATCCACTTGCAGCTCCAGTAACTTGGTTATAGTTATACTTATGAAAAATATTTTACAACAGAGAGCACAAAGAGAGACCTATCTTTTGAGCTATATATCAAGTCCATACCACGAAGCTTAGGCCTATAACTTCAGGATTCTAAGGGATGGGTCTGTCGGGATGTAGGAAGCAGGAGTATGCCAAGCATGTTGGTCGGAGCCAGACTGTGGAACATCTTCTATCATGGATGGCCACAGCATGGCCTCCCTTTAACAGGGAGGTCTCTTGGCAGATGATTAAACAACCAGCATACAATTGGAACAGACAAGACCAATTATAATGAACTCTAAATAAGCAGTATTGTAACAAACAGCATACAGACAAGACCAAACTCTAAATAAGCAGTATTATAATAAGACAAGACCAATTATAATGATCTCTAAATAAGCAGTATTATAAACAAACAGCACACAGACAAGACCAAACTCTAAATAAGCAGTATTATAATATGACAAGACCAATTACTCTAAATAAGCAGTATTTAAACAACCAGCATATAGAAACCAGCATACAGACAAGACCAAACTCTAAGTAAGCAGTATTATAATCAGACAAGACCAATTATAATGAACTCTAAATAAGCAGTATTGTAATAATATTGGTCTTCATTTTAAAGGGTCCAATAAATGTAGATTGGTAAGTCCTTATGGTATTTGTTTTTTGACTAACAATATAGCTAGAGCTTCATGCTCGATAGTAGAATATCTTTGCTCCCTTGGTAATAAATTCCTTGAACCAAAAGCGATGGGATGTTCATTTCTTTATATAAACTGTTCATTCCAATTTGGAGTGGTCAACACTGGGTATTTTGTCAAAGCATCTTTTGATATTTTGAATGACTGATCACATACTATTGTCCATTTTACTTTGTTTGGCATTTTCTTTCTTGTAAGTTCAGTGAGGGGAGTGGCTATGGTTGCAAAATCAGGAATAAAATGACGGTATTACCTGCATAGTCCCAAAAAGGATCGCACTTCTTTCTTGGTCTGTGGCTTCCGGAAAGATTACACTGCTTGAATCTTGCATTCCATTGGTTTCTTCACCCTTCCTTCTCCAACAATGTGGCTCAGATAAATTAAATTTTTTCCCTTTAATGCATAACTATGCCTCTCTGATCTTGGTAAAGACTTGTCTCAAATGTTTCATATGATCGTCCCAGGACAAACTATGTATAAGGATGTCGTCTAAATAGGCAGTTGAGAAAGTGTATAAATCTTCAAGCACTTGGTCCATTAACCTCCGGAAAGTTATTGGGGCTGACACAATGACAAAGGGCATGGTAATAAATTGATACTTGCCCCATGGAGTGACAAAAGCTGTTTTTTCTCTACTAGATTCTTCCATAGGTACTTGGTAGTAGTATCCCTTAATTAAATCTAATGTGGTTATATACCTTGCCTTTCCTATCCCGTCAATCAGATCGTCAATATGTATTAGCGGGTAAGGATCTCCACGAGTGACAGCATACAGTTTCCGGTAATCTACGTACATCCTCATCGATCCTTCCTTCTTTGGTTCCAGCACTATGGGAGCAGCCCATGGACTACGTGACGGTTCAATGATTCCTTGATCCAACAAGTTCTTGATCTATTCTCTCAAAAACCTGCGACTTATGTGTGAGTCGGTATGGAGGCAGTCGGATGGGTACAGCATCTCCCGTAACAATACAATGTTCCACAAAACTCGTCCTCCCAGGAATATCCTGGATTACATCCTGATACTCCTTCTTTAACTCTGTGAGTTGTTGATGTTGTTCCAATGAGAGGTGGGTTCCACTTTTGAATCTTCCATGAAGGGATCGTCTATTTCGTCATCCAATGCGAGAAGCACAACTGGAGTAGGTGACTCCCATGACTTCATACCATTGATGTGGAAAACATGGAACCTCTTCCTTGTAGTTCCTAAATCTACTTTATAGGTCACTAGAGTAATCTTTTCTGTGACAATGTAGGGTCCCTGCCACTCGCTACTCAATTTGTCTGCTTTCCTGGGTCTGAATACGAGAACAAAATCTCCAACTTCGAATTTTCGATGAGTTGCTTTCCTGTCGTGGTAATATTTGTGACTCTGTTTTCCCTTTGTCTTTTGCTATTTGCTGTCCTAGTTGGATGTTCTCCTTTAGGGTTGTGATGTACTCTACCATATTCACATCATTTGTCTCCTCTTTAGAATTTGACAAGTTTGTCCAAAGGTAAGCTCATCTCTCTTCCAAAGAGCAGGTGGAATGGAGAGCATCCTGTTGTGCTGTACACAGTCCCCCTGCATGCCTATAAGACGGCATTTGTCCCATTCTTTTCCATGAGTGGAGGTAAGTTTCTTCAGAAGCCTCTTCATTGTCGAGTTAAACCTCTCCACCATACCATCCATTTGGGGGTGGTATGAGTAGGTCGCCTGATCTGATGGATCCCTGTCATCTCATAAAACTGTTTAACGGTCTTTGACACAAAGTTAGTGCCATTGTCAGTTAATATCTCTTGAGGTACCCCAAGTCTAGAGGTCAATTCAATTAAACAGTTAACCACTGTTTCTGCTGTCATATTACGTAGAGGAAAAGCCTCTGGCCACTTGGTCATATAATCCATTATAACAAGGACATATTTATTTCCGGCAGTTGTTCTTTTAAGAGGCCCAAATATGTCCATGGCAATGCGTTGAAAGGGTGCTTCCATTACAGGTAGGGGATGCAATAGGGCTCTACCTGCTACTGCTGGTACAGCTCTCTGACACACAGGGCATGTATTCCTACATCTTTAGCAATACCTGGCCAATCCATCCTGGTCCTGATAGCTTCAAGAGTTCTGGCCTGGCCAATATGTCCTGCCACGGGAGAGTTGTGGTTAATTTATAGAATTCTGGTACGGGCAGCCTTGGGAACGATAATGAGCTTTTTCCCATTCTGGTGATAGGGCTGTCTCATCAGTAATTCATTCTCCCAAAAGAAAAGACTGCTTTCCTCTTTAGCTTTTTCTCTGATTTTATTTAGGGTAGGATCTTGTTTTTGTAGTACGCTTAGTTTCTCCGGAGATACTGTCTCCAAAATTGATTCATCTTCTTCTGAGTTCTGGTCTAGGGTTGTAGTAGTAATACTTTACATGTCAACATTTTCTTCTAGCTCATCTTCTAGTTCCACTGGTTGGATAACTGTGTTGTCATCCTCTTGTTGCTGTTCCTCTTACTGCCTGAGTTGGCTTTGTTTTTCTGCTTGTGCTCTGGTTGTGATCATCACCACTTCCTCACGTGCCAGTGTTGTCTGCTCTCTTTCTTCCTGAACTAGGGTTGACTCTGCTTCAGTGTCCAGCTCCTCTTTCAGAAACCTCTGAAAATGAGGAACATCTCGTCCCATTAACATGTCGATTCTGATGTGGGGAGATACCCCTACCGCTAACTCAATGCAATTTTCCTCCACTTGCAGCTGGATCTTGGCTGCTGGAAACCATGTCTTCTTAGAGCTGGCAGTAGTATAAGGTATCTTCCAATCAAGGAAATCCGATTTTCCAATGCATCTGGGGTGGACAATTGATTTTAAGGAGCCTGTATCTAGAAAGGCAAGAATGGATCTATCGTTGACCTTCACCCTACGGGTCCATTTAGGCAAAGTCTTACTTCCATCAGGGGTGCTTGTGAGGTGAACCTTTTCAAGTTTCACTCTACAATCCCTTCTTAGTTGGCCCTTCATGCCGCAATGAAAACACTCGATCTGGCTTAAATCTCGGGGAGGGAGTCTGTTAGAATCTCCTGGTGGGGATCGGTTTACTTCTAGTCGTCTTGAATTTGGTACTCGTAAGCGAGTAGCTCTCTGAGCTCTCTCTTGGTCTCAATTTGTTTGTTCTATCAGATTGTCTGGGTAAATCTGGTTCTCTCCTTTGATTTCCTAGATGCCTCACAATTGCCTCACTCAGCTCCTCGTAGGTGCTAGAATATAAATTTCTCATTTGTATCTCCAGCCACCGCGGTAGTTTTTCCAGGGTTACTTCCATCAGCATCAAAGTCTCAGCCCCTTTTTCGGATGAATTGATCCACTGATGGAAATTTTGTTGATGCCCCCTTAACCAGGCATCAGGATTGCTTCCATCAAAAGTCTTCTCTTTCTGTACGTTTCTGTAGTGGCTTGGTACGTTGCTAGTAGAGTGCTTTTAATGATCTGATAGTCATTCTGTTCTGTTGAGCTTAGGGTTGATATAGCCGTCATCCCTGCTCCGGATAGTGAGCTTCAGAGGAATACAGGCCATTGTTCTTCTGGCCCCCATCGTCCTGCCTGAGCCGTGACTTCAAATGTTTGCAGAAAAGCTCCCATGTCATCCACGCCCTCCTGAAATTTCTGCAGAGTTAGTTTAGGAGTGGGTGGAGGTGGTTCCACCACTGGTGGTCTGTGGAACTTGACCAGATGTTGAAACAACCTCTCTTGTTGCTGGGCTGCTTGTCGTCTATCCTCCCCACGCCTCTGTTCCTCCCTCCCTGTTCTCCATTGATTCATTTGGAGCCATTGAGCCATAAACCGATCTAAGGTTTCGTTTGTGCAGAGATAGACTCTAGAGGGGGAAGAGCCTCTGGATTGGTGTTCCGAAGACGACGAGATTCTCTATGTCATCATTCTTCTGACATGACGACCTCAACACACTAAAAATAATATTTTTTCAAATTTACCAAAACAAAACCAAAGTTGAAAACAATATTAGCCTAGTTGACAAGGGGTTTGGTTTCACAAACTCTCTAGGCCTAGCCTGAGTTGTTTCCCCTGTACTATTGCAGACTAGCTAAACTGTTGTTCGTTCTCTGAATCCCACCGCTGCCACCACTGTCAGGCAAATACTTCTACTATCTCTAAATAGTCTAGTATCCTGTGATGCCTAAACAACAAAACTCTCTATCCGAAATCATGTTGTCTCCCACTCACGAAGAGTATAATTAAGAACTCTAGTAGGTTTAAATACTTTATCAATTTATTAACATAAATAAATAGTGCTAAATAATCATACACTAGTCTCAAACCAATATCTATGTCTCAAAACTAAACTAGCTCAGTTTACGCTATATGTCTAAAACTCGCTATCTCTGTCACTCGCTCAAAACTCCACTGTTCCATTTCTCATAGTTACTCTTTACCCCTGCATGGGAACTGACTTGTTCAACCAATCAGTACTACCATATTTGACTCTGAAGGCTTCCTGGTCGTTTCATGGAGTAATAATTTTTGTCATACATATAGGAGTCAATGTCTGACAATGCACTCATGCGACTAATGCATTGTGTACCTCATGCCTTGCAGCTGTAGGAAGAACTACATGGGGCGAGGGGCAACAGAAGACTGGAGACCAGGATGAAAGAACATCGAGATGCCTGTGCTAAAGAGGGGCCACTCTCAAGGGCCTGATTTATTTTCTATTCAGTTCAATCATATCCTTTTCTTTTTCTTTATAATATATTTACTTTAATTATTTATATATTTATTATACTTATATTTTTTAAGTGATATTTATAAAATTTTATCCCCTATATTATATATTTCTTTCTTTATTTCTTTATTTAATTTCTGTATTATTAATTGCATTTTTTTACTCGTCCGGTTCATATGTGTGCCTGGGTGTGGTTTGTACCACAAGCTAGCCACCAGTATTATACATAGCAGGCTCACACAAATCTTAACATCTCATTATTCCTGACGAAAGCTAGTGCATCTAGTCAAGATGTCGAGAGATTATAAATTTGAAGTTGATAACTGAAAATGTCATTGAAATTTCGTTATGTCAACTGAGTATTCATTGAGAATCATTTTTCATTTTTGTTAAGTTCATCAACCATGCACCCATATTCTAGCAGTTTCGACTGTCATGGCTACCTTATCTAAGGCTCCACATTTGCAAGAAGGTTTACCCAGGCATGCATGGATGCCACAACCTTCTTCTTAAATACATCCTCAAATGAGCAAAGAATGCGCTTGTCCCTAAAAAAAAGACAACTGCCAGACTTAGTTGCTTAGTCATTTTTGGGTGAGAAAAACCATGAATGGTTGGTGTTCAAATATTTATCTCCGTAGTTTATTTATAGTAATAGATTTGAAATTTGGTGTATAAATAGAGACGGAAATATAATATTTTATGGAATAAAAATTTGTTGGTCACAAAGGAACTCACATGTTGTTTTTTCGTTTAGTTTTTATCGACAGATCCCAGAGCACCAGATGATGCTCTTGATGATGAGAGAGATTACTAAAGGGAATCACATTTAGATTATACATGTCCAATGGGCCAGACACATTTGCTTCATGTGGAAGAGCTAAAGTTGAGATAATGATATTAACCACAACTTACTTCAGAACTTTCTTATGGCCATCTCTAAATAAGTGAATTATATCTCCAGCACTTCAATCTCTCTCGTTTGTTTGAGACTGCAAATTGGTGTCCACAGGAAGAGAGAAGAAATTAGAGAACAAGTTGTAGAGCTGAGGTTTATGTTGACTAGGTGAAACTGGAGATGACGATATATTTCCCTGCATTACTATGAGCATAGACTTCCAACCTGTGAAAGAGTCAACCAACACATCCAGAAGAAGTTACTCCATCAGTCATAAGCTTCTTTTATAGTGGGAATAGATAGTACTGCATACACTGTAAGTACTACGAATAATACTAGGGTGGTAGGACAATCTGATTGGCTCGGCCAATATCGCCAGAAAAACAAAACACTTGGCTATAGTCACATGACATATATCTTTTCTCCTTCCACTCCATCCATAATATGTATAATCCAGACTAGATGATGTTGAATTGTCCACCACCCACCCCACCCCACCCCATAATATCCCCACCATATCCCCCAATATGTCTGGCATTATATTCCAAATGTATTGGTGAAGTGTCTAATCAAGAAGAAACTTTGGGCAGATGATTAGTAAGACTTCTCGGCCCCACCTGAAGTATTGGATCCCAAAAACTTGGCATCTATTCATGATTTGGAATGAGAATGAACGTATCTCTATACCACATAACACATTACATGTTCATAATACTGTTGTTCCATGCAGTGTGCACCACTCATAACTGAATAGTTGGACTCCACAGCATATAGTACTACAAAACTCTGTAAAAGCAGTTACGGTATATAATTATTATGCCCCAGGACTGATGAAAGCATTTATAACTGCCAACAAAATGTTATCTTAATATTTGTCATCAATATCTCCAACTTAAACTCTCAACAAACTCTGAGTTGACATAATGAAATTACAAAGACCTGCTCAATAATCAACTTGAAATATACTCTCGACTGATGAAGGCTAGAGCATCTGGTCTAAATTAATGTTGAGAGATTAAATTTAAAGGAGATTATTTAGTCCCCAACACTGCTGTTATTTTTGTCTCTCTCATTACTCTCATCATATATTTCATGAAAGAAGTCAGGGAGGCTGAATACACTGTCAACAAATTGAGATGTGGAGTCTGAACACAAGGCCGCTGGTGGAACTACCACTGCCAGTTAGAAGACAAACCAAAAAGAGCAATAAACTTGTTGACAATTTGATCTTGCTTTTGATGAAGCTCAGCATATCTCAGCATTTCACCTGCTCTAGTTAGGTAGAGATATAGGAAGGTAGGAGCGAGGGGGTGGGTAAGGGCTTGAATTATCTCAATTAAAAAAATGTGGGTAAGGATATGGGGCGAACCAGACAGTGCATGACCTCTGAGCCTCAGCTCAGGTCATTATTAAGCAGAGTCAGTCAGCTCAGGTCTTTATTAAGCAGAGTGTTGCATGGTCAGTTAGATAAGTAGGTGACAATACTATCTGCTTTGCTTATGTGGTCATTTACAGCAAAAGAAGTGAGAGAAGTGGAATGGAATGAAAGACAAAATAAGGTCATAACTCTGAGTTTGAGTTTACAAGGCAGAGACCACAAGTGCACACTCCTGACATTCACTAACAAGGAGAGGAATTTTCAGCCACAGTGGTACGTGTGTAGCTATTACTTCCAAAATGGCATGCAAAGCCTTTACTGCTAACATGCTGTGCAAAACGGTTTTAGCCAAATGGGAGAAAGTGCATTGACTGAAACTTGCTTTAGCACCTGGAGAAAGACTGTAGATAAATTCCAAGACTCATGAACATAGAGAGGCTGGAATTAAGTGGATGGCTCTTGGGCAACCAACAATTTGAACCGGATGGCTCATGGCAACCAACAATATGAAGTGGATGGCTCGTGGCAACCAACAATTTGAAGTGGATGGCAGGTGGCAACCAACAATTTGAAGTGGATGGCGTGGCAACCAACAATTTGAAGTGGATGACTCATGCGCAACCAACAATTGAATTGCTGTAAGTTCTCAGACAACATAACTCCAGAAGACAAGGACTTCAGCACAGTTAAGGCCATAGTTTCGCCATTCAAGGCCACACTGAACCTGAAAGAACCCTACAGCAACTTTTGCAAATATGGAGTCGGTACATGATATGGTTAAAAGCAGGCATAGGGAAAGTTGATATATAAGCCATCAGGCATTTAAATAGTTATTGAGATTTCAGGCCTCTGTGTGTGGCACAACCTTTAAAGGAAGTGACCATGGGTGGTTTTTAATCATTGCCAACAGCTATTCGTTGGTTAGTGATGTCCATGAAGGTCCTATTGGGTTCCTTAGGATGCATGATACAATGGTTTAGAATCATCAAGGACCTCATCCAGTAATTGCAACCTTCCACTAGCACTATGCTGAGGGCAGGTCTGTGATGGAGCTGCTTTGTTGAACAAACCAATAACCTCCAAAATTTCAATCTTCCATGACCTCTATACTTTTGTTGGTTTAAAGGCCTTGGTAATGAAGCTATATTAATTGTGTTAGCATTATTTTCAAATTCTCAAACTTTTCTTTCTTCAAATGGAGCATTTTGATGGTTGCTAGGGTGTGGCCAATCAGAGAGCTGCTTTCAACTCACAAACCCAAACAATTAATTATCAATTTAATGCCATCCCATTTTTGCCCTCTTTCTTGCTATTTAGCAGTCCTGAGAGTGACAATGACGACGAAGATCCTTTCGCTGGAATGAGTGATGGTGAAGCTGATGAATTGGAAGGGCTAGAAGAATCTGGAGAAGAGGACGAACAAAACAGGCAGACTTTTGAAAAGGAGGGTTATGTATATATGTCGGATGTGGATCATGTGGCCAAAAAGCCATGGTGAGGATAGTGCAAGAGGGAAATATATACAGCACAAATCGCGGAAACTCCAAAAATATATACAGTTTATTAAGCAACCTTAAAAAAAAATATATATATAGACAAAATTACTGAAATAATAAGCTAGCACATTGAATTCTGCATGGATGTTGTTCTATGTAAAGTTTGCAATATTATTATCCATTCCATAATTAATGTGTATTAATGCTAGTGCACTGAGTCTTTCCTCACTCTGTGTGGATCTCAAGTAGTTGTTTAAACGTCGAAGTGCGGAAGCAGGTCATTCACAAGTACAGGAACTGAGTGGGAGTGTAGAAAAAAGCTTCAAAAGGGTATAAACATTTGGAAGGGTTTTGGGACAGCAGAGTTTAAGCGATTCACTCAGAGTTTGAGGACGCTCATCTGGTAAAATTTGTAGCCACCTTAACTTCCAGCGATGTAACTCTTCATCAAGTGTACTCATATTTAGTAGATCTTCAGAATAGAAAGTAACAGCAGGTTCAATATTAACAAAGGACGAAGTAGTGATATGGCTTGGCAAGAGGTATAGCAATGAAATTACTTGGTTTTGGTATGTTTGATAAATCTTGATGTAAAATAATGTGATCAAGAAAAGGATTGACCAGGTCAGCCCACTTAAAGTAATCCTCAACTGTATTAGTTTGTGTATTCAGACGATGCTGCTGTCGCTGAGTTGTGTGTAGCATCGAAATAGTTATATTGGACTGAACTGCCAATCTAGAACTATGCCAAAGTATACGCTGTGAAAAATTATCAACATCTGCTCTCTCTCTTTTCAATTCATTGCAACAGTCTTGTACTATTGTCACTCCAGAGATAAGGTCTTGGCACTTTCCTTGTAATTTAACAATAGCTTCTTTAATATAAAGAGAGACCTAAAGAGAGTGACTAGGGAATACAAAAATGCAAAGAACTCCAACGTTTTCATGTATGCAAGTCAAGAGCATTTTTCTTATCATCAGCAGTCCAACCATTATTAAAGTTCAGAAATTCAATATTTCTATAGAGAACTATCTCACACATTTCAATTAGAAAAGGATGATATAGACAGAAATGCTCCCAGCCATTGATTTTCTCTATCCATCGAGTAATGCAAACGTTGATTATTGAAGACTGCTTTGCACCAATCTGAGACCTCTTCTGAATGATTGCTTTAAGGAGGCCCTCTCTTTTAGCTGAATACTTAATCCATAATGTGAAACCTTTTATCTGATCTACACAGTTCCTTATAGGCGGAACAGAACAGGAACTTAAGATAGCCAGATTAATGGAATGACTTGCACAATGGGCGTAGAATGCCTTGGGCTGCTTCTCTCGAAGTAATGCCTGCACACCAGCTATCTCTCCATTTTTGAGGCCCCATCATACCCTTGCCCTCGCAATTCACTCAGTGATAAGCCAAGCCCCTCCAAGGTCTGTATAATGGCATTTGCTATATATATCAGCTGCTCGGACCCTCTCAAGTTTTACAAATGAAACAAACTCTTCTCGAATGTCACCATGGCCATCAACTAAATGAAGGCATATGGACAAATACTCTACATTGTGACATGAAACCTAATCAGCTAGAACGGAAAAATATTTTGCTTCTTTTATATCTCAGATATTGTTTTGGCAAGATTCATATCATAGCCTATAATTCATTTTGAGTCCTTGGTGATAAGTGTGTTGCATTCTTTGCCTTGGTACAGTAAAGATGCTCATATAAAATACTGTCTGTCTCAGCAAAATATTTTAGCAGTGCTAAAAAGTTGCAGGATTCTTTGATGATGCAACATCCTCTAACTTTCCATGAAATGCAATACCATGTTTGCCTAAGAAAACAATTGCTTGCCTTATTTTCTTTAGAACAGCAGTGCTTGTCAGTACATCTACTTCTGATGCTGGATTTTGAATTGTACATTTGAATGCATCTGCTTGCTGCAAACAGTCACAATGGTATTGAAGCTTCGCATGATTACTCAAAGTGCAACTCATCTTGATCCAGTTAGAAAAAGGCTTAATTACCAGATAACTTTTATCTTTACGTTGGCTAGATGGAAGAAACAGAGCACAAGGCGCACAAAAGACACCATCTACCTTAGAATTATAGACTAGCCAAGGATATTTACTGAGCCACGATACATTAAACTTTTGGTGATAGCCATGTGATAAGGTGCCAGGAAGGACACTAGGCAATGGTACACATCGTGGTGACATAAGAAAGAGTATCTATCGCAGTGGTTCCCAAACTTTTCAAGGCTATTACCACTTTTCCATAAAGCAAACCTTCCATTACCCACCCACCCCTTATCCGTCACTGCCCCAAATAATATGTATGCCAGATATCATGTTTTAATACAGGAATCACGACTACATATTAATGTGAAGGTTGAGCCTGTTTTTTAGAGACAAGCTTGGAAATTTGAGGGACAGTTGTACTCAGGGCACAGCGCAGGTCATCCTCAGCATCAAGCCTGTTCATTGCTTTAGATTTTATGACTAGAAGGGCCAAGAAAGCACTCTCACAGAGGTATGTGGATGAGAATGGAACAAGAACTCTGAGAGCAAAGCCACTGGTTTTCGGGTATGTTGGCACCATCTTGGCCCAGAAGTCAGAGAGGCTTAAAAGCTGGAACTCCTCCTTAGCTGCACTGTTGTTAACTAGCTCCAAGAACTCTTCTTGAATGTCGTCAGGGAGGTCATCAACAGAACTTCTGAAGGGGTTTCTTGTGAGTGTCATCTCTGTGCTCTCTGTGTTGATCCCAGGAAAGTAGTGTACAAATTCTCCTTTTAGACCTGACAGGTGTTCCTTGATGTTCTCTTTTAGCTCGTCTGTGATTGTTCCCTCCCCCACAACCTCCATCAAGCGGTGAAATGCAGAGATATTTCCGTTGTCCAGCTTCCTTTCCCAGAGGCAAATTTTGGCCAGAAAAGCAGCGATGTGGTCAGTATTCATGATGATGTTTGTTTTCCGACCCTGGAGTTTGAGATTCAGACTATTCAAAGCTTCAAATATTTTATGTGCCAGATAACTGAGTTGACACTTGAAGTCTGGCACTTGAATGGCGATCACACAGTCCTATCAAAGTGAATTAACATCAGATTATTAGTTATTGGATTTTCCAATCAATCTATACCTCAGCTTTCTTTCCATCATGGCTCTCCAGGAAAGTCTCAATCTCTCCAACAAGTTCGTAGACACATGCAAGAACATTGCCTTTTGATAGCCAACGAACAGAGGTGTGGTAGAGAAGGTCCTACATAGGATGATAGGGACCAGCTTTCTCCTTGTAAGTATATTTACCCGATGTTGTGCATCCATATTTTGGCACAGTTGGCGGAAGAGTCTTGTTTTGAGTGCACTTCCCTTGATGTAATTCACGATCTAAATTAGTAGAGAAGAAAGTGTTACTTGTGCAAAGTGTTGAAGGAAATTTTAGCATGCTCAACACTCATCAGCATTTAACAAGGGACAACTATCATTTATATACTTGGATGACTGCCCCCAAAGTCTGTTTGAGAGTTGTGGGGAGGGTTTTTGATGCCAGTGCTTCACGGTGGATGAGGCAGTGTGTTGTTATTACACCAGGGTTCTTCTTTTTAACCAGAGTTATGAATCCTGTGATTGAAATTTTAATCATTATGATATGGGTTGGCAAAATATGTACTGCCTGCATGCACTATACCAGAACGAGATCTCAGTGCATACGCCTACCAACTTCTCCCAAGACAATTTCTCTTTCTATTAAGACCACTCAGGGAGCACTCCCAACTGGTCTTATTAGAGAGGTGGTCTTACTTGGGAATATCGCTCCAGGGGTCTCACAAAGCATTGCTCAATATATTTTATTGTGTAGTGTACAAGCATTCATAATATTAAACCAACTGCAAGTTCCCCAAACAAGATACTGTATTCTCATTTGGAATTATGGGTGTGTCTTGAGAAAGACATTGGTTATCATTGTACAGATATATGTATTGGACATTAGATTCATGCAGTGTCCTTAGGACACAGAAAGTCTGAGATACTGGACTGGACAGTCCGCTCCATCCTGTTCTGGATGACCATCTGCTCGATAGAATCAGCACATGCCACAAGCTTGGGTTACCTCGATGAGTGGCAAAGTCACGCAGCTTGCACACCACCTCGAACACCTCTGACACAGTCACAGGAGTGGGCATGGGGAGATCCTCCTCATCATCTGACTCAGGCTCCTCAGGGGAGCAGTCAGCAGGGGTGGTGAGGGCGTGGTCGAGGCAGGGTCATAGTGGTCCTCACTGGTGTGCACCTTGCTGTCGATGTTGGCGTAGCACTCCAGTGTCACACCCTCCGGCAGCTGTGCATTGATAACCGTATCCTCAGCAGAGATGGTAAGCTCCTCGACCTCAGCAGCAGGGACAGTGGTGGTAATGAAGGCACACTTCTTAAAGCACTTCTTGATGGTGGACAAGTGGAGGTCACCCCAGGCCTTGTTGAGCCAGCGGATCGCCATCAGAAGGTCCACCTTCTTGACAAGCGAGCTAATTTGCTCAGTGCAACCACTATAAGCATTCACAGCGTCGTCCATGAGCCGGAGAATGTAGTGGATCATCTGCTTCCGGTAGACCAGCTTCATGGCCTGGATGATGCCAGCATCCATAGGCTGAAGCTTGGAGGTGGTGTTGGCGGGCAGGAAGACCAACTTGAGGTTTCTGAGGTTGATATCTGAGTGCGCTGAGCAGTTGTCAATGAAGATGATGATCTTCCGGCCCTTGGCAAGCATCTTATTGTTGGTGCGCTTGAGCCACTGCTCCCAGATGGGAGCGCTCATCGCACACCTTGACCTGTGCCTCATACTCGATGCCGAGGTCCCTCTTTGGATCAATGCAGATGTAAATATGTACCAGTTCCTGATCTTTCACAGTTAATGGCAGGTAGATCTTTAAAATAAAATTAAAAAATCACTGTATTCTTGGGTGCTTGGTCTTATTTGGGAGGATATTGACCCAGCCAAGTAGTCTTATAAGAGAGGTGGACTTATCTTAGAGGGTCTTACTTGGGAGGGGCAAAATAAAGCCAGCCAACCGGGAGCAAGCAAAAGTGGTCTTATAATGGAGGTGGTCTTACTTGGGAGGATCTTAATACGGAGGGACCACTGTATTGCGTGAGTACGCCGCGCCCCAAGACCGTGTGCAAATTATTGGTTCCGGTGTCGTGCCAAATCCTTCCCTAGCCAAATTTGTCCTCTTTTACTTACTGCGCATGCGCAGATACGGGTTTTCTCCTGCCGTTAGTTTGACAGCGTGCTTGCCAAATTTATCCTCCTGGATTTCTCCTAGCGTGCGTTACTCAACATGTTGATTGCTCCTAGCTATATATCTAGCTACCTGTGTATCAATTTTTTTGACAGTGTTGATTGCTTAGCTACCTGTGTATCAACTTTTGGCTGCATTTGCAGATGGAGCGAACAGAGAAACTGTGGAGTACATTTAAGGAAGGTGGAGCATTACATCAAGCATGGCACCTATAGTAGTGAATATTCTCCTTTTACACCCACCCATCAAGGGTGCAGACATAGGCCCTCCTTCAATCATCCAATCGTTATACTTCTCGCTTATGCACAGGACACACATGCAATTTTGGTCTAGAAGGCTCCAGAATTGATATCTGAGAGTGTAAAATTTCCTGGGGGAGCATACCACCAGATCCCCCTAGATATACATAAAAGAATTGCTAATATCATTAGCTACTAATTTTAGTTTAGATACCCAATGGTAAGGAGTTAAGGAGTAGGTTCTATAATAATTCCATCAGTAGACCTGAATTAATCTTATACTCTGACAAAGTTTATAAAAAATTTTTTTTGAAATATCTAAATTTTTACATTGTAGATTTACCCTGCAGAAATATGCTGGAATTGAAATGATGCTCAATAAATCATTAAGTGCAAAGGGGAAATATGACATGGGGAAGAATTTAGCAGGCGGGAAGAATTTAGCTTGAGAACATGCCATATTATTCCCACTACGCTCGAATCCGTGTTGATGCATGCGCTGTAGGTCAAAGAGGACAAATTTGGCAACGGGAAGAATTTGGCATGACACCGGTGGGTAATGACAACAACTGAGTTGCTGTAGTAACCGCCCATTATTATGCTGGAGCTAGCGCCCACCCCCCAGAGGCGAGTGGTTGAGTGCCCATGGGCGCTGAGTACGTATTCTACGGTACTCATATTTGTCCCAACGTTTTCCTTCGAGTTATATATAATTATAGATGAGCAGTAGAGACCTGTTAGATAAAGAGAGAAGTGTTTTAACTTCCAAGATTACAATATTATGTTCTACCTTTCAGAAGAGCAGCGACAACGAGGTAAGCTAAGACCAAATCGATATTGCGCCGTGGCAGAATTTTTTCCTTCCATATCTAGTAATTAAAAGTTACCGCGCAACCAAATCCAGTGATGTAATAATAACTGTGGTGTGTTTTGACCAGTGCCCGCTTGAAAAACCAATGCAGAGGGACCAAACCAAACAAATCAGATGGTGCGCACGACATACCACAGTAAAATGATAAAACAATATCTAGCCATACATATGGCATGCATTATTAAGAAATTCAGTGCAGTGATGGTGGAATAGCATAAACAACACTGTAACAGATGTCCATATATATTATCTGGGTTTCCTATTCCTAGAAGTATATGGTACATCAATTATTATTATGATGTGATGAAATAGGGTGCCCAAAATAGGAGATCCCCTCTTTTATGTAGCATAGTAGGCCATGATATCCATACTAATTTACAGGCAGTCATAACAGGCACTTCATGATCAAAACGTTGACGAGAATATTTATTTTAAGAACTCAAGAGAATTGCTGCAATTGTCTGTTTACCGAAAGATTTGCCGAGCTTCTGGCTAATGGATGTTCGCAGAATAGTTACTGTCAATCATGTGCCAACCAGTGCATATCATAAGGCTTCATAATCCTTAATTCTGACATTTCAAGTACACACTGGATCACTTTTGAGTGGCAAATACGAGATGAACCAGTAATAATGTGTATTCCCAAATTCAAGAAAGGCTCTGGAGTTTGCCAGATTCTCTAATGAAATCAAGCACCTCCATTACACTGCTTTTAACCAATCTCATCGAATTAATCGTACACTAAGCCAGAGTTACTTGATGTGCACTATATATTCACAAATCAAGCCCACATGAAACTCTTCATGCCATGACCATGAGGAAGTTTGTTTTTCTAGTGTCATGTCTGTTTAGGTTTCAGAGATATAATATAAGGACTTGGACGTAGGTGTTACCTATTGAGACCAAACTTACAGGTGTCTGAGTGACTTTACTTGGATCATGTAGTGGGAAGAAACCAGGACAGACCAGAAGAAGCCAAGATTGGGGCCATCCGAGATTTCGTTCGACCATGAAAAAATAAGGACATCTGGGCATTTATAGGCCCCACAGTGTAATACAAGCGAATTATGCAACTATTGCTGCACCTTTGATAGACCTTACCAAAAAAGTATGCCCAGACAAGCTAGGATGGACATTGCAACATCAAGATGCATTTGATAAACTCAAGCTATCCCTAGCTTCTGACCCCATCGCCCATGGACCAGACGATTATATCAAAGAATATCCTCCAGTTAGATGCCTCAGACATGGGGATTGAGCCAGGCAAGTGAAGAGAATGGTGACCGACCTATAGCAATTTATTCGAGGAAGTTGAAAATGAAAGAACGAAAGTATGCAACAGTGGAGAAGGAATGTCTGGCCATGGTGGATGGAATCAAACACTTTTAGTGAACATAACAGTAGTGCCTTTTCAGGTGATAACTGATCACAGCTCTTTACACTACCTCATGACCATGAAGGACGTGTGGGGAGGTGTAACCAAAACTTCTTTCTGGCCAAGACGCGCTTTGCTCTTGCCAGATCCAAGTTCCCGGTCCGACGCCTGAACCTCTTCTAACCTCCCTGGCTAGAACCTCTCTTCAGACCTAACAACAAACACAGCAACCTTTGCCGTGTCGCTGATTAGC
Source organism: Cladorhizidae sp. MBARI D1340-BT2 (assembly GCA_028752905.1). Taxonomy (NCBI): domain Eukaryota; kingdom Metazoa; phylum Porifera; class Demospongiae; order Poecilosclerida; family Cladorhizidae; species Cladorhizidae sp. MBARI D1340-BT2. The sequence continues at coordinate 21,465,787 of JAQNBH010000010.1, forward strand.
AAGAGTCTAGTGCTAATATATCCCAAGGATAACGAATCAATCAAGTGCTCTTACTCAATAACAATTCATACTCAATAAAGACAACTCTCACTTTTTAACGCCCTCTCTCTATAGTATACAAAGTTCAGTCCTTTTATAATTACGAGCTACTTGTTCAGTTTGACGTCACTTGTCTCCAAGGTGACTTCGTGGCAACCTATCAAGAGCTTGCTCCCGAATCCTCGCAAGAGTTTCGTCATCTGTGTTCTCCTCCCGAGGTCGAACTCGCGATCATTGATATCTTCCCACATTCTCTGCATTGGTGTGGTTTGCCACGTTCTCTGCATCCATGTGGTTTGCCACGTTCTCTGCATCCGTGAGGTTTGCCACGTTCTCTGCATCCATGTGGTTTGCCACGTTCTCTGCATTGGTGTGGTTTGCCACGTTCTCCCCATTCATCTTGTGGTTTGCAGGAGCCAGGAAACTACCTGTCAGAGGTTTCACTGACATTCCCTTTTCCTTTGATCGTGAGCCCTGGTCACGAGATAATTCATCAGCATTGGCGTTTGCTGTACCAGCTCTGTGGCTTGTTTTTGAGAGAGAGAGTGTGTGTAACTTTTCTACCTCATTCAACTCGAATGGGTCGTCTATTTCCTGTTCCTCTGTCAGGAAGACTGCAGGGGCTGGTGAAGTCCAAAGCTTCATAGCATTTACGTGGAACGTCTTGTGACGCTTCCTACAGGCTCCAGTGTCTATCTGGTACGTCACTTCTGTGATTTTTTTTGTAAGTGCAAAAGGCCCCTGCCATTCATTGAGTACTTTGTTCTTTTGGGTTGGTCTAAACACTAGAACAAAATCACCCACTTCAAAGTTTCTTTCCACTACCCTCTTATCATGGTGGAACTTCTGCTTTTTCTTTTCTCTCTCCTCATTCTCTCGAGCAATGTCTCTTACAACTTCTATGTTAGACCTCATGACCTCAATGTACTCGGTCACATCTGTCTCACACTGGTCTTCCTTCCCTTTCCAGAATCTCACAAGTTCATCTATAGGCATTCTCATGTCTCTGCCAAACAGTAACTTATAAGGGGAAAACCATGTCGTGGCATGCACACTACCACGGTAAGCCCACATGATGAAAGGCAAGCACTTATCCCACTCAACCTTGCTGCTTTGTGTCAGTTTTCGTAAAAGCCTTTTAAGGGTAGAATTAAAAAGTTCCACCATACCATCCGTTTCTGGGTGGTATGGGGAAGTCCTAATCTGGTGTACCCCCGTAGTCTCACAAAATTGTTTAACTACTTTCGACATAAAATTTGTCCCATTATCTGTTAAGAGCTCCTATGGAACTCCTACCCTGGCTATCAGATCTATTAGGAAATTCACCACAGTTTCAGCAGTGCTGTTTCTCAAGGCATAGGCTTCTGGCCACTTTGTGGTGTAATCCATGGCAACCAAGATATATTTGTTACCGGATTTAGACTTCTTCAAAGGGCCAAAAATGTCCATCGCTATGCGTTGGAAAGGCTCGGTGAAAATGGGTAAGGGATATAAAGGTGCTTTGGCTAACACAGCTGTTTTTGCTTTCTGACACACAGGACAAGACATACATAATTCTCTTACGTCTCTTGCCAGGCCAGGCCAATCCATCCTCCGACGAATCACCTCCAATGTTCTCTCTGGACCGAAGTGTCCAGCCACCATTGAGTTGTGCCCTAACTGCAACACTTAGGTCCGAGCCAACTGCGGGACAACTACCAGATCCTTCCCTTGGTCCTGGTACGGTTTCCGCTCCTATCTCATTTGGCTCGAGTAGTTCCGGATTCATGTCACTAGAATCCATCCTTTGGTCATCTGAAGTCACTTCTGGGTCATCTTCCGCTTTACTTACAATGTCAACCGGGTCTAATGTATGTGTGACTGGCTGGTGTCGCTCTTGTTCCAGCTGTTCTCGTTCTGCAAGCTCGCTCTTTGCTTGCTCCTGGGCACGTGTCGTCACCATACATGATTTGGTTACGTCAAGGGTTGGTGGAATCGAGTCTTCCTCCCTTTGTGTTTCCTTCGGAATTTTTTTAAAATGGGGAACATCGTGTCCCATTAACATATCCACTGTGATGTGCTCTGATACTCCCACAGCCATGTCGTGGTCCTTTCCTTCCACAGTCAATGTGATCTTTGCGGCTGGGAAAAGCACTTTCCTTGAGCTCGCAGTGTGATAGGGGATCTTCCACAACAAATAATCCTTTGGGTTGATCCATCTGGGGTGCACAACCGACTTTGTACAGACTGTATCGATCAGACCAAGGACGGGACTCCCATTGACCTTGACTGATCTTGTCTACTTGGGCAAGTGTTCTTGTACGCGTACAAGGTTTGCTTCCTCCAGCTTGACGCGACAATCTCTCTTGATATGGCCCTTCCGTCCACATCTGAAACACTCGATCTGTTTCCGGTCTTCGGCTTTCCAATTACTGCTTCTCTCTTCCGTAGGTCTCGACTTATTGGTATGTTGCTGGGCTGGGCTGGGACGTTCCCTTCGTTCAGGTCTCCTCGGATCTACTTCTCTTCGCTGGTTCCCAAGATACCTCGACACAGCTTCTGCAAGGTCTTCGAATGTCTCTGGTTGCAAATTCCTCATTTGGACCTCTAACCATCTAGGTAATTTTCTCAAGGCCAGTTCATACAAGACAGCATTAAATGCTGTCTTTCCCGTCGATTCAATCCATTGAGTGAAAGATTGTCGGTACGTACTGAACCAGAGGTCGGAATTGCTGGAGTCGAAAGGATATTCGAATGTCTTCTTCCGATAAGTGTCTGCAGAGATGTGGTAAGTCGCCAGGAGGGTCCGTTTGACTACTTCATAGTTCAATTGGTCTAGAGCAGATAGGTTCTATACGGCGGTCAGACCTTGTCCTGACAATGAGCTTCTTAGGTGGGCACTCCATTGTGCTCTAGGCCACTCTCCAACCTTCGCTGTCACTTCAAATGTTTCCAGGTAAGCACCCATGTCGTCCACCTTTTCGACAAACTTCTGCATGGTCAGCCTGGGAGGGGGAACTACTACTGGGGCAGGTATAGGGGGTCTGGTGGCTTCAGTCAGCGCTTGGATCCATCTATCCTGTTGTTCAGCTGCATGCCTCCGGTCCTCCTGCCTTTGCTCTTCCACCCTCTCAGCTTTGGTCCATTCCATCTCCACCCAACGATCCATGAATCTGTCCAGTTTCCCTTGTTCTTGACGTTCGGGGGTCTCTAGTGTATCATCGCTCCGCAACTGGCGGTCTTCTCCCGGTCGAGACATCTCCAACAGACACACAATAAGAGTCGTTGACAGCAAAATGCCAACTAATAATAAATAAAACTTAAATATGCAAACAAAACAACGACAAGCCTAACTGGTCAGAGTTGGTTTTCAGGTCCCGTAAGCACAATGCTCGAACCGTTCTCCGTATACTGAGATAGCTACTCGGCTAAGGACCTACAACTAGATCCTGACCTATCCGAAATGGATCAATCCCAATATAAGCCTCCAAGGGTCGAAAAAATCGTGCGCGTTTTTAATTATGCGAGCGGTCAAAAGGTGTCGAATGTGTTAATGAAACTTGGTCAAAAGGTGTCGACCGTGATATATATCTTTTACCATGTTTTTACCATGATATATCTTATAATTATTTACAATATATATTTTTTACCAATTGTTTTACCATGATATATATATCTTTTACCATGATATTTTTTACCACGATCAAATTAATTGTACATTTAAAATTAGTTAATTATTTAAAATTGGAATTGTGCATTTAAAATTAGTTATTTATTTAAAATTTATATTGTTCAGTTATAGAATGGATGATGTTCTTGTATGCCTCCTCCGTTGTCCGTCCTTTACGCTCCCTCCACATGAATTCATCCAGATACGATGGTAGCTGGTGACGATGGACACCCTTTATTGATTTCATCTTTATCTTTGCCTGTAAAGAATGTATAATATTATTCAAGTTATGTATTATTAAATACCAGTTATATATATATTTACCCTATTCCAATACGATTCTATGTGCTGAGTGTGTACCCCCGTTATATGGTCGATAAATTGAATAGAGTGGTTGACTGTAGCATGGTAAGCCACACCAGGCACAGCTGCCACCCTCCTGTATGCGGCCCACTGATCAGAGTGCACAATTGTTCCCTGTGCAACATGTGATTGAATTATTGGCAGGAGTATTGCTGCATCCCGTTGGGCCACAACCTGCATGAAACCTTGTAAAATATTGCTAATAATTGACTCGTGGCAAACACAAGTGGTCATGAATACCAAGAGCTGGTGTGTGGTTAGTATCCACCATCCCAAACACCCAAACGTCTTGTGCTGGAGGGCGTCCTCTGTGATGCTATTCATTGACAAACAACAAACGTTTATCTCTTGTTAGATATGATATACGACTGCCTTGAAATACCTTTGGTTTATGTGTGAACTGGGACTCGTCGATTTGCACAACCACGCCAGACCCACCTAACACAATTGGTTGAGCACACAGCTCTGTGGAACATACCTCCCGCAGCCACTGGTACACATTGACTGCAGTGTCTTTGTTGCACCCACACTCACGTGCAGCATCTGTTACCCGGTATTCCCTGGACCACCAATAAATCAGCTTCGCAGCGGAAGCCGTGATTTAGAAAAAAAACTCCGTGTATATAAGTCAATGGTATGATTCAGTTTAATCAACACAACTGAATTCAATCTGTATACCATGGCGAATTGATCTAGTCGATTTGCATGTTGAACATGCCCAGGTCCAACCATCCTTCAATGAAGCCTTTTTTCGCAGTCATATTTGTACTGCATCTAATACACAGGTATAACATCAGTGAATCACCAAATCCCCAATTATTCTTGTTTTACCTTCCACATGTGACAAAATTTGTCAATAAACCCTGGGTCTTCAGATAGTCAATAACCTCCTCATTTGTGCCAAAAGCAGCAGCAGCAATGTATCTTAATGTTCCTGAAGCAGCCATGGACAGTTCACCAGCAAAAATGTTGAAAATCACCAGCAAAAATGTTGAAAAATATTTCAGTTCACCAGCTGTTGAAAAATGTTTCAGACAATGTCAGCCACATGCACGTAACACATTCGACACCTTTTGACCGCTCGTTTGACCGCTCGCATAATTAAAAACGCGCACGATTTTTTCGACCCTTGGAGGGGATTGATCCACCGAAATTTGGGATACTCCTCTTTGAGAAGCCCACCGCTGCCACCAATGTAACCGAAACTTCTTTCTGGCCAAGACGCGCTTTGCTCTTGCCAGATCCAAGTTCCCGGTCCGACGCCTGAACCTCTTCTAACCTCCCTGGCTAGAACCTCTCTTCAGACCTAACAACAAACACAGCAACCTTTGCCGTGTCGCTGATTAGCAAGAGTCTAGTGCTAATATATCCCAAGGATAACGAATCAATCAAGTGCTCTTACTCAATAACAATTCATACTCAATAAAGACAACTCTCACTTTTTAACGCCCTCTCTCTATAGTATACAAAGTTCAGTCCTTTTATAATTACGAGCTACTTGTTCAGTTTGACGTCACTTGTCTCCAAGGTGACTTCGTGGCAACCTATCAAGAGCTTGCTCCCGAATCCTCGCAAGAGTTTCGTCATCTGTGTTCTCCTCCCGAGGTCGAACTCGCGATCGTTGATATCTTCCCACATTCTCTGCATCCGTGAGGTTTGCCACGTTCTCTGCATCCGTGTGGTTTGCCACGTTCTCTGCATTGGTGTGGTTTGCCACGTTCTCCCCATTCATCTTGTGGTTTGCAGGAGCCAGGAAACTACCTGTCAGAGGTTTCACTGACAGGACTAACATGGTGGGCATTGGGCCTATAACCTTTCCAATTCACTTTGAGTCACACCAACACCAGTAAATAGCAATGCTGACAGACTCTCTCATCAGGCCTGGGAGAAAGATTCACTTCTGAAAGTAAATGACTGACAAGAGAAAGACATCAGGGGTGGGTCGGATGGACGCAAGTGAGAAGTAACACACAAAGTTTATATTCAATGGATGTAGTTAATCAACACACACATAACCACGTATGATGTAACATTATATACACATTTTTAAATTGTACACATATCACACCTAGCTGTATAATTCAGTTTCATGGTGCAGTAATGTCAGTTGGTTGCTATGCTCCAGCAACTGTCTTATTGATAGCCCAAATCCATGAGCTGTAGAATAGTTCATGTTATAAACTAACATTCTTTTCTCTCCTAAGGTTAAATATGAGCAATATACATCAACTCTTCGTTTACATATCGATTGGATATGAAGCCAGGCAGAGATGAAGACGAGTGAATCGTTACTACTTCCACAGCAGAAAGTCTGACCATTACTTTATTATGTTTGTGTCTTTCACCAACAGGTGATTTCAATGTGTTAGCCATGGCACTGCCGCCATTTCTCAAGTTTGCCAGTAAGTTTTGGGACATTTCAGAAGGAAGCCTCTTCCAAGGTATCTGCACAGATTCTAACATGCTATTCTTAAATATCAGTTTTGTGTAAAAGTGAATGTCCTTTTCATTAGGCTGTAGTGGAATGAAGAAATCGTCGCTGTCTATCATTAAGGCAATGTCAAACACACCTTGATAGCGCATGATGCAGTCTTGGTATTTTAAACTCTGTGAGTAGTAAAATACGTTAGCATTTGTCTCCCAAACTTCCATAGACACAAACCCACTATCTAACGCTTCCTTCAAGAATGGATACACTAAAGTGGCATTCTCCAAAAAGCTCTTGTCTACATTCAAATGCACCCTATCTATGCCAAGAAGTTTCTGGTGTTTGAGCCACTCATTAAAACAGGGTGGATTACCAAATAAGGTAGTGCACACAAGCACAGAGTTAACTCCTTTCAATGGAGTAACCATGTCCTTTGGAGTAGAAGAGAGATAAAGTGGATGTTCAGCTGAAGCAAAACTGACTCCACCTCTATTGTACAGCACACTAGCAAAACTTCCATTAGTGATGGCCTCATACGGAAATCCACTGCATTTGATTATAGCAAAATACCAACTGAAGACATTTTTAAACTCTCTCATGATCCAGCCAGCAATGGGGTCTTCTATTATTTCCACTTGTTGAGCCGAATAGCCATTGAGCTCGCATGAAAGTGCGATTTTCTTCGTCAAAAAGAGCTTATGAACTTCAGCCAGTATGCACACCAAGTTACGAGGTTTCCCCCCAACTGTTCTGTTGTCATAGTATACTTTGCGAGCAACAATAGGTAGATCCATGTTCGCTTGAACTGGTGGTATAATCTTGTTGTTCACAACAAATGGCAGAAAGTACTCTAATGGATCTCTCCTACTGTGGAGAGAAGATATTACCATACTAGTAAAGTAAGTAACCTGCAAAACAACGAGAGCGATAAATAAGCATGTCAAACTGAAATTTATAGCCATAGCTAAAGCTACTCAAGTCAATTCAAGTGAATCTACCCGTACGCAGGCGGGCGGGGCGGGGTTTCTGGGGTTCTCCCTTTATTTTAATGAATCATTGGAATGTGTTCGTGTGTGTGTTTTCCCCTCCATTTCAGGCACTGGCACATTTCATTAATATAATTTTAATTATACACAGGTACATTGATAGTGAACCCTTTAATGTGGAAAAGCCACTATAGTGGCTCGGCTACTGAATGTGGATGAACATTTTAATTTACGCTGCGCTTTTTCTAATGCACATACCTTAATCCATGCCATAAGACTTCATCAATGACCAAGTATCATAAATTTTCAAACATTTTAACATCAGATATATACACATAAACAAAATTGTTAAAATGTAACATATAACGGCATACAATATGTAGATTGGTATATAATCTACTTGTGATTTCAACTTGTGATTGTTGTCAAGTTATGCTAACTTGTAACTTGGAGTAGGAAGAACCTAGAGCTACAAAACAAAGTCCACTGAATGCACCATGAGGTGTTCTACAAAATGGTAGCCAAAACTTTCAAAAAATGCTGAGTCTGCAATAGTTACTGAGCATGCTTAATTAAAGCCACTATAGTGGTTTTTCCACATTTAGGGGGTATACATTTTCGGGTACTCTCCACATTGAAGGGTTAAATAATGCGGAAACAAAAAATTACTGAGCTAATCATTGCACAGTTACACATGATGCACATGTAGTCAACATTAATAGTAGTTGTGAAACTAGTGAGCTACGACTCAACCATGAAGAGGCAACGACAATCTATGGACATCAGGTCATTTTTCAAAATAACAGCCATTGAGGATGAAGATAAAAGAAATTATTGCTAGCTATTTAGCTTGAAGACTGTACACTTATATATAATTATATACCAATCTCATTTATTCAGATTCTAGTGAACCTCAGTCTGATCTGGATCATTCTGAAATCAGTACCACTCTGGAAACCTCTCACGAAGATGAAGTTCCTGTACTTAATGAAGGCTCAAGTGGAAGTGACAAAGGACCAGAATCGTATGATATTGTTAATTTATTATCTCCCAATAGGTGATGCTGCTTGTTTAATAAATGAGCTTTCCCATGGTGCTAGATACTCTTTCTTATGTCACCACGATGTACCATTACCTAGTGTCCTTCCTGGCACCTTATCACATGGCTATCACCGAAAGTTTAATGTATCGTGGCTCAGTAAATATCCTTGGCTAGTCTACAATTCTAAGGTAGATGGTGTCTTCTGTGCGCCTTGTGCTCTGTTTCTTCCATTCTAGCCAACGTAAAGATAAAGGTTATCTGGTAATTAAGCCTTTTTCTAACTGGATCAAGATGATTTGCACTTTGAGTAATCATGCGAAGCTTCAATACCATCATGATTGTTTGCAGCAAGCAGATGCATTTAAATGTACAATTGAAAATCCAGCATCACGAGTAGATGTAATGACAAGCACTGCTGTTCTAAAGAAAATAAGTGAAAACAGGCAATATTGAGGCAAATTGTACAAGCAATTGTTTTCATAGGCAAACAGGGTATTGCATTTCGTGGAAAGTTAGAGGATGTTGCAAAATCCTGGCAACTTTTTAGCACTGCTAAAATCTTTTGCTGAGACCGACAAAATTTTATATGAGCATCTTTATTGTACCAAGGCAAAGAATGCAACACACTTATCACCAAGGACTCAAAATGAAATAATTAATATTATAGGCTATGATATGATTCTTGCCAAAACAATATCTGAGATATAAAAGAAGCAAAATATTTTTCCGTTCTAGCTGATGAGGTTTCATGTCACAATGTAGAGTATTTGCCCATATGCCTTCATTTTGTTGATGGCCATGGTGACATTCGAGAAGAGTTTGTTTCATTTGTAAAACTTGAGAGAGTCCGAGCAGCTGATATAGCAAATGCCATTATACAGACCTTGGAGGGGCTTGGCTTATCACTGAGTGAATTGCGAGGGCAAGGGTATGATGGGGCCTCAACAATGGAGAGATAGCTGGTGTGCAGGCATTACTTCGAGAGAAGCAGCCCAAGGCTCTACGCCCATTGTGCAAGTCATTCCATTAATCTGGCTATCTTAAGTTCCTGTTCTGTTCCGCCTATAAGGATCTGTGTAGATCAGATAAAAGGTTTCACATTATGGATTAAGTATTCAGCTAAAAGAGAGGGCCTCAATCATTCAGAAGAGGTCTCAGATTGGTGCAAAGCAGTCTTCAATAATGAACTTTTGCATTACTCGATGGGTAGAGAAAATCAATGGCTGGGAGCGTTTCTGTCTATATCATCCTTTTCTAATTGAGATAGTTCTAGTGAATTTCTGAACTTTAATGATGGTTGGACTGCTGATGATAAGAAAAATGCTCTTGCATACATGAAAATGTTGGAGTCCTTTGCATTTTTGTATTCCCTAGTCACTCTCTTTAGGTCTCTTCTTTATATTAAAGAAGCTGTGTCAAATTACAAGGAAAGTGCCAAGACCTTATCTCTGGAGTGACTATAGTACAAGACTGTTGCAATGAATTGAAAAGAGAGAGAGCAGATGTTGATAATTTTTCACAGCGTATCCTTCGGCATAGTTCTAGATTGGCAGTTCAGTCCAATATCACTATTTCGATGCCACACACAACTCAGCTACAGCAGCATCATCTGAATACACAAACTAATATAGTTGAGGATTACTTTAAATGAGCTGACCTGTAGTCATCCCTTTTCTTGACCACATTATTACATCAAGATTTACCAATCACCAAAACCAGGTAACTTCATTGCTATACCTTTTGCCAAGCCATATCACTACTTCGTCCTTTGTTAATATTGAACCTGCTGTTACTTTCTATTCTGAAGATCTACCAAATGTGAGTACACTTGATGAAGAGTTACATCGCTGGAAGTTAAGGTGGCTACAAATTTTACCAGATGAGCGTCCTCAAACTCTGAGTGATTCGCTTAAACTCTGCTGTCCCAAAACCCTTCCAAATGTTTATATCCTTTTGAAGCTTTTTGCTACACTCCCACTCAGCTTGTGAATGATCTGCTTCCCCATTTCGACATTTAAACAACTACTTGAGATCCACACAGAGTGAGGAAAGACTCAGTCCCTTAGCATTAATTATGGAATGGATAATAATATCGATACAGTTTGCAAACTTTACATAGAACAACATCCATGCAGAATTCAATGTGCTAGCTTATTATTTTTGTATATATTTTTTAAGGTTGCTAAATAAAAATCATCTCTGTATATATTTTTGGAGTTTCCGCGATTTGTGCTGGATAGGGCATAGCTATATATTTCCCTCTTGCACTATCCTCACCATGGCTTTTGGCTACATGATCTACATCCGACATATATACATAACCCCCCTTTTCAAAAGTCAGCGTATGCCCCTGGACTTGCTATTATATCTAGTGTATAAAGTTTGATGGTACTGAAATAAACAGCAAACAGTGTACAAAAGTTAAAAAGGGAATAAAAATGGTTATGAAGTGAAGTGTATACAAGCAAGTTTAATTGTTCTTTTTGCATGATCTGCTGTTATGTCCTGCTTGTTTGCAGATGGTGCAGCAGATATGCCTCTTCTTCGCCAGTGGTGGGACACTTATATTGTTGGTGTCTAGAGTTGGAGAGAGTGGTGTAGGAGTATCAGCTCTACTGGTGGGCCTTGGTTCATCAGGCAGAGGGCAGGTGATGTCCTTGGCTTGGTCTGGACAAAACGGCCTGATCTGATTGTACAGATACCATCGCCGCTCATTGGACAACGATTGTCTATGTAACCTTTAGCTACACACCACATATCTATGTAACCTTTAGCTATACACACCACATATCTATGTAACATTTAGCTGTACCACACACCAAATCTATGTAACCTTTAGCATACATACCACATATCTATGTTAAATTTAGCACATATCTATGTAACCTTTAGCATATACACCACATATCTGTGTAACCTTTAGCATATACACCACATATCTATGTAAACTTTAACTACAAACATGACATATTTATGTAACCTTTAGCAAAACACACCACATATCTAGGTAACCTTTAGCTATACACACCACATATCTAAGTTACCTTTAGCATACACACTACATATCTAGCTATACACACCACATATCTATGTAACAATTGTAATATTTATATTACACACACACAGAGAGGGAGAGATTGTAGATGTTGCTGTGATTAACCCTAGTCATTGTCCAAGCCATAACTCTAGTAATTGTCCAAGCTATAATGCTAGTTCTTATCCAAATCTTAACCCTAGTCATTGTCTAAGCCAAAACCCTAGACATTGTCCAAACCCTATTATTCAAGCCGTAACCATTGTCATTGTCCAAACCGTAACCCTAGTCATTGTCCAAGCCTTAAGACAAGTGATTGTCCAAGCACTAACCCTAGTCATGGACAACGCCTTAATGCTAGTCCTTGTAAAAGCCCTTACCCTAGTCATGGTCCAAGCCCTGTTGCTAGTCCTTGTCCAAGCCCTAACTATATGATTATACAAGCCATAACCCTAGTCATTGTACAAGTCCGAATCATAGCCATTGTCCAATCCTAAACCCTAGTCATTGACCAAGCGTCATTGTCCAAGCCCTAACCCTAGTCTTGGTCCAGTCATCACCCAACCCCTAACTCAAGTCATTGCCCAAGCCCTAATCCTAGTAATTGTCCAAGCACTAACCCTAGTAATTGTCCAAGCCCTAATCCTAGTAATTTTCCAAGCCCTAACACTAGTCATGGTCCAGTCATGGTCCAAGCCCTAACTCAAGTCATTGCCCAAGCCCTGACTCTAGTATTTGTACAAGCCCTAATCCTAGTCATTTTCCAAGCCCTAACACTAGTTGTGGTGCAATTCCTAATAATAAACAACATTAAACATATGATAACAATAAAAGATATTTAAAAACGTTACTATTTTTTATATTATTTGTTTTTATTCTTGTTCTACAACTGTTGGAAGCTACCTACAGCTTTATCGTTCACTACGTGAATTAACTAATAATTATTAAATGATCTACAGTTGTAGGAAGCTACCTATAGCTTTCACTGTATAAAAACTAATTATATACTGTCCCTCTGGTTTTATGAATATCGATGTATCTAGTGGAATATTCTGCCTACTATTATTATATATGTTATTTGTAGATATACCATCTCTGCTGATAGAGATCTATACAAGGAAAGATTAAGCAAGCTTTAGCTTGTCTATTATACACACCACATATCTATGTAACCTTTAGCATACACACCACATATTTATGTAACCTTTAGCTGTACACACCACATGTCTATGTAACCTTTAGCTGTACACACCAGGCCCGTACACAGACTTTTGAAAAGGGGGGTGCACAATTTGATATGTGATTCAAGAAATCGTGTTGCAGGGTTTTAGGGGTATGTTCCCCAGGCCTGTATTTTAGGTGCTCTGAGAGTCAATTTGGTCCTCAAATAATTAATCATTACCACAAAAAAACAATTTCACAATATCACTCAAATGGTAAATAATATCATCATGTCACTCAAATAGCAAGTTAGCCTTCTGTAATTTTCGAGGGTGCTTCTGCAGAAAAAACTTGCAAATGTTATCTATACTTATCGTGGTTTCATAGTTCATATGTATAAATGCTAAGGCAGTTAAACGTTCTACTGTCTGTGTACACCTTAAATAATTGTGTAGTCGTCGGAGAGCTGATGCCGATCTTTCTCATGAACAAGAGCTCAAAGGGATGGTAGCAAAGATCTTCAATAATATACAGATATTTGGTAGAGATTGAGGACACTGCTTTAGAGAATACTAAAAGTTTCAGGACGATCTTTTTCTGCAACAAGCAACCACTTTGACTTCCACCGACAGAGTTCTTCATCGATTATATTTGGATTGGGAAGGTCATCAGAGTAGAAATCTATTGCCTCTTTAATATCACTGAAAGAAGAATTAGAATTGATGTTTGCAGGTAAAAGCCCTTGAAGGGAAGCTGCTCGCTTACTGTGAGCTGTAAATCTCGAACAAATATCAGTTATTAGATGGTCAAGGAATGGAATTGCAATAGCTATCTTGAAATACTCTTCAACTGATGTAAATTGTGGGTTTGAACGATGTTGCTGCTGTTGACTTATACGAGGCATTGATACAGATATGCCAGATTGTTCTGCAATTCCACTGCTGTGATCAAAAATACGCTTGGAATAGCTGTCAATATCTTCCCTCACTGTCTTCAACTCCTCACAGCATTGCATGACTGTGGATACACCAGAAACTATATCTTGTTTCCCCCCCTGAATTTTAACAACTGCTTCTTTCAGGTAAATTAAGGAACGATAGATGAAACTCAAAAGATTCCAAGGTTTTCATATGGGCAAGTGCATTCTTTTTATCTTCTGGTGACCACCAATCATTAAACAGAGGAAAATCAATGTCCCCATAAAGCAACACTTCACATACATGGATTAAGAATGGATGAGCTAAGGAGAAGCGCTCTCAACCATCTATGTTCTCAACCCATCTGGTTATGCAGACATTAAGAAGAGGGGCTCGACTTGACCTCTGTTGTTTCGTGCCATAATTGCTTTTAACAGCCCTTCTCTTTTGGGAGAATGCTTTATCCAAAGGACGAGACTCTTAATTTGATCTATACAATTTCTGATGGGTGGAACAGAGCAAGAACTCACAGTAGCCAGATTGAGTGAATGACTGGCACAGTGAGTGTAAAGTGCTTTGGGTTGCTTTTCGAGTATTCTAGCTTGAACACCAGCTTTTGTTCCACTCATTGTAGATGCACCATCATAACCCTGTCCACGCAAATTACTCAAAGACAACCCAAGATTGTCCAAGGATGTTATGATTGCATCAGCAATGTCAACTGCCCTAACCCTCTCTAATTTTACAAATGCAATAAATTCTTCACGAATATTACATTCACTATCAACGAACCGCAAACAAATGGGCAAATGCTTAATATTGTGACAACTCACTTCATCTGCTAGCACAGAGAAAAATTGGGCAGTCTTCACCTCAGCAACAATACCAGATAGAATCATATCAAAGCCATTAAAATTAATAATGTCGTTCTGCGATCTTGAAGACTGCTGTGATAACACCATTTGGCCTTTTTGAATTCCTTAGGATGCCATTCGGCCTCAAGAATGCAGAGAGGCTCATGGACCACATTTGTCGTGGTCTCGAGGAATTCCTTTTTATGTATTTAGACGATATCCTCATTGCCAGCTCCAATCCCAGAGAACACCGCCGTCACCTACGTTTACTCTTTAATAGACTGGCCGAACATGGTCTAATTGTCAATGTAGCTAAGTGCACGTTTGGTGTCGATACAATCGATTTTCTCGGTCACAGAGTCACATTGCAGGGTGTTGAGCCATTACCCGAGCGAATAGATGCCATTCGTCGGTTTCCACAACCCGTGATGCCAAGGCCTCAACCCAGTTCTTAGGTTATGATAGATTCGTCCCCCATGCTGCCACCCTCATGGGCCCGCTACATAGCATGTCTCATGTTAAAGGGCGAGACTTTCAATGGACGGTGCAACTTCAGTCAGCCTTCGACTTAACAAAGCATGCTTTGGCTTCTGCGACCCTACTTGTACACACCAGCAGCACGGCCACCATGTGCCTCACTGTGGATGCATCTGACTTAGCAGTATGGTGTGTCCTGGAGCAGTTCCTAGATAATAGCTGGAAGCCACTCGCTTTCTTTTCTCGGAAGCTGCACAAGGCACAGAAAAATTATAGCAACTTTGACCGTGAACTTTTGGCAATGTACGCTGCAGTTAAACATTTTAGATACTTCATTGAGGGTCGCCGATTTCATATCTAGACTGATCACAAGTCCCTGACATTTACCTTTGCCAGCAGCTCGGAACACTGGACCACACGACAACAACGACAACAACGGCACCTAGCCTGTATAGCTGAGTATACCACAGATGTGCGACATGTTCCTGGCCGAGATAATTCAGTCGCAGATGCCCTTGTCTGTGTGGATCTCGACACCAATACAACGTGCATGACAGTCGGTTGCCCGGACATTGACTTTCTGGGCATGGCTCGGGCACAGCAAGAAGATACTGAGGTACTGTTTACCGGACTGCCATCACCCGATTAGTCTTAAATGACCTACCAATTCCAGGTTCAAACGTCACTCTACTTTGCGACACTTCCACCAGGGTCCATGAGACCGATTGTCCCCCTCGCTTGGCGACGAATTATTTTTGATGCAATCCATAACCTGGGACACCCTGGCATTAAGACAATGAGGAACATGATGACAGCACATTTTGTGTGGCATGGTGTTAACAAACGAGTGAGCATCTGGGCCAGAATGTGTGTGTCATGCCAAAAAGCAAAGGTTCAGCGGCATGTGACCATTCCACTACAGCATGGAACACTTCCAGATCGTCGCTTCCAACGAATTCACGTCGATATTGTGGAACTGTCAGGGAAATTAACAGGACCACCCCCTGACTTTTCAAACAGTAACCCACCATAACCACAACCCACAGTTAATGGATCACTACTACCACAAGCATTGGATACACCCAAGACTAAGATTAACTAAAAGGTAACAGCCACAGTGAATACCACAAGTATTGGATACACCCAAGACTAAAAGGGAACAGCCACAATGAATACCACAAGAACACCCAAGACCAAGATTACAGATAGAATGAACTATAGTATTTGATTGGCTATCATTATCATGTGACTGAATGTATGTATATAAGGAGAGGAGAGAGACAGTCAGAGAGAGAGAGAGAAGTTAGACTATACTCTGTATGTGTCTTTGGCATTGACTTGTATTTAATCAAATACTTATCTACCCAAGTGAAGGGTAGGGAGCCAAAGGGGCAAGACCGTAAAGGGCCTAGAGAGAGAGGCGGAGGTACGGCTTGTCCAGTTAGGTCTAGGAGGGGTGATTGGTGGTGTAGCCAGTACCCGGAGCTCCTAGGCGTCGCGGTGGAAATTACCAGCAGTAGTCTCTGCTCGGACCAGTGTTATTCGTTGAGGCAGGAAGGCCTCAGGAGAGGGTAATTTCCCCAACAGGAACCACTGCCCATTTCTCAAGGTAAAACTTACCTATTCACTATCATTGATCATTACACATGGTGGCAGAAGCTATATCAATGGCTGATGCTACAGCCACTTTATGTGCCCGTGCCCTTCTCTTTCAGCGTATTGCATGATTTGGAGTACCAGCAGACATTACCTCCGACAGGGGGCCACAATTCACCTCAACCCTTTGGACGGCCCTGAACACATTACTGGGGATGCATCACCATCGCACGACTGCTTACCATATGGAATTGTGGAACACTTTCACAGGCAGTTAAAATCAGCACTCAAAGTCCGGCTGACTGGGCCTGCATGGATGGATGAGCTTCCACTGGTCCTACTCGGTCTCTGTGCAGTTCCCAAGGAAGCCATAGGATCCTCACCATCTGAACCGGTCTTTGGAACAACCGTCCGCCTTCCTGGAGAGTTCTTCGTCGCAACGTCAGGTATTCAGCCAGAAGCGTCCGATTTCCTACGTATGACCATGGCTGGACTGAGACCAAGACAGCACATCATCACCAAGGCATCACATACATGCCAAAGGACTTGCAGAGCTGCACCTTTGTGTTTGTCCATCACGATGCACATCGCACACCTCTACAGTGCACCTATGATGGACCATTACGAGTACTTGAGAGGTCAACCAAGTATTTCACATTGGATCTCAATGGGCAGACGGGACACAGTATCAGTTGATCGCCTCTAACCTGTGTTCTTGGATGCTGATTTCAGCATTCACGAGTTGCCCACATCACAGCAAACTGATCGGACACCAGTTCAGCTACCTCAGGAGCAACCGAAAATCCCTCAGGTGGTTAATGACCACACACACCACCCACTACGCATTGAGGCCCGAAGTAGAAAGGGCTGACTACTCCGACTTCCAGCAAAGCTGCACGCTACCGTGGCTTGAGCCACTGGGGGGAGCTCTGTGGCGGCTTGGCTTTTCCCGCCAACTTTATTGAATTATTCTAATTAATCATGCAAGTTATTCTTTGACCCTTTACCAATATATGATTTTGTTCTGAACATCAAATGAAAACTTTCCTGTCAAATTAGTAGTCCCATGAACGGTCATTTCTGGACTCCTATAACACCACATATCTATGTAACCTTTAGCTGTACACACCACATATCTATGTAACCTTTTAGCTATACCAAACCTTTAGCATACACACCACATATCTATGTAACCTTTAGCCACATATCTATGTAACCTTTAGCATACACACCACATATCTATGTAACCTTTAGCTGTACATACCATATATATATGTAACCTTTAGCTATACACACCACATATCTATGTAACAATTGCTGTAATCTGTAATTTTTATATTACACACACAGAGAGGGAGAGACTGTAGATGTAGCTGTGATTAACCCTAGTCCTTGTCTAAGCTCTGACCCTAGTCCTTGTCTAAGCCCTGACCCTAGTCATTGTCCAAGCCATAATGCTAGTCCTTATCCAATCCCTAATCCTCACCTAGTCATTGTCCAAGCCTTAAGACTAGTATTAGTCCAAGCACTAACCCTAGTCATGGACAAAGCCCTAATGCTAGTCCTTGTCAAAGCCCTAACCCTAGTCATGGTCCAAACCCTATTGCTCGTCCTTGTCCAAGCCCTAACTTTATCATTATCCAAGTCATAACCCTAGTCATTGTACAAATCCGAACACTAGCCATTGTCCAATCCCAAACCCTAGTCATCCAAGCCTTAATCAGAGTCATTGTCTAAGTCCTAACCCTAGTCATGGTCCTGTCATGGTCCAAGCCCTAACTTAAGGCCCTAACACTAGTCGTGGTCCAATTCCTAATTATAAATAATATATATAACAATAATAAAAATAAATAAATAATAAATAATAAAACATAAAAAATATGATAACAATAAAAGATATTTAAAAACATTACATTTTTTTATATTATTTATTTTTATTCTTGTTCTACAACTGTTGGAAGCTACCTACAGCTTTCTCTTTCACTGTACACAAATTAACTTATAATTATTAGATGATCTACAATTGTAGGAAGCTACCTATAGTTCACTGTACGTGAATTAACTTATAATTATTAGATGATCTACAATTGTAGGAAGCTACCTATAGCTTTCACTGTATAAAAACTAATTATATACTGCCCCTCTGGTTTTATGAAAAACATTTAGCTATGGATGTATCTAGTGGAATATTCTTCCTACATTATTATATATGTTATTTGTAGATATTCAATCTCGAGATCTATACAAGGAAAAGATTAAGCAAGCTTTAGCTTGTCTATATACACACCACATATTTATGTAACCTTTAGCATACACACCACATATCTATGTAACCTTTACCACATGTCTACTTAACCTTTAGCTAGATATCTATTTAACCTTTTGCTGTACACACCACATATCTATGTAACCTTTAGCATACACACCACATATCTATGTAGCATTTCCTGTAATCTGTAATATTTGTATTACACACACACACAGCGGGAGAGACTGCTGTGATTAACCCTAGTCCTTGTCTAAACCCTAACCCTTTTCCTTGTCTAAGCCTTGACCCTAGTCATTGTCCAAGCCATAACCCTAGTCATTGTCCAAGCCATAATGCTAGTCCGTATCCAAGCCCTAACCCTAGTCATTATCCAAGCCAAAACCCTAGACACTGTCCAAACCCTAATTCTAATCATTATTCAAGACCTAACCATTGTCATTGTCCAAACTGTAACCCTAGTCATTGTCCAAATCTTAAGACTAGTCATAGTCCAAGCACTAACCCTAGTCATGGACAAAGCCCTAATGCTAGTCCTTGTCAAAGCCTGAACTTTATCATTATCCAAGCCATAACTCTAGTCATTGTACAAATCTGAAACCTAGCCATTGTTGAACCCTAAACCCTAGTCATTGACCAAGCCTTAATCAGAGTCATTTTCCAAGCCCTAACCCTAGTCATGGTCCAGTAATCATCCAAGCCCTAACTCAAGTCATTGCCCAAGCCATAACCCTAGTAATCGTCCAAGCCCTAATCCTAGTAATTTTCCAAGCCCTAACACTAGTCATGGTCAAGTCATGGTCCAAGCCCTAAGTCAAGTCATTGCCCAAGCCCTGACCCTAGTAATTGTCCAAGCCATAACCCTAGTAATTGTCCAAACCCTAATCCTAGTCATTTTCCAAGCCCTAATACTAGTCATGGTCCAGTGATTGTTCAAGCCCTAACTCAAGTCATTGCCCAAACCATGACCCATGTAATTGTCCAAGCCCTAATCCTAGTCATTATTCCAAGCCCTAACACCAGTCATGGTCCAATTCCTAATAATAAATAATATTATATAACAATAATAAAAATAAATAAATAAAACATAAAACATAATATGATAACAATAAAAGATATTTTAAAACGTTACTATTTTTTTAAATTATTATATTATATATTTTTATTCTTGTTCTACAACTGTTGGAAGCTACCTACAGCTTTCTCTTTCACTGTATGTGAATTAACTTATAATTATTAGATGATCTACGAAATTATATACTGTCCCTCTGCTTTTATGAGCTATGGATGTATCTAGTGGAATATTCTGCCTAATACCATTTATATATGTTATTTGTAGATATACCATCTCTGCTGATAGAATGAAGAACGCTTTAGCTTGTCTATATACACACCACATATCTATGTAACCTTTAGCTGTACACACCACATATCTATGTAACCTTTAGCACATATCTATTTAACCTCTAGCATACACACCACATATCTATGTAACCTTTAGCTGTACACACCACATATCTATGTAACCTTTAGCACATATCTGTGTAACCTTTAGCACATATCTATGTAACCATAAGCATACACACCACATATCTATGTAACCTTTAGCATACACACGACATATCTATGTAACCTTTAGCATATATACAACATATCTATCTAACCTTTTGCTGTACACATCACATATCTATGTAACCTTTAGCTGTACACACCACATATCTATGTACCCTTTAGCTATAGACACCACATATTTTAGGAACAACAATGGAAGGAAGCACATCAAAGCCGGTTGACAGCTGATTCTTCAAAATCTGAAGGTTTGTAGAATTACTTTCAGAATGTTCCTTCATAGCTACTAACCCTGGATTCAAGGAATAAAAATGAAAGTGATGGAACGTTTTTATTCCAGGAACCTTTTTCATGTAAGGGACCAAAAAGTCAGTCCAATCAAACGTTGGCACAATAACTGTCTCATCCTCGGACGAAACAAGTTGAGCAACATTACACACAGCCAAGTCATTAACAACTTGTGCGATATCTTTCAAGCTGCCAATCTTAGTCCTTCTGTAGTGTCGCTTTTAGGAGGCCAAAACACCAATCTGTCACAAATTTCATATGAGGAATTACAGAGTTACCTTTGAGTGCCTTCCAGTCAAACATCGCCACATCAAATACTGCTGTTTTAGTTTTGACCAGTGCAGTTATCACAATGGAGGAAAACTTCATATTCGCCAATGCCATGGTGTTTGAAAAAATAATGGAGCTGGCTCACCACTGCATTCGCTCCTTTTCCACAGTCCCCAGCCTCATCCGTAACGAAATTGATCTGTCGAGGGAGAGCTTCGCAGTTAACTCCAAATATGCTGCACTTTCTTGGAGTAACAAAAAAGATCGGGCCGGGCTGCAGAGGATCAGATGGGTAGTGGACTTGCTGTGCATAATCGAATGAGTAGTGCACAGCAAGATTGTTCTAGTTGGAAGGAACTTTAAAGTGAGGTAGTGGGAGTGAAAATGTGCCACATGCCGAGAAAAAAAAAATCACTTGTCGTTTTACTGTAGAACGACCTCTCTAGCTGGACAACCCTGAGATGCTCTTCAGCTTCTCGTATGGTAGCAGATTTTCAACATCCGTACAGTTGGCATCTCGAAGGATTGCTGTACTATTTTGCTGACAAGTCCAACACAAATCAGACATAGACTTCATTATTATGATTTCTGGAAGGAGGGACCGCCATAGCCTACAGAAAGTGCAGCATGAACACATTGTGCAGACTTAGCAGATTCATGATATACCCTCCAAATCCCTCGCTTTTATAGGCTAGATGGCAAAAGTTTTATATCTGATCTGCTATAATTATAGCCTGGAATGCAACCAAGTAGAAGAAGAGCATTCTGGTCAGCATAGTTTAGCAGAAAAAGGACAACGTATATAGTCCACAGAAGAAAGCAAAAGTGCATGTTTTGGGAGTCGTTTGATGTTTCCATGTATGCGAGGTGAGAGTCGGTTTACCTTAAAGGCCTTGACCAGGTTCTTCAAGCGTGTTTTACCAATAGTATATATGAAACATGTTGGGATCTACTTGTCGACCGTGGTGATATTTTGTGTAGTTTTTCCCCCTACTTGACGACAATCTGTGGACACATTCTCACTAAAGTTTGAAGTTGCCATCAGTTGTCCAAGCAGGGCCATATCCAGCTCGCAGGAGAGGGCAGCACACTGCGAACGAATGTCACAGGTGTGTTGCACAGAAAATTGCAGAGAACAGTTTCTTCCATGCCAACTCTCACAACCACATCCAACATCCATGAAGTTAGTAACAAGTTCTTTCTTTATTGTGTCTGATACTGTTGGCTCGATCTCTACATCTGCTAAAAATTCTACCTGAGTCAGTACTTCAAGGACTTGTTCATCTCTGCCAATCTCTTCTTCTTCATCGTTCCTACCCTCCTCCTCATCACTTTCGATCTCAGATCCTGCTCCAGCTAGAGGTTCCATCAACCCAATATTTCACGCAGGTTCTTCATCGTCACTCCCATTAATGCATTTCATTATAATTATAGTCTCCCACTTCCCTATCATGGTTGTTGTGAAAATTAAGTCCCCTTCCTTTCCAGTATTTTATTTTATTGTCTCTATTTCTGTTACTCTATGACTGTGTTATACTACCTAAAAATGGTTTATAAATGCCATGCTAGTACATACATTCATCATTTTCATCCTCATCCTCATCACTTCAGTTCTCTGCACAGTCTCCAATGGTGAAATAATCCTCAATGACATCAGGTAAGGGTTGCAGGTCCTCACCACTGAGGTGAAGCAAAGCATTCACAGCTCTAGCTGTATCCTCAGCACTTGCTTTGGCATCCATAGATAAAACAATGGATTTTGTTACTGTGGTAATGCACTTCGAATCCAGGAATCTAGGCGGGAAATTCCCACACTTCCGCATTTCGTAAAACTTCAATTTTGTATATGCAGAGCTCAAAAGAGAAGTAGAAGGTTTAAGAGACCATGCTTGGCATGAAATCAGCCGTTTCAAGCGGTCAAATTTGACACAGAGGTAGATGAAAGACTGGTAAGGTAATTGTCTAATATTGCGCTACAGCACAATTCAATACTCTCCTCCAAGTGGGCTGTTTGCTCAGATCCTGTCACATATCATGTAATAGAGCAATACCATGCTTATAATAAGTGGATATTGGGCTCTATATCATGTAATAGAGCAGGAAAGTGGGCTCTATATCATGTAATAGAGCAATACCATGCAGTGTAATATACAAGTGGAAAGTGGGATCTATATCATATAATAGAGCAATACCATGCAGTATAATATAGTAAGTGGAAAGTGGGCTCTATATCATGTAATAGAGCAGGAAAGTGGGCTCTATATCATGTAATAGAGCAATACCATGCAGTATAATATAGCAATGGAAAAATGGGCTCTATATAATGTAATAGAGCAATACCACGCCCTGTAAATATAATATAGCTAAAATACTTACAACTTCAGATTTCTGTGACATCTCAAAGTAAAACTTGTATTGGATATGCCACTCCAACCCACAACCAAACTCAGCAATCAAGGCACATGCTTCTTAAGAACTTGAGAGAAAAAAATGCTAACTTTTCCCCTTAACTCCTTGATGTCAGCAGGAGATGCCAAATCTTTACAACATGAACATTGGAATGAGGGGCAGTTGGTACATCACTTATTCCAGACATGTCCACAGGACCTTTGCCAACAAGAGGTAATAGTTCTGCCACATTGGTAATCTGGTGCAAGTGATTATATATCTCAATTCCAATATTTTCCAATATAATACTTAAATAGTAGTATGGTTTTAACTTAGATAGTAGGGTTCTAACTTAGATGGTTGGGTTCTAACTTAGGTAGTAGGATTCTAACTTAGATAGTAGGGTTCTAACTTAGATAGTAGGGTTCTAGCTTAGATAATTGGGTTCCAACTTGGATGGTTGGGTTCTAACTTAGATATTAGGGTTCTAACTTAGATGATTGGGTTCTAACTTAGGGAGTAAGATTCTAACTTAGATATATGGTTTAACTTAGATAGTAGGGTTCTAACTTAACCCATGATGGGGTGTGTGAGGACCGTGTATGAGTTCATCAAACATCAATCCAACCATCTGAGTTGTTAATTAAGTCTTCAGTAATGCATCTTCAATGACTAGCAGTGTCAGGCACATCCTGATACTGACACTGTATGTCTGTGCGATAGATAGTATGTAATTTTTTCATCATGTATATATTTGACATCACACTATCTTATTATAACCTTCTGCCCACATTTTGGGGGCTTGCGTGATAATTCAATGGTAGCAAATAACAAATGAATGGGACAGGATGTGTGTGTGTGTGACACCTGATGTATTTACAGGAATCTCTAGAGTCAGGATATAGTGTAAGTGATCTACACAGTACTACATATTATACAGACTCTTTCCTAGTGGTGCAGATGCTAGCTGTTGAGCTAGCAATAATCTAGTCAAGATCAGTGTTCAACAAAGAATAGATTATAAGTTAAGCATACACACACCTTACAGCCTCATTGCAGGGGCCCATGCGCAAAATTTTTCCCCCTACCCGTTAACGGCTTACGGTCCGCACTGGGAGAGCCTATAATGAGCTAGGAAAAAATTATGGCAAAACAAAACAACAAAAGAGACTTACCATTAGAAAGCACAGACTGCAAGCTATAATTTGATATATAAATCGAGCAAAGATATGGTACTTTATATGAGACTACGTGATACGCAGCCCTCTTTCCCCCTTAAGGGGGGAAGAGGGCTGGAAACACATATTTTTTCAAATAATTTTTTGGGGGGCCCAAAAGGGTTCATAATAATTATGTCTGGAGTTTGAGTTTCAAGTTTCAGAGCAAGTGCATCAGAAGATATAGCCATTTTTATACCGTGCATTATTATTCCATTTCATTTCATTTCACTTCACATTGGAAGAGGTTCTCTCCCAGTCTTACCTGGCTACAATCGGGCGGTCGGCGATGATCGCCTACCCAAAATACATAATATCAAAATGTTGCCAATTTCATGGAGACCCTAACCAGTCGTTTGCGCAATGAATTGGCCAGGCGGGGGGGGGGGGGTAGGGGGTGTAGCGCAACCTCTTAAGACGAGCACGTTTTTTTTAGGTCACGGCAGAATCACTTGAAACTTTCACACTGTTGAGTTATGGGGAAGAGAACAGAGAAGCATTTTAAACAGAAAGGCCAAGGATTCAAGAAGAGTGACGACAAGAAGAAGAAAGGGATCAATCCCAATATAAGCCTCCAAGGGTCGAAAAAACAGGCGGCTGTTGTTGAGCCTGTCACAGTAGCCGCGTCAGGCAAGTTTTAATGTTTATCTCCGTACTAAAAAGTTACTAGCTGTTTCCTTCCTTTGTTAGTGAGTCTCTTGGATCCTGTAGGTGGGGTAGCGCCTTCTGTGAACCTTCACTTACCTTGCAATCAATTGCAAATGTCTGAAGAGAGGCCAGTTCCATTTGTGACTATGACCAGTGACTATGACCAGGAAGAAGTTGGCTCTCATGGATCGTTCAGCTGCTTCTGTGGCTGTTGCTACTGGATCTACTGGCTCTACCTCTTTGGACTCGGGTGGTGTTGGAGAACTAGGTAAGGGTAATCGTATAATAAACTTAGATAAGCTTAGAGAGGTCATAGAAAGGTGTAATAAGTGTATTCAATGTGGTAACTGAGCTCCCTTGCAACTGAAGCCCGTAGGGCAGGCATGGTGTCTCATTTTTACTTTTTGTTCAAATTGTAGTAACACTCGAGACATCTCAAACCCTGTATCTGTAGAAGCATTCTTTGAACATCCAGTCAGCACTGGTTGCTCGCATTGCTGGAATTAGTCATTCTGGTCTGAACATCACTGCAGTCATGGATATGTTGCCGCCCCCTCTTGGTTCCACTTGTTTTTTTAAATATACTAGGTCAATAGGGAGTGACGCAAATGCAGTAACAGAGTATTATGTTGGATGCCGCTCATAGGTTACATGGAGTGACGCAAATGCAGTAACAGAGTATTATGTTGGATGCCGCTCATAGGTTACATGATTTTTATAGAGTTAGGCATGAAGACACCATTGATGTTAGTATTACTGTTGATGGCACATGGCTTAGACAGGGCCACAAATCAAATTATGGCTTGGTTGCGGTGATGTCTTGGGACACTGGAGAAGTTTTAGATTATTATCTTATGTCTAAGTTTTGTCAAGCGCTTGTGTGCGAAGACCTGAAGATGAAACAGAAGCAAGTTACACAGAATGGTTTGAGGGTCACAAGGTAAATTGTGAAGCCAATTTTGAAGGCTCTTCGGGTTCTATGGAAGTTGTAGGAACACAAAAACTTTTTTAGCATTCAGTGGAGAGCTTAGGTACACACACATTAATTAGTGATGGGTATACAAATGCACATAAACGGTTGTTGGAAGTCGAGCCTTAGGTCCTAGTGTCTTTGGGTGGTGCTAGGGGGGTTAGTTGTGTGTCTATAGTTAAAATGCAAACCTACTATAGGGGAGCAATTAGAAAGGACAACCTAGAGGGGATGATTTGCGATGTGAAAGCGATTTTTTATCACTCTTCGTCAACTATGGAACATCCCAACACGAGTATTGTCCTACGGAGTTTTGAGTTGGTGTAAGTTTAATCCAGCTTGTGCTAAAGGTGAGGTACCACCAGAACCGATAGGCTTATGATTCCTCTGGACAAGGCTATATACAGGTGTGTACAAAATGCATGCATGAAATCCTCCATAACTTTTTTTATGAACCAGAACAGCCTTCCAAGTTTTGTACACAGCTCATGCAGAGCTATAGGTAGGATATAAAAGGAAGAATTTTTTAAAAGAAAATTTTCAGAAAAATGGTTTACTACCCCCTTAATTGAAAAGTAAACGTGAGATTGGTGCACGCATCTATTCCCAGAGACATAGGGCGTGTTTATCGGTGGGCAATATTTAGTTTCTCCTCGTGTTGGAGGCTTGATAGAGGGTTCTAGGTGCTACTCCTCTCTAGGATTACTTACTGGTACTTCATTACTCAAATCTCTACTCAAATCTCAAAAGGTTTTAAAGTATAATTTATGAGCTGATAATAATTTAAAAAAAGTAAAGCGAAGAACTCTTGTTACCAAGGTGAGGAACTAACTTTTCTTCAGCTAACCTAGACTCATAGGCGTAGCAAGGGGAGAGGCGCTAGCCTCACCAATATTTCCCACTAACCACACCCCTATAATCAACCCATACCCACAAATTTACACCCTAACTCAAATGATGCACCCAAAAATCGCACGTTCTTTATGTCAATTTTGTAATGAGCACAATATTCCACCTTTTGTTCTTTGGAATTTAGAGGGTAATGTGGTGATGGAACGATCTCATCCAGACACATTACTGAGGAGAACAATCAACCAAAGAAGTTTTGCTTTCCTTCAAGATCATTTGGCAGTAAAGGAGAAACGAGAAAATTTAAACCTGCTTAGTTTGAAGAATGGCCATGGCTTGATTATCAAGAAGACAATGACTCTGTGCTGTGCTTTTATTGTTCTGAAGCACACAAAAAGAATTTGATGCCTAAAGGTCTTTCTAGCAAGAGAGAAGATGCTTACATTTCTCAAGGATACTCCAACTGGAAAGATGCCAGCTCAAGATTAAGGTAAACATTAAAACATTTGAACTAATAAAATAGCAGATATATTGCGTCTTAAACTGTAAACAGGAAGCATCAAATCTCTAAATATCATCTTGATGCTGTTCAAGCAGTCACAGGATCAGGATCAAGCAAGAATGTCGGTGATATGCTAGATCAGGCACACAAACAAGAAAATAAACTAAATGGGAAAATGTTGATGACTATTCTTGAGAATATGCAATTTTTAGGATTAGCCTTCAGAGGACACGATGAGAAGGAGAGCAATTTCATTCAACTGTTGAAATTGAGAAGTTGTGATCAGCAGGTAAGTTTGTTTACATAGCTATAAATATTAGATCATTAGACTATATGTACTGTACTTCTTTCAGGATATTCGTGATTGGCTGGAAAAGAAAATTGACAAATATACAAGTCCAGAGATCCAAAATGAAATTTTGCAAGTGATGTCACATACCATTCTTCGTAAGGTCATTAAATGTATTCAGAAAGTTGACTATTATACTATTATGGCAGACGAATGCGTGGATGTGTCCAACAAGGAGCAGTTGGTAATATGCTTTAGGCATGTCAGCCCAGATCTTGAAGTTCATGAAGATTTTGTAGGCTTACATCACTGCCCAGATATAACTGCCAATACTCTAGTGCATATTATAAAGGATGCCTCACTGAGATTTAATCTTAGTCTATCACGTTGTCGAGGACAGTGTTACGATGGTGCTGGCAATATGGTTGGAAGCAGAAAAGGAGTAAAGTCACAGATACTCCAAGTTGAACCACGTGCTTTGTATACCCATTGTTATGGTCACACTTTAAGCCTTGGAATAGGTGACTCTATTAAAGGTGTGAAGCTTTTACAATCAAGTATGGACACCACCTACGAAATTAGCAAGCTTTTTCAATATTCATCCAAGCGGCACTCTTTTTGAAAATCTTAAAAGTGAACTTTCTCCAGCCACAGTTGGGTTTCGTGTTTTATGTCCAACACGATGGACTGTGCGTAATGACACTTTTAAAAGTATACTAGACAATTATAATGTCATTTTGAAATTGTGGGAAACAATTTTGGATAGTAAACCTGATTCTGAGGTTAGAGCACGTGTAAACATTTAATTATTTTTATGGAGCTTTCTTACTTCGAAGCATTCTTAGGCATTCTGATAATTTGAGCAAGACCATTTTCAGCACACAAGAATGAGTGCTTCTGAAGCACAAAATCTGGCCAAGATGACATTGAAGGTTAGTTTATGATAGCTCATATTATGTACTTAGACCCTTATGACAATCCTTTTTTTCCTATAGTCAATGAGATCTGATGAAAATTACAAGTTATTTTGGAAGTGTGTAACAAGGGAAGCAGATAATTGTGGCATTGAGGAGCCTGTGTTACCTAGGAGACGAAAAACTCCACGGCGTTTTGACCCCCCAAACAACAGTGGAACTGCATCTGCTACACCTGAAGAATACTACCGAGCCATATACTTTGAAGCCCTTGATACAGTAACCAATTGTATCACTGACAGATTTGAGCAAGAAGGATATCAGATCTATAAGACCCTAGAGCAGTTACTATTAAAAGGTGGAGGCAGAGAGTGTTTTGATGGAGATCAAGGTAGTGTTGCTTCAGGTAGTGGAAGTGGTAATGCACTGTGTCAAGAGTATGATCAATTATTTCAGTTGTATGAAGACGATTTAGTTAAAGATGAACTTTTGACACAGCTCCAGACATTTCATCTAAATAACAAGGTCGAGCCTTCGAATGTGTATTCACTTGTCAACGTGCTGAAAGCTATGTCAGGTGCAGAGAGAAGCTTATACTCGCAAATTGTTCGAGCTGTCCGCACCAGCAACCAATGCAGCTAGTGAACGTTCATTTTCATCCATGCGACGTATAAAGACATACTTACGCTCCACTATGAAGCAAGAACGATTAAATGCTGTCATGGTTATGAATGTCCATAAAGACTTAACTGACACTTTAGATTTAACCTCTGTAGCAAATGAGTTTTGTGGCAGGAATGAACGTAGGAAGTCCAAATTTCCAAAATTGTAAGCCATATTGTAAATTGTATGCACTATTTCAAATTTAATACAGTGTATTTGTATGTGGGTGGGTGTGGTTAGCATGCATGTTTTGAGTGTGGTTTAGATGTTGTTTCGCCTCACCAACCCCAAATTCATTGCTACGCCCCTGCGTAGTAGTTTCTTTTATGACTGTTAGATCAAGCTAAGTGTAGGAATAGTAAATAGTTTAGCTAGGAATAGTAAATAGCGTAGCTAAATAGCTAGCTAACTAGTGCTTCATGAAGCTAGCTAGCTAATGGACCCAAGTAGCTAATCACCTAGCGCACCCATATAGCTAGATGGCTAAAGCACCCAAGTAGCTAGCAAGCTAGCGCACCCATATAGCTAGTTAGCAGCTAAATATCTATCTAGCTTAGCTAAATAGCCTTTTCTTTCCTGAGAACACTGCTGTTGAGAACACTGTGCTTTTTTTAAA
Organism: Cladorhizidae sp. MBARI D1340-BT2; assembly: GCA_028752905.1. Lineage (NCBI taxonomy): Eukaryota > Metazoa > Porifera > Demospongiae > Poecilosclerida > Cladorhizidae > Cladorhizidae sp. MBARI D1340-BT2. Next base: position 21,495,782 of record JAQNBH010000010.1, read on the forward strand.
TATAGTCCTTGCTCGCATTCAGTTGTTCACTTATTAATATATTTTACATATAGGATTGCAGCAACATCTGTGATGAAGCAACATCTGTCATGTAATCATAACCATGAGACTAGGATAAAGGTATACTTATATAGATTCAGTTTTATACGTCCTCTGTGAGTGGTAGGTCTGAAAGCTGATGGCTAGCCACGGTCCATCTATACAGGGTGAGGTGTCTGGTACTATCCTGCCATTGCAGAATGCACAGTCACACCTCTGACTTCCTCACACTTGGTAATGGTCTCCCTTGCCATTCAGCCTGTTGGCGTACTTCTCAGCCAGGTTGGGCCCACTTCAGCAATCTATGCTCAGCATGTGCATTGGTCCTGCCAATGGTAAACTTTAGCGTTGTGGGTCCAAAGAGTAGCTGAAAACAATCTTCTGCATTTGGCAGGATAGAGGAACATTAGGTCCTGGTTGACGGATGAATGGGGTACTCTTTGGAGCAATGTCATCTAGAATTTGAAATGAAATAATAATCGTTGATATGTAAAGTTTGCTTGATATAAAAACATTTTTCTGTTTAGTAGCTAATAATATTAGTTGTGTTATTATTCTTATTGCAGGAATATCATACCAGTTGTCCAGATATATTGGCTAGCATCCACACAGCTGGTTCCACTTACATCTGATGTTCCTCTCCTCTGCTATTCTCTTCCTGCAGCTCTTCCCTTCCTCTGCTGTCCTCTTCCTGCAGCTCTTCCCCTATTACCACTACCTCCCACTGACATCTGCTGACTTAGATCTCTCACTGTATCTCTCCCCGTATTTCCACATGCTCCAACATCCATACTTGCACTCTTATCCTTGATCTCTTCAAAATTGCTACTCATATCTATTTCTCATCAGCCCTGCTCTTGTGAAACTGGCACCAGACTCGCAGTCTCAGGTGGCCGCGGTATGAACACGTGAAGATCCTGTCAGGCAGCAGCAGTTAGCTGGGTGTGACCACTGCCAGAGGGGCCAGTACTGCATTTTGCGGCGGGGGGTGGGGTGGGGGGGGGGGGGTGCCAAGGGGCCCAAAGAAGCTCGAAGCCTAGGGGCCCTGCCTTGCCTGCCTTGGGTTAATACGGCACTGGCTAAAGGTCCAGTCTTGAGAATGCCCATAAAAGGATTAAATACGGAATCTTAATTGACCTATGAAATAGTTCCATGCAACATTGCTATATTCACACACATACATGCACAAGGTCCTGATTAGTCTTATTAGAAGTTCAGTTCAATAGTTGCATTAGCACTCATTAGTGTTACTAGAATACCTAACAGCGGACGTGTGTGTGTGTGTGTGTGTGTGACAACTGATGTATTTACAGGAATTTCTATAGCCAGGACATAGTGTAAGGTGATCTACACACTGCTACTGAGCAAGCCTGAAGTAAACTGGGAAGCTAGCACTGATGCCTTCTGGAATAGCCCATGAAACACGAGTGCATAGCCATCCAAAGATTCCTTCTCCCTCGGCTTCCATTCATGATTTATTATAGAGGTTCCCTTTCATCATCGATAGAAAGCAGATCTTTAAATCTAGGAAGAGCTCCAAGTATCAAGAAAGTAGCTTGAAGCATGCTCTCTACGATCAAAATATTGAAAAAAAGGATAAATCATTCTATGTGGTTAAACGTTTATTAACTGCTGAGAGAAAGAAAATTACATCTTCAACCACAAGCATATTTTTTAGAAAGCGAGGAAGATCACCTGACTTAAAAACTCTTGTCTTAGGTGCAGCTGAGCAACACTGGAATGTGTGGGGGGTTGTTATTGCTGTATTCTGTTTCAACCAGAACAAGCAGATCTAAAACTGGGATATGATGGAACCCTTATCTAGAATCTAGGTATATAAGGCATAGCATGCATGATATAGAAAAATGATAATGTCATGATAGATAATTAAATATGTTGCAGAAAACTTTCAACCCTTTCATCATGTGACCGAACAAATTCCTTTCGCAATGGAAGTTAAGTTTATTGAGTCTGTTTAAGGGGACAAACCCCAAAAGATTTGTAATCACTAAACTTTTCCCCTTCCTCTTTGAAGGTAATTTGGGAACCAGCTGTTGGTTTCAGTTCAAGAAAATGTTCTAAGAAAAATCTGACATTACCTATTCGTCTGATTCATCTATGCGAACTAAAAGCAAACCGCCACCACCCTGTTCTGATGGAATCTTAGAAGAGCAACTTAGCAATCGCTATGCTCAACGGAAGTTGGTTCTTCTATATCACAATGAATTGTTACCATGCTAATGAGGGAGCATCTTTGCAATGGGCAGAGAAGAGTAGGCTCCCAATCCGTCTAAAATCAGCTGGCAGGGGATTGATGGTTAGTGACTTCATCTCAGAGCATGACGGCTACCTTTCCCTAACTGATGATGAATATGAAGCGGCAAAAAGAAGTAACCCACACATTCCCAAAGCAGCTCGAGTATTCTCAAATATGGTGCTCAGTTGGAAGGTTATTGGAACTCAGAAAAGTTTTTGATCCAAGCTATTCTCATTGTTGATGTCAAGTACCCAAAGGAGACCAATTCCATTGTTTTTATTTTGGATCAGAGTTCGGGGCACACATCTTATGCTGATGATGCTTTGAATGCTCATCGCATGAACGTGAATGATGGATGTAAGCAGCCTGCCAGAAGAGATGGCTCATGGAATGGAAGGGTGCAGTCGATGATCAATTCAAAAGGCCAGACAAAAGGGCTTCGATCTGTTCTGGAAGAACGTGGTGTTCATACATCTTGTATGATCAAGCCTGACATGTTGAAGATCATCTCTGAAATGCATGATTTCAAGACTCAAAAGACAAGGGTGGAGATTTGGTTAAAGGATTTGGGCATGCTTTTTCTTACCCAAATACCACTGTGAACTAACCCTATAGAGAGAGTTTGGGGTCACAGTAAGAAGTTCACACGTGCAAACTGTGACTACACTTTCACAGGATTGGAAAGAACAGTTTCATCTGCTTTGGATTCTGTAGAAGTGGAATCAATCAGGAAATATTTCAGAGAATACCACAGAGCCTATCGAGAGGGAAAGAGTGGTGCTCATATAGTAGATACCGTGAAATTGTACAAATCGTATCTGAACTTCAAAGTCGTTAAAATGAAATATAACTCATGAGATATTTTCTAATACTATAAATATATAGTACACAATTTTTGGTAAATTAACCCTTAAGCATTTTCAATAAATCACTCATCCCACAAAAGCTGCCATTTTTGGCTTGGGTTTGATAGAATGAATCATTTAAAAAAATGCTTCTGCAGAAATCCTTTTATAAATATGTTACTTTAATGTTTTAAACCCTAACAAAATTCAAGAAATCACTAATATTAATATTCTGGTGGTATTCAATATATGGTTGCCACGGCAACATTTTTGGGGGGTCTTGCCACTTTTTTCATCCCCTTTTCACCAGAAATGCTGATTGAAATCTGTGTTCAGAAAAATTTTCACATATTTTCTCAAGAGTATTCTTCGCTCAATTTCTATTCCTTTTGGCACTTTGGCCAAGTCGTGTTAAAGTCATTGACTGAGATATGTCATTCCCCATTGTCCCATGCAGTATCCATCATTTGCCTCCAGGACGTACGTTCATCTTGTGCACATCTACTGCATTACCAGCCATTGCAGCATGGCAGCTGCTGTGATCGAATACCCAAGCATGATGCCAGCCTTCTGATCTTGGATACTTTATTTTTGCTATGGGCAGCTATTTCCATTTGTGACATGAATTTGTGAATACAATGCCCTTCTCTCTGTTTACTCCACATTCGAGAAATTCCTGTTCATATTATTTAATTGAAAGTCAGGTAATTTTGCCCTCTTGATATTCTGTAAGAGCAATAAGAGCAAGCAAACAGGAATTATTCCACCAACTCTACTCTTTGGTTTCATCTTTATTCTCTCCCTTTACTCCCCACTGTAAACTTTGGTTTTCATTGGAATTAAAAGTTGTTTCATCATGTTGGGGGGGGGGGGGGGGGGGGGGATAAAACAGTATTGGACCTTCATGCATGTGTTGGTGGGTTCATATCATTAGTGAAAATTGTTTCCAGATTCAGCTGTGGGTGCTCTAGTGAAACACAAAAAGCTAAGAGTTCAGATAGATTCCTTTCTGTAAACAATCACATTTATGATTGTCATAAAAATGCCATTTTTTTTGCGATTAGAATTTCAAATCCAAGATGATGAGACACTTGAGAGCTGTCTCGATAACACTTTCCTTGGATAATCTTGTTCCAAGGAGGTGAAGGCTCATTAATCTATTTGCAGAAGTCAATGATTGTTATGTTAGGTCTTACACTTACTGCCGAATTTGACCTAATACATTGGGTAGCTTTGGTATTAAGATTCTCGCTGCACTACCAGTATCCTAATAATTGTCTTACATGCCATCAAAAGAATTCCCTTGGTGTGAACGAATTCTCTATGCTGCTAACGTACCATTCTATCAGACCTGTTTATCATCTTTGCTGCATGCTGCTGCATATATTTCTTGAAAGAAAACATAATTACCAAGTTGTGACCAAGAAAAATTGCCAGCGATTTCTTGAAAGAGTAATGCTTCCTCAGAGATGGCGGAACAGAAGTAAGGAAGACGGGGACAAGAAATGAGAAGAATATAGTAGAGGAGATTATTAAAAAATTATGCAGCTGAACGTGAGAGAGCCCCTTTGATATATATAGTTCCCCATAAAATCTTGCAGAATCAACATGGGAAGATTGCTATATAGCTTCAGCTTCAAAATTTTAATCTAATGGAGATGGGTCACATGTTATGGCTGAAGTGGAGTCACATGACATGGCTGAAGCAGAATCATCTGCAGGACGATCAGAAAGTTGGAGAGACTCTCGGAAAGCTGAAGGAGACATGTTCATTTTGCTTAATTTTCATGAAAATTTCTCATAATCTTGCACATTTTGTGGACTGAATTTGACTCTTGCTCTTTGGGGTCATTACAACAATGGAAATGGTAGGACTGCTAAATAGCAAGAAAGAGGGCAAATATGGGACGGCATTAAATAGGAAAATTAATAGCATGTATTTGTGAGTTTAAAGCAGCTCTCTGATTTGTCACACCCTAACAACCATCCAAATGCTCTTTTGGAAATAAAATTAGTTTTGAATCGAAGGGAATTTGAAAATAAAATATAGCTCTGTTAATGAGGTATAGAAGATTGAAATTTTGGACGTTTATTGGCTTGTTCAACAATAGTAGCTCCATCACAAACCTGCCCTCAGCACAGTGCTAGTGTAAGGTTAAAATCATTGACTGAAGTCCTTGAAGATTGTATCGTGCATTCTGAGGAACCCAATAAGGCCTTCATGAACATCACTAACCAATGAATAGTCAAGTTTAGCTGTTGGCAATGATTGAAAAACACCCATGGCCACTTCCTTTAAAGGGTTGTGCAAGGCCTAGGATCTCAATTAACTCTTCAACTGCCTGATGGCTTGTGTATCAGCTTTCCCTATGCCTCCTTTTAACCATCATGTACCGACTCCATATTTTGCAAAAGTTGCTAAAGGTTTCTTTCCGGTTCAGTGTGGCCTTGGATTGCAATTCCATGCCGAGTAAGGAACACTATGGCCTTAACTGTGCTGAAGTCCTTGTCTTCTGGAGTTATGTTCTGAGAACTTACAGCACTTCAATTGTTGGTTGCCATGAGCCATCCACTTCAAATTGTTGGTTGCCACGAGCCATCCATGGTTGCCCATGAGCCATTTACTTAATTTGAGCCTCTCTCTATGTATATACAAACCTTCATGAGTCTTGCAATTTATATACAGCCTTTCTCCAGGTGCCGAAAGCAAGTTTCAGTCAATGCACTTTCACCCATTGATATGGAAACTGTTTTGCACAGCATGTTGGCAGTAAAGGTTTTGAATGCCATTTTGAAAGTATTAGCAACACATGTACCACTGTTGCTGAAAACTCCACTCCTTTTTAGTGAATGTCAGGAGTGTGTGCTTATTAGCAGCTGTGTGGTTTCTGCCTCATCAGCTTCAAACTCAGAGTTATGACTTCATTTTATCTTTCATTCCATTTCGCTTCTCTCATATCCTTTGTTGGAAATGACCACATATGCAAAGCAGATGGTCTTGTCACCTACTGAACTAACTGACCATGCACATATGAACAACACTCTACTTAATACAGTACTGAGCTGAGGTTCAGAGGTCATGCACTGTCTGGTTCAGCCCATACCCTTATCCACATTTTTTTAAAGTGAGAGAACTCAAGCCCCTCCGCCTTTCCTATATTATATCCTCCTAACTACTAGAGCAGGTAAAATGCTGAGATATGCTGAGCTTCATCAAAAGCAAGATCAAATTGTCAAAATGTTTATTGAGTGGCAAGTTCACTTTTCTTTGTCTTCTAACTTGCAGTGGTAGTTCCACCTGCAGCCTTGTGTTCAGACTCCAGATCTCAATATGTTGACACAGTATTCAGCCTCCCTGAACTCTCTCATGAAATATATGATGAGAGCTATGAGAGAGACAAAAATAACAGCTGTGTTGGGGATTAAAATGACCTCAATAATCACCTTGAAATTTATTTTCTCGACATTTCGACCATATACTTGATTATTGAGCAGGTCTTTGTAATTTCATTATGTCAACTGGGAGTTCGTTGATGACAAATATTAAGACAACATTTTGTTGGAAGGTATCAATGCTTTCATCAGACCTGAGGCATAGATAGCAGAGTTTTGTGGTATTATATGCTGTGGAGTCCAACAGACAAATATTCAGTTGTGGGTGGTGCACACTGCTTGGAATAACAGTAATGTTAACATGAAATGTGTGATATGTGTTATAGAGATAAGTTCATTTTCATTCCAAATCATGAGGAACAGATGCCCGGTTTATCCAATACTTCAGGTGAGGCCGAGAAGTCTTAGTCCCCAAAGTTTCTTCTTGATTAGAAACATCACTAATACATTTGGAATATAATGCAACACATATTGGGGAATATGGTGGGAATATTATGCTGTGTTAGCGGGTAGGAGGGGGGGGGGGACAATTGAACATCATCTAGTCTGGATTATACATATTGTGCATGGAGTGGAAGGAAAAAAGAGATATGTCATGTGACTATAGGCAGGTCTTTTTGGATTGACCTACCCTAGTATTATTCGTAGTACTTACGGTGCATGAGGTACTAATACTGTCAGTCTATTGGTTATTCCACTACAACAGAAGAATATTTACTCTTATGACTGATGTAGTAACTTCTACTGGATGTGTTGGTCGACTCTTTCACAGGTTGGAAGTCAATGCTCATAGTAATGCAAGGAAGTATACCATCATCTCCAGTTTCACGTAGTACACATAAACATCAATAACTTCTCTAATTTCTTCTCTCTTCCTGTAGACACCAAGTTTGCTATCTCAAGCAAATGAGAGGGACTGAAGTGCTGGAGATATAATACACTTATTTAGAGATGGCCATTGGAAAGATCTGTCACGATGAGAAGTAAGTCATGGTTAATATCGTTATCTCCACTTTAGCTGCTTCACATGAAGCAAATATGTCTGGCCAACTGGACACGTATTGTCTAAATGTGATATCCTTTGGTAATTCCTCTCATCATCAAGACATCACCTGGTGCTCTGGATTAAAAAATAAATTAAAAAAACATGATTTTTATGCCATAAATATTTTTATATCCTGCTTTATTTATAAACCAAATTTCAACTCTATTACTATAAATAAACTAAGGAAATAAATCTTTGAACACTGAACATTCATGGTTTTGGCCACCCAAAAATGACTAAGCAACCAAGTCTGACAGTAGCTTTTTAATTTTTTTTTTAGAGACAGGCGCATTCTTTGCTCATTTGAGGATGTCTTTTAGAAGGTTGTGGCATCCATGCATGTCTGGGAAACTTCTGGAATGTGGGTGCATGGATGTTGAACTTGACAAAAATCAAAAATGATTCTTAATGAACTCTTAGTTGACATACATTAATGTTATAGTTCCAGCTGCAACCATCACAATCCAGAGACAACATTGTGACTAACCCTCTTCAGTTACCTACAACTGCAGAAAGTCTAACACTTGAATTGCAATTGGATGTCTCACAAAATCAGCAATGTGAAACAGGGTAGAAATGCTGACAATACGATTGCCTGTACACATACAATCTTCATTGAGTAGCTTGGCTTTACCAGCCCTACTAGCAACTTCAATTTATGTTGACTAGCAGTCTGAGAGCACATAATAACAGGAACTGATTCCCTACCAATCTGCTCTTGTCCTGATGCAGACTCACCATCAATCTGTCCCATGATAGAAGCAGACTCACTGCCAATCTGATCCACTCTTGAAACAGACTCCACAGCAATCTGCCCCAAAATTGAAGCAGACTCTCCAGCAATCTGTCCCAAGGTTGAACCAGACTCCATAGAAATCTTCCCCATGCTTGAAGTAGACTCACCAGAAATCTACCTCATGCTTGACACAGGCTCCCCAGCAGCCTGCCCCAAGCCAACAAGTTCAATGCTCACATGCAAAAGGCCAGCCTCACCAGCAGAGACTGACTTGTTCTAGCAGGTACTTGGGAAGGACCTACTACGGACTCGCTACTATTTCAAACCAGAGGGTTTAACGTCGGCAAAGAAGAACCAGCATCATTCATATCTTCAGCTTCTATTCTCATCTTCTTCACCGGCCATACCCCAGGAAGACTTTGGTTCTCTTATTCCGGCGACCACCGGAATGCTGCATGATAGCAGCTTTAGAATCACACTAGAATCACAGACTTTTGATCAAACTTGACAACTGAGAAAGAACAACGTGGTGTGCACAGGAGCAAACTTTTATAACCACCTTTGTGCAGATAACACGGAAATTACGGATTAGCACTGAGCGATATTTTAGCCAAGTTTCATGTCTTGGCTATGAACGGTTATTGTATTATGAATGATCCAACTTACTGCATTATTCAGGCTTCATCGCGCAGAGGTGTGCGATAAAATGGGTGGATAAAAAGTATCATAACTCAAGAATGGTTGACAATAAAGTCTTGAAAATTGGAATGCAGTTAGTTTTAGAATGAAGGTATAGAATGATGTGGGGAAAAATTGGTATTCTCCAACCTTATTAAAGTTCTACTGAGTGATTTTGAGTTGCTGATAAAGAGATCGAGCTCTACCTTAAAAGAAGTCGCTCAACAAGATTTAGCTCTTTTTCAATAGATCTTTTCTTGGATTTGGGAAAACTCATTGCAATTGATAATATGACAGACACTTGATTTTGAAAAATATCTTTGACACAAGACACTTCAATGTTCGTACACTTACAATAGCATGGCAGATGGTGCATAGCGTGCATCTATTAATCCACATGCACAATGTGGGTAGGTGCATGTTTATTATTTTTGTAACATATCGTGAGAACACTGCCCAATTTTGGTCAGAGGAATGTAAGAACAGCAATTGACGATAGCTTATGCCATAAAATTGAAATTCAAAATCTGTCACACTCATTCTTCTCAGAAGAACTCACTCACTCACCATCAAAATCTATTTCCTTCATCATTTCAACCATTTGTTGTGGTATTTGAGCCAGAAGTTCCCCAGAAGTTTCCCAATTATGGATAAGCAGTCATTTTCAAGTGCTTACTGGCTAGACATAGACTTGAGATACACTGTGAACAATTCCTCACTGTAAGGTGTGCCAAGGTAAGTTTTGGACCTTGATGTGCACCACTAGCAAAAAATGTCCTCATATATGCAAATACTACAGAAATTCCCCTATATATGTAGTGTATATCCCCATGGTGGTCATTTTTTTGAGCATAATATGTACCGGGGTTGCAACAGTAGATTCGGGTGTACATCTTGTACATTGTGATGCCTGGAATCCCGGGATTCAGGACCAATTATCCCCATTTTTTCCTCTGCATGCAGCTGCATGACTAGCCATTGGTGGTTTGGACCTACTGTTAGATGAGTGAATGTTCAGGTACTTAATAACTACTAAAGAGTGACTTGATAAAAGATGTTTCTCTTTTTTTTAAATTGAGTCCAGGTAACTTTGCATGGTTATAACTAATACATTTTATTAGCTAATAGCAGAGGGCTTTGTATCAAGTTATATAGATCTATATGCATGATTACCTTGATTGCTGGATTAACCAGAGTTTGATAAAGTGGTTGTAGTTGTACCTGAATGACTAAATGCTAGCCAGAAGTAACTAAGTGGGCTAGTTTTGGTAGGACACTTAATATTACTGCAGATCATCTCACACCGGATTGGCTTGTCAGTTTTACACTATTTTCACTCTTTCTTATACAGGAGCATAGCTGTTTAAGAACAGTCCTCTAGAGCAGTATATGCTTCAAACCAATTCTTCCTTTACTAAAAATAATAATGGATACCAGAATAGTGTGATTATTTAATAAATTTCTTTTATCTATGGCAAAGCGAGTCTGCCAAGGCCTCATTGAAATGCATGTGTGTTTAGTGGATGCCTCTACCTAAGCTGCCTCTAACTAAGCTGCATAAAAAGCAGTGTTAACTGCCACTTGGTGCTTATTGGACTAAATAATGCATGATACCGATTGTTCTATTTTCAGGCTCGATGAGCAAAGAAAGAAAATAGTTGTGGGAGCTGGAAGTGGAGTTATAGTATATTTTGAGTATTTTTCAAGGGCACCATAAATTGATTGGGGCAGCCTTCATTGGCTAATGATTCTGCATGGGGAAAAAGATGATTCTTGGGACTGACACTGTATAGATATCCTCTCTGTCATGTATTTTTCTTTTTCAATGAAAGTAGGATGGGCAATTTTTAGCGAGATACCACATATACAGGTTTTAAAACTAGTTAGAACAGCATTTAACCTCTAAATATTGGGAGTCTTAACATCCGGTATATCACTTTAGAGTTTGTGAGTGTCATAAAATACTATATAATGATGCACTGACTTGCATGACTCACACTTGCTATATAAAACTATTGTGTCATTGTTGTTATAAAGGAATTATTGTTTGGGGAAAATTTACAAATGTATATATAGTGTACTATGATAATCCTTTCATTACTCTAAAAAGCACGATGTTTTAATATAGAAATCTACTGTATAAATTACGAGTATAATTAACTCTTTAGGACCAAATATTTCATATAATGCAACACATGCATATGCCTGACTTTGATTTATATGTATGTGACATAGTAACAGCAAGCGTCAAGAGTGCTTTCTTCATGGCTTGAGGCTCTATCAGGTAAACAGCTAGCTAACCCAGCAACTATAAAAGTCAACAAAACTATTTTTGTTTCTCTTTAACAAGTGTTAACTATAATGACCTTAGCACTCATTTTAGCTCTTAGTTAGCTAGTACCTCTGCCTTCAAGTTCTAGTTTGGCAGGCAATGATTTTCTCTCTGGAGAACTTCCACTGTATATATGAAAACAGATTTTTTTGGTGCTAAATTCTAATATTGGTTATAATTTCTACAGTGTAGCTTTCCTATGTAGAATCCACAGATCATTACTACTGCATCCAACTTGTCAAGTATTGTAGTTGGTAGTGTATAACCTAAGCATTATCAGGCATATTAACATGTGTATGATCTGTACTTTTCCTAAATAAACAAGCAATTAGTTCTAGAGTTGATTCATATAGGAATATATTGAGATGGATGGTTGGGGCACAATGCTTTTCCCCCTGGGTTTCTCATTGTAGTGTGTGTGTGTACATGTAAACATGAGGATAATATCAAACCCAGTTGTGCTGCAACATGGACTGGCTGATTGTAACTGGAACTAGAGTTGTGAAATATCGCTGAGACATGGTTGCTTCTTTTTCACTGGAAACAATAATTCTCAACTTGAGACCATAAATTTGACTGTAAATTTGTTTCTCTCTCTATCACTAGTAATTAGGTTAAGTTTTTGAAATTTCAATTGATATATATTGGTAAATAAATTATGTTATAGAAAAAGCAATATAGGTTAGATAAAATTAATCGAGTCATATCAATTTTAGTTTTAGATTTTATATTTATTATGTTTTAGATATATAGATATAGCTATGTTTCGTCCACCGGTTAAACTTCTTCAGAAAACCTGGGATCTTCTTGATAAAGGATCGTATTTTAGAATGATGTTGCTGTACCTGTGAATATATAACAAAATATATATGCAAATAAATTGTGCCAAAAATGTTGTTAAACCAACTACCACTAGACTCATCCAATGGCCATTCCCATGCCTATTCTCATGTTAATGTTGCAATAGGAAATGAATGGATTGCAGTTATAATCTGACCAAATTATATTTATAATTTCATAGTCACACCATATAATCAATAGTAACTGCATATAAGAAAATACAGGGCTAAAATTCAACCATTGCAAGGTGCAAATAGACATAAATAAACTCACAGGCAGATAGTTTTCAGCATATAGCTGTCAAGAATTCTATCTTCTTTGCAATCACAGACAACTTCTCACTTGATTTTGGTGATGAGAGTGCAGATGTTGTTGTTTGATCTCAAATAGTGAGAACCCGGTGTTGGAATTCCTGTATGCGATTAAAAAAATTTGAGGATAAGATCTAATTCAGTTCTCCTTTCCTGACACTTCTTAAACATATGCTTCAGGGAGCTGTGCCACCAGTCTAAGGCACTATCAGTTTGATGATGGAAGGGTGAGGTTTGCTGTTGAGAGATTAAGCAAAGTTTGCTGACCTGCTTCATTAGCTTGCTCATAAATACTGACTCCTGGTCCATAAGGAGTTCAGCAGGTAGACCAGTGCATGATATAAGTCCATCATACCTTCAGCGACGGTAGATGCATCGACATCCTTGAGAGGGATCGTGTCCGGGTACTTCGAACTGAGGCAGAGAGAAGTTAGTATTATCAGTTATGTCTAGCCATCCTAGGTAATAGCCTGACATGGTCAAATGCCATCCTAGTGAATGGTGTGGTAATGACAGGGACTGGTAACAATGGAGCTCTAATAGGGTCACCCTTGGTTGCTTTTTGGCAATCTGGGCAGGACATGCACCAGTACTGAATATCTTTAGTCATACCTAGCCAGGTGAATAACTTTTGTGTGGCTTTAATGGTACACTTTACAGACAAATGACCACTAAGTCAATTACTATGTGCCATCTTGAGGATTTCTTTCCTTCTAGGTGTGGTTGCAAACAATTCTATCTGCCCAAACTCCTCCTTCTTAGCTTGACATAGAACACCATTTCCTCAATAATACCACTAGTGATTATAATTGGCTTGGGTACAGATGTTAGCTAAAGTCGGATTATCTGACCTCCATTGCTGCAGCAATGCGCAGTCAGGCTTATCAGCCTCTAGGCTTGGTATGGGAAGTGTTTTGACTGTGCTATCAGGTGTGGTCTGCAGTGGGCTGACACAACATGAATCACTGGCAAACAAATCTTTGTCAAAGTCTAAGACTTCTATGAGAGGAGTGGGTGAGGTTTCAGATTTCTGGTCTGCTAAGGTATCCTCTAAATCAAACTGTTGCTCATGCTTCTGCTGAGCCCCATGGCTAATAATATGTTGTGAGGTTTCTTCTTCTCCATAGTTAGTTGAATGAGATAGTCTGTCATCTGCACTTCCCTACCCAGAAGAATTCTATCCAGACAAACTGACACAACTAAGACTAGCTTCTCCATACTTTACTCACCCATCTCCAACCAACCTTTGCTAGGGGATGCTTCTGTAACTTCACGTCACACCCATCTACATATATCTTCTGCCCTGTCAATTGGAGAGGTTACACAATGTTATTGCCAACCACTCTAATACTGATACCTGTATCCACTATCATTTCACCCTTGAGCTTACCAATCATTCTGTTGATGGTGACATCTGGAACACCGTTGATGATGTTGACTAAGGCCATGGTGGCTCTGCATTCCAGACTCCCTTTCCCACACACTTGTGGCTGGTTGGTACTTTACTTGGTGAATAGTGAGCCGGAGTTGGGTTCTTGTCCTTATCTTCAGTTTTTCAGGGCGCACCCTCTCCTACTGCCTGGTATGTCCAGACTTGTGCTGGTATCAATCCTTTCTGGCAGCTTGCCGGTCCTCTCTGAGGTTGGCTGTATCCAACAAGAATGTTGGCTTCTTCAATCTGATGAATTCAGCATCAACTGTTGTGATATAATCAGGAAAAGGAATTGCCTTCAGAACATTAGGCTCTTATCATCTTAAAACTCCAACACAGCAAACAAGATGACAATCACAATCAGATAAGGTAAGGTAACTAAAATGACCACGTGCAGAAAAGGGAGGGAGGGAAAAATGGGGAATGAAAAACATTTGACAAAGTTATCATAACATTCACCCCATCCTTTCAGATGTTCATTATCATAGATTGAGTCTATCAGGCGCATGCCTGTTGCGCTCCTAACGTCTGAGCAGCAGGGCATCCTCAGTAGCAGGAACAGGGGCTTCGGGAGCACCTCTTTGGATCGCATCAGAATCACATCCCACCACTTCACTGTTCACAGGTGCACCGGGCTCAGGCAGAAGGTCATTACTCAGTATACCATCCCCAGGTGGAGCCAGGTGTCGGATCGATACAGTAGTCTCTCGTCCATCAGCATGCCGAATGTGTGCATATTGAGGGTTGGCCTGCAGGAGCTCAACTTCGTCCACCAGGGGTTCATCCTTTCTGGTACGGACATGTCGCTTGAGTAGTACTGGACCAGGATTCATGAGCCAGGAGGGTATCAATTTGCCCGTGGAAGAGCGTCTCTCAAAATTGAAGAGCCTCTCATGGGGACTGCAGTTGGTGGTTGTGCACAGCAGAGAACGCAATGAGTGCAGTGCATCTGGAAGCATGTCTTGCCAACATACCATTGGGAGGCCACGTGTCTTGAGTGCTATGGTTACAGACTTCCAAACTGTCCCATTGTATCTTTCTACTTGTCCATTGCAAGCTGGGTTGTAAGCAGTAGTGCGACTAGCAGCGATCCCTCTGTTTAAGAGAAAATGATGCAACTCCGCACTCATGAAGGAGGAGCCCCTGTCAGAGTGGACATATGCTGGCATCCCAAAAATAGAAAACAGCTGGCATAGGCATTGTATGACAGTTTGGGCACTGACATCCTTGCATGGGAAGACAAAAGGGAATCGGCTGTACTCATCAATTATATTGAGAAAGAGGATGTTCCGATTAATTGACTTCAATGGACCTTTGAAGTCTAGGTTCAGTCTCTCAAATGGCCGAGTAGCCTTTATCAGATGTGCTTGTACAGGTTTGTGAAACTGAGGTTTATGTTCGGCACACACCCTACAAGCCTTGTTCATCTGTCTCACTTCTTCAACTGAATATGGTAAATTCCGAGTTCTCACAAAGTGGAACATACGATTTACTCCAGGGTGACAAAGTGAGTTATGAAGTTCCATTAGATCTGTACCACAAGAGATATCACAGGATGCTCGAGAAAATGTATCAGTGGGAATATTTTCAACTCCTGGATGGTATATAATATCAAAGCTGTAACAAGATAGCTCCATCCTCCAACGCATAATCTTGTCATTTTAATTTTTCCCCTCAGCTTGTTGTCGAACATGTATCCGATGGAACGTTTATCTGTCTTTATGGAGAAATGCCTTCCTGTAAGGTAGTGCTTCCAGTGGCGAACTGTTTCGATGATAGCTTGGGCTTCTTTCTCAACTGATGCATGCCTAACAGCAAGGGCGTAGGAACTGCAGCGGCCGGAGCGGCCATATCCGCTACACTTTTTACAAAAAAAAAAATCCAAAAAAAAAAAAAATTGAGCGCACATGCGCACGCCTACGCAGCTGTCCTGCCCGAAAGATTTCCGTTTCAGAATTTGAAAAGAAATGTGTGGTAAAGAGAAGTTTCCAGCCCTCATGGTTCCTCAGGTGGCCTTGGATACACTACATGGAGGGCAGAGATGTGCTAAAGCAAGTGAAGAGAAGAAGCTTCAGTGGTCAGATGCAGCCTTCATTACCAAGGGCTTCTCCAATTGGAAGGCAATTACAAAAATTAGAAAGCCTAGAAACTCGTCTTCTGCCACAGGCTCCTTCGAGGACCTCAGGAGATTGACTATCAAATCTGCTTAACTTGCATATCAATTGGACTTTAATCCCATGAATCTTGTTTAAATATTTAAATAAATCATTAAATAAAAATATATATATATACTCGAGTATACAACCTTATCACTTGGTAACATCACTTGGTAAATAAATGCTGAGTGAAACACAGCTCCTGTTTTTGTCTATTTCTTTACAGTTGCCATTTATTGAATGTCTTACTTCCTGATTACAGAGTTAATTTCTTATAATATCTTTACAGTTTATAATAAATATATTGTGTCTATTATTTTATCTTGGGTTGTATCCATGTTTGAGTAAAAGGGTAAAACCCGGGTAAAAGGTATTTAACCTAACCCGGGTTATACCCAAGCCCTGAGTAAAACCGGTGAACTCTGCCTTGAATGTGCACAAACATCGCACTGATCGATTGAGTTTAGTAGAGATAGGCAATGAATTTATCAGAGAATCTATATAGTCGCCGAGAAAATATCTTTGATAAATTTAAACAAACTGATTTAGACCTGATATGTGATGTAATAGCAACAACTATATATCTTATGAGAAACAATAACATAATTGTATATAGTAATGGTGATAATAGCACTTCAAGAGATGGGTCTGGCTTGTAGTGTGCCCATCATTGTAGCAAGTTCCCTCTGACTGACATTAGGTAAGGTTTGAAAATGCATGCATGAAGTTGTTGTTTGTAAGTTTCCAAACCAAACCCACATTTATAAAACCACACCCTGGTGTGGCAAGGCGAAAAATTTGACAGGGCCTCTACTCTTAAGAATTGCTTCCTACGCCCCTGTAACCTCAGAACCCTGTAATGTGCGGGAGAAGAATGCTACTGGACGTCCATTTTGGTTGAGGGTAGCAGCAATGACAAATTCCGATGCATCAGTCTCAACTTCGAATGGTATGCTTTCATCAATGGCAACACAACTGACTGCTCAATGTCCATATTAAGGGTTTCAAAAGCAGAAACTAGAGGTGATTGAGAGGGGTCTTATCTTCTCAGAGTAATATTGAATCCATTGTGAGTAGTAAGAAAAGAATCCAAGGATTCGACGGAGACTTTTCATATCATTAGGAATAGGGAGTTGTTGCAGAGGGCGTAGACGATCAGGATCTGGCCTGATCTCCCCTTCTTCAATGACTGAGCCAAGAATTGCCAGTTTTCGAGTGGAAAACACACATTTATCTTCATTATAAATAATCTGGCGTCGAGAAGCTGCTTCCAAAAAATGCTCAAGATTTATATCATGCTCTTTCTGATCTTTCCCACATATTGTAATGTTGTCAAGGTAAGGAAAAGTCGCCTGCAGGCTATTATGGTATCCATTGCTCTTTGAAAACATGCCACTCCATTCGTCACTCCAAATGGTAATTGTGTAAATTGGTATAATGCCTTACCAGAGCAAATAGAGATACCAAGTTTTCACCATTAGAATATGAGTAGTATAGCTTGTTACACACTAATGATATATATAATATGCTACTATGTGAATCATCAGTTTAGTCATCATCAGCAAATACATTATCCCCAAATTGTCCTAGATATAATAATGGTCATACGTTATGAAGGTAAGCTAAAAATACAGTCACAGTGTGTAAACAATATATTTGAGTGAACATCTCCTGGATATGGAAATATATACTTGGAATATGTTTTGGTGAGTTTCTTCTAGATATGGTCACTTGCAATATATTATGGTGACTCTCTGGGTATATATTCTTACATTATATTTGAGTGAGCATCTCCTAGATATATATATATATTATGGAATATGTTTGGGTGAGTCTCTCCTAGATATGGACATATATACTTGCAATATGTTTGGGTGGGCCTCTCCAAGATATGGACATAATAATATACTTGCAATATGTTTGGGTGGGCTTCTTCAAGATATGAACATATATACTTGCAATATGTTTGGGCGAGTCTCTTGTAGATATGGACATATATACTTACAATATGTTTCGGTTATACTCTCCTAGATAAGGACATATTTACTTGCAATATGTTTTAGTTAGTATCTTATAGATATGGGCACATATACTTGCAATATGTTTGAATGGAACTGACCTAGATATGGACATGTATACTCGCAATATGTTTGGGTGAGACTCTACTAGATATGGACATAAATATGTTTGAGTGAGAGACTCTCCTAGATGCAATATATTTGGGTGATACTCTCCTAGATATGGGCATATGTACTTGTAATATTTTTGGGTGAGTCTCTGGGTATGTATACTTACAATATATTTGAGTGAGCATCTCCTAGATATATAAGTTTGGGTAAGTCTCTGTTGGAGCCACGCCCCAACAGAACCTGCAGGCAGTAGCCTACAGGCCAAGCAACAATAGCATGTTAATTAGGATTAATCAGATGTTAGCGATCTAGGTGTGAGTCGTGGGAATGTTAAAACAGATTATGTAATGTACTGTGCTGTGTAGATTTCATTGGCCATCTGTGATGTAATGTTGATGAAATAACCATATATGGATGTATGACCATTGGGGGTGGCTGAGAGTATTTAAGCTCAGGCCACCCCTGGGACTAGTCAGTTCTGAGTTTGTACAACTACAGTTGCTATTCCAATCTATTTAGTTAGCCTTAAATGCCTAAACTTCTCTGGCTAGGTTAGCTAAGGTTGGGCAGCCAATTCAGGACTCTGGTGGCAGCCAATTTACAGTTAGGGCAGCTAACGCTTCCGGAGTCAGAGGGTTATCGGGAGCAATCCACCCCTTGCCTACGGACTAAGCTCTAACAGTCTCTCCTGGATATGGAGATACAGTGCTGTATCCAGGATTTGGAGTAGGGGAGGTTCTCAAATCAGGATCCAATGAAATGGCTCATTAAATTGTTTTCAGTTAATATAATATGTTGACCTACTTTGGTTTACCTTCATGATCTGAGATTACTTGTTCATCAGGGACATTAGCATTGCTTGTAGAACACTTGAAGTAGTCCTTCAAAGTCTTAGATATGCTGGCAACTTCCAATCTGGACTGATTCCAATTGACAATGTGCTCAGTGTGATCAGCACATGGTCAATTGGAAATCACTTCCTGTGCAGAATCAGCTGATGATATTATCATAAATAGTAGATCTATGTAAGCTATACAAGTTTGTGGGTAAATTGCTGTCTTTCATTCAGCTTTTAATTGGAAATGATTGACAATTCATTATTGCATCTTCCTAACTTGGACAGTGCAGCCACACATTCATTTATAGGAATGAACATTATGACAGGCCAGGAGGGTGCTATAGCAACCCGAGCCCCCGCTAGATATGGCAATGATGTGCTGCATGGCCCACCAGAGTGACACAATGTTATAGGAGTCCCGTTCATGGGACTCCTAATTTGACAGGAAAGTTTTTATTTGATGTTCAGAACAAAACCACATATTGGTAAAGGGTCAAAGAATAACTTGCATGATTAATTAGAATAATTCAATAAAGTTGGTGGGAAAAGCCAAGCCGCCACAGAGCTTCCCCCAGTGGCTCAAGCCACTGTAGCATGCAGCTTAGCTGGAAGTCGGAGTAGTCAGCCCTTTCTACTTCGGCCCACAGTGCATAGTGGGTGGTGGGTGTGGTCATTAACTACCTGAGGGATTTTTGGTTGCTCCTGCGGTAGCTGAACTGGTGTCCAATCAGGTTGCTGTGAAGTGGGCAACTGGTGAATGCCGAAATCAGCATCCAAGAACGCAGGTTTAAGGCGATCAACTGATACTGTGTCCTGTCTGCCATTGAGATCCAATGTGAAATACTTGGCTGAACTCTCAAGTACTCTAAATGGTCCATCATAGATGTACTGTAGAGGTGTGCGATGTGCATCATGATGGACAAACACAAAGGTGCAGCTCTGCAAGTCCTTTGGCATGTATGTGATGTCATAGTGATTATGTGCTGTCTTGGTCTCAGTCCAGCAATGGTCATACGTAGGTGGGTAAGGAAATCGGACGCTTCGGGCTGAATACCTGACGTTGCAACGAAGAACTCTCCAGGAAGGCGGATGGTTGTTCCATAGACCAGTTCAGATGGTGAGCATCCTATGGCTTCCTTGGGAGCTGCACGGAGACCGAGTAGGACCAATGGAAGCTCATCAATCCATGCAGTCCAGTCAGCCGGGCTTTGAGTGCTGATTTTAACTGCCTGTGAAAGTGTTCCACAATTCGATTTACTTGCGGATGGTAAGCAGTCATGCGATGGTGATGCATCCCCAGTAATGTGCCGTCCAAAGGGTTGAGGTGAATTGTGACCCCCTGTCGGAGGTAATGTCTGCTGGTATACTCCAAATCATGCAATACGCTGAAAGAGAAGGGCACGGGCACATGAAGTGGCTGTAGCATCCGCCATTGGTATAGCTTCTGGCCACCGTGTGTAGCGATCAATGATAGTGAATAGATAAGTTTTACCTTGAGAAATGGGCAGTGGTCCCACAATATCGACGTGAATTCGTTGGAAACGACGATCTGGAAGAGTTCCATGCTGTAGTGGAATGGTCACATGCTGCTGAACCTTTGCTTTTTGGCATGACACACACATTCTGGCCAAGATGCTCACTTGTTTGTGTAAGACCATGCCACACAAAATGTGCTGTCATCATCTTCCTCGTTGTCTCTTAATGCCAGGGTGTCTCAGGTTATGGATTACATCAAAAATAATTCATCGCCAAGCGAGGGGGACAATCGGTCGTGCGACCCTGGTGGAGTGTTGCAGAGTAGAGTCACATTTGAACCTGGAATTGGTAGGTCATTTAAGACAAATCGGGTGATGGCAGTGCGGTAAGTATCTTCTTGCTGTACCCGAGCCATGCACAGAAAGTCAATATCCGGGCAACTGACTGCCATGCACATTGTATTGATGTCGAGATCCACACGGGAGAGGGCATCTGCGACTGAATTATCTCGGCCAGGAACATGTCGCACATCAGTGGTATACTCAGCTATACTGGCTAGGTGCCATTGTTGTCGTGTGGTCCAGTGTTCCGAGCTGCTGGCAAAGGCAAATGTCAGGGACTTGCGGTCAGTCTAGATATGAAATCGGCGACCCTCAATGAAGTAGCTAAAATGTTTAACTGCAGCGTACATTGCCAAAAGTTCACGGTCAAAGGTGCTGTAATTTTTCTGTGCCTTGCCAGCTTCCGAGAAAAGAAAGCGAGTGGCTTCCAGCTATTATCTAGGAACTGCTCCAGGACACCCCCTACTGCTAAGTTGGATGCACACATAGTGAGGCACGTGTTGGTCTTGCTGCTGGGTGTACAAGTAGGGTCGCAGAAGCCAAAGCATGCTTTGTTGAGTCGAAGTGAAGTTGCACCATCCACTGAAAGTCTCGCCCTTTAACATGAGGCATGCTATGTAGCGGGGCTATGAGGGTGGTATAATGGGGGGACGAATCTATGATAAAAGTTTAACCTACCTAAGAACTCGGTTAAGGCCTTGGTATCATGTTGTTGTGTAAACCGAGGAATGGAATCTAATCGCTCGAGTAATGGCTCAACACCCAGCAATGTGACTCTGTGATCAAGAAAATCGATTGTATCGACTCCAAACGTGCACTTGGCTACATTGACAATTGGACCATGTTCGGTCAGTCTCTCAAAGAGTAGACGTAGGTGACGGCAGTATTCTCTGGGATCGGAGCTGGCAATGAGGATATCGTCTAAATACACAAAAAGGAATTCCTCGAGACCACGACAATTTGGTCCATGAGCCTCTGAAAAGCTTGTGCTGCATTCTTGAGGCTGAATGGCATCCTAAAGAATTCAAAAAAGGCCAAATGGTGTTATCACAGCAGTCTTTGGGACGTCAGTGGGGGCAACCAGTATTTGGTTGTGCCCACGTACTAGGTCGATCTTCTGAAAAAATGTTCTTGTCCTCCAGGGGGGGGGGTCGACCATTTTTTTAATTTGTTTTTAAAACGTGTCGTAACTATTGAATTCTTAATCCATTTCTATTGATTACAGTCTCAAAATGTAGCTCATTCTAGGTGCTTTCCAATGACATTAGAATAATGGTGTTGTAATAAACTAGAACTGAAACATGGGCAAAACTACAAAGGTCCTTAAAATGTTTAGATGCGCTCCTGTACCCCAACCACAGGTCTTCAACACTTGCTATTTATGGTGATATTATAGTGATCACAGATCTTGTTTTAATTTTGTTTTAATTCCCTCCAATATCCCAATTTCATTTTTATTCTGTCAGACTGACTATATCTCTTAATCACTGGATTGGTTAGAAATGTATTGGAAAAAACGGAGTAATGTAAGAGCTTTCATAATATATAAAAATTATTTACTACAGACAAAAATTGAAAGAGTTACATGGTATCATGTGATATCACTACATGAAAATTACATTTCATAATAAATCACGTTTGAAAAGTGCATGATAGTAGCTTTAGAATTGCACTAGAATCACACAGTGGTTCGATCAAAGTTGGGAATTGAGAAAGAACAACGTGGCATGTGCAGGAGCAGACATTTGTTCCCCCCTTTGTGGAGATAACGCAGAAATGACGGAATAGCACTGAGCGATATTTTAGCCAAGTTTCAAGTCTTGGCCATGAATGGTTTATATAATTATTATGAACGATCCAACTTACTGCGTTTATTCTTGTTCATCGTGCAGAGTTGTGCAATGAAATGTGAGGATAAAAAGTATCATAACTCAAGAATGGTTGATAATAAAATTAATGTTGAAACTTGAAATACAGCTAATTTAATAGTGAAGGTATAGAATGACGGAAAGAAGAAAAAAGGGGAAAATGGTCTTCTCCCTCCTTTTAATAACCAGTAGAATGTGGAGGGGGGCATGTTGTGGGATTGGGGCTTAGCCTTTTCACATTGGGGGGATGACACACAGTTGACTTACATCCTCATGTAGGTCAGACCAGTCCATTGGTCTGCGGATTTCGTCCATTGTCCTCACTTGACCAAAATGGCCCACGGTCGGGTGTAGCTATGGGCCATCCAAAGGATATAGCTTCCGTTTTCTCACTGCACCATGATCAGTTTGTTGCTTTCTTCAACCACAGGTTGACGCATTAGTAAGCTGCTCTCCCAGAGGCATTTCTCATCATCAGTCTCTGCTAGTTGATGATCCTTTTCCAATGTTGGGTCCAGCTCTCAGTTCCTCAGGGCGTACTCTCTCCGGCCACCATGGGGTGGTTCTTTCGGTCTTGTCTCTGGATTTAGATCATCCCTTTTCATATAAGTCCTCATTAAAAGCAAATGGGAAGGAATCATTGTTCTCCTCTTCTGGTTGTAGTTGTGATGCCCCTGGTCCTCTCGTCAGCCTGTCCACCATGGAGTATTGGCCGCTGCTCCAGAGGGGCAATGGTGCGGGCAACGTATCTGACATTTCTTCCTCCTCTCGTAGCATGCCGGTGGGTATTTACGGCTGGTCCAGGGTTCTTTTTTTGCTCGGTGGCGTAGACGGGTGATTTTCTTCTTCCAGCATCATGCCCAGGTTTGGGCTGGTCATCTTCACCAGGTTGTTGATCTGTTTATCCCTGACCTCTTTATGTTTCTGTGCTTGCCTTCTTGTCTGAGATATTGTGGCCACAGGTGACACTTTCCCTCAGAGATCACTTCTCCTTAGTTTGGGTCTTCAGCCACCTACTTTGCTAGCTGTGGAACATCCCTCTACACCAGCATATCCACTGTGAGGTGTGAAAAGATGCCCACTGTCAACAGCTGCTTGGTGCTGCCAACTTCCAAGTCACTCGTGCAGCTAGGCACCACACCTCCCAGGCATTTACTGTCATGTACGGGATCTCCCAGCTGAGCCTCTGTTGCCTGGAGACGCACCTTGGGTGCAACAACAACTATATGCAGGTGGTGTCAAGCCAGATTGTTGCTTTTTCTCAATTGAGTCATCCATCACTGATCCAGTGGTTGGCGGGCAAGATGACTTGGGATTCATCTCTGAATTGGGCTGTCAGAGGGCCAGGATCAGGACCTACCTAAAGTAGAGCAACTTACATTGGAACAGTCTACATTAAATTATAAGGGTGAGATTGATGAATGTAATGAGAGTGAGGAAGGTGTGTACAAAGATCAAGGACTACTATCTAAAGATCAAGGACCACTATTCAAAGATCAAGGACCACTATCCACAGAATATGGTCTAGATAGTGAGAGTACTACACAACCAATGGGATTGTCATCTGGAACTCTGAGGGTTCCCTGAGCAGCTTTTCAACTATTCCGAATAAGGTCATGAAGTGAAACATGGACACAATTCATGACTAGCTGTGACAAAACAGCCTGCAAATATAAAAGAGACCAGAACTGTTATTAATGTTAGAAAAAGTTTGTCCAAGGGCACTCCTCTCAAATGCCCTCAGAACTGTATCTCGCAAGCGGTTACTCAATACGCTGCCACCAAGTAGTGCACTCACTACCAATATGCTCATCAATACAAGCTCACAATATTTATTATTACAGTCACACACTTCACAACTCCAGCACAACGACTCACAGATGGACCGACCCAGCCCGTAATAACTGCTGCCCTTAAAAGTAGGCTCGCAGCCCAGTCTGGATCTTACCATATATGGTCACAACACAGATGTAACACCATTAACCACAACCAATCGCAACTGTCCAACAGTACTCTAACTAACACACATACAAATATTCTGTGGGTTTAGTCTTTAACCACTACATTAATTTACACATTCCATTGAGTCTCTTATCGCCTGACTACAAGGTTGCCCTGCGACATCCCTCCCTTCTTCTCCTGAGAGTCCTTCGCATACCATCTCTGTCCTTCCATTCCAGCTGGAGAGGCCATCAGCGTTCTGGTGTTTCACTCCTGGATGGTGTACAATGTTGAACAGGTATGGCTGTAGAGAGAGAGACCAGCGCGTTAGGCGTCCACTGTCATCCTTCATCCGGTTCAGGTAGATGAGGTTTCTGTGGCCAGTCATGATAGTGAATGGTGCTCCACTTAGGTACACCTTGAAGTGCCGGACGGATTCCACCACCGCCAAGCACTCTTGCTCTGTGACGGAGTATCGTGTCTCCGCTGGTTTCATCTTCCTTGAATAATATACTACGGGTCGTTCCTTCCCGTCCTCCTTTATCTGACTCAAGACTGCACCAATCCCAACCCCCGAGGCATCTATTTGTAACAGGAATGGCTTCTGTTCATCCGGACTTGCCAGTGTCGGGTCTCGCGTGAGAGCATTCTTCAGCTGCTCAAAAGCCGTCACCTTCTCTTTTGTCCACTCAATCTTGTCCGGTGAGCACTTTCTCGTGACTTCATTGAGGGGGATAGCGATAGTGCCATAGTCAGGTACAAATCTCCGATAGTAATTAGTAAGACCTAAAAAGGCTCTCATGTCCTTCTTCTTTTTGGGTTGCGGGTATTCCAACACCACTTTCACCTTCGCCTGTAATGGTCTAATTTTTCCTTCTCCCACACAATGTCCCAAATACTTGCAATGACTCTCAGCCAACACACATTTGCTTGCTTTGAGTTTTAATCCTGTCTCCTCCAACCTTACGAAAACCATCTCCAAATGTTTGATATGCTCCTTGAAAGTGCGACTGTAAATGACGATGTCATCAATGTAAGCTGAGGCAAAGTCAGCCATGTCTGCAGTGATGGTGTTCATGAGTCTCTGAAATGTTGACGGGGCATTCTTTAGCCCGAATGGCATACGTAGGTATTCCCATTTACCTCGTGGTGTGATAAATGCTGTTTTCTCAATAGATTCCTTGTGCACAGGTACCTGATGGTAATCCTTCTCAAGATCGAAAGTTGAGATAAATGTGGCCTTCCCCAACTTGTCCAGCAGATCATTGATTAGTGGCAACTGAAACGGATCCGACACTGTGATACTATTGAGACGTCTGTAATCAATGCATAAGCGTTAACTTCCATCCTTTTTTGCAACAAGGATAGCAGGTGAAGCCCATGGGCTTTGCGATGGACGCACGATTCCTAATTCCAGGAGTTCCTTCACTGCGTCATCCATTAACCTTGCTTTCATGATGTCCAGTCTGTACGGTGGTCTGCTGATGGGATACGCTGTTCCCGTCTTAATTTTTATGTTTGTTTTCATTGTAAGTCCAGGAGGGCTTTGTACCAAACCCAAATGCCTCTTGACAACTCCTTGAACTTCTTTCTTCTCTTCTTCTGTCAATCCTTTGCTTATGAGGGGCATGCCTTCCCTCTCTTCTTCTCCCTGTGGTCCAAACTTATCAACTTCTTCATTTGTGCTGACCAACATGCATCCTGCCACCGGCGATATGAATTCCTTGAGAAGGTTGATGTATCTCCGTACTTTCCTTCTTGGATGATCCGGCATGTTGAGTTGATATGTGGTGTCGTCAATCTTTTCCTCAATCATGTACGGTCCTTCCCATTCTGTGTCCATCTTGGGACCAAGTATCAGTGTTCGAAGCATTAACAACTCTCCTTTTCGAAATGTTCTTTCTTTAGCATTTTTGTCTAAGTGTTCCTTGTGATCTTTCTTTTTGGTTTCTTAATTTTTTCTTGCCAAGTCCTTAAAAGGGGGGAATCGACCATTTTGTGGGTTTTTAAAAAAACGTGTCATAACTATTGAATGCTTAATCCAATTTCCAAAGATTATGGTCTCAAAATGTAGCTCATTCTAGGTGCTTTCCAATGACATTAGAATAATGGTGTTGCAATAAACTAGAACTGAAACATGGGTAAAACCACAAGGGTCCTTTAAAATGTTTAGATGCGCTCCTGTACCCGAACCACAGGTTTTCAACACTTGCTATTTATGTTGATATTAGAGTGATCACAGATACGTCTTTTGAATTGATAGTTTTTTTGTTTGTTTTTTATTCACCCCAACATCCCCAATTTCATTTTTATGCTGTCATATGCTGTCAGACTGACATATCTCATCAGAAAATGACTGGATTGGTTATGAGTCAATTGAAAAGAAGGAGTAATGCAAGAGCTTTCAAAATATATAAAAATTATTTACTACGGACAAAAATTGAATGAGTTACACGGTATCATGTGATGTCACTACATGAAATTACATTTCATAATAAATCAGTTTGAAAAGTGCATGATAGTAGCTTTAAATCGCACTAGAAATCACACAGAGGTTCGATCAAAGTTGGGAACTGAGAAAGAACGTGGCATGTGCAGAAGCAGACGTTTGTACCCCACTTTGCGCAGATAGCGCGGAAATGACTGAGCGATATTTTAGCCAAGTTTTAAGT
Organism: Cladorhizidae sp. MBARI D1340-BT2; assembly: GCA_028752905.1. NCBI lineage: Eukaryota > Metazoa > Porifera > Demospongiae > Poecilosclerida > Cladorhizidae > Cladorhizidae sp. MBARI D1340-BT2. The sequence continues at coordinate 21,523,111 of JAQNBH010000010.1, forward strand.
CTTGGCCATGAACGCTTATTATATTATGAACAATCCAACTTACTGCGTTTATTCAGTCTTCTTCTTGTTCATCGCGCAGAGTTGCAATGAAATGGGAGGATAAAAAGTATCATAACTCAAGAATGGTTGACAATAAAATGTTGAAACTTGAAATGCAGCTAATTTAATAGTGAAGGTATAGATTAACGAAAGAAAAAAAAGAAGGAAAAAACCCCACAAAATGGTCGATTCCCCCCTTTTAATTCCGTCCAATCGATCTTGTATCGACGTTATGTAGGCAATTATGTTCTTGGGTGTTGTTGCACTTCCAGTCCATTTTTGTTTGAGTGCTTGCAGCGGTCCACGTATTTGACGTCCGTACAATAGTTCTGAAGGGGTGAACCCAGTGCTGTCATTTGGCGATCTTCTGTACTCTCCCAAAAGGAAAGGCAATGCCAGGTCTCATTGTCCGTCCCATTTCTTGCTAGTCTTCCTCATCATCATTTTTAGCGTACCGTTAAATCGCTCTACCATTCCGTCTGTAGCAGGATGGTATGGGGTAGTAGTAATGCTCTTCACTCCCAGTAATCTGTACAGCTCTTTCATTAGCCTGCTCACGAAATTCTGTCCGCAATCCATTAGGATTTCATCAGCTACTCCTACACGAGTGAATAAAATCATTAGTTCATCAGCCACTGTGACACTGTCCGTAACACGTAGTGCAAACGCTTCCGGCCACCGAGTAGCATAATCCATGATGACTAATGCAAACCTCTTCCCTTCAATTGCGGTTGGAAGGGGACCAATCATGTCTATTGCAATGCCAGTGAATGATGTCTGGATAACTGGCAGAGGTCGTAATGGTGCTGGTGGTTGATGTTGTCGTGCTGCACATTGACAGTCATAATAAGCCTTGCACAGTTCCTTGACATCTGCATGTACACCTGGCCAGAAATAATCGTCCAGTATCCTCTGTTTTTTTGTCTTATCTTTCCATGCCAATATTTTAATATTATTATTTTTTCTTTTTGACTGTTATTGTTATTATTATTAATTTTTTTTAATTTATTTTATTTTATTATTAATTTTTATTCTGTATTATATATTTATTATTTATTTTATTTTGTTTGTCTGCATGTGCTGGATGTATCTTTCAGGGTGTGGTTTGCTTCACATGCTAGGTAGCTAGCTAATGGTAATAGTCTTAGCATGACATTATTCCTGATAAAGGCTAGAGTATCTAGTCAGAATATTGAGAAGAGGTTGACTATTGAGGTCATTGTAAGGAAATATATATTTTATTAAGTATTACTAACGGTTGTGACATAACTTGAGCAGGTTATCATACTTATCACACACATGCACACAGACACATTTTGAGATAGAAATCACAAAAAGGGTGGAAACTGATTTCATAAGATGTTGTGGTGGAGAAATAAAATATTTTCGTTCAATAAATCTGTTTCCAGGTCATCTGCTAATGCGTTGAAATCCTTAGTTTGAAGAGCTGTCACAAATGTCCTCCATGTGAAAGGTTAGACCTATACAGTAAACAGGAATGGGATGAAAAGCTCATAAAACTTGTTACAATGTAGTTGTATGTTCACTTCCTAACTCAGACTAAGGGCTGCTACTAAATAAAGGCTGGATGCTTTACCTACATATCCTCATATTTTGGTGCCCACAGAAACTATTTAGTGAAATGTGTGTTGGCAGTAGTAAGTTTATGCCCCATGTTGTTCCACATTTACTATATATCAAGCCATAATGCAAGGTTTCTTACAGAGGGGTTTCTAGGGGGTTGATGGGTAGGTGGAGAGAAGCAGAGTAGAACTTATTTCCTAATTGCCTTGTCTAAACGCTAATAAAAATACTGTAGTCATCTGAATGGTTGTCATGCTGAGTACAGCTTAGCCATAGTATGTGTGTGTGTGTGTGTGTAGGTGGGTGGTCTTGGGCCCCAGGCATAGAATGGAATATGCATCTGGTTATTAGAGCCATGTCCATGCCAGGGCGCGGTCATGACAGATATTTGATACTTAGCCACATAAATAATGCATGGGTGTGTGTGAGCTATAATTAGCAGAGTACATTCCACTGCTGCATGGGAACCTAGCTATAATTACCAGATGCTTATTCTATATTATGTCTGGCCAACTAGATGAGCTACGTAATCAACTAGTTCTTGCTTGCATAGTCATTACGGAACACAGCCTGAGCCAGGGAAGCTTTCTAAAACCTATCACATCCAACTAAGAATTAAGATGACAATAGCTCTACAACAACAAAAATGTTTTTATAGTTGGGGGGAGGGGGGAAAGGAAGAAAAAACAATGAGCCCAATATAATTAGATGACCCTTTACCATTTATACAAATTTTTATATTTTAAATTGTAAGGTGTCTCTTATTGGTTTTGGTCACAATAGACATAGTTGTTTCTTTCTTTTAACATACCAACCCTGTTTACACTCTCAGTCAACTCTTCCCAGTCGACATAATAACATTACAATCAAAAATATTGTCTTGATGTTTCGACTAGATGCTCTATGCTTCATTAAGAATAATGAGACACCAAAACTAGTGTGAGCCTGCTATATATACACCAGTTGTTATCTATTCACCACATGCTACAAAACCATCGCTACACACATCCAACATGTGACCAGAACATGCATCTAGCAGGTGAACCGGATTTGGAAAATAATAAAAAATTAACAAATTAAAAATAATAATAAATAATATATATATTAAATAATAATAATTAATAAATAAACAGATAAAATAAGAATAATTATGGTGGTCATGGCTACAAGTTCAGTCTCTTGAAAGTGTCTCCCCAACAGTCAGGCAAGTTAATTCAACAGTCTCGATTGAACTGCTCACACTTTGGTGCTAGGCCATGTGCAATGTCTCCTTCACTATATAGCAGTTCCTTTTATTGATTACACATGTAAGCAGTCCCAGTTGAACATTGCTTAAAATGGGTCGGTGTGCGGTGAATCTACCAAGCAATAATCAAAAAACCAATTACACTAGCCCATTAAACGATTATTGAAGCCCAGAGCTTATTCAAATCATTTGATGCCAGCACACTTACAAGGTCGATTGATGCTTAGGAATGTACTGAAAAAATCCCAACCCCCATCGTAAATAAATGCCCATGTTTATACTTTGCAAAGATGTCTCCGGAAAAGAATTCTATGCTTAAAAACTTTGACCCATTGCAGTATTTTGTTATTTAATCACTCACTAAGTTGTTAGTCAAGTGCGTCTAAATATTTTAAATTCGATAAATGGAGAGGAAAGAAATATAGAGGTGCAAAAAATAAAAGGAACAAGGATTTGAAACAGAATGCAGCCAAAATGACATTGTTTGTTATGAAAGTGAACTAGACTCGTCATATATAGTGGTAAGTTGTATTACCTGCATAGTTATAGATGGTTTGTATGTAGAATGCTGGTGCTTTTTATTCTTATAGGTAGGCATGCATGGTCTAATGGCTGTTTCATTGAAGGAAGCATAAGTCACAAAGTTATCGACAGTATAGGACACATTCCCCTCAAGCTTGAAATTGCCAATTTTTATTCCTTTAAAATGCAATTATAAAATAATCATATTACAAGCTTCTACTAAACCACTGCTTGAATAATCTCTAAGAATCATTACTTTTAATCCCTTCAATATCACAATACTTTACAACAGAAAACACACTTCCCTTGTCCTATATACTGATTCAATTATCTCCAAATTACAAGAATCGATCATCAGGTACTTAGAAATGTTCAGTTTATATGAGCTTTGGATGTTGTATAACTTGAAGCCTACGTCCTCCGACTATTTTAATTTATTAATTCTATCACAGTACATATGACTTACCAGAATCCTTGCCAAGTGATCTAGAAAAAATTGAAAACAAAGTTAAAATAAAGGTGTCACCGGCAATTTTAATCCTTTTACCAACAAATTATTATGGATAAATGTGTTTGTATGTTTGTGGTGGAGGAAGGGTGTGGAGGGGCGGGTGGGGGGGGGGGGGGGGGGGGGGGGGTGCAAATATATATGTAGAAACTAATAAACATTATATCAGGTGAGAGTCAAACATTGAACCAAATTATATTTATTAACTAGGGATAAAGAAGAGAATATGCAAGTTCAAGCTTATGTTGTCAGAACTTCAGATGGATAGGAAAAACACCTGTTAGTCTGGAAGTAGTTGTGTAGAGCTTTGAATTCACTTTGGAAGCATAGAATGTCCAGAAAAGCCTTCTGCTAACACTCGACATATAAGAGCATGGAATTACCATTTTACAATTGTCCTGGTGGACATCATGACGGGATTAAATAAGATCCACAGAATATTTTTGGATTTGGACCATCAGTAAACACAATATTTCTTGTATAAAGCATGTAAATCAGTGTATTACTCGAAATATTAAACAAGAATTGGGGCATTACTTGTAGACATCAATCATCTTGTAATTATAGTGAACTACCGGGACTTCAAGTTATTGCTCAATTATCAAAAACTGATAAACTACTCATATTGTCTTTGACTAAATGATAGACACACCAAAAAGGATAACTCATCTCCAAAACTTGCTTTTGCAACTTCTTAACATCACAAAATATTACATTTTCTATTTCTAGCTAAAATAATTCCAATGTGCCGCAAATATGGTAGTAAGATTATAAACCATCACACTTAAAAAATTTAAAATGTTGAAATTAGTCTTGAAATATATCTTTGCTATCCTTCCTATATACAAATAAAATAAGATAATTGTTCACAACATACTCTCACAAAATTACAATGACCTTCGCAATAATCAACCCAAATTTACTCTTCGACATTTTGACTAACCTTCACCATGAATAATAAGCGCTAAGACTATCATGAACTGGATATATACCGATGGGTAGATTAGAATCATCGGAAACAGTAGATTTCAAGTTTATTATTGAGAAGGGTGATTGTAATAAGATTGATTTATGTTTGTTTGAAGGCTAGGAATGTTTCTTTGAAGGCTACAGAATTCAGGGAAAGTTTAGTTTGAAGAATGAAATGGACCCGTTTGGGTTAACTTTTATCAAGGAAGGTGATTAGCATCTCAGATTAGAGCTAGAAGGACCCACTGAGGTTCAAATCGCACCATAATGGCAGAGCACTTGTTATTGTTGGCCAGTCTGCCAGTCTGTACATGTGTTTCTATGTCACCAATGATTACATACAAATAATGTAACATGGTATTATTAGTAACAAACTATACTACCTTCATTAGATCTCACCAAATGCAAATGCTCTGCTAGAAAACTCTTCTATAAATAATCTATTAAAAATACTGCAGGTTATGAAAAAGTGAGATTTGCAGAGGTTTTTTTTGCATTCCTGATGATAGCACACAAATAATTACGAGGAAAAAACTATGCTAGCTACATTAAAAGTCAGCCAATGTAAACAGTTCACTAACATGGCTTAGCCATACTCCATTAGAAAATACAAGCAGTTGCTGAAATGGTGAAATTTACAGAGATTAGCATCATCTCAGTCTGGTTCAAAATTTTCGATGAGCCTTAAAAGGCTTTTGGGGAGTAATTTTGATGGTTTAACACCAGAGGGGATTAAGTCCTTCATTCTTATTTTCTGCTCTTCTGCTAGTAATTAATTTTTATCCTTTCCTGAAGTAAAATTTTGGGAATGGTTGAGCTACTGCATGTATTCCCAGCTAAATAAATAACCCCTTGCTTATGGAGAAACCTATAAAAAGTAAAGACTAATAGATCATCCAATTTTGACATGTAGCTACTATAACACTCAGTAAAGATGTCACAATAGAAGAATATATACAGCTATAATATATATTTAACAAAAAGCACCAACCTCACATCAAGCATCACATGTGATCCATACATATACATAGGTAAATTATATATATACATTTATATATTGTGTAAACATGGTAAAAATAAATATATTCTACAATAATTATTATCTGAAACAAATTTATTTAAAAATTTCTTGAAGGGAACTGCAACAAGTACGGAGGAAAACAAAACATAACAAAAAAATTTCACCACAAACCTTTATCGCCCATTTTATCTTTAAAAAAATAATGACTGTGCATCTGGTTTTTAATAGATTTTATATTTCTGTACACCATTTAAAAGTTTATGGGTACCCAAAATGTTTGTGCTCTACATTCTAGTTTTTGGGTGGGTTTTTAGATATAAGTAAAATATATTTTTCCTCATGTGCATAAGTGACTTAGATTTCAAATTTATAATTTATGACATACCTTAAATTAACATGTTCTTCTACAGCTTTAGTGGCATATTTTCTCCTCATGAAATACACCAATACAAAGATGAAAGGTATGATAATAATTATCAATGCTATTGCTCCAACAATCACTCCAATGATTATAGTTGCAGAACCTAAAAGTAAATAATAACAATAGTAATCACATATTACAGATCAAATGAATAAGCTAGCATTTATAATATGATATGTTAATTGCATTGAAAATTAACCCTGGATTATTTAAAAGCTAGAGACAGAGGGGGAAAAAATTCCGAACTGAACATTTCCATGTTAGAAGAAGTACACCTTACAAGTAATGGCAAGTGCAAAATGGAAGCAAATTTGAACAAAAAAAACAGTTTCTGTTTTTTTCCAGATATTAACATCTACTAGTAGGTCCACATAGTTAACACATCATTTATGTTTTCATCCAGCCTGTTTCTAAGGGGCCAAGACTAAATTTGTTAGCTATAGGTGGACATATCTGTATGGATAGTTCCTCCACTTAGCCAAGATCTTGATTTATAGTTATTGCTAATCTTGTCAGTAATTAGCCATTTATAGGCTAGCCATTGATATTAAAAATAAACTTAAATGGGACAGGGAATTCAAGGATAATCACTGTGGAGTACCACAATGCATACTTGCATTATAAATTTTGAACAATATTAGAACTATGTGGTACAGTAAACATAAAATATTACATTTTTTTACTTCTGCTTCAAAAAGTGATGCACTGATACATAATTGTGACAATTTTACTATACATCAAGACATTTTCAAACATTGGTGGTGTACCTGTTTTTGTGTTTTCCATTTTTAATGCTTCAGAAGCAGGAAGGTCTACAGATGATAATTTTAATACACATAATTAATTTACTAAGTCATAGTTAGTAATATACCAGTTTTTGTACCATTCATTTCCGTTGTTTCAGAAATAGAAATGTTTACTTGAGCATCAACTCCTAAATGAATTCTTTTCTTCTCTTCATTTGTGACAGCATGTCCATCAGTGAAATTAATAAATAACAATACAACATTAAAAGTCTTAGGCATGTTATCAGGTAATATAGGAACTTCGATAAATTGTGATTTATTGCCATATTTTTCAAATGTAAAGGACAATCCAGCTGCAGGAAGGGAAAAAAATACATTTCATAACAACTTAATGGTAGATACTCTATCCAATGATTTGTGTTTTTAATCAAGTCATGATGTGCTTTATCTTTGTATCTTTACCGTAACCATAGAGAGATGTTAGCTGATGTACTTCCACAAGAAGATAAATCCACAAATCAAGATATCATTAACAAAAATTTGAGGAAACTAACAACATGCACTAAATACCAGCACTGTATCATATGCATAACCTGTAAGCTGCTGAGTCATTGCAAACCAGCAAACAAATTTTGCTTCTAGTGATGGGTGTGCGATTAAATTAATAAAGGTTGAATGATTGTTTCTCAATCTTTGACTATAATTATACCTTAACTGTTTTCCTGAGATTACTAGTCCAGGATTCTACGGTTTAACGTCCACTGGTTTGTTTAAATGTTAGTACCTGAGATTACTAGACAAGGATACTAGAGTTAGACCTCCACTGGGTTGATTAAATGTTAGTTTCTCTGTCTTTTTGTGGAACAAATCTATGTCCTAAGATTCCTAAATGACTTAGTGCACATAAAAATTTACCTGCTGGGTTGCTTAAATGCTAGTTCATCTGTCCTTTTGTGGAATAAATCTATGTCCTAAGATTAGTAAATGACTTTGTGCTCATAAAAATTTACCTGTACATATAATTTAGTGACTTTTATTTTGGAGGAAAACTTGAAGCATCAGATAATACATGGTACATACAGTTTTATGTGAACATTACAGGATTTTGATGATCTGCAGAATACCTGTTTAACCTTACGAACTCATTTGGCTATTTCTGAATTTTTATTTATTTTTATTTTTGTTCGCTAGTTACTATGAACTTTTGTTTTGAGCTCACTTCATGAAACAGACATACTTACAACTTGCTTACCAATAGCAGTCGAGGTGAAGCTATTATCCACAATACTTGCCCCCAAAATAACTCCAAAATCTCCAAGATTTCCACTGAACAATGATACATTCAGATTGACAGCTTTATCATCATTTCTGACCGAGTAAATCACTGGATTAAACTGAAAATATAATTCTGGAAGAAAATCAAAGATATTCATATTAAGACACAGATTTTTAGTGACTATGGCTATAAAAGATAATGATCCTTAACACTATGCAGGTCCAAGACAATAATGACGGATGTTACCAATAATTGCACAGTGCACTTAACACAAGTATGCTATAGGGTTATCAAGATTTTGTGCTATATTAATTTAGTAAATACCAAACAAACATGCAACTTACCCAAATTTATTATAGGGAGTATATCTAATACCAATATAAATGGAGCAAAAAACACTTTTAGCTTCATTGAAAATTTATTTTAATCCAACTTCAACTATTTAATAAACATTGATGAAAATATAAGATTTGTTTTTGGATACATCTTTATGGCAATAGATTTTCCATAAAGATGGCAGCTAATGTAAAACATATTTGTGAATATAATTCATACAACTGAAGGAATTACTCACCTATGACATGCTTATTAATATAGCATTATTACCCATTCTACAAAACTTGCGTCTTTTCCCATTTCTAAACATCAGCAGAACAAAGTTTATCTGACATAAAATTATAAAGAATTACCTTCATAACCATTAACTGAACTTAGTCTCTCCAACTTTATGAAAATTGTCATTGAATCTCCCCAAAAAACTCACTGATAGTGATTTGGAAGAAATTGTCGACGTGTGGAGTAGGAAAGGTAGACGGATTGCTGTGTAAACTCTCTTATCTCATTACATACACTGCCTATGCACTTTGTGTCAAGAACTCATCAACATCAATAATGAATTTTAATTACACGATTTCCAGGGTTGGGGTGGTGGGGGGGGGGGCAAAAAAATTCGAAGGGCGGGGGCAGCTACCTAATTGTTATGTGCAATATACCCACCTCCACGTCAACACCAAAATTTGGAGTTCACTTCCGCCACATCCCAAAAACTCAAAAATCCTATGAAATCCTTCAAACACAAACACAACCCCCAAGATGGCATTTGTGAAACTTTGTCACATCTTTAACCATTATACCCCCCCCCCTCCCCACCCTTAAAATCCAGATTCCTCCAGTTGCCCCCCCCATCCCCCTGGACAATTTTCTAAATGAAACCTTGCAAAGAAATTTCCAAATTAGATGGGTAAAGAGTTTCAAGGTATTGTGTATTCAAGTAGTTGTCTATTGGTAGCTAAAGGAGTTTCAACTAGCCATGTATTGCTAGCTAAAGGAGTTTCAAGGATTGTGCTAAAGGAGATTTAAAGATCTAGGCATTGGTAGCTAAAGGAGTTTCCAGGATAGGTTTATTAGTAACTAAGGATTTAATGGAGGTGTGTATTGGTAGATAAAGGACTTGCCAAGAGCTGTGTGTTGTAGCCAAAGGAATTTCAAGTAGCAATGTATTGGTAAGTAAAGGAGTTTCCAGGAGTTGTGTATTGGTAGCTAAAGGTGTTCAATAAGCTCTCTATTGGTAGCTAAAGGAGTTTCAAGGAGCTGTGTATGGTAGCTAAAGCAGTTGCAAAGAGCCTTTTTGTAGCTAAAGGAGTTTCAAGAAGCTGTGTACTGGTAGCTAGCATGGAGGCCAACTTTAATATTGCAGTGGTTCTCTCCCATGCATAAGAATATTACAGATCTGGTCAGTCTATTTGTTTAGGTGGCCTCCAGCAACTCTGTGGGTTCAATATTTCATGCTTCAAATCTTTCTCAATGTGCAAGCTCTAATCAAGGTAGGTCCCTTACATGAGGAGATATTTTCATACATCAATCTCAAAGCAATGCAATTGCAGGCCTAAAGCCATGCAGGTGACTTTGTGCTGATGGTCATAACCACGGATTAGATGGACCACCAGGTTAACTGAACCAGCATCTTCACCAACAGTGTACTCCAATGGCACAAATGCAAACTCCAGTACTAATTTTTTTAAATCAAGCAAGAACCTTAGTAGTAGGAGAAAACAATAATGGCTACTAAAGAAAAGGAACCATTTACTTCAGGCTTGCTCAGAGTTGAGTGATCTCTCATATAAGTCAAAATTGTGATTATAATAAATTATGTAGCATTAGATTAGTCACCACTCGCAAAAGTTCATTTATCTTACTTCACACCCTTGAAACATTTCTCCTTCAGAGAGTTATAACAAGTTCTGTGTTGCCAGGTCTGAATGATTTTGGAAAAGGTTACTGAAGCCCAAGGTAAGTATATCTTTCACAAGCTAGAGCACAATGGATGGCTAAACATGGTTCTACCTTTTCAATCATATACATATGGTGACAAAGCTACTTAGCTCCTAGTGTGACCACGCTTGCAATTAGTTTGTCCCTCATCCAGATTTTGTGGAGTGTAATTATGGCTGGTAAACACCAAATCCGGAGGTTTTCACCTCTCAATATGTTATTATGGATTTACCATCATCATCCAAGATGGTGATTTCTGCTAAAGTAGGATCCAGGGTCAGACGTGGGACTGCAGTACCTAGAAGGCTTAGATTTGCAGACAGGCTCTCAAGAAATTCATAAAATAAATCATCCACGAGTGGGAAGGTGACATTCAATACAGGACTGCCAGCCAGGATGATCACTCCATTATCGCCAACATCATCCAGGTAATCAGAGGAAACTGAATGTTGAAGTGGGAGTAAAGATGATAACGATTATACATTATTAAATTTGGCCGGCTTCAATCATTAACCATGCCAAGGCAAAACCTTGCTAACCACACCTTTCAATGATCATGTTCAATGCCAATAGGAACCGAGTGTGTTATTTAGAATCTACCATCGGTCAGAGATTGAACGAATTCCAGTTTGAGATGGTAAATGACTATTCAGTCAATTATAACAACTGCTTCTCTCTACAGTTACTCTCAGTGGAGTCCACCATTTTTGGAAGCTCTGCTGTTGAGAATGTCTGCTCAGTAGCCTATACCCAGAAGATGCCCTTGGCGGATTCCTTGATTATAAGCAGTCTGTTGTTTTTGTTTGCTTATTTTGATGGACCCAACCTTCTACAAATCTGCAGCTTTGTTATCAGAATCAATAAAATTCGACAGAATTTCAGCTGGTGTATATAGCTATTCCAATAGTAATGAGGACTGAGCATGTGCCTACAGTTGGAGGGGCAGATATAAATGGAGCAGTCTTGATGAAAGGATTTAGTAAAAACAATTTCTTCATTATTTGCTCATTATTTTTTCATGTTGAATTAAATGACCATTTAGAAATTACTATTTCTCATGATGGGTGGTCTTGTGCAAGTAACTTTCCACTGTTTAACAACACTCATGGAAAGTTTCAGAAACCCTCCCCCTCCACCAATTATGATTGAAAGTGGGGAAAAAGAAATTTAAAAGTGAAATCAGAGCTATAGTGAGTTTAGACATTATTGTATTTAACTCACGAAGAGCAGATCCATCAGACAGAGAGATCAAAAGAGATACATCTCGCCCTAAACTGCCAGACATGATTCCAATCTGCATGGTTGCTAATCCATCAGCCTCATTCGCAGTGTAAGATGTCTCAATGAAACCAATAATAGCCTCTACAAAAATAAGAACAAACTGCATAATATATTTGACTCAGTGTCGGGAGGAAAGGGGGGGGGGGGGGGGGGTGGGGAAGATAGAGAAGGCATGACTCTATCCCACACTCCCCCTTCCCCAAGAAGATATATTCTAAATACTCAAATACTTAATTCTAAGAACATGTGGTAATTAACACATTTACCCAGTTCTCCAGCGAAACAAAATTTCCTGATAAACTAATGTAAAATTCTAGCATGGCTGTCTCACAGCCAGACAATTATTACTCTTCAGTCTAGCTGCTCTGTAATTGTAATCAGTTCAGTATAAAATCCAACTTAAAAAATATAGCAATCACAATAACAAAAAACCAACATGCCTGCAAAGTAAACAAACTTCTTTACAATATTACACTTCCTCTATGAATTAATATCAGTGATCATGGGTTGGCTACAATTTACCTTGTGGCTTTTATGGGATTTTTAATACTTCTACAAGTGTTGCAATAAGTGATGCAGTGTTCCGCCCAGGATTATTTTAAGGGATATTGGCTTGTCATCAGTGGAGTAGCGGCCATGATTTTCAGTGTGTGTTTTTGGTGTTTTTGGTATTTCTGTGTTTACAGGTTGCAGGAGGTACAATGGACTAGACATAATATTGTTACATGTAAAAGAGCTATGAATCAGTACAGTACCATGAAACATGCAGTATATAATACAAGTTATACTGAAGCCTGAATACTCATATTATTATAATAGTGAATATAACTTCTTGATGGGTGTAGTGACTTCTGTGATAGTGTTTACAATGATGATTCTGGAAGAAATGTGGTTTCATAAACACAAAGGGAGACTGTTTATGTGTAAAGTGAGGGCTAAGCTACAATCTCTCATAGGCACTGCGCACCATCTCCCCAAATCCAAGTTATCCTACCGCAATGAAGCACTTGCTCTTTGCATGCTTCACTAAGCTCTGCCTTGTTAGAGTCGTGCATGGCAAGTTGATCTATGTCACTCAGCCGATGGCGACATCCTTAGGACTATGATTATATTATCAGTAGAGCAAACATGCCACACCTTGCCCATCTTCAAGCTCTAACATCCAGGACAAGTTCAACTTCCATTCATATCATTGTCAGCCTTCCTGTGCTCGTTTGAGCTCTACTAGGAACACCCTTATCTGGAATTTTCTGCTTTGGTATGTCTCACTCGCGAGACGTGAGCTACTCTGTAGCCAGAACTGCTACAAATATTTAGCCAAAAACAGCCACAATATGTAGCATCATCAATGTGACAAAAATTAACTTTAACTGTAATAGTAGTACAATGGGTAAGACGTATCAGTCGATATGCCTTCAATTTCAAAGGAATATCAGACTGATACGCTGCGTGTGTTGTGTGTGTGTGTTGTATGTGTGTCTGATTGTGTGTGTGTGTGTTGTGCGTGTTTGTAATTGTGTGTGTTGTGTGTGTGTGTGTGTGTGTATGTGTGTGTGTGTGTTGTGTGTGTTGTGTGTATGTGATTGTATGCATGTGATTGTGTGTGCATGTTGTGTGTATGTGTGATTGTGTGTGTATGTGATTGTGTGTGGGTTGTGTGTGTTGTATGTGTGTGCTGTGTGTGTGTGTTGTGTTGTGTGTGTGGTTTGTGTGTTGTGTGTGTGTTGTGTGTATGTTGTATGTGTGTGTGTTTTGTGTGTTATGTGTGTGTGTTGTATGTGTGTGTGTGTTGTGTGTGTTGTGTGTGTGTGATTGTGCATGTGTATGTGATTTTGTGTGGGTTTGGGGTATTGTTGTGTGTATGTGATTGTGTGTGGTTTGTGTTGTGTGTGTTGTGTGTGATGTTCAAGTATTACATTGGTATCCTGCACATGTTGGCACAATAGCCTAATATAATATTCAACAAAAGCTCCAGTTGTCATTCATCTTTGGCAAATATTTGTGATGATATCGAAAAAGTGACACTTTTTAAAAAGTATGTAAATGACCATTATCATATACTGGAATGTTTGGTAGTGAATTTAACTTAGCAGTTGGGCAGATTGACAGAGGCACCAACATATTAATTTTAGTTCCTATAGGGTCTGTCATTATTAAACTGGTAGGTAATTTTTTCATATTGCAAGAATAATATGCACTGTTCAAATATTTCTAAAAGTGAGGCTCCAAACAAGTCTTTCATTTTGGTGGTACAAAGAACGAGGGCAAATGCTTCGCAATATTGCAACCAAGAAGAAATATTATTTTGTAGTTATTTTCTCTCTCTGTCATGGGGGAATTCTTTATGTACACACCTACTCTTGCCTCTTCACCTACTCTCAGATATATTTTGTGTAAGAGCAAAGACAGGAATGGGGTATCTTCGCTATCCACACCTACAAGCAAAACATCTGGCTCATGAGACTCTTTTTCACCTACTCAGATGCCTAATAAATGTGATCTCTCAGGACTATTTGCATGAAAAACATCTATGCCAGAATGGCACTCTTGATATTATTAGACTCCATGAGAATCTCGACACAAATTTGCAATATTTTAGTCGCTGCAATTGCTTTGTCAAGAAATAGCTGTTGCCTTGGTTTCATTGCACATGATGCTCAAGCCACTAGCTAAATTAAAATCCGCTAATTTAAATTTCCTCTATGGTTGAGGCCAATCCACCAAATTTAATTCCTGACAAATTGTCCAGCTATACAGTACCTATATGGCAATACACCAACTTGAGTAATGGATTAGAGATAGCTTTGGCATTAGCATTAGTATTGGATCGAAGACTGCCCCACTGGTATCTATCAGTGCAACTTCCAAAAATTTTACAAAATAATCTGTAAAGCTAAACTACAATTGGACACAGATGTGCAATAGACAACCAAACAAAAAACAGATACAATGGTGCTATCATTATGCAAAGATAAATATGTTGCTATCACTATGCAGAGATACATAATGTTGCTATCACTACACAGAGATACATATCTTGCTATCACTATGCAGAGATACATATCTTGCTATCACTATGCATAGATAAATATGTTGCTATCACTACGCTGAGATACATATGTTGCTATCAATATGCAGAGATACATATCTTGCTAACTATGCAGAGATACACATGTTATGATTATGCAGAGATACATATCTTGCTATCACTATGCAGAGATTGTTGCTATCATTATGCAGAGATACATATGTTGCTATCATAATGCAGAGATACTGTGTTACTATCATTATGCAGATGCTACCTACCTGTTAATTCAACTCCTAACCTTCAAGGTTTATGCACTTACAATTGACTTCCACCAAGTTCCATTCATTCATCATTAATCAAGTTGTTTCTTTTGTTTTTAAAAAAACATCAACAAGTTGTTGTTTTTCACCAGTACATTATAATAGTTACATCCAAATAATACATAAAACTCGACATCATCTTTGAATTGGACTTTACCAAAATGTGTTTTTAAAGGAACTTTATATTCCATAGAATAAAATGAATTTTACCTTTATCGTGTTTATAGTAGCTTACTAAAATTAATGACAACTAAGGCACCAAAATTATACATTTTCCCACTGAAATAGAACAACTTAAAATTATTTCAGCTGGATGCCCAAGCCGAATTATTTAGAGAGTAAATTTCAAGTTGATTTTGATATAGTCTTTGAGAGTCACAGCACTTACCCTCATTGTCAAATATGTCTGCTGATGCAATGAATGGCATCAAAATGATACCACTAGGGATGTCGTCTTCGGTAAAATTCAAATTCCCGAAAAATCTTTCTACGTCTTCAAATGAATCGTCATTAATAATAGTCACACTAGTATTGGATATTACAGTTCCATTGAATGCAAAAATGCAGTCATCAACTTCATCATAGTCAGAAGATGCTGCAATCCAAAGATACAACAACAACAACAACACGGTGTAAACTATAGTCATAATCACAATTACATGGAAATAATGTGCATGGAGCTTTATGAACAAACATTTCACACAGTAAATAATTAAACTCGAGTCGTTTCTAAATATCGTAGTCTAACTACTGAGTGCCTATGGGCATTAAAAACCTCACCCTGAAAAAGAGGGCTTGTGAACCATGCATGGGTTTATTAGAAATGCTCCAATTAATGTACATATTATGGGTATTTGCCGTTCAATGGGTTTAGCCATTACAACTACCATCAAATACAGTCTCTCCTAGGCCTCCACTACTGTTTGGTGTTCCCGACTTCTGAGTAGAGTAACACAAGCACTTATTACTAGGAACCATTTAAAATTACTTGATTGTGAAAAAGACGGGATTCCTAGATAGATTTCTTTGAAGTAAGACCAAGTAACAATCTGTAGCTATGTTTATTTAGCCCAATTGACCTTGACTAAACATTAGCTTATTACATTTTTCTAGAAAAAAATTATTAACTACCAAAAAAATTAAAGAATAACTGTGATATTACAGCATGTACAATGGTCTCAAAACTAAATTTCTATGTTCTGGGCACTTGACCCAGAGAACTGGCATCCATTCACTGCTGACATACATTATGCTAAATAAGCAATATTGACTCTTGGCATACACCCTATGTTCCATTAGCCCTTAATTTGGGCTTTAAAAAAAATTAATATATATACTTAGAAGGTAGATTGCTGATCAAGGCTACAAATAGTGGTCAATGCTGTGTTAAAGCAGAGCTATTGATAGAATAGTATTGGGATGGCTATATAGTCCTACTATAGTTTCATGCTAATGCAATAATCAGGGACATGAGCAACTGAGGGTGTGGGGCAGGCAAGTGGGGTGATGCAAGTCCATGGATGGGATAGGATGATGAATGTGATAATTCAAATCCTCTTGAGGAGTAACTTGTTCTTGTGCCTACACTTTGAAAGGAATTCTGATCGCTTGTTCAATGATGTTTGGCTGTCGGAGTAGATGATGTGGAATTTTATGCATTGATGAAAAGTTCCTCATCATCTACTCCGACAGCCAAACATCTTTGAACAAGCGATCAGAATTCCTTACAAAGTGTAGCACACAAGAACAAGTTTCTCCTGAAGAGCATTTGAATTATCACATTCATCAACACCCATTCATTAACGCCCATCCATGGACTTGCATCACCCAACTTGCCTGCCCCATCTCATATATGCTGCTCACACTTGCCACCTCAGTTGCTCATTGTCCCTGATGATTGCACTAGCATGAAACGATAGTAGGACTAGCCATCCCGATACTTTTCTATCATTACTATTAACAGTGGGGTAGGAAGGAAAAAAATATTGGTTGGGCAGATCCTGATCCGAGATAGTTAGTTATATGCAACATGTTTGAAGATCCTTTATAATTATAGTATATAATAATTATTCATAAATGTCCAAAATAGTTTATACGTGTTTCATTAGTTTCAATAAATTCTTTCATAATGCTGTTCAGATCAAGTGCATCAGTTCTGTCCCGATGTATGTTGAGCATCATGCAATGATTTAAGCGTTGTTGCATCATCGAATTTCTCAGGTAGGTTTTGATACGCTTAAGAGAAGAATAGTTGCGCTCTGCTGAAGCTGTAGTGACTGGAATGGTTAGATATAGCTCATGTAGCTTATACACTTCTGTAATAAAATTTTTCAAACTGGGTTGCTTGTTAAAAACATCACAAATGGCTTGTATTCGTGTCACTTCTCTAACTGGAATTCCATTCATATTTACCGATTTGTTGGCATCTGGAAGGAGCTGAAGGTGGAGTTTAACTTCTGCATGTCAATATCCCTTTGGTAAAGATCAACAATTTCATCAGACAGAGTTACTGGTTTGCCATTAGCACTATCAATCAGCAGAGTCTCGATGCTTCTCACAAAGAGAAAATTGTTCTGTGTGAACCGTTTTTCGAGATCTCCTTTTATGCTATCGATTACTTCAAAATACTCTTTTCTGTAAAGGTACTCTATAGAACTAAAAGCATGCTCCTCTGACCCATCATTTAATCTCCTTGGAAATCGTCGTTGCCTAGGTAATACTGGTTCATTACACTTGTCTCATGCTTCTTCTTTGACAGCCTAAAAAAATGTTTTGAACATTTCATCATTTGTGTACTTGGTCAGAGCGTGAATGGTGACATTAACTGCAGCAAAGCAATCATCAACAGTAGTATTTACTCCTTGGAGTGTAACTGACAACTGTTCTGTAATATTAAAAATTAGTATAGAAAGCTTCAAGCCAAAGTAGGTTTTATATTTGTCCATAAGTGCTATTATACCACTAGCTCGCCTAGAGCAGTCATCTGAACCATGTGAGGATGCTTCCATAGTTACTTGAAGTGACTCATAATTATCAAGAATTGCTTGCATTGCTCCAGTGCGAACTGTCCACCTAGTTGGGTAAAGACTGCGAATTCCTGATTTAGGTGAGCCTTCTTGCTGCCTTTGAACTTTTTCAAATACTACTTGCCTCTTTGGTGAATATTTTATCAATTGGATGACTTCCATAGCAAAATTTAAGGCTTCCTTTATACACTTGGTATTTCTGGCAACATCTTGTACACACAAGCAAGACAGTGCACTTAAATAGCAGACCTGTTTCCATATTGAAATCATCTGGCAACACCACTAATATGACCCTGAAAATTCCTTGCTGCGTCATATCCCTGATCCCTGCAAAGCTCAAAAGGAATGCCTAAAGAAAGTAAGCAATGTTTCAGTGACAAGAAGATACATTCAGCTGTAGTGGCATCAACTTGAATGAGGTCAAAGAAATCCTCATTAATCTCATAATTTTCTGACACCCATCGCAGAGTAATAACAAGCTGTTCACGATTGGAAACATCCCTAGTTTCGTCGGCCAAGAGCGAAAACCACCGCTGAGGAAGTAAATCGACAATCATTGAACGTAACACTTTATGAGCCATTAGCTGAATTATTTCATTAATTATTTCTGGGGACTGGTATTTTTTGGCTTCTACCCAAGCTTTTTCATCGAGCACCTGCTTGAGCATAACAGTCAAATTAGAGCCACCAGCATGGTCATTTCTGACAGAAAACCTTGTCGTTATAAATAATGTAAAGTAGAAAACTGCTTCATCAGACTATGTCTCCTGCTAATTTGGATACTATCAGCTTGACTTTGAAGCATTTCAGACACAGGTGTAGACCTTGTTGAAATATGAGCTGCTATAGCATCCCTGTGAGCTAGAGAACACTCATGCTCTTTAAATCGTGTAGTGGCTTTTTTCCAATTAGAATATCCAACTGTACTAAAGACTGATTGGGCTTTTGTGCTCATAACTGTAACCCCTGATTTGTCTGCTGCTTGACAGTATATAGTAGCAAAATACCTTTAATGATTCGGAGCAAAAGTGAATCCATGCGAACGACTTGTACCATGATGAGAGAAAGTGCCTTTTCTGAAGATTTCTTCCAGAACCATAATATTTTTCTGTTTTGGTTAGCAAAGCTTCATCAGTTGGTTGATTGATTGTCACTCTGGTATAACACAAACTATTACACACAGTTGAGGTTCTGGATGAAGTGGTGATGCTACCAGTAATAGACTCACTTACGTCAGTATCAGAACAAATTTCCTCAGCACTATCATTTGAATCTTCTTTGTCAACCTCTGTCAAATTTAATTTAACATCATAGCAATAAACATGGACAACTTAGCAATAACTACTAGCTAACTTGTATACATACCTTCAAGTGGAGGTGCTTCCACTGAGGGACGAAAGAAGGACTTGATGCCTAACTGACTGTTGTCTATTTTTCTTCTTTTTTCAGTCATATATAGTCACTACTACAGCCATGCATAGTGCACTAAATAGAATATTTTAGCTGCACTGCATTAGTGTACAAGTGTTAGCCACATGTAATAGCTGTTGCTTGTATATAGTAGTATCCTAATGTTTTTATGGAGAATAGCGTTAGCCCACAAGTGTATAAAAGTGTTAGCCACATGTAATAGCTGTTAGCCGCTATGAACATAATTTTATGAAGAATATATTGGGGGGGCACTACCCCCCATTGGTAATATTGGGGGGGCAGCTGCCCCCCTGCCCCCCCTGTTCCTACTCCACTGCTATATATATCTCAGTCAAAGGAAGAAAATGTTACTTGGACAGCTTCTTCCAGCCACTCCTATATTGGTTAACTATTCAAAGATGCTTTGGATCTTCCAATAAAGTTATGAACTTATTCAAGGATTCTTTGGATCTTCCAATAAAGTTGTGAATAGGCAGATGTTCAAAAACAATAATAATAGTTAAAAAAACTTTAAACTTGGATCTTCTAACATCACCGACCACACTATAGTGGATGCTACATAGCCACATACAGTCGTGAATGCACTTTTTAATTCGTGCCCTCATCCATAGGTCCCAGTTGTTCATGTTTCTAACATCGTCTCTTTTCCCCCCCACCTTCACAACTTGAATACCACAATCCATTTATAACAATATTAGTACATACCAAAAAAAAAAAGACTCCAAATTTTCCAACCATGGTTACTAATAATATCTTGGCTACCAAAAAAGATACCCGGGTATAGAGAGGCAGATAAGCAGTATAAAAGGACCGCTGGCTGCAATATAGCTGGGCCACGTGGTATATTCATCAGTAGGTATATCTGTTGGCTAGCAAACTATTGAGCAATCAGTTGGTTTACGAAGTGAAAACCTTGTTCATCTAAGGTATTCTGATAAAGACACCTCCAACAAAATTGCTATATAGTCTGATTTTTGCTAGTCTGATAAAGACACCTCCAAGCTAGTCTGATAAAGACACCTCCAACAAAATTGCTAGTCTGATAAAGACACCTCCAGCAAAATTGCTAGCCTGATAAAAAAGGCACTACCTCCAACAAAACAGCTAGTCTGATAAAGATGCCTCCTACAAAATTGCTAGTCTGATAAAGACACCTCCAACAAAATTGCTAGTCTGATTAAAAAAAGGGACTACCTCCAACAAAATTGCTAGTCTGATAAAGACACCTCCAACAAAATAGCTAGTCTGATAAAGACACCTCCAACAAAATTGCTAGTCTGATAAAGACACCTCCAACAAAATTGCTAGCCTGATAAAAAGGCACTACCTCCAACAAAACAGCTAGTCTGATAAAGATGCCTCCAACAAAATTGCTAGTCTGATAAAGACACCTCCAACAAAATTGCTAGTCTGATTTTAAAAAATGCACTAAACTCCAATAAAATAGCTAGTCTGATAAAAGACACCTCCAATAAAATAGCTAGTCTGATAAAGATACCTCCAACAAAATTGCTAGTCTGATAAAGACACCTCCAACAAAATTGCTAGCCTGATAAAGACACCTCCAACAAAATTGCTAGTCTGATAAAAAAGGCACTACCTCCAACAAAACAGCTAGTCTGATAGAGATACCTCCAACAAAATAGCTAGTCTGATAAAGACACCTCCAACAAAATTGCTAGCCTGATAAAAAAGGGACTACCTCCAACAAAACAGCTAGTCTGATAGAGATACCTCCAACAAAATAGCTAGTCTGATAAAGACACCTCCAACAAAATTGCTAGTCTGATAAAGACACCTCCAACAAGAGAGCTAAAGACACTAGTCCAACAAAAAAAAAAGTCCAATAAAACAGGTTCCCCATACTAGTTCCTTGTTTCGTTTAGCTTGCAGAAATAGAGTAACATTTTCTTAATTCCAGAGTTATCAAGTACAACTCCCACCTCTTGAAGGAGGTTATAACAAAATCTCTTCCAAGTGGCTAATCATAACAACAAGATATACCAGCGTACAGTACAACAAGAATGAACATGTTAGGAAAAGTGTTTAAACTAAACTATGCTCATACAAATGGTACATCCATGTGGTCTCAATGTGTTCCTATCTTTCTGACAATCTAACACTTTTGGACTCTAAACGCTTCGGAATAAAACAGCATGCAATGCAATCCAACTTCTGGCCTTGTCTTCATGCAACTCATGCCATCTTTTTCCATATAGTGGCCTAGAGGCTTGTAAGCCACTTCACCGGATCACAGTGTAGCAATTCACTATAGGTCAGGACAGGCTTCGTTATTTGCAAACCCTTTTCGAAACTATGTTGCCACTACAAGTAACAAGTACTGGAGTTATAGATACTTGGCTTCGAACTGATGGTTGATTGATGTAGCTCTCAATATTGCCATAGCTCACTGCTAGCTAGACTATAATATTATAAGGAGCAATAACAACAAAGTTAAAATCCAAGTGTTTCTTTGTTGTTGTTTTTTGTTGACATGTATCAAAAAAGAAAGGGGGGAAGAAAAAGAATGAAAAAACATCCGGAACATTCCAAGGTAGACCACAGCATTCATAGAATGCTGAAACATTTAAAATACATTACATTGAATTCTTAGATGTGGGGTGTATTAGATTTTAAATGGTGTAAAGGGTTTAGATTTTAAATGGTGTAAAGGGTTATCTAAACATGCAAGCTAATAACATGGTCCATGATTTTGCTGACATGGCACTAGCACTGGCACCATCACAAAAAATACTAGCTGCCAATGCACCACGCCCATTGTGTACTTTGTTCAGCCTTGTGGCTGATTTAAACATCTTCAAAAACAAGTATCTGAATCAATCTCAGAAAAAGCCCCAAAAATCATGGAGGGAACCTCTGACTCACCTCTCTTTGATTGACGCAGAGAAAGAAGATGGTCTTTTATCTCCACCTCCCCTCACCTAACCCCCCCCGTGAAGGTGATCATTACATTCAAAGATTAATTATCAAATGCGCTGTAAATATTTTGCTTTTTTGTTTGTTTGTTTCTTTCTTTCTACAAGTAGTTATGTTGACAAGTTTGCAATAAAATTTAAAAAACTGTTTTGAAGGAAAATCTTCTTACAAAATGTCATCATTGATACATAATAATATTTATGTATATATATATATATAAGTACAGTGGCTTTAGATACTAGTAATAGACTTTGGAATTTCAGGCTCACATGTTGCACTTCCGTCAGTTGTGAAGAATCGTAGAACCACAATAGATCCAAGCTTTCCTTCCAATACGCCAAAAGTAAATTCAATTGTTCCCACATCTTCATCCGCACTGTACTCCGCAGGTACGAAACCCAGTATAATCACTGAACAAAAGCATCAAAACAAAGTGATTAAGAAAACTACAAGCCAAAAATCATTATCTATCTCTATGGTGTTATATTTCCATTTACCATCATCGTCATTGATGAATATTTGAGAAGAACTCATTGACTGGATTCTGCTCCGTTCTTCAGGAGAGAGATAAACTTGACTTCCTCCTATTGCAACAGTATAACCTGTTAACCATGCAAAGAAGAATTCTGTTTGCTCAGTCAGAAGATCCTCTAAGATAGCAACATCAAATGTCTGTTGTGAATTAGCAGAAGAGAAATCCAGTGAAACAGAATCCACTGCTGTGTAGTCCAAACCAGCTGCAAATAAAAATGGAAGGTGATGAAGGGAGGGGGAGGGAGGGACAAGAAAGAAGGGGAGCTGTCAATATCAGATTAGGTCTTTCTCCATTTCACAATGTCACAGATACCTTAGCATTGCACTATTCATGTACTGTTTACTCGACTAAATAGCACACACTGTACTGTACACATAGTGGTGTTACCTATAGCAGTAGCAGATTCATCATTAGTAGCAGCAGATACAGTAACAACTAAGCCTTCCAACACCCCATGGGTTAGATCGACCATCAGGGAAACTAAACCAGCATCTTCAGCAAAGGTGTACTCCAATGGCACAAATGCAAACACCAGTACTACACGAATAAAAAAATATAGCAAGAACGTTAGTAGTAGGAGAAAACAAAAATGGCTACTAAAGGGAAGGCACCATTTACTTCAGGCTTGCTCAGAGTTGTGATTTCTCATAATATTTATAGTCGAAGTTGTGTTTATAATAAATCATGTTGCATTAGAATAGTTGCATTAGAATAGTCACTACAAGCAAAAGTTAATTAGTTACTTCACACCCTTGAAACACTTTCAGAGAGTTATAACCAGTTCAGTGTTGCCAGGTCTGAATGATTTTGGAAAAGGTTACTGAAACCGAAGGAACTTTCACAAGCAATGGATGGCTAAACATGGTTCCGCCTTGTCAACATAGCAGGTACATATGGAAACAAAACTACTTAGCTCCTAGTGTGACCACACTTGCAATTAGTTTAGCCCTCATCCAGATTTTGGGGAGTGTAATTATGGCCTATCAACACCAAATCCGGAGGACTTCACCTCTCAATATGTCATTATGGATTTACCATCATCATCCAAGATGGTGATTTCTGCTATAATAGGATCCAAGAACAGACGTGGGACTGCAGCACCTGAAAGGCTTAGACTTGCAGACATTCTCTCAAGAAATTCATAAACCAAATCATCCACAAGTGGGAAGGTGACATTAAATGCAGGATTGTCAGCATTCAGGACGATCACCCCATTATCGCCGACATCCTCCAGGTAATCAGAGGAAACTATAATTATGTTGAAGTGGGAGGAAAGGTGATAACGATTATACATTATTAAATTTGGCCAGCTTCAATCATTAACCATGCCAAGGCAAAACCTTGCTAAGCACACCTTTCAATGATCATGTTCAATACCAATAGGAACCGAGTGTGTTATTTAGAATCTACCACTGGTCCAGTGAAAACGAATTCCAGTTTGAGGTAGTAGTGAATGACTATTCGGTCAATTATAACAACTACTGCCCTCTACAGTCGCTCTCAGTGGATTCCACCATTTTAGGAAGCTCTGCTGATGAGAATGTCTGCTCAGTAGCCTACACCCAGAAGATGCCCCGGGATGATTCCTTTTATAAGCAGTCTGTTGTTTTTGTTCGCATATTTCGATGGACCCAATTCTACAAATCGGCGGCTTTGATATCAGTATCAATAAAATTTGACAGATTTTCAGCTGGTGTATATAGCTATTCCAATAGTAATGAGGACTGAGCATGTGCCTACAGTTGGAGGGGCAGATGTAAATGGAGCAGTCTTGATGAGAGGATTTAGTAAAAACAATTTCTTCATTTATTTGCTTGTAATTCACGTTGAATTAAATGACCATTTAAAATTACTATTTCTCATGATGGGTAGTCTTGTGCAAGTAACTTGCCACTGTTTAACAACACTCATGGAAAGTTTCAGAAACCCTCCCCTCCACCAATTATGATCGAAAGTGGGGAAAAAGAAATTTAAAAGTGAAATCAGATATATAACGAGTTTAGACATTATTGTATTTCACTCACGAAGAGCAGATCCATCAGACAGAGAGATCAAAAGAGATACATCTCGCCCTATACTGCCAGACCTGACTCCAATCTGCACGGTTGCTAATCCATCACCCTCATTTACAGTGTAAGATGTCTTAATGAAACCAATAGTAGCATCTACAAAAATGTTAACAAATTGCATTATTGTTTGTACATAATTCAGATATCTCGCTGTTATAGGTACAGTCGAGCTAGTGTTTCGACTTTATCCATCTCTAGTGTACAATTCCATCACAGCTGCTCAAAATACCATATAAATTAAAATAAAAAAATGTAAAGTAAGATAGTTGTTAGTATTTCACATCCTCATCATTGATCATGGACTAACTGGTGGTAGTTACCTTGTGGGCTAACTAACTCTGCTAGTGCTGCACTACAAACACTTCTATTCACACTTCACCATACAAACACCACTTCAACTTATATGTGATAACAACACACAGAAATAACAACAAATACATTTCCGTAATAAAAACAACAACCCACTATACCCGGCCAAGTTCCAGGCTATGGCTAGAGCCAGACTTGACTACATATATGGTATACGTATTGCCAAAGCTGTCCAATATTAGCTATCTACATGAACCTAGTCATTTCAAAACGTAAAAATATGAAGGGAAAAAAGGACCTGTAAGGTCATGAAAAGTTACAGGCTCGTCTGCAAACAGCAGTAACTATTACTATCAAACTAATGTTGTGATCACAAATCTATCAATAAGTCACTCATCATAAACAACTAATGCATCATTAATTAGAATAGGATTACTTACAACTCATAATTAGAGGACAACATTTTATCTTATGTACCATCGTCATTGATGAATATTTGAGAAGAACTCATTGACTGGATTCTGCTCCGTTCTTCAGGAGAGAGATAAACTTGACTTCCTCCTATTGCAACAGTATAACCTGTTAACCGTGCAAAGAAGAATTCTGTTTGCTCAGTCAGAAGATCCTCTAAGATAGCAACATCAAATGTCTGTTGTGAATTGGCAGAAGAGAAATCCAGTGAAACAGAATCCACTGCTGTGTAGTCCAAACCAGCTGCAAATAAAAATGGAAGGTGATGAAGGGAGGGGGAGGGAGGGACAAGAAAGAAGGGGAGCTGTCAATATCAGATTAGGTCTTTCTCCATTTCACAATGTCACAGATATCTTAGCATTGCACTATTCATGTACTGTTTACTCGACTAAATAGCACACACTGTACTGTACACATAGTGGTGTTACCTATAGCAGTAGCAGATTCATCATTAGTAGCAGCAGATACAGTAACAACTAGGCCTTCCAACACCCCACGGGTTAGATCGACCATCAGGGAAACTAAACCAGCATCTTCAGCAAAGGTGTACTCCAATGGCACAAATGCAAACACCAGTACTACACGAATAAAAAAAT
The DNA here is from genome assembly GCA_028752905.1 of Cladorhizidae sp. MBARI D1340-BT2. Classification (NCBI taxonomy): domain Eukaryota; kingdom Metazoa; phylum Porifera; class Demospongiae; order Poecilosclerida; family Cladorhizidae; species Cladorhizidae sp. MBARI D1340-BT2. Next base: position 21,549,717 of record JAQNBH010000010.1, read on the forward strand.
ATAGCAAGAACGTTAGTAGTAGGAGAAAACAAAAATGGCTACTAAAGGGAAGGCACCATTTACTTCAGGCTTGCTCAGAGTTGTGATTTCTCATAATATTTATAGTCGAAGTTGTGTTTATAATAAATCATGTTGCATTAGAATAGTTGCATTAGAATAGTCACTACAAGCAAAAGTTAATTAGTTACTTCACACCCTTGAAACACTTTCAGAGAGTTATAACCAGTTCAGTGTTGCCAGGTCTGAATGATTTTGGAAAAGGTTACTGAAACCGAACGAAATTTCACAAGCAATGGATGGCTAAACATGGTTCCGCCTTGTCAACATAGCAGGTACATATGGAAACAAAACTACTTAGCTCCTAGTGTGACCACACTTGCAATTAGTTTAGCCCTCATCCAGATTTTGGGGAGTGTAATTATGGCCTATCAACACCAAATCCGGAGGACTTCACCTCTCAATATGTCATTATGCATTTACCATCATCATCCAAGATGGTGATTTCTGCTATAATAGGATCCAAGAACAGACGTGGGACTGCAGAACCTGAAAGGCTTAGACTTGCAGACATTCTCTCAAGAAATTCATAAACCAAATCATCCACAAGTGGGAAAGTGACATTCAATGCAGGATTGTCAGCATTCAGGACGATCACCCCATTATCGCCGACATCCTCCAGGTAATCAGAGGAAACTATAATTATGTTGAAGTGGGAGGAAAGGTGATAACGATTATACATTATTAAATTTGGCCAGCTTCAATCATTAACCATGCCAAGGCAAAACCTTGCTAAGCACACCTTTCAATGATCATGTTCAATACCAATAGGAACCGAGTGTGTTATTTAGAATCTACCACTGGTCCAGTGAAAACGAATTCCAGTTTGAGGTAGTAGTGAATGACTATTCGGTCAATTATAACAACTACTGCCCTCTACAGTCGCTCTCAGTGGATTCCACCATTTTAGGAAGCTCTGCTGATGAGAATGTCTGCTCAGTAGCCTACACCCAGAAGATGCCCCGGGATGATTCCTTGATTATAAGCAGTCTGTTGTTTTTGTTCGCATATTTCGATGGACCCAATTCTACAAATCGGCGGCTTTGATATCAGTATCAATAAAATTTGACAGATTTTCAGCTGGTGTATATAGCTATTCCAATAGTAATGAGGACTGAGCATGTGCTTACAGTTGGAGGGGCAGATGTAAATGGAGCAGTCTTGATGAGAGGATTTAGTAAAAACAATTTCTTCATTTATTTGCTTGTAATTCACGTTGAATTAAATGACCATTTAAAATTACTATTTCTCATGATGGGTAGTCTTGTGCAAGTAACTTGCCACTGTTTAACAACACTCATGGAAAGTTTCAGAAACCCTCCCCTCCACCAATTATGATCGAAAGTGGGGAAAAAGAAATTTAAAAGTGAAATCAGATATATAACGAGTTTAGACATTATTGTATTTCACTCACGAAGAGCAGATCCATCAGACAGAGAGATCAAAAGAGATACATCTCGCCCTATACTGCCAGACCTGACTCCAATCTGCACGGTTGCTAATCCATCACCCTCATTTACAGTGTAAGATGTCTTAATGAAACCAATAGTAGCATCTACAAAAATGTTAACAAATTGCATTATTGTTTGTACATAATTCAGATATCTCGCTGTTATAGGTACAGTCGAGCTAGTGTTTCGACTTTATCCATCTCTAGTGTACAATTCCATCACAGCTGCTCAAAATACCATATAAATTATATAAAAAAATGTAAAGTAAGATAGTTGTTAGTATTTCACATCCTCATCATTGATCATGGACTAACTGGTGGTAGTTACCTTGTGGGCTAACTAACTCTGCTAGTGCTGCACTACAAACACTTCTATTCACACTTCACCATACAAACACCACTTCAACTTATATGTGATAACAACACACAGAAATAACAACAAATACATTTCCGTAATAAAAACAACAACCCACTATACCCGGCCAAGTTCCAGGCTATGGCTAGAGCCAGACTTGACTACATATATGGTATACGTATTGCCAAAGCTGTCCAATATTAGCTATCTACATGAACCTAGTCATTTCAAAACGTAAAAATATGAAGGGAAAAAAGGACCTGTAAGGTCATGAAAAGTTACAGGCTCGTCTGCAAACAGCAGTAACTATTACTATCAAACTAATGTTGTGATCACAAATCTATCAATAAGTCACTCATCATAAACAACTAATGCATCATTAATTAGAATAGGATTACTTACAACTCATAATTAGAGGACAACATTTTATCTTATGTACCATCGTCATCCACAATGCTTATCTCGGTGGTGTTAATCTGAGCAAGAACAGCTGACCCTACGGGGGTCAATATCACAGTGAGCATTTCAGCATCTTCCAAAGCATTATCATCAATGATGACAATGTCTACACATACTCTACGAGTACTGGGTATGTTTCCAGGTCCAGCAAAAAATGTTATGGTGGAAGAGCTTACTGCTTCGTAGTCATCCTCATCTAAAGACACAATATTGCAAAACTAATAAACAACAAGAACAACAAATTTAGCAAATCAAATAAAAGAACTAAGCAGAGAGATTATACCAAGAAAGATATTCCAAAGAAGTTTGGTTAAAGGAAATAAGCTCTTCTATTTTACCTTTACCTTCCTCCCCTCCCGCTAACCCTTGTCTCCCATCATTCCCCCCCCACCTGCCCCCCACCCATTACCCCTTTCCACACAACAAAAAACAAACTCTATTATCCCCCAAGCACAGGACTATATATGATGGAATATTGAAAATGAGAGAAAGAATCATGTTGTATAAGCGTTTAAAAATAAGATGCTAAATATCATTTGAGTTTATTCTATCTCTCTCTACATACATTGCATTAGTTATATATTTCTAACAATTATGTTGGATAGATATGCCTTGTAGTACATGTATACAGTCTTATATAATTATAGGCTAACGATTACATTCATGAATGGTAGATTGAATGACTCTTACCTGCACTGCCTATCACTGTGGTGTATGTCAACATTAAAGTGAAACTAAGTGGCTCGGGAAGGGGAGGGTTGAATAGGAATACACATATTTCCTGAACTCCAGCAGACTCATCAACTGAATGTTGTTTATTCTCGAAAGTAACCATTACCACTATAAGAAAATAATTGTTTTCATTATTTTGTACTAGAACTATAGTGGTAGTAGTATAGTAGTAATAAAGTAGTAGTACAGGTGGTAAATGTTGTAGTAGTAGTAGTATGGCAACAATTGTAGTACTAGTAGTAGAAGAATTATAGCAACAGTTGTAGTGGTAATAGTATAGCAACAGTTATAGTTGTAGTAGTAGTAGTATAGCAACAGTTATAGTTGTAGTAGTAGTAGTATAGCAAAAGTTGTAGTAGTAGTATTAGCATAATTAGTAGTAGCATAATTATAGCAACAGTTGAAGTAGTAGTAGTAACATAATTATAGCAACAGTTGTAGTAGTAGTAGTAGCATAATTATATCAACAGTTGTAGTAGTAGTACTAGTAGTTATAGTAGCAGAAATATATTAGTAATATAGTAGTAGTAGTAGTAGGGGTCATGGAGCAAGTAAAGTAAAGTCAACTTAATCATCACAAACATCATAACAGTGCTTACAATCATCATCATCCATAATGATAACTGTTGTAGAACGAAAGACGCTAGAAGAGTCAGTTGGTAGTGTGTAAGTAACAGAACCTTTAGTTGGTGAGGAATAGGCAAGAAATCCTTCTGTTCCTTCAGCATTTACATCATCTACAAGTATAATGCTGTACCTTATCCTTTGAACACTTGGATCCAATAAAAGTGACAAATATTTGTAATCACCAACTCCTCCTGGTATGTAGTAATCACCTCCTAATCTACCAACAGTTGCAGGATTCATACCAGACAAAGTTGGATTAAGGACAAAAATACCAACTGTAAATGTACGCTCTGATTCACGATTATCCTCCTTTACCAAAAACACTTCATTAAACAAATTGATTCGCTGTGGCTCAATAACTGTGTAATTTTCTCGTTGGAATCCAATAACAAGAGCTGCAATAAAACATAAAAAGAAGTCATTTCTCTGCACATGGGGCTCTTTTAATTTAGTGCAATAAACAGTGGTCAAAAGTTTACATTTAATTCTATGCCTGCAGCAGAACCGGTAACAGGTTTCCTCTAATTATACATAATCATTTCATGCATTAACCAATTGATTGCTGATCATATTTGTGGGGTTTTTTTAAACAATAATCACTACGACTTCACAGGGAACAAATTTCTCTAACTTTTAGCATGTAAACATGATAGGCTGCATAAGAAATCAGCTCCATTGAGATAAGCTATGCATTGCAACACAACCCGCAGTAAAACAATTAACCCATGAGAAAATCGATTATCAAATGTATAAGGATTGAGAGCAATTCGACAGATCCCAGTTGTAGCCTTCTTTAATAGTAGTAGTACTAGTAGCAGCAATATATTAGTAATATAATAGTAGTAGTAGTAGGGGTCATGGAGCAAGTAAAGGGGTGGTGTTCTTGATATGGCAGAAAGAGAAGACCAGTCATAATGACAGTTGCGATTGTCAGCCATTTAAATTCATTTGGCTCGCTCTCCTCAGAAGTTGACTACTCGATAGAGACATCCACAACATGTGCAGGCATAAATAAAATCAGTGAACAACACAAACAAGTTTATTTTTTGTAATTAATTCTGTGAATGGTGTATGTGTTCATGCCTGTAGGCATCTGTGGGAGTTCATTTGTCAATTCACTGCAGGTGACAGGTATCGGATCCACCACCAGGTTATATATACTCTATGCTACACCAAACATCCATCACAGCTCGAATAACCTATCTAGAACATGCCGTCATTTCTTTGACACCAACCACAAGATCTCTGGACTATGCACACCTAAACACATTCACGCCTATTAAATGCACCATCGCTGTGAAAACATAGAACAACTCACGACAGATGCAAATGTGTGGGCGAGGCTAAATTTAGGTGTGTGTGTCATAGACCTGTTTAGCGAGACACTTTACCAATCACTACCATTGTAGTGACCAGGGAAATTTTTTATAAATAGAAATGTTGAACTGTCATTATTGAAAGACAAGGATAGCTATATTAACCCCTATCACACTCATTGCTTGAGCTAACACCATCTATCAGGTAGCACTACTTAAAGTGGTTTAATTATCCCTGCCAAAGACACAGAGAAAAAAAGATGATATCTTGGCTAACAATCCCTTTAGCATCAGTTTTCTAAGCATCTTTATGGCTGATTTAGCTCGAAAAATGCTTCAAAGTTTAACCCTTCACTAAGTCCACCAGTACCAAACAAACATAAGAACATGTTCACAAATTCGTCACAATATTAATTTATCCCATTCATTGTAATTTTACTACCAGAAAACTCCAAATAACAAATGCAGTATTGCAGCGACTAATCATTTCTCGATTCAGTAAAATACATGGAAATAAGTTGGTCAGCAAAATAGACCAAGCTCTAGTGTATGTAAATTTAATCATAGAGGAACTGATTCAGCAGCCATAGCACATCTTAGCTACAAAGAATTGAACAATTAGTTGATTTATAGATAAAACACAAGACCTTTGACAATAACCAGGTGAACTCATAATTATAGTAATGAACATGGTAAAGAGTATCATTAAAATGATTGGTTAGTTGTGGAATTATCCTGAGAAACTTCAGTTGACTATTATTATACAATATACACGATTGTCTTGTCAAAAAAGGCAATAAGAATTTACCAATGCAGACTACAAATATTTAGAGGTTCCTTTACATTTTTAGATCATTTGAACCAATATTATATTGCCATTTTTCCTTTCCTTTTGACAGGTCTAGACACCGTATTTCCTCGCTTAGAACATCCCCTGAACATCCCCTTGTATAGAATGCATCTTCATTTAGATACAGCATTTCAGTCTAGACATAATATAGGTCACATGATGACATCATTCACTGTTTTAAAGCCCAGGCAAGTAGCAAGAAGTGCTGCAGCAAACACTGCCAGCAAGACAACCGAAATTCACAGAAAGGTACTGATCTCTTCGAAAGTGACAAAGCTGACCATGAAGGAGACCAAACTAGAATAGGTGACGATGGGTAGCATGAATGCTGCTACTATCAATAATTGTCTAGATCCAATGATCTCTTGCTACTATTGTGCGCATGCCTGTTAATAGAGCGCCACTTTAGTAGTATGTCTGCTCATAATGAATAGAATGCGCACATTCTAATTGAGGAAATGGCGTACAGTTTGACTGAAGTGGCTCTCGTAAATCAACTCAGCTCACTGACCACTCGATTGCAATAGCTTCGATATCATCACAGCTCACAGGCTGCTTGACTGAACACTGGATTTGCTGTTGACATCCACAAAGCTGTCCTGCTTCTCGAGGAATGCACCTTTTTATATTTAATACTGATAAAATGACATTCATAGAGGGTGCACTAATCAGTGGTGTCCCCAGAAACTAATGTACAGAGTGTTTATTTCGAACTGATATTTTGAAATGAGAAAAATGAAAGCTTCCAAGTAAAAATGAATGTGCCAACAAACATTAAATCATAACATGTCTCCAGCCAGTATGGATTACACATGCTTTTGTACGTTGCAGAGTAGAAAGCCTTTTAATGTACAATTATAATGCTAATTGAAACTTTTGACCACATACATATATAGATGTTAAAATATGTATAGAGTATTGTTTAAAGCAAATATACTTACGATCATCATCAATAATTCTGCAGACAGTGAGATTACGGACCATGTTATTCACTAATGCTATGTTAGTAGCTTCAATTACTTCCATCAGAACAATAAACACCTGTTCCTCATTTTCATCAATTACATCATCCACAACAGAAACAAAAGCATCAATATCAGCAACAGTATTTACACCCTCATCAGCAGGGAAGACCACATTGAAAGCAGAGGTGTTGAAATCTGCTTCCACTGTAAGTAAGAAAGAACATGATATCATGCCCTGAGGTAGGAAATACGAAAACAAGTTGTTTGTCTTCTAGATAAATTACTCTTCACTTAGGATAGCTACAAAAGTCAGATGTGCTTGATAAAGCATTCACTTTCCTTAGGCTAAAGTCAGATGCACCTGATGAAGCGTCGACTTTCTTTCATGTAGCAGTAGCCAGAATCATATTTAAGAAAGGTACAATGACAAATAATCTTAAACTAATAGTGATGATTTAGCATGAAAATCGTCTTTAGGTGACAGATTTCATTTACTTAATTGTGCACACCTAGTAATTGTCAAAGAAGTAATCACACACACAAAAAGGAGCCTTATAGCTTATAATCTACCACTAGCCTTATAACTTGTAATCTACCGTTAGCCTTATAGTTTGTAATCGACCAACAATTATACAAAAGTCTTCCAGGTTCTAGTGTATATGTGTCTGCTGGGGGGAAAAGTATTCCAACTGAATAGCCCAATGTTATTATATTTCTAGATATATTCTGGCTTATAAAAAGTTCCTACCAAATAATTAATAGCTCGTGGGAGACATAATAGTCAATAACAATATCTTTATCTTACTAGCTTGATGTGGAGAATCAGGGGTACTCAATAATGTTGAATTAGGAACACCGATTCCTTGTGATACTGCTTCACCAATGGTCAATGGTACTATTTTGATGGTGACTGGATTAGCTAACTGCACATTCTGATTCTTGGTGATTTCCACTGGCATCATGGCATTTGGCATCTCATTCTTCCTGTAATTAGACTTGGAGAATCTGAAGAATACGGCTATTAGAAAAAGATTTAAAAAAGGTAAATATAAATGCCATGTTAAAACAATTAAAATGAATATATACCTATATTAGCTATATATATTCTAAAACCAATATGTATGTACTTACGTAAAAATGTGTCAAAAAAGCAAGAAATATGTTTCACATGCTTCTCTATGTCAACATTGATTGAGTTTTATCAATAAATAGCACACATATACAGAGAGTTGTTGAACACTATGAGCAGCAGCTGCGCCTACACCCTGTAATAGAGCCCTGCTGTTGGTTTGTTGGTAAGGAAAAAAGTAGGGGGGGGGAAAGAAATAGAATAAATTCCAGGTATCTGGCTAGGTAAGAACAGATTTTCTCTGCTAGATGGAGCAAGAACATATGCCCAAGATCGAACCTTCCAAAATTATATTGTGATCAGTCTCCATGTCAACAATAGCAGTAATGAATATCATTGCTACAGTATGTGAGCAGATTTGCAAAAATTTGTCTAAATCAGCGAAACAAATATTGAGATACAAAGTAGTGTTATTACGTTTTGTCAATAATCATCCCTCATGTTTAAACCTGTGGAAGTGATAAACCCAGAACTCACAACTTAGAAGTAAAAACAAGCCCTTCCATAAGCAAGGAAGGATCCAAAGTATAGCATGAGAGCTCTCAGGTAGGTACTGAGGAGCTGGATGTGCTGGCTAATATGAATTTTAAGCTTTGTAAGATGCATTAACATGTTGGCAACTGTAAGCAATACACAGTTTAGATATGAAGAAAACAAGTTATGTAGCCCTAATTTCATAGCTAGTTAGCAGGCTTTGGGTTTCAAAATTACTCAACAACAATTTTGAAGTTACAAATTTAGCAGAGCATGGGGGGGGGGACAAGAACATTGAAAGTGTGACTATGCTGCAAGATGTGAGAAGTCTGCCATTTATTTTAGAGCAAGCACTCATGGGTTTGGATTCTTGATTGTGTGGATCTTTTATGTTGCTTGTGAATTACCTTTGTCAATATGATAAAAAAATTAATACCTGTAACCTATTTCATCAGTGTAAAGTCCAGACTCCCTGGAAACACACCACCCCCACCCTCCCAACAGTATCTGCACCTATAGCAATTTGCATAGTTCAAAGTCTATAGTTAACTCATCATTAAAGACAAGACTATAATGCAAGAGGCTCTGCATCTTTATGTAGAAAGAGCTCACAAAGTTGTCGACAATAGTGCATCATCTTGCAAACAAATTTGATGGAAGAGCATCTCATGTCTCTACCCACAATATTAACTCACTATCATCATCCACTATTGTTCCTGTTAAATTAAGCCTGGTCTCAAATCCAATTAAGTTCATTTCCTGTACAGGTTGTGCAGTAACATGGAAAACTTCATCTTCTTCTTGTGCCACTGAATCCTTCGCCAAAGTGAACCAAATTAATTGGTTCCCACTCCATGCAAACAGATTCAAGTTAGTAGTGTGCAGATTCACATCACCAGTACCTATATCAAAATGACACACAGTTAATATAATATATGTGTGTGAAATCAAGGAATGGGGCTCTATCACATTCATAAAAATCAGCTGAACAGTTATTTAATTTTCATCATTACAACTTTGACCAACAGCCAGCCCTTTCATTTGAAGGCCTAGAACAACAGCACAACAACAACAACAACAGAACAACAAATGAACAACAAAAGAACAACAACAACTCAACAACAGCACAGCATCAACAGCACAACCACCACACAACAGAACAACAACAACAACAGCTGGACAACAACAGCACAACAAAAGCACAACAAAACAACAACACAAAAACACAACAACAATGAAACAACAACAATACAACAACAACAACAAGGTTCAACAGCATGAGTAAAGTTATATTCACATTAGTAAGCGAGGAAGGAGAAGAACATTATTATAATTTATTATAGACCGAACACATGCACTGGTATCACCAACAAAATTATGGTAAGACAAAAAATATCCTCTTAGTAAACCACACATTATTTATGTGTGGATATGCAGATAAAACTGACCACTGGAAAAATATTAAATCTAGTTGACCTGTACAATTACTGATTATTGTCTTATCTACTTGTAGGAGCATTCAACATAATATCTATATTTGTTATCCTACTTGCTGTCTCCAATTCCACAGAAATTGATACAGTAATAAAATCGGGAGCTCTTCCAGATAGTGTTCCAAATTGTACCGAATAAGCCTTCCTACGTTCAATGCCAGAGAATGTTACATCAAAGAAGCCAAATGCTGCAAAATAAAAAGAAAAACAAGCAAGCAGTACTTGCAGTAGTGAATTACAAATATGTGGCATGCATAAGCAATCAGCCAAAAAATACAGAAAATTTACTTCATTCATGACCAAGAATTGTAATCCCCAAGTGATTGACCATCTATATAAGATTCTTGTTTTTTTTTAAGACAAGCTCATATTACAGTAAGGGCAGTTTATTATAAGAATACTCCATTGCAGTAAGAAAGGTAAAGCTATTCTGCACTAAGTCAGACTATGTCTGCAACAAAATGTCAGCGAAAAAATCACCCAAGAGGATTGAAAATGATTTCCAGTAAGATACATGCCTTTGTAGCTCATCTCCTCAGAAGAAGTACATCCAGAAACAGAAGTAAGGGCTGGAAGAGATTGTTCATGATAGCATCTGCAATAGTCAGCCTTTTTTCTCTCACTCAGTTAAACCAGAAGTCAAGTTTTCTAACCTGGCATGTGTAGCTTAATGAATACAAAAGTAACATCAACAATTACTACTAATAATATTAGTAGTTACTATTACTACTACTTCGACTATTGCTACTAGCTTTCTTTAATAAGGCTGGTATTTAAGGCATAAGGTTCATTAGCATTATTTTAATGAATAATGTCCGAGTTTCTACCTTAAAGATGGGTCATCAGTTGATGAGAAATACATTACTAAGGCAATGTGTAATTTTGCAATAATATCCTCCTTTTTTAAAATCAGTTTTATAATTGATTTTAAAAGGTGAAAGGGTCCTCAAAATAGTGTACCCGTGTACCCAGGTATACATTATTTTCCCTTTCTTTTGACAAGTATAGTTGTTTGTATTTAGGGATGAAAACTAATGCACACATATCTGCTGAAGTCATGTCATGAAGTAACTGTTAAGATCAAGTTGCCTTCTTCATTGCCTTGAAGGCTCTAAACTCATTAGATAGAGGCACATGCAGGTACTAATGGCTGACATGCCTAATTGGGTACTAAGTTTACGACACCCTGAACTTATTTTTAGCTTATGTAGACTACCTGTTACATTTATCTTTATATTTGAGTTCTGTGCATGTACAGTATTGTAATATGGTGTGATATCCTGTTTCCTGTGTTGTCAGGACCATCAGGGTATTTAAACCCTGATGTCCCAGTAGTGTGGAATCTTGTTATGTGAATGCTTATGTGATCCTCTTATGAACTTCTTAAATTACTCTGGAACAGGGAAGGAGCACTAAACAGCAAGTAACACATTACTCTGGTGGCAGTATTAGTTACCAAGTTGAGGATTTAGCAGTTAAACCCCCAAAACCTCTTCATTGCTTGAAGGCTCCAATAGGCTAACATTGTCAATATGCCAGCTAGTCTAGCGACAACAAAAGGTGAAAAACTTGAAACACTCTTTAATTTCCCTAGCTCGCTTGCATTTAGGTCGAAGATATTGGCAATCATTTTAGCTCACTTACTTAGCTAGCTAGTATATACTTCATCTAAGCTCTAGTATGGTAGCCCCACAGAACTTGTCTCAGTTCTTCCATGTATATCATTTACTGCTTTTGGCTTTTTATTATTTGTTGAAGCCAATTACCACATTTGTTGCTGTAAACCTCACCATTCCAGCAACTGCAGTATTTTTATAGCAGATTTTGTGTGAACTCTAGCATAACTTTTTATGCCCACCACGTTGTGCAAATATATCTGCTATCACTGGAAAAGTGAAACCTGCATGCATAGAAATATCAATTATTGGCCCTAAAGTCAAAACATTGTCATTTGCATTATTACACTAGGGTTTGGTTTGACTTATGAGCATGCAATCATCGGTGAGTTTTGGTACTCTTCTTATCAATGGCATCACTCCTCACAGCTAAAGGATTTTGCTCTAAAGGACCTGTCACACACTCTCTCACATTGTCCACAACTTACTTGTAGTCGAACTTGAAAAGTAGTTACTAAAAATCAAGTGACTTCTGTCTAACCTTGCTAATTGCACCACTCTACAATATGTTAGTGATTGCAGCACTTCTTCCTCAGCTACTCCCTAAACATGCAGCAAAGTTGGTGACTTGCAGCTGCTGCTTGATCACCATAAGCTTTCCAGCACTTCACCAACAGAAAGCTGACTCCACTGCTCTCATGAGCAGGCTCCATGGTGACCCATCTCAAAAACTGGTCTATGGGTTGTGGTTTTATGGACCTCATTGCATCATTTTCTGTAGCATACCAGACACTAAGCTTCATTAACTATTGCCATCCTGTAACCTCCTCATCTATGCCTACCAAATATCTGTTTCTAGCCTATACTTCATTCATGAAGAGCACTATCATTCATGCAACCTCATCCTTGTGGTTGTGTTCAGCTGATATCAAATAATTTAAATCTGCTTTTGAAGCCAATGTTTCACCTGAAATACTTTGGTCTTCATGATACAAAACTTAATGTGAGTAGAGCTAGAGTATAATTTTTTGGGCTCTGTAGTCTTTCCATTTTGTATGTTATATAAAGAAAAAGATGCATTACAACAGGTCTTTGGGATTTTAGGTACTGAAGTTGGCCTGTGATATGAAGGGTTGGTGTGGGGAAGAATCACAGAAAATAGGAGAGTTAGAACAAGTGTAGCAATAAAAATATCGGAGGGAATTCTGATTAGAGGATCGAAGCCACAGAATTCGACAGCAGAAGGGTCGTCTTCTATCCTCTACAGAGGTTGTCTGCAGCTACACAGCAAAGAAATTCTGCCTCTAAACAAGTACCAAGCTGGCTGTGCTTTTTTAATGACAGTTTTTTGTGTCTTTTCTTTTTACACTGCACTCTTATAATCAACACTCTATTAACAGTTTAGTCTTTGGCTTGCTAGTTGACTACTTTGGCAAAGAATTCAAAGCATGCTGGAAGTTCTCGTGGAGTTTAAGAAAGCTAAACGCAGTTTAAATTGGCATATTCAGTCACTGGCAGTGTGGTGTTGCATTGCAATGTTTGAGTAGAACTAAACGTGACTTATTTTGGCATTGCACACCTCTTTTAAATAAGCAAAGGGAAAATGTATTTAATATCTAATTACAAGTTGCTGTTCACAGCTACTTTTTCCTTCATCTTTTCTTCAACCTACTTAATAAAGACAAGTTCACAACAAGTGCTCGGCAAAGTTATGATAACATACCACGATATTATACATTACAATAGTCTACTTGTACTTATTCCAGATACCTCAATAGAATAGGTACCATACGATGGAATAGGATCTACAAGGACTTCTATTCCAGATACCAAAATAGATTATACAATATGATGGAAAAGGATCTACATGTACATCTGTTCCAGATCCGAACATTGAGTGTCTGACAAATTAAAATGCTAGAATTTAGCATGTGATGAACTATAGCAACAGCTGTTTAGTTTTAAATGAGCATTATGGCATTTGTAGCTGAGAACAGGACCATTAAATACCTGAAGACCTCCTACTGCTTGAGGCAGGTATCTTCAAAAGTTAAATGCTTAGAAATAGATGTAGGTCAAGTTAAATGTGTTACATAGCTAGCTGGTAGTTCCCCAGATGATGTAGCCAGCTATTGGCTTTGCAAGTAGTTCCGACTATCGCCTTTGTAGCTAGTAGTTTGATAGTTTTAGTCCTAGCTTGGAGTGCAGTAGCTAGCTAGCGAGTTATTAGTTAATAGCAGTGTGGCTGGTTTAGTGGTTATGGCTTGCTAGCTGGCTTAGTTGTATAGTAGCAATGTTACATGGCTTTAGCAAAATAACTTCTCGTCCACAGCTGCCATAATGTGTACTCAAGCTGGATCTTCTGTATATCAATGGTGGAACCGATGCAAAATTCAAGATTGCTTCCATAATATGCACATTATTGTAAACTGGCCTAAGACATCTTACTGAGAGTAGCGAGTGATTATAATATCCAGCATTATTATTTTTATTTGCTGTGACCGGAAATTAATTTGCATCAGAACAATGACTAATATAACAGATTTTATAACCCCCTCTCACCCTTGGGATTAGAAATGCAACCTCAATTCTTACATACTTTGGGAACAGACATTGCAACCTTCAATTCCAGGAATAGAATATCCCAGGCCAGGTGGATCAAAGCTATTTAGACAACAATTATCAATGGTAGCCTCTACAGCATCCTCCTCCAAACAGTGTTCATCATTGTAGCATGACACGAGATTCTGGGACTCCACAATCACTGCAAATTAAGAGTTAAAACATACAATGAATGTCATTAATGACTGTGATTAAATTGAATGAGGTGTAGAACTTCAAGGTGGGAGGGGAAGAGGAATTCTCCACTATCGAGATAATATTTGGTGGTTAACAATTCAAGAGCTTGCTAAATATCTGGTAATGTTATGTGAAAAAGTAGAGCTATAATGAATATATACAAACACATGCATATATATCTGAACAGCTAAATTTAATTTTTTAAGCAGTTAAATCCCAATGCCATAAGAATAGACTTCAGAATCAGATCATTAATGAATAAATTTCTCTCATAAATATGCACACATGCTCTTAAAATTGGTTGAGATAATAGCTATAGGGCATGTAATATATCCTTTAAGTCTGGTTCAAAATATGACATCCATCAAAATTATCATATCGTGAACCAATAAGGATCTACTTCTATTCAGTTTCGAGCATTGAGCATCTGACCTATCGACTTAGTATAATATTATGATGAACTGCAGCATCAACTGTTTAGTTGAGTAAACATTATGGCATTTGTGGATGTCAACAAGCTCACTGGAGGTCTGAAAAAGTTCTGCGGCAGGTGTTTGCTAAAGTGTAAAAAGTAGGACTAGCTGTTTCTAGCAAGTTAGTAGCTTTGTAACCAGATCTTACTATAAACTTTGGTAGCTAGTAGTTTGACATGTTGTGGTACTAGAAAGTATCACTGTTGAATTGTGCTATATAGCTAGTTATCAGTAGTGTGGCTTGTTTAGCAGAGATCGCTTGCTAGCTGGTATAGGTGTATTAGCAGTGTTACATAGGTAGCTATAGCAGAATAACTTCTAATCCTCACCATCATATATATTCCAAGTGGAGCTGCCACTGCTCTTCTCTGACAGTGGAGTTGATGTCGAAGTTTGAGATAACTTCCATAATGTTAAAATTATTGTGAATCACATGCAATAGGAGGAATATAATGCAAGACAATGCAATCGGATCCCATCATATTGCAAACCAGACTTATATTAAAATATAGATGTGGTAGAGCAACATTCTTCAGGACAACATTCTCAAGCTAAGTTTTAAAAAAATGTGTGCATAGTTAAAAAATTGGTATGGTTAATAGAACAATCGTTAGTCAACAGTAAAATATTTGAAACAGATTAGCAAACACATTTTCTCCCTTGACACCATAGAGAAACAAATTTTTTGAACAGCCTTGTCACAGGTTATCCTGCATACAAAGGTGAGAAAATTAATGCTGATCACCCTGCACGTGCCATTGTGCTACTCACAATTACAAAGTTGAGAAGCACAAAGCAGTGAGAACCAACCCAAGCAGTTAAGCCACTGAGAGAAATGTGAGAAACGGATTGATGAGGAAGCCCTACCAGTGAGGGGAAAAGCTGAGGGTAAGTAACTGAAATGTCTACATTTGTGTGCGAAAAATAAGAGAGCAGGAAACTCTTGAGCAGAGACAACTAGGAGGTAAAAGCAATGAGAAGTGAACATCTATAAATATATATACAGAGAACATGGAAATTATAATAAGCTAATCGAGTGTCCCTGCGCAGAGTCAGAAGGAGGAAACAAAACGGACATGTCAGGAGAGAGCATGAAGGCTGAGCAGCAAATCTCATATTATATGAAGGTTGTATTGTGAGATAGTGAATGTTTGGATCTGGCTCCAGTGTAGATCCCTTACCGACAACCCTCTAGAAATAATTTATCAGCCATTTTTTATCATATCACAGCCACTTAATTGCAACTAATACATTATTACCTTCGAGGAACTTTGAGAAATTTGGAGTTATAAATACAATGACCTTCTCAATAAACAACTAACATTTGCTCACTCGGACATTTGGCTACATACACGAGCCTTCATTGGGAATACTCTAATCAAAAGATCGAGTAAGTAAATCTAAGTTGACTATTAAGAAAATCATTGTTATGTTAACTGAGAATTTACTGTCGTACAGCTAAGCAGTTTTTTTCTTTGTTAGAAGCTTACAAGTACTTACTTTTTAGAGAAGGAAAAAAATTAAAAATATTGCCAAAAAAAAGATTTTCAAGTCATTTATTTCAGTACTTGCTTGTGGTCTCTGCCTTCCAAGTCTGCACATGCTATTTTATTCTTGATGGATGTACAAAGCAGATTATTTCTATTCTGTAGTTTTTTGGTTAGATCTCATATAACTTCCATCAAATATAGTCAACATATTATTATGCAAGCAAAGACAAGATTGTGGACCTTAGCTACACCAGCTTGCACTGAATGAGGGCATCTCAGCTGATTTTATTATTATTGAAGTTTACTGTTTTTTCTTCCCTTTTTTAATTATTTTATAAAAAAAAATATAAAAAAAATTTTATTAATTTTTTTTGCTGTTGCTGATGCTTCTGTAAAAATGTAAAGGAACAAGTCTCTGTGACAAGGTCACTGAATAATGAACTTCTGTGATGTGTTAATAATTAATGATATGCATGACAAGCCTTGTGATGTATTAGGCAGACTTGGAATAATGTTCAGCATTTTAGAGAGTCTTGCTATTAATTTACAGAACTACAGTCACTGCTAAACCCTACAGTGATTGTGTAAGTATCTTATATGATGTATTATTGATTAAGGACTTTAGTATCACCACAGTATCAGACAGTGGTAGTCCGGGTGGCAGCAAACAACAGTTCAGGTGTCTTAGGATTGTTCATCGGAGAGTACTTCCTGCGACATCATTATAATGATTTTTTTACCACATTGAAAGGGAACAAAAAATATGAGCTGAGTTTATGGGATACAATTAGCAATATACTGATCTAGGCTGAAGCAAACATTCTTCAATGCAAAACTCGATATCATCAGACAATTTTTTGTCTATTAATTGTTATTATCTATTAATTGTTATTATAGACTTAACATTTAGCGGACCTTCATCAGTAAATTGAAAAGTAAACGCGAGATTGTGCAATTCGTACATGCAGGTATTCCTAGAGACCAGGTGTTTTTATCAGGTGGTGGACAATATTTAGTCTGTCCTCGTATCAGATGAACTGCTGGGTTGACGGAGAACTTCTAGGTGCTATTCCTCTCTATGATTACTTACTGGTACTTTGTTACTCAAATCTCAAAAGGTTTTCAAGTATATGATCTGATAAATAATAAAGCCAAGAACTCTTGTGAGCAAGGTGAGTAAATAACTTGACTTCAGCTAACTCATAGTTTCTTTTAAGACTGTTAGCCAAAGTCTGGTGTAGCTAAGTAGCTAGCTAGCTAGCGCACCTATTAAGCTAGCTAGCTGCCTCATCCAAGTAGTTACCTAGCTAGCGCACCCATGTAGCTAGCTAGCGGCTAAATAGCTAGCTAGTTTAGCTTTTTTTTTTGTACTGAGAAAACTGTGCTGGTCTTGTTACATAGTCCTTCGCTCACATTCAGTTGTTCACTTCGAAGAACTCAAGTAAAACAAGTTGAGGTCAAAATAAAGCAGCTGTCACGATTACGTGACAATGGTCACAGGTGAAAATTACACCTGTCACGAATACGTGACAATGATATATCAGACGAGGAGTCTCTTCCCAGCTCGTAGAGCTGTGTCACGAATTTGTGACAATGGTCCGCTAAGTGTTAAGTTTTTCTGCTGCATCGCTGTGCGAAGCGTCTTCAAAAGTAGCGGTCTACTGCGTTGTCATAGCTAGGTATAACTCACCACAGGAAGACCAAAGAAGATAAACGACCACTGGAATATACGCCATATTCGAGAAAGGACCGACCACAAGGTAGACTGGGCTATATAGCAACTTCCAACCACCTCAGCAGAACTAACCTACAATGGTAGCTAGAGTAGATCTACACCTATATAGCAAAGTAAATCCAATAAGATTCATTGGTTCTCATCAGACAATAACAGGATGCGGGTGGGTGGGCGGGCTAACATTATTAAAACCACAAACCAAAAAAAAATTCTTCTTTTTTCCCCTTTTTTTCTAAAAACCCAGCAATATTATCCATAATTTTATTTTGTTATTTTTACTGGGAGTGTAGATAGAAGATTTTGTTTGTATTTTGGGCTCTTTACAGTCGCTGCACTATGGATAATTTAACTGAGAGTCCATTCCCAGTAGCACAGTCGGGGTTTAATTTAGAAAATTGTCCAAGGGGGGGCAACTGGAGGAATCTGTATATTAAGGGGGGAGAGGGGGGGGGGGCATGATGTCAAGCATTTTAATAATACAATTTCTAAGGGGGGGTGGGGGCAAAAAGGTAACAAGGGGGGACACCCGCCACCCACCCACTCCTAAATGAAACCCTGACAGTAGATACAAATAGGATTATATCCTGCAGAGTAGTCTCAATTGGTTCTGAGCATACAATGTTTCTGACATAGACCTCATTCAAAGGATCAAACAGAGCAAGATCCAAAGTGCCGATCCACATGAGAACATGTGTCCATCCAATTCACGTTCCAGACACCGAGCCCAAAATCACTGTAACACTAAGAAACACCATTGAGAAACTCAGCTTCACACAATTTAATGACATCAGGACATCATGTCCGCATGCTACATAGGAAACCACACAAAAAATTGGTGCTAGTGGTCAAATAATGGACTTTGACCAAGAAATGTTAAAATTCACGAGGGCATCATCTGAATAGGGCAGAAACAGAGTTGGCACCAAAGTGTAATGTTTGCTAAGTCCCAAAAAATTGAAAAATTGAGCCTTTTTCATTAGGCGTTAAAATTTTAGTACATGGTCAAGTGCGCGGGTGGAAAATTGAGGGCGTTGAAATTTTCCACCCACATGCTTGACCACCTACTAAAATTTTAACGCCTAATGAAAAAGGTCATTGCATGCTATAAGACTCTAGAGCTTCCTCTAGCCACTCGTACCATTTTCAATTTTTTTGCAATCTGGAGTTATTTTGGACGGCGATTTTGGGGTGCATGTTTTTGATGTCCCTCCTTTTTTAGGGTCTAGTAACTTGTCTATAGTTATACCTATGAAAGATATTTTACTATCAAAAGAGAGCACACAGAGAGACCTATCTTTTAAGCTATATATCAAGTCAATACCATAAAGATTGCAGAATGTACGGAGTTCTAAAGTTGTAACCACAAGTAAAAAATATATACCACGACCCTCCTTTAAACAACCTTGTGGCACTCTCCCATTGTGAGGCTAAATGTATTTCAAGGAGCTGTGTATTGGTAAAGGAGTTTCAAGGAGTTGTGTATTGTAAGCTAAAGGAGTTTCAAGGAGTTGTATATTGTAAGCTAAAGGAGTTTCGAGGAGCCATGTGATTGTAGGTAAAGAGTTTCAAGGAGTTGTGTATTGGTAAAGGAGTTTCAAGGAGTTGTGTACTGGAAACTGAAGGAGTTTAAATGAGCTATGTATTATTGGTAGCTGAAGGAGTTTCAAAGAGCCATATTGGTAGCTAAAGGAGTTTCAAGGAGCTGTGTACTGGTAACTAAACGAATTTCAAGTAGTTGGAGTTTCAAGGAGCTGTGTATTGGTAGCTAAAGGAGTTTGAAGGAGCCGTGTATTTGTAGCTAAAGGAGTTTTGTATTAGGAGTTTCAGGGAGCTGTGAATTGATAGCTAAAGAAGTTTCAAGGAGCTATGTATTGGTAGCTAAAGAATTCCAAGTAGCTGTGTATTGGAAGCTAAAGGAGTTTCAAAGAGTTGGTAGCTAAAGGTTTCAAGGAGCTGTGGACTGCTAGCTAGCATGGATGCCAACTTTAGTATTGCAGTGGTTCTCTCCCATGCATGAGAATATCACAGGTCTGGTTAGTGTATTTGTTTAGGAAACCTCCAGCAACTCTTTGGGTTCAATATTTTATGCTGCGCATAATTAGCTCTCTCAATGTGCTAGCTCTAATAAAGGTAGCCCCCTCACATGAGGAGATGTTTTCAAACATCTCAATTGCAGGCATGTAGGTAACTTTGTTCTGATGTGCATAAGGCATTTTTCCAACTTTCACTGAGAAAAGTTTGAAGCAGATACTTGCTATAGCTTTAACTCTGTTATAATTATTAGATGATCTACAACTGTTGGAAACTAGCTATAGCTTTCACTGTATGAACTTATAAATACTTCTCTGGAAACATTTGTTTCTAGTCGAATATACGATATGTATTATATGTAAAAATGCCAAATTTCTTCGGCTGGAAGACTGTACTAGAACAAGACTATTCAAACCTATAAAAATTAGCTTGTCTATAATTATATATATATACACACCACATATCTAATTATTATTATTCAGCTTGCCTCTATATACATACCACATGTCTAAGTAATTGTTGAGCTATATACACACAGCACATATATAAGGAACCTTTAGCTGTCCATATGCACACACCAGATATCTAGGTAACCTTTAGATTGTCTACACCACATATCTAATGAACTTTTAGCTGGTCTATATATATATATATGTTACGCGCAAACCTGGAATTTGCTCAATCCTAGGATCGTGCAAGGTCAAACTTAAACCTCCAATCTGCACTCTCAAAACCAAGAATTTATTAATAACAGTAAATTGCTCAATCTAGGATTGATCATAGAATTTCTACTCAATAGAATAGGTAAAAGTTGCTCATTCTGGCAAGAAACCTTGGATCCAAGGTTTGCGCACACTATCCTTGGATCACGCTAGGTCAAACTCAAACCTCAATCTGCACTCTCAAAACCAAGAATGTTAGTAAAAGTTGCTCAATTCTAGGATTTATCATAGAATTTGTAGCTCTAGAAACAGGTAAAAGTTGCTCATTCTGGCAAGATAGTTGCATTCCATAAAGGCCAAATCTTGTACATACAAAATTCGTACAAAATTCTTAACCGAGTAGTCCAATTCAGTTTGCAAATAATACAAGTCCAATCCATATCTTCTGATCGAAATACAACTCTGGGAATCTTGATGCACTTGTCATGGTACCACTCCCCACATTTTGAACATTCTGCCATCCTACTTTTGCTCCATGGCATTCGGCAGATGCAGTACAGTTCGATTGTTTGAAATGGTTCGATTGCCGGAGAGAGGTTTGTAACACTTTTACCAGGAAAAGGTAACATTTTACGAGACTCGAAACAATTTACGAGGTGACATCTCATTTTGGAGATATCCCAGCATATATTTTGGTTGGATCTTCACCAGCTACTGCACAAGCAATAGCAAAAACTCCACTGTCATTACCATTGGTCTGCTGCTGAATGTTCATAAACCTTGCTGTGATCATTTTATTCCTTGAAAATACAAGTGCAGCTATCTGTTCAGAAGTTGATTGTAAAGACTATCGTATACCTTAACTTCACTATTATCTTCCTTGCTCAGCTCAATGCAGATCCAGTGGTTGTTTTGACTGGTCAAAATCTGGACTGCATGACTCCGAATAACGTCACTGCTAAGATTAGAGACACAGTAGTAGCTTGCAATCCATTGATGGAGAGAAATACTTTTTTGAGAAGTTTCTGAGAGGCATACATATGTGAATCCACTAACCAGTTTCCATTAAGAATCATGTCACGATCTTCTTTATACAACACTAGGTCTGGGATCCACATTGGTGGGACTGGTATATCAGGGTAGTGATCAACAATAACTAGTCCAGGCTTTCTATCATCACTGACAGAACTATCTAGAAGTTCAACATCATCGAGGGTTTTTTTGGTCTTTAGTAGCTCTGCTGACAGTACCACCCACAACACTACCATCAGGCTTGCATCCACTTACAGAACTACCTACAAGTTTGACATCATTGACAACTTTTTTTCTCACAGGTAATCCAGTAGCTTTGGTGATAGCACTACCCACAACAACACCATCATCGAGTCCTTTCTTGTCACTGTTAAAGCATGGTAATCCAGTATGACATCTTTTGGTGCACAACTTTCTGGCTTTCTTACAAGAGCAATGAGAGTTTTTTGCACACCTTTGCAACCACATGAGTTACCATAATAGGCATTCTTTGGTTAAAGAGCAGTGCAGCTTCTCGTAGAGACAAAAAGGATTCTGTTTTCCAGTCATTTGGTGAAAGCTCGACTTTGCCAGAATACCGCTCAAGTTGTCCATCATAAGCACAGTTTTTCAGTACCCCATATTGACAACGTAGGCGATACACAGGTCTCTTGGTACCAGAGACAACAACTATTACTCATGGTATCCGTCGAAAATCAGTTGATGCTCTGTCGATTCGTGGGATTTGAATGCTGACTAAATCCCAAACAGCAAATGATTCAACAGCATGGTGTTTCCGTTTACTGTATTGTTTCACCATTCTTTCAGCATTCAATCGATAGTTTCTATTATTCGTTTGCTATGCTTTTGGCTTGTTGCCAATGGAGTACCTGAATGAAATATTTAGCATTATTAAATAAAATGTTTATTAAATCATCAAAATGTTATATAATGGGATTGCGAAAAAGTAATTTTCTTGTGTTTTCACTCTCAAGTCTCAACACAGTTATCTCTTATTATTTACATTGCAGTAGCCAGTGACTGGATGACCGGATCTGAGGCTGCAGCAAATTATATAACCAAGTAAAAGCCATGGTCCTTTCAGAATATTACAATGAGTGATCTTATTCTGTGAGGTGCAGCCAGCACAAAGCAACAACCTCACTTACAAATGGTGGACTGTGCGTGGAAATGAATTTCTCCCGATAGATTCCCGGCAGAGTTTCATCTTTCACTCGCCTTTTTTTATTATGTTTGTAGGCTGAGCATTTTAAGGCTCTGCCAATATAAAGCAAACCACTGTATAGTTGAGTATCAAACTGTTTGCTGTTTGGATTTTTGATAGACATTTGCCATTAAAGGCAAAATAGGTGTGGCCTACTATCATCGTGGCAAGCTCAAACGTTAAATTAATGTTGTATGAGAGAGATCCATATATACCATCCTCACCATGACATTCCAGCTGCCACTTCCAATTTGTCAACCCTACCCTCCACATTCCCAGTGTACACATACACAGTTCACACATATATGTGTGTGTTGTGTGTGTCTAATTAGTGTCATCTCTATAATGAGTAATTAGTGAGTCAGTGTTGCAGTGGCTTACTACTGTTGGGCCTGTAGTGAGTAGATGTGTGTTGTGCCTCACTAATAGTGGGCCTATTAGTCTGGCAATCAGTGGGTCAGTGTTGCAGTGGTTCACTACTAGTGAGCATATTATTAGTCTAGTAATTAGTGGTCAATGTTGCCAGGCTCACTACTGGTAGGTCTATTAATCTAGTAATTAGTGAGTCGGTGTTGCAGTGGTCACCTGGTTGGTCTATCAGAGTAGTAATTGGTGGAGTCAGTGTTGCAGTTACTCACTACTGGTTGAGTCCCTATTAGTTTAGTAGTCAGTAGGTCTGTATTGCAGTGCCTCACTACTGGCAGGCCTACTGTTGCAGTGGCTCACTACTACTGGTGGGCCTATTATTCTAGTAGTTAATAGGTCAGTATTGCAGTGGCTCACTACTGGTGGGCCTATTATTCTATATAGTAGTTAATAGGTCAGTATTGCAGTGGCTCACTACTGGTTGACCTATTAATCTAGCTATTAGTGAGTCAGTGTTGCAGTGGCTTACTACTGGTGGGCTTATAAATACTGTGTTAGTGGCACCTGGTGGGCCTATTAGTCTAGTAATTAGTGAATCAGTATTGCAGTGTTAATGGCAGAATTGTTCAGCCAGTAGATCGCATTGTGTAATGGAGTGCCTTCTCTCTGCCTCACTCAAGGTCTGGATGGCATAAACTATTACTCTTTCTTTCCCAGTTTCATCAATTTGACATCACATATCTCCAATCCCAAAGTCACTTGCATCTTGTCATCTAGGAGAAACTCATGAGTAAGAGTATCACTATGGACTCAGAGGTAGTGGGCACTGACTAAAAAAGAAAGTCTCATGCTCTGCACACACCATGATGCTGTATAATTACAATACCTGCTGCTAATTCCCTCTAATTGGAGTGCATGTTCACACCTAACTGGCACCACTATGCCAGGATAACATGGCACAGTTTGTGACAGTGGCCATCTCCTTCACTCTATAATACGATGAATTGACTCTACAGATCTGGTGTAATTCCCGTGCCTCTATTAAGACTCATAATGCCCGTGCCACTATGAGGACAACCAGAGGTAGAGATGTTGATACTTGAAATATTGTAATCAAGACAGAGAGCAAGTCCCACGTGTGCATACACACACCTACAAATAATTATAGCAACTCCCACAAGTGCACACACATACCCACACTAACACATAGAACCATGCCCACATGTGCAAACATACATACACACCATACCCTCATTTATACACATATATACACATTGATCAATTCCCAAATGTGCGTACACGCACACACCTACACACAGACACACACTGGCCCAGATATACACACATACACACCTACTCTCACACACACCAACTTAACTCCCCCTCCCCCCACCGTCCCCCACCCACCCCACACCCCACACCCACCCACACATATACACACCATGCCTTTTGGCCATCTCCAATTCATTCTCATGTTGATGTCTGAATTTGTCTTTATCCTGCACCACTGGGTAGTTAGGCTGTCCTTGAACTGCATAAGCTTTTCTTTCTTACCATCATTCTGATCTAGTCTGTCTCAAACTCGCGACTACTCTGTCAGGATCCCTGTCCTCAAGTTCTTCCTCTGTGCATGTGTGGCCTTTATCTTCCAGATCTTGGCCATCGTCTTCTATCTCAGACCACTCCAAATCCATTCTCGTTATGATAGCACCGATGTCTGCATCTAGCTGCAGGTGACATTCTATCTATTGTCATTTGTGTGCGTGTCCTCAGGTATTCACCATGTTGGACATCTCCTCATAGTGTATGTCCTGTCAGATTCAGAAATTCCATCCACACTTACAGTAGCATGTGATAACTGAGATCCTTCTGTAGGGCACAGTCTGCATCTTTAGCATGTTCGCCACTTCAACTTCCACTGATTTGGGCATCAGCTGAGCCACTGCTTCCATGGCAAGCAGTCCTGCCATTTGGCTATCCATTTCAGTGCCAGGTTGAAATATCTCTTCCCAAACACTATCCGAGTTTCTCCAGATGAATTGGTCTACCTCTTTTTATATGTGGCACCCATCACCCGGTAGTGCTCATAGAGGACTTGTTTCACACTGTTGTAATCACCTCATTCACATCCAGGTTGAGAATTGCTACCACTTGTCAGATGGCTGAACTGCTGACTTGGCAAAATTAGTTTGGCCTTGTGAGCTGTTTGAATTGTAGTTGTTCTGCTGGGTATTGCTGTCACCAGCCTGGGTCATGAGAGTTGGTTCACTCTCAGACACTTAACTGAGTTATATAAAATCTGATTTGCATAAAAGTACATCAGCACAACCAGGTAAGCTAAAGTTAAACACCTCCTAGAGCCATATCTGCTGGTTAGAATTCAAAGGTAGCCAAAAAGTGTTCAATATTGCATGTTCATCCAGTTTTTGCTCATGCAGCATCTGTAAAATTCGCAACACCCCACCTTCAGCCTGCTCTTCTCTACAAGAAGTTTTAGTGCTTCCCAGATCTGATTTTATTGCACTCCAATATTCTCCTTATACTTTGTTCCAGTCCTTATGGTCATCCAACTAGGTTTGTTTGTCTACTATCCCACCGCTGCCACCAATTGTAACAAAGCCAAGTGTATATATTACAGCATTTACCTGGTTGTAGGGCTAGGAACTTATCTACAAGGTGGTAGTTATGTGTTGTTTTTGTCAAAAAAATTCACATTTTACAGCTGCCCTCTAACCGAGGTTTTAATATTATAACCAAATATAGGCATAGCCTAGGATTTACACAAGAAAAAACCTCAATATTATATGGTATCATATTTTAGTTTGTAGCTTAATCAGTGACTTTATCATAGGCTGCATAAGAAAATGATGACAGTTATGGTAAATAGCTGACAGGAAAGGATGCTGGAATCTTATTCTGACATAGCTACTTAATGATCACCATGCTCTAGCTAGCGAGGTGTAATACCACCTTAAATAATTGCTGAACTGGAAATGATCGCCATGGTAAATCATATCTGAGAAGGGATCTCACCTCAACCCTGGACAAGTTCAGAATTTATATGGAATATTTTTGCTATATATTTCCTTATCACAATCCATGCATTACAATCAATAATGTACCCATCAGTATACATACTAGGGCTTCTGCTATGGTACGTTTTATCTAATGGAACATCAGGCCAAAATAATTTGTTGTTTTGGGTTGTTGTTTTCTCCATGTTCACTAATCAGTTTGCATACTTCTGGTATCATATGGATGAGTGAAGTGAGCCCTCGGGGGGAGTTATGAATAGCTTTGTTTTGCCACACATAGGATATCATCCATCCATAACTATATATCATTCATCGTATCTTCACCCTTACAAATATGAATGGGTCACTCTCCTCCTAAGGCTTATATAAAACTGGGAAAGGTCATCACCATGAAGAAACATATCAGTAAAACAGTAGCAGCTTCAAAACTACATGAAAGGAAAATGGATCTACTTGCAGGTGAGAATGAAATGCATGGAAAAGATGAAGAATTCTGACATAGTTACTCAGTTCGTCAACATGTTCTAGCTTGTGATGCTGCTTTGCGCCCAGAAAAATGACACACACCATAGCATACAAAAGACAGACAAAATAAGAACCCTCTGAACCAGGTCTGCCAATGCTAAGTATACAACCCATCAACCCACCCTACCTCAAACCAAACCCTAACCTAACATACAAGACGACATACACAACAACAGCAAAAACTAATACTGTTTAGATAGCAGAACAAGCAAGATAGAAGCAGGACAAACCAAAAAAGACCCTAATAACCCCCGCCCCTCCCTTTCCCCATCCCCCTGCAAGCCCTCCAAAACTGGAAAACCAGACCCTCCATAGGGTCTGACACAAAACATATTGGGTTGAAAAACTGGAATAATCGTCTCTTTGAATCTAGAGAGTATGTAGGAGGGCTCTCGCATGCTATATTCATACTAAAATACATACACTGCTTTAGGTATTATATTGTCAACAATACAACTGGGTATTTATTTGCCAGCATGGATAAAGAATTCTTGCTGCACATCTTCACTTTATTATTCTGAGAATTTCTGCAAAAAGCACTTCATGATAACCTCACTTGAAGTGTAGTGTGATTTCCATCTTCAAGAAGTACTCTTGACAAAACTCATCTCACAGCTACACTATCACATGCACACTTCTGTTTATGAATAGCCTTGCTACAGTATACTGGAGGGCATCAAGTTGGTCAACTTTCCATCAGTTCGGAATTAGTAAGGACCTCATAAATAAATATTGGCAACTTGTCTATATCACAATCCAAGCATTATATGAAATAGTATAGACATCAGTACTAGCTCTTGAGTTATATGCTAAAGTTAGGACAACAGCTAGAGCAATGCAATCTAGGATTTAGAACTAAAGTGAAAAGCTGCTGGTGTGGGGTGGTATTGACACATTTACACCATCTTGTATCACACTTGGTGTTTGCATTGGCTGCCCAAGCCAAGGAGAGAAAGGCAAGTGAGTATTCTTATATCAACTTGACACACATTTTTAATCCAAACCACTGGAGTAATTAGCCAAAAGATACTGGCTTTTTAAAAGCTTTTGGCGAGCAGGTAAACATGACAACTGACGAGAAGAAGGCAGATTCATACCCCTCATCCAGAGAGTGTTTAGTAGTGTTAACAACTAGGTGCTATCAATGAAATTGCTGGTCTCTGAGATGATTGTCTACTACTGCAGGGACCCCAATGTAAACAAGATTCTTCTGATATAACCAGCAAAGCAGTAAAGGAGCTACTATATATGGCAAACACAGAACAAGAGAGAAAAGTAAAACTAACTAGTATATTTCGAGCTAATTATTGAGAGTTGTGATTGTATCCACAATAAAACTACAGGCATTGCACAAACATGCATCTCAACCATGCCGGCATTTTTATGGCAATTGGTATATTTTTCTGCTGCATATAGATTGAACCCCGATGTAGATACAGTCCTTCCACCATTGGATGTGATTTTATCAGGATGGCCAGAAGTTACAGTTACCTTGACAAGAGGAAGGACAATACAAAATAAACCACACCCTTCTTTCCTAAGCATGTTTATACCGTGCAGGATTTTATATTTCAGCTAGGCTCACAAAATAGCAAATTTCATTAACTAAAACAGGGATTGACTATAGCTGTTCATTTTGGGCATGCTCAGCAAGATCATGAATTTTACAACCTGAAATTCGCAGAGTAATAATTCCTTACGATTAATTTACAAAGTGTCTTAATCAGTTTTAACCTTTTTTGTTTTGATAAACATACTTAGTCCCTTACCTATGAGTAATTATTACTCGAACATGTTATACATAATTAAATAGAGAGAAAGAAAGAAAGAGAGAGAGAAAAGAAATATTCGAGGAATTTTAACACATCTCTTTCTCATCATAAGAGATTAGATCACTTGAATGAAAATATTGTGGGTTAAAAAGTTGTTGGTCTATAACACAAACAGAACATTGATATGGTAATTGTCATGAGCCTATAGGTGTTAATAACCATGGGGGGGGGAGGGTTAATTATATGATAATGCATGACAAAAATGTGTATACAATCATGACACAAGATATTCTTGAATTATCTCAGTCGACTAGAGGGACTCAGCTAAATATATTATGTTGATACTTTTGGAGGGATCAAGCTGTTTCTTTTTCCAAGGCTCCTGAGTGGAAATTTTCATCTCCCTTGAATCCATCCATATTTGAACTTATTTCTGTCATAACTTTCACTAAAGCAGGTTCAATCACAGTTGAGCTGGCTATGGTTGGAACCCTTATTAGATCCACCATTATGCTCCAAACAAAGTTTATTATCAATATTAGTAGCACTGACTATTCTAGCAGAGTCACTGGTAAAACTGGGGCCTAAGATACAGTACCCATCGGTGTCAGCATGATAATACACATTCATTTTGCTATGTGTCTTTGATCTTGCATCCACAAATATTAAGTGCTCCAAATAGAAGCACAAAAATGAAGCAAAGAATTCCAAGTACCATGGTAACACATTCTGTATTGCATATATCTTCACATTCATACTGACCTGCAGTTTACACGACTAGCAATTTTTTGGTATCAATAAAATTTGTGGTGTCTATAAAATAACAAAATAATAATAATCTACTAGTTTCCACCTTTTTGTATTATATACTGCAATGAAACCATACACTGGTACTGGCAATAGGACATGACAGGTAATGCCTGGTGGGCCATTGCAAAGTCGGATACTGCCTAAAATAATAGGCTCGTTCATTAACCAGGTTCTCCCCAAAAAGTTACACTGGCTCATTTCATCATAGGAACACAATTAAACAGGCCTCACTCTAATGGTAAGTTATATTACTTACACTGACAAATAATTTGAGGGCTGGTGCTTTTTATTCCAGCCTGGTTGCTTTTATCCCCAGTCCGTGGCACATGTCTTTTTATTACTATCAATGTTCGGGTGTTGAGTGAAGCCATGTGGAAAATGTATGGGTGAAAACCAAAATATATTAAATAGTAAAGTGACAGAGCAGTTTATTCACACATACATGGTGGCCATTTATTGTTCCAAGTGATGAAAATACGTACGCCCGATACAAGAAGGTTTTTCATGATTAGTAGTGTCTCATGTTGTTTGATGATTATATTTTGGTAAAATCCAAGGTGCTATAAATCTCGGTAAATAACAATCTTTGCAGTGTCCTCTGACCCATATAATTATAGTAAAAATAAAAACATCCTAAAGTCATTTCTAGGAAGACCACTTTGAAATCACTATGGTTGCCACTTAGACTTGTCAGTAGCTAACTCAAGTGATAGATAGAGTCAAACCTGGGGTCACCTCTGTAGCTACACTTGCCAGAAGCTAGTTCAAGTGATAGATATGGCCAAATCTGAGGTCAGTAGCTGTAGGAACAATCTGAAACAACTGAAAGGTGTAGTAGTGAGGGTAAAAAAACACAGAAGTCTAGAAATGATGTATTTAGGTTGCTCTCGAATGTATGCATTTATTATATATATATATATATAGTAATAATGGAAAAGTTTTGGGATGGCTAGTGCTACTGTCGGAGTAGATAATGTGGAATTTGTCAGCAATACATAAGTTGCAATGTTTCAATAAGTTGGAATATGATGCTGCTCTGTCGATTAATGGCCCATTTTATGTTGTGTCGGGTTTTGCTGTCTTTAAGTTTCCATATGTATTTGGAGAGTTCTGTGGTGTTTCTCTTGTTTTCATGTTTGAAGGATAACTTGTGGTTTATGCCTAGTGTTTTGCGTCATGGTCGGTGGAAATGGATGCTTTGTAAACTATAGATGTGACAAGGCAGTACCCATCCACCAGGCAATCTTTCTTATTTCGATTCCACATTATCTACTCCGACAGCCAAACATCATTGAACAAGCGATCAGAATTCCTTTCAAAGTGTAGGCACAAGAGAACAAGTTTCTCAAGAGCATTGAATTATCACATTCATCAAAACCTATTCATTAACACCCATCCACATCACCCCACTTGCCTGCCACACCTCATAATATGACCTCAGTTGCTCATTGTCCCTGATAATTGCATTAGCATGAAACTATAGTGACTAGCCATCCCAATACTTTTCTATTATTACTATTCAATCACTCTGCTTTAACAAGCATGGAGCACCATTTGTAGCCTTCACCAGCAAATTACCTTCTAACTATATATATATATATATATATATATATATACATGTGTATGTTTGAGGGGGCTATGTACAAACTAATCAGTATGTTTTTATCAGTGTTCTTGGTCTGTGGAAGTAGGATAGTAGGTGCTATGCTATGGCTAGAGTGTTTCTCATTAACTATACTTTTTCAGCACTTTACCATGCAGATAGTGTGGCTTACCTAAGTTCTGGTGTTTTATACTAGTGCAGGTATCCAAGATGAGATTTAGGTATTTCTGTGAACATCAAAGTAGACCCATAAGAGTAGATTTGGTTTTAATGTATAGTTTACTAGATAAGAACAAGCCTAGAAAAAAAGTTAAATACACTGTTGCTAGATGTTATAAGCTTCATAAACAAGCCATATGGAAAGATAAAAATTGCAGGAGAGCTTAATAAACCTGTCCTCTGATAGTGTAACTTGAGAGTGGAGCTAACTACACTCACAGATCCAAAACAATTCAACTGCACAGAATTGTTTTTTTTACATGAACTAAAAAATTAAAGTCATGACATCATCATAAAATGTAATATAAAATGTAAGTGAAGGTTAAGTGACATCCCTACATTTCCTCTCTCCTTAAAAAGTGTTAATATCTCTATATACATAATTTTCTCAGAAGATACATGCAGAAACATCGAGGTGACTCCAAGATATTTGTGGCAGACCTAGCTGCCTAACGATTTGAAGTTATTTACTCATAATTGGTGTGTGGCTTGCTAAGGAGTGTCTCAGTGATATCCATGGAGCAAAGTTACCATTTGTTGTCATGTTGATTAGTTACACACTTGCAGATAAGGATATCAGTAGAGTCGATAGTTGCTTTGGTCCACTCAGGAGGATTTCTTTTCCTGGGTAGGTATTTATGACTGAGTAGTGATTCCGTGGTGGTCCAAATAGCTGCTCATCAGAGTGGGAGTACTTGTGGACACGCTAACAAGAGCACTTGTAACTTCAATATTTCAGCCTTCAGACTGTGGAGGATCTGTCACCAAATCTACTGACAGAATGGAGCAGGTTAGAGTGATGAAGGGGTAGCCAGTGAAGATGAAGGGAGTGGAAGTTGACACCATCACACAGAGAGAGCACTGACTATGAGAGAGTAGGATGAAGATGGGGATATCCAATATAATTATACGTTCAAACAAAACTTCTGGTTGAAACTCTGAACCATCTCTCATTGTCTCAGTGGTTAAGTTTTCAATTCAGCTGGTGGATGGTCGGCCTTGTGTAGATGATAATTATTTGGCTGAAGAACTGTCTCATTCCTACTCAGTTCCATAAAATCACCTGTATCTTCTTAGTTAGAATCCTGTTGTGTCTGCAGCATGTAGTTTCATCCCTCTTCCTAAGATGATCCTAATGACAATGCATCATAGTTTACCCTTTTCCAACTTGCACTTTGAAGATAGTGGACTGGTTGTTTTTGGGACTACCAGGTAACCACTTGTCTCCTTGTCAATGGATATTCTTTTTCCTACACGAGTTGTTGTGATCTTGACCTCCTGTCGTGATCACTCTTCTGATGACTTCGTCACTCCTGAACTATGTTTTCCATTTTAGTTTCAGAATATCAAGCCATATTGCACCAGCGACTTGTGTTGCTGGTGCAATACAAGTCGTGGTTTGAGGAATTATTCAGTATACTGAAATAACAATTGGGCAATCTGATCCGAGTGTTTAACACCAGATTGCTTCTTCTACCATTAGGACTTTCACTGCTCTTTCAGACAAACGAATAATATGGTGAAATGTTCCATTGAAGCAACAGAAATCTTGGAACTCAGCCACTTTAAACTGTGAACTATTGTCAAACACTGTGGTATCAGGAATTCTGATCCGAGTTTCTTGAGTTGCTGTATTATTGTGAGAGCAGTAACTTTCGAGGAAAAACTTCTATTTATTTTGAGTTAATGTCCAATGACTACTAAGAGCATCTTACCTGCCATGAGACCTGCATAGTCAACATGCAATCTTTACCATTCCTTTGAAAGCCAATCCAGGGTTGTATTGGAACTGTGTGAGGAGATGATTGGTTTTGCTGACAACTTGTAAAACATCTTACCATTGCTTCAATATTTTCATGCCAGGACATTATACCAATCGTCAGCAAGAGATTTCATTCTAGATACTCCAGGTTTCCTACTGTGAAATTCTACAAACACATTCTCTCGACCTTGTAGCTAGAGGTGTTAGCTACAACCGTTCTACCCCAGACAATTAATCCACCTACTGATGATAGCTCGAGTCGCCTTGGCCAATAAGTTTTGAAATCTTTGTCTGTAAATTTAGACATCCATGCTGAATGTACCAAAGGACTATTGCCATAAAGGATCTCGTATGGTCTAGGTTGCTACCTGTGTTGCAATGAATCTTCAAATTGCTCAGACTATTAGCACCAATTCTGCTAGAACAGTAGTCTGTGAAAGTCTTAGGTAGTGGCAATTGGCTTAGGCATCAGCATTCATGCGTTGTGTTGTGTTCCTCTAAGTTATGTATTCATACGAAGCAAGTGTCCATACCCATCATTGAATCCTGTAGGCTTGTTGTCCATGTGGTGAAGTGAGTAGTCATGTCCACGCGAATATGAACGAAATTGAGTAACATTAATCACATATGATAGAGCCTCCTTTTTGATTTGAGGATACTTCTCAGTATTGTTCATGGTTCATGTAACAATACTGACTGCTTCTCTGTAACATCTGGCATCCAAAGTGACAAGACAACACTTCTATTCCATAAGCGTCACATGCAAATGTATGACAAGACTTGGATCGAAGTGAACTAAGACTCGTGAAGACAGTAGTAATTTCTTAGATTGCCTAACAACTTGTTTCTCCACTGTTCATCATGTTCCAACAGTTTATAGAGTGGAGCGACTGTCGATAAGTTTGGTAGGAACATTGAATCATAAGGCCCAAGCAGGATTTCAACATTCTGTAGCTTCTCGCATAGCTTTAACCTATTCTTGTAGTGGATGCAATGCGTGAGCGTCAATGTGATGGATATCCCATGTACACAACAGTTAGCATCATGAAGACACACCTCTCTTCTTCGGCTGCATCCCTGCTGCATGTAACCTGCTTAGGACTTCTTCCAGATTCATTAGGTGTTCTTCTTCTGTTGGTCATGTCACCAGCAGCTACCTCATCAAGATACACGACAACATTGGGTATTCCACCCAAAATAGACTGCTAAATTACTCTGAAAATACCAGGAACTAACAATACTCCAAATGGTAGGCTACAATGTGTATTAATTATCATATATTTCCATGATTCTTTATCTAATAAATCAATTTTACAACCTGAAATTTGCAGAGTAATAATTCCTTACGATTAATTTACAAAGTGTCTTAATCAGTTTTAAGCTTTTTTGATTTGATAAACATACTTTCTTACCAATGAGTAATTATTACTCGAACATGTTACACATAATTAAATAGAGAGAAAGAAAGAAAGAGAGAGAGAAAATAAATATTCGAGGAATTTTAACCCATCTCTTTCTCATCATAAGAGATTAGATGACTTGAATGAAAATATTGCCGGTTAAAAAGTTGTTGGTCTATAACACAAAGAGAACATTGATATGGTAATTATCATGAGTCTATAAGTGTTAATAACCATGGGGGGTTAATAACCATGGGGGGGAGGGTTAATTATATGATAATGCATGACAAATATGTGTATACAATCATGACACAAGATATTCTTGAATTATCCCAGTTCCCAGTCAGGAAAAAAATGTGTGTTGACTAGAGGGACTCAGCTAAATATATTATGTTGATACTTTTTCATTTTGGAGGGATCAAGCTGTTTCTTTTTCCAAGGCTCATAAGTGGAAATTTTCATCTCCCTTGAATCCATCCATATTTGAACTTATTTCTGTCATAACTTTCACTAAAGCAGGTTCAATCACAGTTGAGCTGGCAATGGTTGGAACCCTTATTAGATCCACCATCATGCTCCAAACAAAATTTATTATCAACCTCTGTAGCTACACTTGCCAGAAGCTAATTCAAGTGAGGGATATGGCCAAATCTGAGGTCACCTCTGTATTCAATTGCCAGAAGCTAATTCAAATGATGGATAGAGCCAAACCTGATCACCTCTGTAGCTACACTTGCCAGAAGCTAATTCAAGTGATAGATATGGCCAAATCTGAGGTCAGTAGCTGTAGGAACAATCTGAAACAACTGAAAGGTGTAGTAGTGAGGGTAAAAAACACAGAAGTCTAGAAATGATGTATTTAGGTTGCTGTCGAATGTATGCATTTATTATATATATATATATAGTAATAATGGAAAAGTTTTGGGATGGCTAGTGCTACTGTCAGAGTAGATAATGTGGAATTTGTCAGCAATGCATAAGTTGCAATCTTTCAATAAGTTGGAATATGATGCTGCTCTGTCGATAATGGCCCATTTTATGTTGTGTCGGGTTTTGCCGTCTTTAAGTTTCCATATGTATTTGGAGAGTTCTGTGGTGTTTCTCTTGTTTTCATGTTTGAAGGATAACTTGTGGTTTGTGTAGCATGCCTAGTGTTTTGCGTCATGGTCGGTGGAAATGGATGCTTTGTAAACTATAGATGTGACAAGGCAGTACCCATCCACCAGGCAATCTTTCTTATTTCGATTCCACATTATCTACTCCGACAGCCAAACATCATTGAACAAGCGATCAGAATTCCTTTCAAAGTGTAGGCACAAGAACAAGTTTCTCAAGAGCATTGAATTATCACATTCATCAACACCCATTCATTAACACCCATCCATGGACTTGCATCACCCCACTTGCCTGCCACACCTCATAATATGACCTCAGTTGCTCATTGTCCCTGATAATTGCATTAGCATGAAACTATAGTGACTAGCCATCCCAATACTTTTCTATTATTACTATTCAATCACTCTGCTTTAACAAGCATTGAGCACCATTTGTAGCCTTCACCAGCAAATTACTTTCTAACTATATATATATGTATATATATATTAATTATACATGTGTATGTTTGAGGGGGCTATGTACAAACTAATCAGTATGTTTTCATCAGTGTTCTTGGTCTGTGGAAGTAGGATAGTAGGTGCTATGCTATGGCTAGAGTGGTTCTCATTAACTATACTTTTTTAGCACTTTACCATGCAGATAGTGTGGCTTACCTAAGTGCAGGTATCCAAGATGAGATTTAGGTATTTCTGGCAACATCAAAGTTGACTCATAAGAGTAGATTTTGTTTTAATGTATAGTTTACTAGATAAGAACAAGCCTAGAAAAAAAGTTAAATACACCGTTGCTAGATGGAAAGTTAAAAATAGCAGGAAAACTTAATAAACCTGTCCTCTGATAGTTTAACTTGAGAGTGGAGCTAACTACGCTCATAGATCCAAAACAATTCAACTGCACAGAATTGTTTTTTTACATGAACTAAAAAATTAAAGTCATGACATCATCATAAAATGTAATATAAAATTTAAGTGAAGGTTAAGTGATATCCCTACATTTCCTCTCTCCTTAAAAAGATAAGGATATCAGTAGAGTCGATAGTTGCTTTGGTCCACTCAGGAGGATTCCTTTTCCTGGGTAGGTATTTATGACTGAGCGGTGATTCCGTGGTGGTCCAAATAGCTGCTCATCAGAGTGGGAGTACTTGTGGACACACTCACAAGAGCACTTGTAACTTCAATATTTCAGCCTTCAGACTGTGGAGGATCTGTCACCAAATCTACTGACAGAATGGAGCAGGTGAGAGTGAAGGGGTAGCCAGTGAAGAGAAGGGAGTGGAAGTTGACACCATCACAGAGAGAGAGCACTGACTATGAGAGAGTAGGATGAAGATTGGGTATATCCAATATAATTATACGTTCAAACAAAACTTCTGGTTGAAACTCTGAACCATCTCTCATTGTCTCAGTGGTTAAGTTTTCAATTCAGCTGGTGGATGGTCGGCCTTGTGTAGATGATAATTATTTGGCTGAAGAACTGTCTCATTCCTACTCAGTTCCATAAAAACACCTGTATCATCTTAGGTAGAATCCTGTTGTGTCTGCAGCATGTAATTTCATCCATCTTCCTAAGATGATCCTGATGACAATGCATCATAGTTCAACCTTTTCCAACTTGCACTTTGAAAGATAGTAGTGGACTTTTTGTTTTTCTATGACTACCAGGTAACAACTTGTCTCCTTGTCAATGGTTTTTCATGAATATTCTTTCTCCTACACGAGTTGATGTGATCTTGACCTCCTGTCGTGATCACTCTTCTGATGAGTTCGTCACTCCTGAACTATGTTTTCCATTTTAGTTTCAGAATATCAAGCCATATTGCACCAGCTACTTGTATTGCTGATGCAATACAAGTCGTGGTTTGAGGAGTTATTCAGTCTGAAATAACAATTGGGCAATCTGATCCGAGTTTTTAACACCAGATTGCTTCTTCTACCATTAGGACTTTCACTGCTCTTTCAGACAAACGAATAATATGGTGAAATGTTCCATTGAAGCAACAGAAATCTTGAAACTCAGCCACTTTAAACTGTGAACTATTGTCAAACACTGTGGTATCAGGAATTCTGATCCGAGTTTCTTTAGTTGCTGTATCATTGTGAGAGCAGTAACTTTCGAGGAAAAACTTCTATTTATTTTGAGTTAATGTCCAATGACTACTAGAAGCATCTTACCTGCCATGGGATCTGCATAGTCAACATGCAATCTTAACCATTCCTTTGAAAGCCAATCCAGGGTTGTATTGGAACTGTGTGAGGAGATGATTGGTTTTGCTGACAACTCGTAAAACATCTCACCATTGCTTCAATAATTTCATGCCAGGACATTATACCAATCGTCAGCAAGAGATTCCATTCTAGATACTCCAGGTTTCCTACTGTGAAATTCTGCAAACTCATTCTCTCGACATTGTAGCTAGAGGTGTTAGCTACAACCGTTCTACCCCAGACAATTAATCCACCTCCTGATGATAGCTCGAGTCGCCTTGGCCAATAGGGTTTGAAATCTTTTGTCTGTAAATTTAGCCATCCATGCTGAATGTACCAAAGGACTATTGCCATAATGGATCTCGTATGGTCTAGGTTGCTACCTGTGTTGCAATGAATCTTCAAATTGCTCAGACTATTAGCACCAATTCTGCTAGAACAGTAGTCTGTGAAAGTCTTAGGTAGTGGCAATTGGCTTAGGCATCAGCATTCATGCGTTGTGTTGTGTTCCTCTAAGTTATGTATTCATACGAAGCAAGTGTCCATGCCCATCATTGAATCCTGTAGGCTTGTTGTCCATGTGGTGAAGTGAGAAGTCATGTCCACACGAATATGAACGAAATTGAGTAACATTAATAACATATGATAGAGCCTCCTTTTTTATTTGAGGATACTTCTCAGTATTGTTCATGTTTCGTGTAAACAATAACTGACTGCTTCTCTGTAACATCTGGCATTCAAAGTGACATGACAACACTTCTATTCCATAAGCGTCACATGCAAATGTATGACAAGACTTGGATCGAAGTGAACTAAGACTTATGAAGACAGTAGTAATTTCTTAGATTGCCTAACAACTTGTGTCTCCACTGTTCATCATGTTCAAACAGTTTATAGAGTGGAGCCACTGTCGATAAGTTTGGTAGGAACATTGAATCATAAGGCCTAAGCAGGATTTCAACATTCTGTAGTTTTGTAGCTTCTCGCATAGCTTTAACCTATTCTTGTAGCGGAAGCAATGCTTGAGCATCAATATGATGGATATCCCATGTACACAACAGTTAGCATCATGAAAACACACCTCTCTTTCTTCAGCTGCATCCCTGCTGCATGTAACCTGCTTAGGACTTCTTCCAGATGATTTAGGTGTTCTTCTTCTGTTGGTCCTGTCACCAGCAGCTACTTCATCAAGATACACGACAACATTGGGTATTCCACCCAAAATAGACTGCTAAATTACTCGGGAAAATACCAGGAACTAACAATACTCCAAATGGTAGGCTACAATGTGTATTAATTATCATATATTTCCATGAGTCTTTATCTAATAAGTTTCTTGTGAAATGTCTGCTTTGTAAAGACCTTCTCTGCTGACATCTTTGAAAGCATATCTTCAATTTTCAGGATTGGATACTTGTCAAACTTAGATGCCAGATTTACGGTTAGCTTAAAGTCCCCATATATCCTAAGTGACTTTTTATCTT
This sequence comes from Cladorhizidae sp. MBARI D1340-BT2, assembly GCA_028752905.1. NCBI lineage: Eukaryota > Metazoa > Porifera > Demospongiae > Poecilosclerida > Cladorhizidae > Cladorhizidae sp. MBARI D1340-BT2. The sequence goes on from JAQNBH010000010.1 coordinate 21,588,962, forward strand.
CTTTCAGGACTGTGGTACCCAATCAGAGAATTGAACTAGCTGGATAATCTTTTTTTATTAGCACTCAAATTTTGCCTTCAATTTGCTTTGCTTCTCATGGCATGGGGAATCGGCCTTGTCTTGCAGTAATGTTGTTGAGTAGTGGAATTGATGTGGATCATAGCTTCATGACCAAACAGTTTTCCTAATCATTCTCTGAACACATTTCATTATTTCCCAGTGATTCCAATGTTGCTGCTTGGAACTGCACTGGATTAATGGTCTTCCAATCTAAATGTAAAATACCCATTATTTAAGGTGGACCTACTTTGGTTTTGACATTATTAATGCTTGGTTGTAAATTCAACATCCTGGAACTCCTTATATTCCTCCTGCACACTACCGATGGAATGACCACGACTTTGCCTTCCCACTGTGAGGTCCCTTTCCTCCTCTTTTCTGGGTAGATAAGTTCATGAGTTGTCTATTAGCTGACTGAATGTGACCTGACCCATCTTGTTACATTTGTGACACTTTGTACTGGAATGGGGACTGGGAGGGCTGGTAATTTTTTATATCACACCTGTTAACCTCACTTTGAAAAGTGAACTTCCCAAAATCACAGCACTTATAGCATGCCTTGAATGTGTAAGATTCCATGTTCTGAGCTCATGTGCCAAGTTTCTCCTCAATTAACACCTTGTTTTGCTTATTTCACTCTTTAGGACTCACACAAATCTCACAGGCATCATCTATGATATCTTCAAACTTGCAATGAGTCAATTTTTGCAGCTCTGCAGTAGTAAGTAATTAGTAGCATTTAGAATCACTTACATGTTTGATTTTTGGGCTTAACATGTGATGTTTTGTCTGTTCAGTTTTATAAACAATCTGTTTGCAGCATAACAAAGTATAGTTCTGCACTGGTAACCCTGACATAATTATGGCTTGTACATGTACAGGTCAGTTTGTCACTCGGGGCATCACAGTTGAAAAGATTAAATTTAACTATATCACGGCATTGTTCTTGCCTGAAACTGCCAATGAGGTCCGAGACCTAGTCCAGGTAGCCCTTGGCAATCCCTATTCGGTGCTAAAAAGATATTTAACCAAGAGGATGGAAAGAACAGCAAAAACTGCAGAAACTTCTCAATAGCTTGGCGATCATAAGCTCTCACAGTTTCTCTGTTGTATGTGGCAACTCTGGAGTGAGCAAGCTGATGTAGGCCCTTTTAGACAAATGGTTTTTGCAATGCCTCCCCTGACAGATGTGCACAGTTTTGGTATCCTCATGGGCAGACAATAGCCTAGTCAGCCTGGCTGGCATAGCTGGCTGCTTGAAACATGAAAGTGGCAGCACCATGCGTGGCAGCAGCAGGTCAGGTAACCTCAATACCATCAGCAGCATCAGGAATAAAGTCCTTGCACTCCAATACTGCTAGTGAAGTCTCTGTCTGTACAATCTAGACAGTTCCAACCATGTTCAATCACTGCCCGTGGTCCCAATTCCATCCTAACAATCATCAAGGAAAGACTCCCCCCTCTCATTGATCAGCATTTTGGAGATACAGCTACCTAGTGCTATTAATCTTGCTGTCTGGGGTTAAACAACTGGACTGCTAGCAGCAAAGAGCATTATGGCCTGGTACCGAGTTGCCTAACTAATTGCTATTTTCTCATGGACAGTGGCACAGAAGTGAGTGTAATACAGAGCATCTTTGTTAAATGGAACTACACTTGGCCTATCCCTTCTACCATGAGTACTGCTCTATTCTCCAATTTTCCCTTGCTCCCTCTTTCCCAGCCTATAAATCAGTGTCTGTGGAAGCCCGTTGTCTTCCTCTGGAGCGTCTTTCTCCAGAGCATCTATACATTGCTCACCAAGAATTCGAACACCTGCTGGAGCTGGGAATATTCTTCCAGCAACTCGGCATCTGCTCTCCACATGATTCCAAAGAAAATCCGTGATGATTGGTGCCCAAGAAAATCTTGGTAATTGGCGCCTCTGCAGTTGAACAAAGTTATTCTCCCTGACTGTTATCCCATTCCCTACTTCCAAGATTTCACCACACACTTCTCATGCCTTTTCTAAACTGGATCTGTTCATGGATTACCACCACACACTTGTCGAACATTCAGATGTGCCCCAAAATGCTGTCACCAACCCTATTGGCTTATTCCAATTATTGCATGCCTTTTGGCTTGTGCAATGTAGGTCAAACTTTGCAATGTTTTATGGACCATATCCTTCAGGGATTAGCTAAAACATTTCCCTGTGTCATTGATGTCTTCATCACCAGAGCACTCTGCAGAGGAGTACAAGCACCACCTATGACAGGTTTTCAAGTGTCTCAGTGAATACGTACAGATACTCATCAAACCTTCCAAGTACACATTCAGGGTCACTGGACAGCAAGGCTTTGTTTGACAATTCCCATTGCCTATATTGGTGTTGGCAGTTGTGTGAATTCTTAGGCTTCATCAACATCTACCATGACTTCTTTCCTGTGAGTGCACAGAACCTACAGCTTCTAAAGGCTGTGTTGCACACTCTAAAACACCAATCTCATTCACTAGCTTGGATGGATGATGCAGAAGTGGGTTTCACAGAGATAAAGGAAGCCCTTCTCCTAAATCACCACAAACCATTTGCTCCTGCACACTTCATCACTGATGCATCAGACACAGATGTCAGAGGTGTTCTCCAGCAGCACATTAATATGGGAGTGTGGTCCCCCATCTCCTGCTGCTCTAAACAGTTAAAACCATCGGAAATTCATAGAGCACTTTTAATACTACCAAGCATTTCAGGCATTTCATCAAAGGACGTGATTTTCATGTTTGCACTGACCACAAGCTCATCACATTCATCTTGGGCACACAAGCAGAATGACATTCACCAGGATAGATTCGTCAACTCGATTTCATCTCACAATTCACATTGGCTATTTGTTTAGACAAAGGCAAAGAGAAACTTGCTGCATAATACTTTGTCTCAGTTGGCATTATTCTACAACCATTGATTTCCAAACACTGGCACTCACCCAGAAGGGAGACACAGAACTCAACCATCTCCATTCTGGTACTATCTCCATTGTCCTGTGAGAAATACCTGCCGATGTTACCCTCATCTGTGACATGTCTATTGGCATACCTCACCCATATGTCCCTGAAAGTTTCTGATATAGAGTTTTTGATGCTCTTCACAGGTTATCCCACCCTGGTATCCAAGTAACCCCAAATCTCCTCACTACACACTACATGTGGCTCGGCATTAATATAGACCAGACTTTGCCTACACTGCCAGCATTCCGAAGTACACAGACCTACCATGGCACTATTCAATTCAATCAAGACACTAGATGCTCAATTCAACAGGATCTGCCTGGATCTCATCAGACCCTTGTCACCTTCTAGAGGTTTTTCACAGACTTGTGTCTATGATTTCCTTCGTTGGCCTGTAACTATCTCAATCCCCATCAGCACAGCAGAGATGGTCTCTGAACCTTATATCATCAATTTGGCTGCAAGATTCGGAGTTCCCTCCACATTGGAGTGGGGAGCTCAGTTCAAGTCAGCACTGTGGGAGTACCTTGTATGTTTACTGGTAACCAAGCATATTCATACCACTGCTAAGCAATTGCTAAGAGCAATTCCATCACCAGCTCAAAGCTGCCTTGAAGTTGCCAAACAACATGCATTGACTGGATTAGTTCAATTCCACTAACCTTGATAGGTATCTTGACGACAAATGACCTTCGGTATTCTGATAGCGAATTGGTCTTTGACACCTTACACTGTTTACCTGGTGAATTATTTGACATAGCCAGCAATAAAACATCATCAGACCATACTGGGTGCATTTTTAGCCTTAAAGTTACCATGCTACACCTCTGATCCCAACAAACTTGGTTCCCCATGCAAAGACAGGTGCACATGGATGATCACCTTTCATCGATTGCTCACATTTTTGTCAGGCATGATGCAGTCTGCCCACCCTTCGATAGTTCTTAAGAAGTACAGTAACACCGGATGAAGTCTTGGGTTATCCACATCAATCAAAATTGGACAGTCACAACCCTGCACGCATGGAGCTGTCTGTAAAAGCAGTGACCCTTCTTCACCTATGGCTATTGACATGGCCTCCAATCCTGTTTGTAGCAACCCACCTATGACATCTAGCCACCAATACTCCTCTCATTATGGCAGACAGGTGCGCTGGCCAAACTGATTTTGTTACAATCTTCACTGGATGGGGTAGGGAGCACTGTAGTGGCTGATTAGTACCCCTTTACCATTTAGTTCAGAGCCCGTTATCTGTTAGTTTTTAGCTGAACATGTCTGCTCACAATAAAGAATCTGTTTGCATCCTAATAAGTGCGATTAAGCACTGCTATATATGTCATCTCCTATGACTTGTTGACTTCTTACTGTCACATATTGAAATTGTAGCACTAGGAGAAAATCAGTAACTCAGGCTCAGAATCTTCCACTAAGATCTCGACAATTTCGTTCAAGATTTTATACCTGGGTCTTGTTGTCATCAGATCCCAAGGTTTCACAGACTCTGCACTAAGGAAAGTAGCGACTCTTCTCTCTTTTGGCACACTGTTTGGCATCGAGGAATAGTGTGGCACTTTAGTTATAGGCTGCAATCAAGTCACTTTTGCAACTCTTCTAGCTTTTCACTACAACTGTATAGAATGAATGAGCTATTACAAGTGCTTCTTGAATGACAGCTTCTCCTACTTCAGTGGCTTCTTTCTCTCTTGTGCCTCAGATATCTCTAAATTGCAGGTCAGTAAATCCCGCTTCCTCACCAATAAATGGTGTAACTTGAGGCTCGAGAATTGAGATATAACTACACTTATAAAATATTTCAAAATGTGAGCTGAACAGAAAACTAAAATTTACTTTAAGGTCATGACATCATCCTAAAGTAAATCACAAAAATGTAAGTAAAGATTCTGAATCCCCCCCCCCCCCCGTCCCCCCTCCCCCCTAGGCTCACTTGTAGTTCTTGGGTAACTAACTTCAGTGTTAACTACTTGGGGTAAATGAACAGCGTTTTAAAATTCATTTTGCTTTATTTATTTTTTTAAGCTTTAAGAAGGTTGGTATGGATGATGGGTGGATGGAGAAAGTTAGTTAATGGATAATAAAATAAACTTTTGCAGTATAGCTATGTAGCTAAACAGATTTGAGAGAAAAACATGCCCAAGAACACAAAATTAGGTAACTTCAATTAGCTCACCACTTTTTTAAAACATATTTGTATTTACAATTGAAATAATTATTTTCTCAGACACAACATAAGTGATAGGAGGGTCATTTGTCAAATTTGAGTTATTTGGTATCAGATCACAATGAACACAAAATTAGATGTCTGCAGAATGGAACATGAGCATGCTCATAAATATACCCCAAACAAAAGATCCAGTGTAACAGGGAATTTTTGGTGTTGCAAAAATACTTTGTCAACAACATTTACAACATTCAAAGTTCAAAAGTTCTATCATTCCTGACATCATAGCAAAATGATCAGCAGGGTTGTAGTCTAGCCAGCGCAACAACTATTCCCCACTACAAGTGGCCCAGATAACTTAGTCAAGTAATGCGGTACCCTCTAAATATTCCCTTGATACCGAAACCAGTAATATCTATAGGCACAATCGACACAGTAGAAATGGTAATTTGCACCTCAACCACGCATTAACATATTCAGTGTTGCTAGTGTAAGCGACCGATTATCAACTGCATTTCAAACTTGCTATTTTATCTCGGCAGTTATAAGGCTTAAGAATACCAATCCAACATTATAAAATACTGTTTTATGTGTACTACTTCTGTAGGAAACTGTTCTACCACGCTATTGTTACATGTGAAGCAGCAGCCAGAAGGAGAGATGTAGGTCGGGGACTAATTCGACTATGAGTAACTACACATCATCCTGCCCATTCCGATTATCGACCAATCTTTAGTTTTTCTCTTATAACTCGAACTATGAACAAACCCCACCTTTTATGCTTGCAGTAATTTTGAACTAGGTAATGGTCTCTAGATGCTAAAAATTCACCTTGAAATTGTAGTATAGTAGCTATGTGCAATAATGGATCTTGAGCACGCAACGCACTCAAGACCCATGATGGTATTGAGCTCATTAGAGCCATACTGTATATTATCATCCAAAGAAATGCAATGAGGTACAGGGAACAAGAGGTGTAAAATTTATGTGCAATAGTGACATAATTTTCCATTGTCTTCAAAGCTCTCCATAATGCAATCCTCGTGCATCAACTAGAGTAGGTGCACTGAAACCATTCTACTCCTAAACCAATGTCAATATCCTCCTGGTAAGACTGGTTGCATACAGAACAATGATCACTAACAATAGCTGCCTTTTCTGGTCTAGGCATCATGTTTCTTAGCTCAACGATTTTAGTTCCAACTCCGCCTTTACGTTTCTTGCTCCCTTTCTCCTCCACTAGACTAGCCTTCTCATCAGCTTCTCTGATTCATTTTGCCTTAGCATTGCTCTGCTCTTCACCCTTTTTAGCTCTCATTTCTGCTTTTCTTAGATTTTTCTCTTCATGCTGATGATTCTTCTCTTTACACAATCTTTACCTGTTTTATTTTTTCTCTTCAAGAATTTTTTTATACTCTCCTTTTCCTTTAAAATTGCCCAACATTCGGAACTTGTAAGAACTAGGGTTCCTGTCATAGCACAAGATTTAGCAGGTCTAGCTTGTGCTCTCTTCTTATTTTCAACTGGAATCTGTAAGTACTTGGCAATAGATTTTACTTGTCTTCTCGTCTTCCCATATCCAAGCTTAGCTACATTAACAACATCATCAAGGGCAGTTTCTTCATCTCCAGTCAAATATTTCTTAGGGCCAGCAGCAGTTCCATGGACTATTCTTCCACTCAACCTATCTTTCAGCATGGTGAGAGGCACACCCGGAATATCTGCAACTTTATTGATCGAATTAGTGCCTTTTCTTTACTGCCTCCATTGCTGCTAACATCGAGATATTGCTCCATTGCATCATTTTCTCGTTATGTATTAGGGAAGTGGTGGCAGAGGAAGAAGGAATTGATATGAAGATCTAATGGATATACTTTGGTCCCCTCCTCCCTTTTTGGACAGTGGACCTCTTAGCATTGTCATTAACATATTTATTAGTTTGTAGTTAACAAGTGCAACAATGTCAAATTATAGCTCATTTGCAACGAAACTGTCAGTGTCTGTTATAATTATAGTTCCTTGTGCAGTAATCTGTAAGGTGGTCCTAGTTGTTAGCCATACATGTCAAGTCTGAGATACTGAACTGGTGATATGCATGGGGAGTTGTGCACACACACCCCTCACCTACGCACACACACCCCACACCTATGCACACACACCCCACACCGACACACACAAAAACAAACATAAGCCAAAATAACATTAGTGTTTGGCTAGCAACCTTTAGCAGTCAGAATCATGCTGTGTTTCTGATCACATGCTCCTCTGGAAGTAGAGAGAAAATATTGTTGAGACTTAAAAGTTGTGCCATGGCTGTGGCAATGATCCAGGCCTACCAGAAACTCATATAGTTTGACTAAATTTCCTATGAATACCATAACTCTCAGCTTCTGAACAACCTCCACAGTCAGCAGTAACCTTGAGCGACAGGAACTCCTTTGATATATTTAAGTCAAGCCCCTCCCACCAACTGCCCGGTGTCTAGGTAGTTGACATGCTAAATTGATTAGCTTAAACAGATAGCCAAATTGTAGAAATTTGCTTCACTCTACTCAAAACACATTACTCTATGTGTTACCATTAGCCAAATGATTACAAAACTGTGTCAGACTTGCCTGTAAGATGTTCAGGTTAAGCTTAGTCAGTAACAATGTGAGTTGGTGCAAGAAATAAATAAATGGATGCATCAGTTGCGAGTCGGTGCAAGAAAGAAAGAATGAAATGGATGCTTCAGTTGTGAGTTGGTACAAGAAAGAAGAAATGGATGCATCAGTTGCAAGTCAGTACAGCATCATTTTTGAGTCAGTGCACGAGAGAAAGAAATGGATGCATCAGTTGTGAGTTAGTCCAAGAAAGAAAGAAATGGAAGCATTAGTTGCGAGTCGGTGTAAGAAATGAATGCATCAGTTGTGAGTCAGTCAAAGAAAGAAAGAAATAGGTGCATCAGTTTTGAGTTGGTGCAAGAGGAGAAAAAAATGGATGCATCAGTTGCGAGTTGGTGCAAGAGAGAAAGAAATGGATGCATCAGTTTTGAGTAGGTGAAGAGAGAAAGAAATGGATACATCAGTTTTGAGTCGATGCAACAGAGAAAGAAATGGATGCATCAGTTGTGAGTTAGTCCAAGAAAGAAAGAAATGGAAGCGTTAGTTGAGAGTCGGTGTAAGAAATGAATGCATCAGTTGTGAGTCAGTCAAAGAGAGAAAGAAATAGGTGCATCAGTTTTGAGTTGGTGCAAGAGGAGAGAAAAATGGATGCATCAGTTGCGAGTTGGTGCAAGAGAGAAAAAATTAGGTGCATCAGTTTTGAGTTGGTGCAAGAGAGAAAGAAATGGATGCATCAGTTTTGAGTTGGTGCAACAGAGAAAGAAATGGATACATCAGTTGTGGGTCGGTAAGAAAGAAAGAAATGGATGCATCAATTTCGAGTCGGTGCAGAGAAAGATTGGATACATCAGTTGCGAGTTGGTGCAACAGAGAAAGAAATGGATTCATCAGTTTTGAGTCGGCAAGAGACAAAGAAATGGATGCATAAGTTGCAAGTCGGTCCAAGTTACAGTGCAAATCATTAGTTGTTATTGCTTTTGTGGATGTTTCTAGTGCATTAAACTTTTGAGCATGCATCTGTATCCTGTGCACCTATGCACAACTGATCTTTGGACTGTAGGTTGGCAAATCCTGCAGCAAGAAGAAAGAGACTCAGAGTCATCCCGGTAAGCATGGATGCCTGTTCAGCTTTCCTCAGAAGAAGGTCTCTTATGTATAAAGGAGTACATCATTGTAGCGTATTATTCCATTATGTTCAACACATTAACCACTAGCTTTATTTTGGTAGCATTTGGCACTTTTTCTCCAATAATTTCATGCACATGCACTGCACCAATTTTGGGCTGGATGACAAAGAACTGGCAGACCTCTTTGATTACATACCACATGTTTTTAGTGCACGTCATGGGAAGGGTATCCATTCCTCTATAAGTGTATCACTACTGCAAATACCTAGTTATAATTTTCATCGATTTTGAGTTTTTGTTGTGAGAACATAAAATACATTGTACATAAGCCTCACAAATTCTAGTTCCACTACCACTACATTTGTACCTAGTACTTCACTGTAGCTATGCACCTGACTTTGCAGCATCAACTAATACTCCTGTCATTAGCATTAAAACAATATTGCAATGCCTTGGCAAGTCTTATCTGCTTATTTTCGAAAATATAGTGACTTTGCCTAACCTTCCTTCTGTCTGTATCTTCCACTTTTGCTGCTGTTAAGAGAATGCTAACTTAAGACAGCTACAACAGCACTCACTCCTTGAAGACTAATAATGTTCTATGATCTATGTTACATCTGCTTCGCGTCACTTACCGAAACAGGATCAGTTTGGATACTGAGTGTACTGTATTAATCTTTCACTCAGCCCACTCATAAGCCTGCCATGTTTGTTCCAGCAGCTTCCGTGTTTCCCTGCAGTGGTGTAGCCACCAATCAATGATCCCTGGCCATCATTCCTGACTTCCTTCTATGGATGACTTACAAAAAGTGGGAGTGGCACATAAAAGTTCAACGATGATCTTTGCGGCAACTCCACCAAAGAAATGTTTGATTGCCATGGCTGTAACCAAGGTGATTAATAATTACCTCTCATGCCAAAGATGGTTTCGAGAAAATAAAAAATTAAAATATTCAACAACATAATCCCCTAACAACTGCACTCACTTCAGTTATTTGACTGGTGAATACCGAACGACTTAGGTTTAAATGTTTGCTTCAAAAACCAAAAAGCTGATTTAAAGATAAATGTTAAATATGTAGTATTATCATCCTTATCTCTCCAACTGATCAATAAATTAGTCAAAAAATTCTAAGTGTCACTGTCCCTGTTATCTAGTAGTTTCTAGTTTAGTCTAGTGTAGCTAGAAATTGTTTTTATATTCATCCATTACGCAGACATTGAAGAAAAGTGGCCATCCTGCTGAGCATTTTCTTGATACCCACCACCTTTAATTCTCTCCATTCAACACCAATGTTGAGTCCACCTTGCAGTACCACCCTTTACATATCCTCACAAGTTATCTCTGCTGTACTGTCTCATTTTGTACTAACATCCTTCAACGTCCAATAAATATAATGACTTCCTCAATATTCAAATTTCCTCACTCAATGTTTCAGCTACAGATCCTCCAGCCTTCATCCGGAATAATTATACTAGATGCTCAAGCCTTCATCAGGAATAATCATACTAGATGCTCCAGCTTTCATCACGAATAATACTCCAGCCTTCAGCAGGAATAATTGTACTAGATACTCCAGCCTTCATCAGGAATAATTATACTAGATGCTCCAGCCTTCATCAGGAATAATTATACTAGATGCTCCAACCTTCATCAGCAATAATTATACTAGATGCTTCAGCTTTTATCACGAATAATTATACTAAATGCTACAACCTTCATCAGGAATAGCTGAATGCTAAAATATCTAGCCAAAATGCAAAGTTGATTGTCGAGAAAGAAAGTCATTGTATTTACACTGTTAACTGAGAGTTCATTGGGAAGGCATGGAAGGCCAAGCAGGACCCATTTTTCTTCTCAATTATCATCACAATATAATATATAGTTGATCACTAAGCCTGTGTAATTCACAGTACAGCTGCAGAGATTGAACTAGGAACAAATTTTAAAACACAAAAATGTATGCATGAGATATATAAAGATAATCAAAAAAGGAATTTAAAAAGATAAAAGACTTAAAATCCCAACGCATATATATATAATATATGATATTAGTGTATATTAGTGTATTGAACTCAGCAGTTGACAATCCTGAATTATTGCTTGATGGTTTTAAAATTCTTGCACAAACATAGAAAGGGCACTTTTGAAAAGAGTAGTAGTAACCCTGTGCATCAACAGGTTTGGTCATAGAAAGGAGTTCCAACCCACTGGCTCTGTCCATCCCAAAATAAGTGTTGCTAAGGTCAGCATACGATGATGGGGGAATCGAATTAATTTGATCACGCCTTGAAACCTTAGTAATGGTTAGATGGGCTGAGAAAGGCTTTGAGGTAGTAGGGAAACCACTTTGAGCATAAGCCTTTCTTACCTCAACTACATAAAGAGAGGAAGAAAATATATAACATACACACACACACACATATACACTCAAACATAGACACACATACATACACTCAAACACAAACATGGACACATATACACACACACATACTCAACTTCCTAGAGACAAATCTATTAAACCATCATTTTGACACGCACAAAAATACAAGTAGGACTGCATGCATCAGCTTTTGGGTGACTCATATACGTGGAGTATGTTTGCATACACACAAATGAAAGCAAGGCCGCATCCATCAGCTTTTGGGTGGCTCACATATGTGGGGCTGTTTACTTACACAAAAAGGCAAGCAGGACCGCATGCATCAGCTTTTGTGTGGCTCTTATACATGGAGTCTGTCTGCATACACACAAATGCCTCATCAATGAACATGCCAATGATGCTTATTAATAATTTTATCCAAAGAGGAATTAATGAATGACCCGATACAGATGCATGCAAGCATGGTTTTCGATGGACTTTACAAGTCCATACATACAACAAATGGTGTAACTAGTACTAAGCCTGAGGATATTCTGCAAGCATAATTTTGGGCAAAATAAGTACTATCTATAACAATTTACTGGGATAAAAAAATCTCACCAGCTAAAAAAAAAATAATAATAAATATTCATTTCAGTATATTTTTTTAAGTTGCCACTTGTCGAGTAAAACATGTAGAAACTAACTCTATTAGCTTTTGCTGGTGTTAACTAGTCAGCTGACAGGCACATGACTTATAAGCCACAGTACAATAATTGTTGACAAGAATTTTATATTTCACCACTGAACTTTGGTCACTTTTCGTCAAATATATTAACGTAATTTTGAGCGTAATAGGCACCTTGACGAGCATTACAAGGAGAAAATACTAACAAACTCTCAGTTGACAGAACGAAATTAGAATGTCCTTAAAAAAACACAAGAACCAGAATGAACTGGTGTTTGACTACGTCATAGTATTTTTACCAGCAATACTCTCAAGTTCCTTCTTAGCATCTCCTTCAGTAATCCTTCAGTAATCTTTGCAAAGACAACTTTATTTGAAAAATGTCCAATCCCTGACAGCTCTAAGTCCATAGGATCCACATCCAGCGAGAAGTCCGTGATCATTTTCTGAGTAACTTCACAAAGAATTTGCTTGGCCCTGCGATTAAAAAACAACAACAACAACAACACACACAAAACTTCAACAACAAACAGACTGTGGATGGTCTGAAGTTAAGAATGTAGCTTGCAGCTACTGTTAGACCATTAGATCCAGCAATTATATGCATATGGTTTATCAGAGGTGGCTTCGGAAATTTTATGTTGGTCAGATCAGGAAGTGGTCTGCATGTGGCTTTTCTTGAATGCAGTAGTATCGTACACACAATTGTTGTTAGTACTACAAACAGAAATAATTGCTTACCAAATACTTGTCTACACCCTCACCATCTAAGCGTCGTAAGTATCAAATAAATTCCTGTATTACAGAATGCATATTCCCTCTATTAGAATGTATATTTATTCTATTACAATGCATATTTCCTCTATTAGAATGCATATTTCCTCTATTAGAATGTGTGAGTTCTATTTATTTCTTGAACTGCCTAGCAGTAGTGTCTATTCAAGGCAGTTTTCTATTTGAGGGCACATTATATTTTAAGAAATGTGGCAAGTTTGTCTGAGATCCTTGGGAAACAAATTGCCTTGGGAAGTAGTGTATATATACCCTATAATACATTGCTCCATTGATTTATGGCTGTGTGTGTGTGTGTGTGTAGTGTAGTGTTGCTCTAGTTGCTGCCGATCTACTACTCAGCCCTACCACCTCCTTGTCTCATTACCTTATACCCACTTTAAGAGATCCCTACTAGTTCCTCTCCAACACTTGATAATCAGTTGTCTCAGTTTTCCAGCGGCAATGAGGCATCTTCCCAGCATTCTTGTGCTGTTCGGTCCCTTTGGTTAGATTTCTCAGATGATTACCATTGCTTCCAGAAACAAAGTTAGCTGCTATTCTTGATGAGCTTTCCTCTTGATGTTAGCAATGAGATTCTTTATAATTTTCCTTCTCTCTGTTTCAACGTCCCAGGGAAAGGTATGCAAGTCAGACTTCTTGCCTCCCACATTAACTCATCAATCCAATCTCACACCTACACTAGACCCTCAATATATCATTCCAGTTCTCCTCAGTTTGGGCCCTTTCAATCAATGGCTAAGAAGGTTGTTTCTAAGAATTTTAGAGGAGCTATCTGCATCACCAGCTTGGATGATTCGTTGACCAAAATTTCAATGAGAATTGGTTTCATTATGAGATAAACATCCTCCATCACATCAAAATTCAGTCATTATAACAATAGATCAGAATTACAATAACCTTCTTAATAATCAACTTGAAATTGTCCTCTCTCAATGTTTCGACCAGATGCTCTCAATTCAACAGGAAGTCTAGAGCATGTAGTTGAAACGCCGAGAGAATACAATTTCAAGCTGATATGTGTTAAGGTTATAGTGATTTTATTATGTCAACTGAGAGTTCATGAGAGTTCGATGATGCTGTTACCCATTTTGAAGTTCCACCTTCAGCAGTGGCTAAGGTCATTCACTCTTTTCCTTGTGGATCAGCAGGAGGTTCAAATGGGTTTTGTCCTGAACACCTTAAGGGTGTGATCAGTAAGTCTGCGGGAGCTGTAGGTTATCCCTTGTTTCTTGTAGCCCTCACAGATCAATATGGTGCTTTTGGCTAAAATGAGAAGCATGATGATGTGGGATCCTTAGCCATTGGGTGCATGCTTAGATGCCTGGCAGCCAAATGTGCAAGCTTTCATATGAAGCTGTCTATGAATTTTCTCCTGGTACCTCTTCGACTGGGTTTCGCAAAATGCCTTAGAGCTGAATCCTTTGTTCATGCTGCTCACATTTTTCTGCATAATTTACAGCCGGTTCATATGCTCCTGCTGGAGAGATACATTTGGAGCTCAACCGTGAGAAGTGCAAGACAATCTGTCCAGATCCAGAGACTTTGGGGAAGTCCCTCTGTGCTGATCCAGGCCTTCGGATTGTCAGTGCAGAGGCTGCCACTCTCCTAGCTTCTCCTGTTGGTGGCATGGAGGGGATTGAGATATCGGTCGATGCGAAGATTGACCCACTGAAGGTTATGGGAGGCAAACTCTGTCACCTCCATGCTCATGATGCTTTCTGCTTGCTTCATCATGCACTTATAATTGCCCAACTACTGTACTCTTTACAATCTTATCCCTCTTTTTCACCTAAGCTTCAAGGTTTTGACTCAGTTCGATCCTGAGTGTGATCACCAACATTCTTCTCACCACAAACTATGAAAATGTCACACATTCAGACTGCAGCTAGGAAGGAGTAGACTGGATTTACCCATGTCATCTTTGGGCCTCTAAATAAATTATGATGTGATTAGAGAGGTGGCTGGTTTGTGTTTGGGTGTTGATTTGTAGGTCATTTTTCGAGGCATGCAAGCGTCAATGACCATAGATCTCTTGCCTCAATTAACATTTCATCATTCCTGAAGCCTCCAGGAATTCCTTGCTTTAATGGCAAGTGACCTGACGGAGCTTACATTGTTCCCTGGAAGAATGACCATATTCTAGTGTAAAATATGAGTGTGATGAACCAGATTGCCATTGTTTTCCTCCGACAGATGTGCTGGGTTCTAGTCGATCTGCTAGCGATGAGGTGATGATGTTTGTTATTTAGTAAATAATAAGCAACAGCAACAAAAATAAATAAAGGACTGAATATTCTTACAAGATGCAGGAAAGCCCAAGATGTTTATAATTAGGTCAAAGTGCTGGGTGTTTCCTATCACAGCATGAAGACTGTCATATATAGCATGCTATCATGAGTAAGATGAGCAGGAACACCAGAAAGTTGATGAGTAGCCATCATGAATAAGATAAGCAGGAATATCAGGCAATAGATTAGGAGCGATCATGAGTAAGATGAGCAGGAAAATCAGAGTTGACGAGAAGCATTCATGTGTAAAATGGAGTAGGAATATCAGCGAGTCAATGAGAAATGATCATGAGTAAGATGGGCAATTGATGTGGCACCTGCTTCCATCTTCAGATACTCGCTTCTAATATGTCTCATCTTCAGGCACCAACTTCTAAGATCTCTCATCTTCAGGCACCCACTTCTAAGATATCTCATCTTCAGGTGCCTAAGATGTCTCATCTTCAGACACTTGCTTCTCAGATGTCTCATCTTCAGCACCTGCTTCTAAGATGTCTCATCTTCAGACACCTGCTTCTAAGATGTTGCTTCTTCAGATACTTGCTCTTAGATGTCTCATCTTCAGGAAACCGCTTTTAAGATGTCTCATCTTCAGGTGCCTAAGATGTCTCATCTTACACTTGCTTCTAAGAGGTCTTATCTTTATAAGAATAGATGTCTCATTTTCAGGCACCGGCTTCTAAGATGTTTCATCTTCAGGATCTAGCTTCTAAGATCTGTCATCTTCAGGCACCTGGTTCTAAGATGTCTAATCTTCAGATACCTGCTTCTGAGATGTATCATACGTGGAAATAATACTCTTGTAAATGCCAGCCATGCATATCTCTATCCTTAACATAGTAAGACACTCCATTTAGTTACTGCTTGAATTTATAATTGTTCCTCTTTCTCACGAAACATTCCCAAAATAGGGAGGTTATTTGTCAACATTGTTTACCCGCTTAAGGATTAGAGGTGTGAAATTGTATCCCCAGAAATGCTAAGAATGATGTACAATTTGCTAGAATAGCTGTGAGGAATTACTATCTAGTCTGTGGAAGAAATCCAATCACTCCAACCTATTCAAAAGTTAGTTAAAAATATCACACACAGTGGGTAATTTGCATTCCTGGGCTGACATTCCAATGCTCCTCCCTCTGTCTAACACTGTTAACATTGATAATCACAAGCAGTATATGTATATATACAAACTTGAAGATCATTTGGAATATGTATGTACTTAATACCAGATTTTATACCTACACATGTAGAGAGATAATGAATGTTTGTAAAATGTCAGAAAAGTGGTTTTTATTTGGGGTGGGGTGAGTAGAGGAGATAAAAGCTTAACACACACACACACAACACATACACACACACACACATATAGGTATGCAAATTGCTGTTGATAGTATTGCTGCATTATGGAAGTTCTGTTCCAGGCCTTTACTTCGCTTTATGGAAGTTGTTCTGTTGAGAAAAGATACAGAGGCCATGTTTACTGAAATTCACCCTAAATCTGTTTACTCCCGGGAAAGAAGGTGTCCCTCTTCAATATTGCAGGGTTTCATTCTGGGGAGTTTCCCCACTCAGGAGGAGGGGATATCCACCCCACCAATTTCTACTGATATCAAAGTTCAAGTGCAAGTTGACAGTGTACGACTTCTATTTTACAGCCATGGACATTAACAGTATCAGGGTGAGATCTGCTTAATACTATTCCACTAGCATGGGACTAGTGTGAATGATCAAGGTAGCATTGTAACAAGTTGCATTTATATAGTTACATTTATATTGAAAAGACATATGGTTGGTTAGGTAGTAAGTTTACAGCAACAAAGTACATTGTTAACTCTATTTTTCAGTTCACCACAATGAAGAGTATTTCTTCACTGTGATAGAGAATTATTAAATACATCAACATGCACAGAAACACCCCCCCTCCCCCCCCCCCCCCCGCAATACCATTAGAAAGCATTTTGAATGGGCTACATATTATTAGGACCATAAGCATAAATTTTAGACCCTTTCACATCACCCTACTGGCATAAACTCCCCATCGCTCCTAATAGTGTAATGTAAGTGGCTGCACAGTTCACTAGCTAATCTATCTGTATACCGTTCCTGCTGAAACCTGCTCCCCCCTAGTCTGTATATAGTATTTGTTTGCCTCAGTGATTGGATCCTGGTACCTATACCTGTAGCTTAATAATGTGAGCAGCTTGAAAAGATTCCATAATAAATAATGTATGTATATATATTTGTTAGGAATAGAATAGTTACAAGAATCACAAACCAACCATGTACCTTTCTTCCTGTCTTATAATATCAAGATTGATTACCATCAGTGGCTCAAGATGTGGATCTCTTGTACCATTTCTTGTTGTACCTTCTCAATGTTCTCCCTGACTGTGGAAGAATTCATTCGAATGGATACAAAAGCATTCGGCTCTCTTCTTTGACCTGTTAAAACAACAAAACAAAAAAACTAACAAATAAGCAAATAAATAAATGTGTAAAACAATTGGGGAGAAGTAGTGTAAATATATATGTGCAGTGCTATTGTATTGGAAACACTCCATTACCCAAACTTGTACCATAGTGGTAATGTGTAGTTAGCATGCACTTGTTATAGCCTCCTGTAAACTCTATTCTCAAGCCACATGATGTACTGCACACAATAGCTGTTACTTTGTCATTACTGTCTTCGTTAGGCAAGTGCTGATCACACAGGAAACTATTCATTGTGCCATCTGCATTAGCTTCACTGCCAGGGCAACGTATTTCAACAAAGCTTTGAGGCAATAATTTTATTATGATGACTAAGCCTTTTACTTATCGCACTTATCTCTACTTGTCCGTAGTTTCCTCGATGAGCTTCTGCTGCTTATTTTAAGGGGACTTCTTGCCACTTTCCCAGTCTTCTAATGGCACAAGTAACCACAGCCTATTTAATTCCAAAACACTTTCCGACATACCCAACCATTGTACTTCCGGCTTATGAAGGATGGCAATAGCGGGCCTGTTGCAAGATTTGTTCTCATCTTTAGCTAATAGAACTTTTCTCGAAACAGACTGACAGTTTCTTGAGGAAAATTAGGAAGGAGCAAGTCTTTCGAGGCAAACCAAGAAGAAGCTAGCAATGGCAAGCTTGCATTTGATCTCAATCATCGAAGCTATGTTTGTCTACACAACTGTTTAGACATCATTCATGGAGAAAAGTCTCCTGCCATCAATGCCCTTCGCCAACACTATCACCATATATCTTGGCTATATCTATATAGTAAATTTGATGTACTTGTTCTCTAGCTTACTAGTCATTTGACCATTGTAACAACCTCTTACGAAGGTATCTTGAGTATTATTGAAACACTCACTCCTTGCCATGTAAGTTCAGCATAATTTATTGGTCCACTTATCATGGTTGACCATCGGATCGCAGGGAGAGTTAAAAAAATCTATATGCCACAAAAATCCAAAAAAACACACACTAAATACCTGAAATTCACTAGTCCCTAGCAACCATATATTGTGGGATAGCAGTCAGGTTTTTCACACAGACGAAGGAGTGCAACATACGTGCAAGTCTTTGGGTGTCAAATCTAAATGGTGCAGTGAAAGCAGAGGCAGGCATTCTGGCCTGCTGTGGTAAGAGCCTCCCTTGGCAGGTGGGGAGACCGTATTGACCAATCCTATACCACGCTGTAGTGGATTTGAGTGAAAGCATGCCCATTGCAAACCAAAACATGGTCTAAATAGGGCAAAGCCAGAGGAAACTCGGTGAAAGCTAGAACAATTCTGATTTGCAAATCGATTGTCAAATTTGGGTATAGGGGCAAAAGACTAATTGAACAATACAGTAACTGGGTTTCCCCCCCCCCCCCCCCCCACATTTCCCTCAGGATATATAGCTGGAGCCTGGTGCAGTAAGTTGGACGAGGAATGCTGTGAGTCATGGTGGGCCATTGGCCATTTTATTGAAGCAGAACTAGTGATTTGGGACGAACTAAAAGACAGTTTAAAAGGAGACCGAATCAATGCTCATTAGATACCATGAAATTATAACAATAATGAACTTGAAATTACATTCGCTCGAACTTTCGA
Source organism: Cladorhizidae sp. MBARI D1340-BT2 (assembly GCA_028752905.1). Taxonomy (NCBI): domain Eukaryota; kingdom Metazoa; phylum Porifera; class Demospongiae; order Poecilosclerida; family Cladorhizidae; species Cladorhizidae sp. MBARI D1340-BT2. The sequence goes on from JAQNBH010000010.1 coordinate 21,608,133, forward strand.
CTAAATGCTCACCTTTAAACAGGAATAATAAGACGCTATAACCCAGTATCTAGCTATCCACCACATTCTACCAGCACAAGCATTCAGTGCATGTTCCTGGACACATGCCCACCGGATGTAAAAAAAATTGATGAGGCTACAGTGGCCATGGTGGGTCAGAATTCGCCAAGAGTGTGTAACAACTCACCTACCATGGATGGCACTCAAGTGTCTTACCTGCATCCATCCATCGGGTCGGAGGGGATTGACTCTATGTTTAGGCTGGCATAGTGAGGCTATGTAGCCTCTGGCACTAGCCTGGGTGAGACCCTCGGTGCAGATCTTTGTGGTAGTAGCCAATATGCATTGAATACTGAATTGAAGAGGATTAATCTGACTTAAAGAAGGGAGAAATCATTCTGGACAATCGCAGACTTGCCAACCTAGGAACTGTAATTCAGGGACAAGTGACCAGGATGTACCTATTTCTCAGGGACAAAAAATGTTCACTGAATTCAAGACATTTAAAGAGACAGTATAGCAATCAACAGTTATAATCATCATTGGATTGTTGAATATCAGTATAAACAATATTACTCGTGAAAGACTTCAAAAGTGAGCAGAGATCTGATTGAAATTTGTCATGGCTAGCACTTCTTTGAAAGGTAATTGAAAATTTGTTTAATGATTAAAAATAAAATGGCACAAAAGCTTGACTTCAGCATTACATACATGTTGAGCTACCTATACAATCCAGGCATTACCTGGGCATTACCCAGGCATTACTGGGTTCAATACTGCCCTGGCAATCAAAATTCAAATGAAGTGCTGGCCAATGCTCTAGTAATATTTTACACATATCTCTAAGCTCAGCCAATGAGTTGAAGAATGCTTCAAAACTCTCAACGGTCTAATCTCATCAAATTCTGCCATGATTTCCAAGAATTCTGTCCAATGCTTGAGTGCTTAAAATTATAGAAGACATCTACAAGAAGGTCATCAACAGATACTGATCACTTCTTCAATCGAGCTATGCTACACAAGGCAGCAAGATGGCATAAACATCCAAGACTAAAGACCTGTTGTTGTTTTTCAAGAAGTTGGCTAAAAACAGAATTGTGAGCACTAAGCATTACATTAGCTGTGTCAGATCAAAGCCAATAACATGAAACCATGGAATGATGCATGAATCAAGTCCAGTTCCATGGCATCCAACAATGCTTGTGCTGTAGCAACATTGCACACAAGCATTGCTAAAAATCATGTGACCATTTTTCCCAATTCTTTATCCCACTATAATTACAAAGTTCTTTTTGTCCCACTGGTAATTCTCTCTCGAATTACTTTTGAATTAGTTGCTGCTGCTAAACCATGCTTGACGATAGCTGTGGTGGGTTCTTCCTGAAGCATAACCTAAACCAATCGTACTGTCTGGGAACATAACCTTACAAAGTTCATCGGTCAGAAAAGCAATATTATGCTCAGCTATAAATGTTGCCAGTTCTGCCTTGTTGCTTGAACCTCCAATGTGCTAAATGGATGAAAACTAACCTTATTTTTCTCAAAGTCCTTATATTCTTTGCTTTCAATGTGACATTTAACGTCATTAAACCCTCCACTACATGCAGAATATTCACACAAACAAAACTTGTGGTTCACAAAATTAGGCCCCTTCCATTATAACCTTGCCACTCTGGATGCCATCCACTTGCTCTTTTGTGCTGCCTCTAGGACTTAGGAGGAGAAGTAGGACCTACCCTTGATGCCATAAATGTTCCAGAGCACTACAGCAGTTTCAAGAAATGAACAGTTGTTTACAGCAGGCAGTGATAGGTAAGGTATGGCCTATGCCCATTTCAGGGTAGTGAACCAATGGTCAGTCTCACCATTGTTCTTCAATATCAGTATACAAGTTCAGAGCTATCAACTATCAGTGCCAGATGTATGACAAAAACTGCTGATGTGGGGGGGGGGGGACAGTTGCATTAATTGTTTTAATTTTTAATTGTGGTTACCATTTTAATACTTCGTAGATTCTGTAAACTTCATGGTATGGACTTGATATATAGCTCAAAAGACCTGTGTGCTCTCTTTTATACTAAAATATTTTCATAGTTATAATTATAGCCAAGTTACTGGACCTAAAGTGGAGGGAACTTCAAAACCTGAATTCCGATTTTGCCGCAAAAATATCTCCAGATTGCAAAGTGCTAATGATTTGAATTAGAACCAGTGGCTAGAGGAAGCCCAACTCTACACACAAAGAGGGTTTTCATTAGGTGCTAAAAAGCAAGTATGCAGTCTAGCGCACGGTTATTTTTTTTATTTATAATTTTTTTCCTAAGAAAATATTCCAATTACAATCAACAGTATTGATATTACGTATTGTATTCAATGAATTTCAATCATTTAGTTATATTCAACCCTCACTCAAGTCATGGCAAGGTTGATTGGTGATGTTTCATGAATGGGGTGGCCTGAGGTAGATCTAGCACCCCTGAGACAAGTGATGGTTGACCTCAGAAGAGAGAAGCTAAGAAGGACAAATGAGTTTTATGGATTATTTACGAAATTCTTTTTCCACCCGTGTGCTTGACCACGTACTTACGTTTTAGCACCTGTTAATGAATTTTTTTATTTTTTTAATATTTATTAACCGATTGCACGCCGTATTCCTAGTACCCGCGGGCAAACTATTCATGAATTAATGAGGTATTTTACTTATTATTTTTATATCTTCCGTTCTGCAGGGACTCCACCCATGAAACTTGGGTCATATTCAGCCACATGATAGCTCTACTTCCTGTAAAAAAATCGAGCCTTCCTTACCAACTGGGCAGAACTAACCAGCCTTATAAAACCTTGTCATCTTCTTGGGGGTGAATATTTTCATATTTTCACACTATTATACACACATAATGCCAACACAAGATGGAGCATCTATTTACAAACCCTCTACCAGCTGCAAAGCCAGTGGGTTGTTTTCCCCATCAAAATGCTAACACATAATAATACAAAAAACAAATTATAAGAGAGTGAAAATGCCAACACATACTAGAATAAAACCATAATATAAAACACAATTATGTAAGGGAGTGTCTTGGGTAGAGCTCCGGTCTTGCTGTCACGGGTAGAGTAGAACTTGCTCAGTCTTGGGTATAGCTTGCTTGGTCTCCGGCATGATATTTCACCATGTTTTTATTCTACACAAACATGAGATACCAGGATAAGAATAACACTTGAATACTGGAGAGACGAGAGAAGTAGACGAAGGGACAGGGAACGAGAGAAGTAGACGAAGGAGCAGGGAACAAGAGAGAAGTAGACGAAGGAGCAGGGAACAAGAGAGAAGCACAGAAACGAGCAGGGGGTGCATAAACATTACTGATAGTCCACCAAGGTATGGTATTACGAAAACAGTCACGGCCTGTTGATCCACCACACAAAGGAACCTTACAAAAACAACACTGGGACCTTGCCTCATGCCTGTAACCTTTACTAATGCAAACTACACAGCGCTTCTTTGCACAGCACTGTGGGAAATGACCTAGTTTTAAATTGAGGCGATCTAGCTGACTATTTGCCTGACTACAACGTTGACCTGCACGCTGCCGAGAAGAGAAAGAACCAATCAAAGATTTAGCTAGAACAATCCTAGCTTCTAGATAATTACCCTTCCTTACTGATATTGGAGCTCGGACAGAAGAAAACAAAATAAATGAATTCAATAAACAAGCTTCTATCAAATTTGTAACCAACAAACCATCAATAGAATTTACATGTACATAACGCATTAGCTCCAAAAACCGAGTCCTAGGCATTACTTTACGAACCAAAGATCCAGACAAATCCGAGTGATTAGTGGACCAGTACAATTCTAAGTATGGAAGTGTGGAAACTCCCATTATTATCAACATTCCTACAAAAGCTTTCATTTCCTCTATATTAGTATCTACCCATGGCCTGGAGAGACTAGCCATCCTAGAAACGTAACTGTTCGTCTCTGCTACTAGGAGTTCCCACACTTCAAGAGTAAAAAAAAGGTAAAATGCATCTAAAAATGTACTTGATGCACCAAGCAATGAAGAAGTTGGACCAGCTGTTGCTGTATAGTCCAATTTCAAAGGAGTTGGCTCCTTTATTTCCCACTTACCTGTGACCTCAGTTAGCCTAGAACCAGTGCCAGATGCTTGGGCAGAACCAGTGCCAGATGCTCGGACAGAACCAGTGCCAGATGCTCGCACACGCCTATAACCTCTGGCCCGCCTACTACCAGTACCTATTGGAGGACCACTAGCAACACTTACGACTCCACTACCACTTGAGCTGCTTCCCCCTTGGCCAGTACTCCCTCGCCCGCCTCTCCCTCGGCCAGTACTCCCTCGCCCGCCTCTCCCTCGCACAACTCCAGCACCAGTCATGTTCCCACGCCCTGTAGAGACTTCAGGCAAGGCTTCCTCATCCTCCAATGTAACAAAAGGAGTCATAGATGCCTCATCTCCACTCTCATCATCTGATGCTGTAGGAAAAGTAGTGGGGAGGGTGGGAAAAACAAGATATATATATATCAAGTTTGTGGTCAACATTTGAAAATTCAAATTCAAATGAAAATCAACATCAACAACTCCAACCTACACTCTTAGCTATAACTTTTTTCCTATAACTATCCTGTCTGAATTTGGAATACCAACAGAATAAGCTAGTATTTGGCAATAGTACACTCTCAGTTGACTATGGTAAACAAAGGCTATGAAGCGCTAAGGTTAGAAGAAACTTACAATCGAGAAGTCCATCCAAGCGCGCCTCTTCTCTTAGAGCAACTGGATCCAGAGTGTTTCCTCGGTATGCATAGATGTCTTCACCTTCTTCCCCAAATGAATCTGACCCAGAATCGCCAGAATCGTTGGCTAAAAGTTGAGAAATAACGTCCTCACAGGAGAGCAACTTTGAGCAGTTTTAAAAAAAAGCTCGACCAACAAAAATGGCGTTCAACCGCAGGATTTTTGTTGCACGATGCATCAACCGGAAATAATCATTTTCGTGACGTTCTCTAGTCTAGGCATGTGCAGAACCCAACCGGCGGGGCTGTTAGCTCTCGTAACGGTTCATTTTATATATTTTTGTGTGGCGAAGGATGTAAGGTCTCGCGCCATATGGCGCTTACGGCGTTTAATCGGTAAAAAAAAAAAATTCTTCTTCTTCCAGGTTCCTTAGAAATTACAATCAACACTCATTGTGTATGCAGACAGAGTAGAGCTTCCTCTAGCCGGTGATAATTTGAACTTGCTAGCACTTGGCAATCTGGAGATATTTATGCGATATTCATAATAAGACAAGACCAACTCTAAATAAGCAGTATATATTGTAATAATTTTGGTCTCCATTTTAAAGGGTCCAATAAACATTTATTTGACTAACAATGTGTCAATACCTGAATTGTATTCTCTACTAGCCGCGATGTGCATGAAAAGACTCCCACTATCAATATCCACTATCTAGATAAACTACAGCCAAGGCAACAAGATTTGCAGAACCAGAAATACTGTTGAGCTTGATTCTAGTCCGACTTTGTCAATGTTTGAACCATATTTGAACTTAGTTATTTTTGCAGAACTTATTGCTTACAAACATACAGCAACAATTTTATATAGAGAATGTTTATCTGCAAGCTTTCATCAATCTTTCCTCTGTAGATAGAAAGGAAAAATACATTGATACATGCAAACATGGGTCTGAGAAGAAGGCCCTCCTATGTAGCATGGATGAGTGAAGAAATCAGGAGGGTCTGCAGGAAGCTCAACATAAGAGTCATTTTCAGATCAGTAAGAACTCTGAGGGCAACTGAGCAGAGTGAAGGATGAATTACCAGGTAGTATGCACTCATGCGACTCATGCATTGTGTACCACGTGCCTTGCAGCTGTGGTAGGTACTACATGGGGGGAGGGACAACAGAAGACTGGAGACCAGGATGAAGATGCCTGTGCTAAAGAGGGGCAACTCTCAAGTGCCTGATTTATTTTCTATTCAGTTATCGCTCTTTGTTAATGCCAAGTATATCCTTTTCTTTTTCTTTATAATATGTGATAGGATCTGCGAAAACGTGCCTTATGACCAAATAGTACTTTTCTCAATAATACAAGTTTTAGAGCCTATTGTCATACACTATGTGTAGTAACTTGACTTGTTGTACTGTGTACTTTGAACTATGTATATGATTCATGCATTGACGCATACACAATAGCCATGTCATGTGATTATGAGGCGGGGCGTGGGCCACGCCCGACCAGTTAGTTAGCCAATCTATCTCAAGCTGTTTCTGTGACTATTTCTCTATCCATGCAATGGCGGATCCAGAAGGGATCGACTGGTCTCGTTCGAGGCCCCCTTTTTCTCTAATTTCCCAAACTCTAACTAAAACTTACTAAACAACAAACCTGCAATGCTTTTTGCTACGTAGCTGGCTGACATGCGAAGCCACACCTCGAAGTGGGGGAAACGTAGGGGTGTGGCTGCACCAGACTTACGTTCCAAATGTTCAGCACCTGGTTCATTACCTCCCAGCGAGATTTACTGTCGATCGACTCCCAAATATCTTACTCGTGGCTCAGTCAAAGTTAAAGGCTTTTTTCAAAGCCACCCCAGGCCCCCCTAAAGCTACACCTGTATCTTACCAGGCTGCTAGTGACAGAGCTAGTAAGCCCACAGCCATCTACTATCATCAAATTTCACTTGTCACAATCTCATCCACCAATTTCACTCATGATGTTCTGTAAATCATATTAATAATAATAATAAGTAAGTTGATCTAAACTGAGCAGTGATTGAGAATATTATGCTATTGAAGATTGCTAGCTAGTAGAGTTAATTTCCACATTTAATGATAGGAAACAAAAAAGGACCAACAAGAACAGCACTTTTCCATCTCCAGCTGTGGTACCTGTTGTCACTCTTCCATGGTCTCCTGCTTCAGTCCATTGTGTCTCCTCCGAGCCCTCTGTGTCTGTGATTCTCACCCAGCCCTCTGCTTCTTCATCAAGTGCTTCAATTGATTTTGAGAAGTGTAACGATATTGGCTTGCTTATGCGCTCAATGCCCCAAACAGATATCCTGAATTTGGCTCCAGAGTGCAAGTATTCACTTTTAGTTAATCATTTTAAGCCTGATAGTTCATTTGCTTTTCCAAGTAGTTATTTAGATGGCTGTAATAGGTATTGTCAACATAAATACTTGGCTGAAAACCATTGGTTTGTTTATAGTAAAGTAGAAGATGGAATATTTTGTTTGCCATGTGTTCTCTTTGCTACAAAGGGTTTGGGTCATTTTGTATGTAATGGATTTAATGCATTGTCTCGGAAAACTAAAAAGGGCAGTCACAACTGTACGCAGTACCATCAGCTGGCTTTAGCTTGGGCAAATGCTTTAAATTCTTCCCCGTGTGTCCAGAGTCTTCTATTAAGAATCGTTTGCTGCATATAGATGAGAGTAACATAGCAACAAATAGGGTATGTATGGCTGATGCAATACTTCCTTGTGGCAAGCTATTTGAGGTCAAAGAGATGATAGCACGGCTGATTCTGAGGTCAACTGAGAGAATTTTTTAGCATTTCTTGAATACTCTGCGAGGTCTGGAAATGTTGCATTAGCCAAGCATTTGAAAGATGCTTAAAAAAATGCTATATAGCCAAAATCAACTCATTGAATGCATAGGTGATCATATTAGATATTGTATAATACAGGAAATTAAACAAGCTAAATATTATTCTATTCTTAGTGACAAAGTCGTTGATATATCCAGTAAGGAGCGGTGTCAGTAGTGTTAAGATTTGTAGATAGTAATTGTAATATAAGAGAAGAATTCTTAGATTTCATAAGTACAGAAAGGATCACTGGAGAGGTTTTGGCTCGTGCAATAAAAGAAGCACTGAATAAGTTTGACTTAGACTTTGAATATTGTAGGGGGCAAGGCTATGATGGTGCTAGCAATATGTCTAGTGCAAGGGGTGTGCAGGGTCGTCTCTTGGTAGAAAATCCTAAAGTCACATATATCCACTGTAATAGTCACGTGCTTAACCCACTCACCGGCGTTGCCGCCGAACGGCGGTCTGACTTTCATAAATCGAAAAGAAATACTTCCAAACGTTTATAAGCCATAAATTTTAAACCGTTAAATAGCGCTATTCAAGCTCTATTTACCCGACGAATATTAACTAAATCACTTCCGGGTAACTAAGGAAAAGAAATCTTGAAACGCGGCACGTTTTTTAGTTTTGAAGATTATCAAAATGGATCGGATGCTGAAGTCATTTCTCGAGTGACAGGCGGTAACTTAGACTCCTCTGAGGATGAGTCAAGTGAAGATGAGGCCAATAGCATCTATGCCTAGCTGGCCGTACCTTCTTGTGACCGTGGAGCTGTGGAAAACTTGGCCACAGCAGTCGAAGTTGTTGGACAACGTGAAAATGAGCGTAGCGCTCAAGCTGGGAGTGATGACTTGCTCTATGTCGATGAAGGCTTGGATCCAGAAGGTTTTTCAGGTTTCTAAAGGTTATCTAGCTCTCGTATAGTCTGGTAAATGTCCAAAGAGCAATAGCTATATTTCCTGCGGTAAAAGTCGGTACAATCTATAGCTTTGACCATTGCCCAGTATTTTTTTACTGCCCAGTATTTTTTTACTACTAGCTGTATAGCTACTAGTATTTGTTGAAATCTTACTCTGAATATTTTTCATTTTGACACAATTGGTGATGGATTATGGTGCTGAAGAAACATCCCTGTTGCTTCTTGTTGTCACTCCCTCACCAGCTACTCTTGCAACCTCCTCTCAAGCAACTCTCACAGCTCCTCCTCCAGGTCCAGGAACTGTCATAACTCCCTCTCACACTCCAGGAACTGTCATAACTCCCTCTCACACACCTCCTGCAACTGATCATGAAAGTGTAACTGCTAGCATATCTAAATTGCATAGCTCTACACCTAGCACTTCCCAAACTAAATCAGGTGGGGTTTTGTATGCAAGGCGCTCTTGTCATATGGGATCTGCTTTACCAATCATTTGTTCTGCCCCCACTGGACAACCTGCACCTTGTAATGCTCGACGCAGACTTGTGCCTAGAATATCTGCTATCTCTACCAGAACAACTAAGTCTTGTTCTGTTGCTAGTTCTGCTGCTTCCTCTACCTGTTCTGTTGTGGCTTCCTCATCTACCCCTTCAACCACCCCATCAACTATTACTCTTGCTTCTCTTTCAACTCCTGTTGGAATTTGGAGAAAGGAAGAGTCAACTAGCCAGAGTCCATATCGTATTATATTTGTTGTCATATTTTTGGTCTACACATTGAGTGTTGCACGTTGAAAGGGGATCATGTTGTAGCAACATGTTTGTCCACACACAATGTGTAGTGTGAATTTTGTGTGTTGTATGTGTTATATTTGTTGTCTTATTTTTTGTCTAGACATTGTGTATCGCACGTTGAAAGGGCATCATGTTGCAGCAACATGCTTGTCCGCACACAATGTGTAGTGTGATTTATTTCATTTTTTGGGGGTTGTTGTGATATGATTTATGTGTGTGATGTGTGTCGGGCAATATAGCCATACCTCCTCGTGGTGCTCGATGGTAACAAGACATGCTAGTTCCTTGGCTAAATGGCTATAAGTTATTGAATTATGTTCATTCTCAATAACATTATCCAGCCAAATCCATTATACAGTGTGTCATATATATATACAATAATAGTCACATTGTGTCAAATAATAGCAAAGAATATGTATGTAAACAATATACTCAGGATTATAAGCAATGTTCTTGTGCTATGGAGACGGTGCACCTAAAATGTCTCTTGGAGTATGATGCTCACTGGGTTGCTATCCTGGAGGAGGCAGCTTTGTATCTCAGGTCACTGTTCAAACTGGGATCTGTTGTATTGATAAATAAGCATAATAATATTCATAGTCGTGTTCAGCATGTGGTCACATAATCTTGACCTGAGTATTATAAATTAAAAATATTATAAATTAAAAAAAATTGGAATCATTACATTTATGATCATTATGATCATTATCATCATAAACAATGTTTTATGTTGATAAACAAGCATAATCATATTCATCTGCTGTGGTCAGAATGTCATCACAAACATTTGACCACATTGTTTCAAGTAATAGAAAAACATTTATGTAAAAAAATGGTAGAAGCTTATAAATACACATAATCATATTCATTGACTGTGGTCAGCACGTGGTCACAATATCCTGACCACATTGTTTGAAATACAATATTTAGGACAAAAAATATTTAGGCAAAAATTATATTCAGCATCATAATCAATGTTCTTATATTCTTATATTGATTAAATACCATAATCATATTCATACATTGTGGTCAGCGTGTGTTTTTCACCAAAATTACCACATGTTTATCAACAATAATGCTATCCCATAATATATGGTTGCTAGGGACTTTATTGCATTCCTGATTTTATATTAATTTTTAACAGTAGCTGTGTCAATTTCCAACAATTCTCCTGGCAATCCGCCGGTGAGAGGGTTAATTTGTGTATTGTTGAAGCTTGTATATAGTTTACCTCCTATTCGTAATGAATTCTACTGTTACTGAGACAGCATACTTCTTCCATTATAGTGCAAAACGGCAACTATTTCTTGAGAAAGTAATTGATAAGGAAACTAGTGTTGTTAAGGTTTTAAGGATCTTTGTAGAACAAGATGGATTTATCGGCACGAACCTTATGAAATATTTTATGTTTTGTAATCAATTCCAATTACAGAACGTGATCCTACATTAATATATGGGGATATGAACTGGGATATGAAAACAATTGTGGCAGCCAATGGCTTGCTCAAGATGTACATTTCCTTATAATATCTTTCATAGCAACAATAAATTCTATGTCTATTATAAAACATGTAAGTATAAAATTACAAAAGAAAAGTATTGATATAGTTAAAGCTTATATGGATGTTAAAGACGTACTGAATGAACTTTGTGCAGTTCGTCAAAGTGAGGAAATGTTACATTCATGGACCAAGCTGAGGTTATAGCTCATGATGTTGGTGTAGTTCCTGAAGTCCCACGTGTATCTGCGCGACAAACTTACAGAAATAATGTTGATTACAGTTCTGTGGAAGAATACTATCGAAGAACTGCTGTGCTTCCTTTATTGGACCACTTAGTTCAACATGGGTTTGGTAAGACTCAAACAGTAGCAGCCAATTTAATCAATCTTATACCTTCTATAAACACTACTCGGGATGATATATCTTTTGAGGACTTGATTTCTTTATATAATGATGACTTGCCAACACTGCACTTATGTCTACCGAGGTGTGGAGGTGGAGGGCAAAGTGAGATGCTGACAAGCGGCCATCCACCCTTCAATCAGCTCTGAAAGAGTGTGACAAGGATTACTTTCCTAACCTTTACGTACTGCTGCGCATCGCATGTACTATTCCAGTCATATCATGGGAGAATGAGAGGGCCAATAGTACCTTAAAAACCTTAAAACCTTCTTACATAGTAGTATGGGGCAGGACAGATTATCCGCATTCATATTCATTACAATTTTCCTGTTGATCTTGATGATGTTGTTGATAATAGGAGAATAGCTTTATAAGTATGTACATAATGTATTAATAGCATTTCTCTTCCAATTCTCCCCCTTTTCCCCTTCAGTTATTGATCCTTGGACTTCATGATTCAGATTCACAATTTTTATATAATTATGTCATTGTGATAACCAATCATAATAACTTGGATTTGTTGTTCGTTTATTCAATGTAATTTAGTCTTAACATTTTTCTCTCTACAGTTTGTATATATATAATAAATGTATATCTATATTTCTATATATAAAAGAGGCCCCCCCCCAAGAATTCCTAGATCCGCCCCTGCCATGCATTTGCTCATCAATACTTTCAATATAGGAAGTTGACCCACGATATTACATTGGCGACGAGGATGGCCGTAGCTCCAATCTTCGGGAAAGTTGGAGAGTATCAGCCAGAGAATGAAATTTTTTTGTCCTACCTTGAGCGAGTACAGCTGTTTTTCTCAGCCAACGAGGTGCCTGACGCGAAGATGGTTCCCGTTTTCTTAAGTGTGTTAGGAAGCAAGACATACTCGCTGCTGAGAAGTTTAGTGGCTCCCACTCTTCCACAGGATAAATCTCTTGAAGATTTAGTGACGGTTCTTAAGAAACACTTCGAGGCAAAGCCTCTTGTGATTGCATAGCGGTTTCATTTTCACCAACGCTCGCAGAATATGGGTGAGTCTATCTCAGAGTATGTGGCTGAACTCAGGAGGCTTACTGTTCACTGCAATTATGGCACTCATCTTGAGGAGGCATTACGGGATCGTCTAGTGTGTGGCATCCGGGACTTGCGCACCCAGAAGAAGCTCCTGGTCATTGATGCGCTCTCTCTAGCTAAGGCCATTGAGATTTCACATGGGGAGGAGTCTGTGAACAAGAATGCGGAAACCCTAAAAGGAAGAGAAATCACCGTGAACGCTGTCATGACGCCATGTTACCGTTGTGGCAATAATTCCCACGAACAGAAAGACTGTCGTTTCCGAAATGCTGAATGTCATAACTGTGGGAAACGGGGTCACATTGCTCCAGTGTGTCGGTCTAAGGGAACGTCTCGACCACGACGGTCAAATCTACGCGTAGTCAGTTCGGATTCACAACCGTCTCATCAGAGGAAATCACCACCCGTTACACGATATGTTACCGTTGCCGAGGACGATCACGATCTGAGAGTTGATTCCCAAGGAACACAGGACACTGAATACCTGCCATTACATGCTGTGATAGGAACATCCACACCACCATATCAGGTACCCTTGGTAATTAATGATGTAGTGCATAATATGGAATTAGATACAGGAGCCTCAGTCACTCTCATGTCTGAGGCAGAGTGCCATAAGTTATTCCCTGGGGCTACCCTGAGAGCCTCGTCAATTCTACTGAAGACTTACTCAGGAGAGCATTTACCTGTAGTTGGGGAAATGGATGTGAGGGTGCAGTATGAGCAGCAGGTTCAGGAATTGGTTTTGACTGCAGTGGCAGGAGATGGACCAAGCCTATTAGGCAGGAACTGGCTCAGGCATTTTCAACTGAATTGGCGTGAAATTCAGGCTGTTTATAGTCACCCTAGTGGAAGTTTGGAATACCTGTTAGATAAGTATGGTGACATATTTTCAGATGAGTTGGGAACAATAAAGTTGTTCAAGGCTAAGTTACATATTAAGCCTTGAACGGCCCCGATTTTTCAAATTCCGTACTGTTCCCTATGCTCTTAGGAGTACCATAGAAGCCGAGCTAGACCGCCTTGAACGTGAAGGAATTCTGGAGAAGGTGACTCATAGCGAGTGGGCTACTCCCGTGGTGGCCGTGCCAAAGCCAGACGGACGAGTCCGTATATGTGGAGATTTCAAGGTCACCGTTAACCAGGCTCTCAATGTGGACCAGTACCCTCTTCCAACTGTACAGGACCTTTTTGCGACTTTGGCGGGTGGAAAGAAGTTCACAAAGTTGGATCTATCACAAGCCTACCTGCAATTGGAACTCTACCCCGAATCACAGAAGTATTGCACGCTGAACACACATCGGGGTCTCTATCAGTTCGCACGTCTTCCTTTTGGCATAGCATCTGCTCCAGCAATGTTTCAAAAGATAATGGACACCATACTACAGGGAATTCCTGGAGCCTCGTGTTATGTGGATGATATCCTCGTAACTGGAACCACAGAGGAAGAACATCTCCAGAGGTTGGAAAAGGTCCTCCGTCAGTTACAAAGCCATGGCATCCGGATGAAGAGGGACAAATGCTACTTCTTCCAGGATGCAGTTGAATATTTGGGGCACCGAGTCGATGCCGAAGGAATAAGGGCCTTACCGGCAAAGATAGAGGCGATTGAAAAGGCTCCCCTGCCACAGAATGTGCAGCAGCTGCGGTCATTTCTAGGTCTGTTGAGCTATTACCGTAAGTTCTTGCCGAACTTGGCCACAATTCTCCAACCTCTAAATGATCTTCTTCAGAAGGGAAACAAATGGGTTTGGTTGGCCAAGTGCTCACAGGCCGTAGCGACAGCGAAACAGCTGTTGACTTCATCAAATCTTCTCATCCATTATGACTCCATGTTGCCACTTCGACTAGCTGCAGACGCTTCTCAGTACGGATTGGGAGCCGTTATCTCACATGTGCTATCTGACGGATCCGAGCGACCGATTGCTTTTGCCTCACGATCACTATCCAAGAGTGAGAGAAATTACGCGCAGATTGACAAGGAAGCCCTCGCACTGATCTATGGCGTCCGTAAATTCCATGCTTACTTATATGGCAGAAAGTTTACTTTGATTACTGACCATAAGCCTCTCACAACCATTCTAGGGCCCAAGAAGGGTGTGCCAGCCGTTGCGGCTGCCCGGTTGCAGAGTGGGCCATACTCTTAGGAGCCTATAACTATGACATTGTCTTCAGATCTACGAAGGAACATGGGAATGCTGATGCTCTCTCACGTTTGCCACTGCCGGAAGGTGAATTGGAGCACCCCTCGGAGACTACGCTGTGTAACATACGTCAGATAGAGATGCTGCTACTGACCTCTCAGGAGATAAGGAGGGCCACTCAGCGAGATCCTGTTCTAAGCAAGGTGCTTTCCTACAGTCTCAGGGATTGGCCAGGTCGTGTACCCAAGGATCTACAGCTCTACCACAGAAAGATGGCAGAACTCTCTGTGGAAGATGGCTGTTTGTTGTGGGGAGGACGTGTGGTAATTCCTATCAGTCTGAAGCAGATGGTCCTGACTGAGCTACACAGAGAGCACATGGGGGTATCACGCATGAAGGCATTGGCTCGTAGTCATGTTTGGTGGCAGGGACTCGACAAGGATTTAGAGTTGATGGGAAGGTCTTGCCGTGCTTGTCTAGCAGTGTAGCAGTCACCTGCAACCGCACCATTGCATCCCTGGATCTGGCCTGACCGTCCCTGGCAGAGGATTCATGTTGACTTTGCAGGACCGTTCCTCGACAAGTCCTTCTTCATTGTGGTGGATGCTCACTCTAAATGGGCTGAAGTAGTCGAGATGTCACAAACCACCACTGCTCGAACCATTACAGCCCTGAGGCACATGTTTGCCATGCACGGGATACCTGAACAGATCGTGTCTGACAACGGCCCGCAATTCATCTCAGCTGATTTTGAGGAGTTCGCTAGGACAAATGGAATCAAACATTCACGGTCCTCACCTTATCATCCAGCCTCTAATGGTGAGGCAGAGAGATTTGTAAGGACCTTCAAGGAGGCCATGAAGACTGGAAAAGGGGATGGCCTTACCCTAGCCCATCGGTTGGATAACTTCCTTCTCACATATCGCACCACTCCACACACGACTACCGGCGTTCCACCATGTGAATTACTGATGAAGCGGATCTTACGTACCAGATGGGACCTCCTGAGGCCAGATGTGGAGCGACGAGTCCGTTGGCGTCAATCCCGGCAAAAAGAGGGGCATGATCAACATGCCCGGTTGAGACCGTTCTCCATTGTGGTCAGTCTGTCATGGCTAAGAATTTACGTGCTGGGACAGCTTGGATACCAGGAGTTATTGTGCAACAGCTGGGACCTCTGACCTATGTGATTGATGTCTCAGAGGGCAGGCTGTGGAAGCGTCATGTGGACCACATAAAGGAGTATTTGAGGCAACCTCCTCTTCCTGAGCCTGAGAGGATAGGGGATACTGATCTGCCTATGCTCTCTCCTGAGGTTTTAGAACCAACCTCTGGCATGCTATTGGAACCTCTGGCATGCTATTGGAACCTCTGTCCCCAGATGGACCTGAGGAGGGGAGTGAATTGAGGCCTGACAATCCCTCACCACTACCCACCACGTCGAGTGTCTCACCACTACCCAACACGTCGAGTGTCAATTTGCCTAGTCCACCGACTCCGTCGAGAAACACTGCGGTTGATTCGTCTTCACAAGTGTTCGATTCACCTTCCTCACAAAGTGTTACACCACCCCATTCACCAGTTGCTCGATCATCTTATCCAACTCGGTCACGCTCCCGGCCAGATTATTATAACGTTAAAACCTGGTGAGGGAGGAGTGTAGTAACTCGACTTGTTGTACTGTGTACTTTGAACTATGTATATGATTCATGCATTGACGCATACACAATAGCCATGTCATGTGATTATGAGGCGGGGCGTGGGCCACGCCCGACCAGTTAGTTAGCCAATCTATCTCATGCTGTTTCTGTGACTATTTCTCTATCCATGCATTTGCTCATCAATACTTTCAATATAGGAAGTTGACCCACGATATTACACTATGAAATTTGACTTTTTTGGTATTTGTTATCTAGGATCTTTCTCCTAACTGGTCAGAAAATTTCAAGCCTTGAATCCCTCTCACTCAGAAGTTACAGCAGTTAGAACTGGACTGACCAAACGTTAGCTACGTACGCGGAGAATAATAATTATTACGTAATAGGGACTTTCCCTTTTTATAATAACATTCATAGTTTGTAGTTGGAAAGGGCAATTTTCCAAAGGTTTGATAATGTCCACAAGAACAAGCTAATGAGATAGCTTTGACTATCAATCGGGTCATGAAACTGGATGCACAGACCAGGCATCTATGCTGGAGGTTATTGCAGACTACTTCACTCTCCCCACTCTTGATGATGAGCTTGCTGAAGAGAATTTTGATGAGTTGGAATGTTGCAGTAAGACATACAAAATACAATTCTTATAATTACAATCACATGGACATTACAATCATAACATACATTAGCAAGCTTGGAGGAAGATTGGGGCTGCCACATGGAGGATGAAGGTCACCAGCATACTGAGGATTGATGGGAATGGGGGTTATGAAGATCATCGTATAATACACTGACTTTATTATTCAAATAAAAGCTTTACATGGCCATGTTCAGTGTATACCTAGTTAGTACCTATGAATTAAATGCCATCTGCCTTATAGCTAGTAATGTATGGTAGTTATTGCTCGCTATCTACTAGACTGCTTGCTAGCTAGTTAGATGACCAGTTGCTTGCTAGAGGACTAGCTAGCTATTTTTCTAGCTAGTTGCTTTTGCTAGTTACTAACCAATGACAATCATGTAAGCTATAGATGCTAGTCTCTATCCCAAAGCTTATAGCAACCTAGGAGGTTTAGCTAGCTAGTCTTGTTATTTTTTTAAAGTTACGACCACAGCTAGTAGCTATCTAGCTATGCATACTAAGACTTACCTCAGCTACATGTAGAGTTTCAAGACCCTTCTCCTCACTTTAGCAGTCGTTAGAGTAGCGCTTTCATCCGAAGCGCTCGAAGTAAACTTGCACCAAAACAGCAGTCTTTCCCAATTTTTTAATGACGTCACTGAATAACACGGAGATACGCGCGGAAGTATACGGAAGTTAATTTTTATTTATTTTTTTATTTTTTTATTATTTTTTATTTTATTACTTAATTAATTACATCAATCCAAAAGTCACACCTATAAAACAATTCAATCTTGTCCATCCACCATGGGAGCACGGGGAGGGAGGCGGTTGATCCAAATCGTGGCATTTCCCCTCCACAAGCAGATGGCCAACCGTTGGAGAAGGTGGCGTGTTGATTCTGCTGGTGGTATTCCCAGGCGTTGTCCCTGAAGCCGGCCTATAGCCCTGATGGTCTCCAACCCTTCCTCGCCCCAACCCCCCAATGCCTCCACAGCAACAGGTATGAAGCTGACACCCACCGAGTGACAAGCGCTTGAATGCGCCGCCATCTTCCGGTCTCTGGCCACCGATAGGGCATAGCCTTGAGTGGTGGCAGCTCCAGAGATTGTTGCCTGCTGCAGTGGAGAAATGACTGTTATGTCGAGGGCGGCTGGTTGTCCCCTTTTCCATGTGGGGAGGAAGATGTCAGCATGGCGGCTGGAAGATCCAGGGATTAGAGCCGGCATTTCCTTCCTGGGCGCCAGAGCAGCAGACTGGGCTGCAGAGAACAGTGCGTCCCTGAGGGAGTTGTGTCGGTAAATCCGATCCCCATTACCACCACAACCAATCTGGTGGTCACCGAGGGAGTCAGCCTCAGTCCGGCATATGGGGCAATGAGTCCCCTCCTCCACGATCCTGAGTCCCAGCCAGTATTGAAGGCACAAACGAAACTCAGCATCGTAAAGGTGGAGGCCGAGGGTCTGGGAAGGGATGACGTTGATCCAGTCACCCGCATGAGGTATGGCAGTCGAGAGAGCCAGTGCTTTAGATCGGGTGTCAGGGGCCTGTTCAAGAAGGCTATCATGCTCAGCTAGATCAATAGCATGTGATAGTGACTTCTGTCGAAAATTAACGTACATTTCCTGAAAAGAAACCAAGTCTGGCTTCGCAGCAAACAAAGCAAGATCATCCTGGGCAGACTCAGCATAAGGTGAATCTCTAGGAGTATATCCAAGTATCCTAGAGACCAGTGACTTCGAATCATGCAAGGAACTAAGGAACACAGCCGGAGCGTGTAACGAAGCTTGCCGAATGTTGAGACCTCCCAGAGAACTTGGAAGTTAATTGAATTTTGTTCGAGGCACAATCAGCGTCCCTGACGGGATGAAAGAAAAGCCCCTGTAACTTCCAAGTCATAATGTTTTACTAAGTCACTTCAAGATTTTTATAAGTATTTTTTATCGCTCTTTCACATAAAACAATAAAATGAAAAACCAAAAAAATGTCATAAGGCACGTTTTCGCAGAGCCTGTCACATATATTTACTTTAATTATTTATATATTTATTATTCTTATATATTTAAAGTGTTATTTATTAATTTTTATCCCCTATATTATTTTATAGTATTTGTTTATTGTTTCTATAGTATTATTCCATTTTTTACTCATCCGGTTCATGTGTGTGAGGGTGTGGTTTGTACCACAAGGTGGATAGCTAGCTACAGGTATATATATAGCAGGCTCACGCAAATCTTACCATCTCATTATTCCTGAAGAAAGCTAGACCATCTCGTCGAGATGTCGAGAGATTAAATTTCAAGTTGATAACTCGTTATGTCAACTGAGAGTTCATTGAGAATAATTTTTAATTTTTGTTGTTCATCATCCATGCACTCACATTCCAGCAATTTTGACTGTCATGGCTACCTTATCTAAGGCTCTACATCTGCAAGAAAGTTTACCAAGGCATGCGTTGATGCCAAAACCTTCTTATAAACATCCTCAAACAAGAAAAAAATACGCCTGTCCCTAAAATAAAAGACCACTGCCAGACTTAGTTGCTTAGTCTTTTTTGGGTGGGCAAAACCTTGAATGGTAAATGTTCAAAGATTTATTTCCTTGGTTTATTTATAGTTACAGAGTTGAAATTTGGTGTATTAAATTTTTGTTGTTGGTTATAAAGGAACCCTAATGTTTTTTATGTTTTTTTGGACAAAACCCAGAGCACCAGATGATGCATTTGATGATATGAAAGAGATTACGGAAATCACATTTAGACCATACATGTTCAATGGGCCAGACATTATTTGCTTCATGTGAAGCAGCTAAAGTCGAGATAACGATGTTAACCACAACTTACTTCTCATCTTGACAGAACTTTCTTATGGCCATCACTAAATAAGTGAATTATATCTCCAGCACTTCAATCTCTCTCATTTGTTTGAGACTGCAAATTGGTGTCCACGGGAAGAGACAAGAAATTAGAGAAGTTATTGAGCTGAGTTTTATGTGTACAAGATGAAACTGTATATTTCCCTGCATTACTATGAGCATTGACTTCCAACCCATGAAAGAGTCAACCAACACATCCAGAAGAAGTTACTCCATCAGTCATAAGAGTAAAAATTCTTCTTTTGTAGTGGACACTATTAGTACCGCATGCACAGTAAGTACTACGAATAATACTAGGGTAGTACAATCTGATTGGCTCAGCCAATATCGCCAGAAAAACAAAACTCTTGGCTATAGTCACATGACATATCTCTTTTCTCCTTCCACTCCATCAATAATATGTATAATCCAGTGTAGACAATTTTAAGTTGTCTACCACCCAACCCACCCCACCCCATAATATCCCCACCATATCTCCCAATATGTGTTGCATTATATTCCAAATGTATTGGTGAAGTGTGTAATCAAGAAGAAACTTTGGACAGATGATTAGTAAGACTTCTCGGCCCCACCTGAAGGATTGGATCCAAAAACTGGGCATCTATTCATGATTGGAATGAGAATGAACGTATCTCTATACCACATAACACACATTTCATTTTCATATTACTGTTGTTCCATGCATTGTGCACCACTCACAACTGAATAGTTGGACTCCACAGCATAATTATAGTACTATATGTAACAGCAGCTATGTATGCCTCAGGACTGATGAAAGCATTTATAACTGCCAACAAAATCTTATCTTAATACATGTATTTGTCATCAATGACTCAAACTTAAACTCTCAACAAACTCTCAGTTGACATAATGAAATTACAAAGACCTGCTCAATAATCAACTTGAAATATACTCTCGACTGATGAAGGCTAGAGCATCTATTCTAAATGTTGAGAGAGTAAATTTCAAGGTGATTATTGAGGTCAATGTAGTCTCCAACACAGCTGTTATTTTCTCATGCTCTCATCATATATTTCATGAGAGAGGTCATGGCAACCAACAATTTGAAGTGGATGGCTCATGGGCAACCAATAATTTGAAGTGGTTGGCTCATAGCAACCAACAATTTGAAGTGGATGGCTCATGGCAACCAACAATTTGTAGTGGATGGCTCGTGGGCAACCAACAATTTGAATTGGATGGCTCGTGGCAACCAACAATTTGAAGTGGATGGCCCATTGGCAACCAATAATTTGAAGTGGTTGGCTCATAGCAACCAACAATTTGAAGTGGATGGCTGGTGGCAACCAACAATTTGAAGTGGATGGCTCGTGGCAGACAACAATTTGAAGTGTATGGCTCGTGGCAACCAACAATTTGAATTGGATGGCTCGTGGGCAACCAACAAAATTAAGTGGATGGCTCGTGACAACCAACAATTTGAAGGGGATGGCTTGTGGGCAACCAACAATTTGAAGTGGATGGCTCATGACAACCAACAATTTGAAGTGGATGGCTCGTGGGCAACCAACAATTTGAAGTGGATAGGTCGGGTAACCAACAATTGAAGTGCTGTAAGTTCTCAGATAACAAAACTCCAGAAGACAAGGACTGCAGCACAGCTATATAAGGCCATAGTGTTCCTTACTCGGTCGGCATGGCATTGCCATCCAAGGCCACACTGAACCTGAAAGAATGCTACAGCAACTTTTGCAAAATATGGAATTGGTACATGATATGGTTAAAAGCAGGCATAGGGAAAGCTGATATACAAGCCATCAGGTAGTTATTGAGATTTCAGGTCTCAGTGTGTGGCACAACCTTTAAAGGAAGT